>CM059831.1:19413072-20633072 GCA_030444775.1 Atalantia buxifolia | reverse complement strand
ATCCACATATAAACATCATGTTTAAAATAAGGAAAATTCTATTGTTCCATGACTAAAATTATGGCATTTTTTTTATTACCATTTTTTTTTAATATTTAGTCAACAAAAATATTAAAAAAATATTTTCATACTTTAACAAGTGGACGATCGGCAATAATTAAAATTAATTACTTTTAGAATTCAAAAGTAAAAAAAATGATTTAAAAATTATCAAAAAGGGTGAGGCGAAATTAGTGCCTGCCGTATAAGGACTATGTGTAAGCACACTAAAAAGTAAAAAGCACTTCTCAAAAAAAAAAAAAGTAAAAAGCAAAAGCAGAGATTACAAATCCAAAACTCGAAAACCAACAAACAAAATCAGAATCATCGTTCTTTTTATCCTAGAGAGATGTGTACATACGTGTATTTATTGAGCAGAAGCAAAGATAATAATTGATTAAGAAAAGAAATAAACTAAACAAATAGAGAGAGACGGTCACACGAACCAAAGCCATATAACATACCCCACCTTATTTTATTCTCCAAATCTTTGTTGGCGTGTGGTTATTCTTAATTCTTGCTGTTCCATGCGGTTGGTGGAATTGATTCTTGCACGTTGGCTTTTGGTGGGGTTTTGTGTTTGCTCCTCTTATTTCAGTGCTTAAAGGGGAAAAGCAAAAAAAGCAAAAGTTGACGCCCATGCCTTTGCCCTATTGTTCACCTTTTAAAGCCCTCCACTGTCCAGCTGTATTGCCGTTTTGGTTATGAAAAATTATCACAAGTTTTCTACAAAAAAAAAAAAAAAGTTTCTTTGCCATCTAAATTAGTGTTCGATAATGCCACACTCACAAAAACATGTACGGCAAAGTAAGTAGTACTGACTATTGACAATGCTGCTGGTAGTGAACTTGCAACAGCAAAAAAATACACTTAAGTTCCCCAATAAATGACAAATCATATCTTATGTCTTTTTTTTTTTTATTATGAGTGCATTTGGCACACTGTATTATATTATATTATATTATATTATATTATTTTAATACAGATATATTGTATTATATTATATTACATCGATACTATATTATAATAATACTATATAATATTTGGTGCTACACTATACTGCATTAATTTTTAATTTTTAATTTATTATATTTGATGTTGCACTGTATTGTATTAATTTTTTGTGATTAATTTAAATTATATATTTAGAAAATAATATTTATTACTACTTAGAAAAAATAAGAAATAGAAATTTAACTTTTTTTAATAAAAATGTTAAAAAATCATAATTTTTCATAAAAATTAAAGCTTATAGCCTTAAATTTTTGAAAGTATAACATATATTTTTCAGTATTTTCTAAATATATAACATGTGAAATAAAGATCAAAGCAAATAATTTAATCAAATAATCTCTAAATAATATAACACCATAAATAATTAGTTAAAATCTATAAGATTAGTTCAAAAATCATTTTAGGATGATGGAATAAAAGTTTATATATACCACAAGATAATTGTAAAATAATAAAGTGATACAATTGTTGTAGTATATTCACTAACAAAATGAATTGTGCTAAAAAAATCAGCAATAATTTATATTATTAGTTTTCAATTAATATTATTCAAATTTATTCATATGTAAATATTTATTATTAGTTATATTAAATTATTTAAAAAAATAATTTGATTATTGTAATACAATTAAATAATGTAATATTTGTTATATTACTTAAGTACTTATTAGTAGTTGTATTAAATTGCTGAGTAGTAATCGATTTTTATATATTAATTACTATATATAACTATTTAACCCAATATTTTGTAATATTTTTACTTTCATATATTATTTAAGTATTCATCATTAGCTTTATTAACTTATTAAAGATTAATCAATTTTATATGTTAATTATTATAATATAATTAAATAAACGTTATTTAGTTATATTTTAATATAATAAAATCAAATATAATATAATATTATTGAATAATAAATTATTAATTTATTAATTTATATTAATAATTATAATGTAAAAATAAAAAATATAATATTATATTAAATTAAATTAAAAATTTATATTTATTTGTTATTATTACAAAGTTAAAAAAATGGAAGGCATTAGCCAAACCCAACTTTTGGCGCCAAGTTGCAGCATTATAATGCAACCTAATACAGCAATTTGGTGCCTCAAACATGGAACACAATGGAACCCATGTAATGAGCGGTAACAAAAATGGGCGGACCCAACTATGGAACCCATGTAATGAGCGGTAACAAAAATGGGCGGACCCAACTAAGGTTCGAGAGGGGCTTCAACTCCTTCTGCACCATTAAATTTTTTTTTTAAATGTACTCCAATCTCCTCTTGAAAGAGTTAAATAAAAAATTTAAATGTACCCCAAACATGGGCGGACCCAACTATTTACTTTGCCATACTGTTCACCTTTCGAAGCCCTCCACTGTCCAGCTCTATTACCGTTTTGGTTACGAAAAATTATCACAAGTTTTCTACAAAAAATGGTTCTTTGCCATCTAAATTAGTGTTCGATAATGCTACACTCACAAAAACATGTACGATAAAGTAAATAGTATTGACAATGCTGTTGGTAGTGAACTTGCAACAACAAAAAAATTCACTTAAGCTCCCCAACAAATGATAAATCATATCTTATGTCTTTTTCTTTTTTATTATGGGTGTGTTTGACACAGTGTATTATATTATAATGTATTATATTATTTTAATATAAGTATAATATATTATATTATATTATATCAACACTGTATTAAAATAATACTATATAATATTTAGTGTTATATTATATTATATTAATTTTTAATTATATTATATATAGTGCTGCATTATACTGTATTAATTTTTTCTTCACACATACGCTTGAGAAATTGAAACATCTCAGGTTGGGATGTGATGTTTACAAACCATCATTTAATGTGAAAATGACAATCTAGTGTTGTCTCATGTTTATGGAATACATAGGATTGAACTAAATTGTATATATAATGTTTACATGAAAGTAATTAAAATAAATAACTAAAGAAATGTTTGGATATTTTATTATTAGTTATTTATTTCACATTAAATTATAATGTTTTATAATAATACTCAAATAAAATAACCATAATAATGAATAATAAATTTAAATTAAGTAAAATTTTTGAATATTTTATTCTTGTAATCAATTAATAATTTATTTTTTATTCTTAGTTATTTATTTCACATCATATTATAATGTTTGTAATTATACTTAATAAAATAATTATACCAATAATAATAAATTAAAAGTAAGGGAAAATTGTTCAATATTTTCTTTAAATATAATCAACTAAGAGAAAAAACAAAATTAAAATACAATATAAATCTTGACTCTTAATTTTTTTTTCAATAAAAAATAAGCTCGGTACTGAACCCTAATTTTTGTCTTAGTAAATTTATCCCAAGGGCTCATGGGATTAATTTTCTTAAGTTTATGAGATAATTCTGTGGGCCCTAATGTATTCCAAAGCTATGCATGTACGAAACAGAGGATAGGAATTAGTCCTATCCCAAACTTATTGACCACCAAACGCGCCTTCCAATTGTAATGTTGTGAGAGTTAAGTGGAGCACTGAGATATCATCGACAGTCAGGACAATCACCAATGATATGATGCACCTTCATAAGACCCAAAAAAAAAAAAAAAACTGACAATTTTTCGTGCATCCCAAGAAACAAATATTTTCTCAATTTGCGTCAACCGTACCTCTCAGACTGCTGCCAGAGGGTCACTCATAAGAATCACATAAGTAATCAAGGCCATTTGCAGCTGTGACTTGAAGATTAGCACCGAATGATGTATACATATTAAGAATCAAGATCGTTATGTGATTCAAAGATGGTAAAAATCTAAATCATACATATAAGGAAAGAATAAAGATTATCTGCTGGTAAATACTGAAAAGAATCCTAATATACTGTATTTGATTATTTAGCTTTGGTAAATTTTATTTTATGAAGACTTATTTAATTTCAGTAAGTTTTATTTTTATTTTTTGGTGCATGTGTGAGCGTTGCTGAGTGATTTCAAATAATTCTATTTTACCATCTACATGAATTCAAATCTTGAAAAAAAAGGATAAAATCCACCCCCAATTTTTCAAAAAACAAAAAGTAAATAGTTTTACTCTCATGAGCCATTGAGCCACATTAAATGAATAAGAGCTGGATGAATTTGGTTACAACAAAATTTAATGCAATTATAATTTTTTATAGGTCTTGTCTAGAATTAAAATTGGACAGTTGTAATTTTTAAGTTACAACATTAAAGTATTGGGTAAACATTAGTTACTATAATTTGAAAGTTAAATTAATTTGATTTTATACTTGTATGATGAAAAATTTATAATATATTTATTAATTATGTCAAAATTATTAATTAGAAATTATATTTAATATATAATGTTAACTTTTATTTCATAATTACAATTTTTTTTCCATATTAGTTATAATTTTTAAGTTGCAATACTTCAACATGAAATAAAACCTAAGTTTAAAAATTAAGAAAATGAAAAATAACAAAGGTTAGCATTCTTACCTTGAAAATGAATAAAGCAATCTCATACCTGAATAGTTCTCACAATGCAATGTAACTAGTGCAAAAGAAGTATATATTAGGGCTGGGCAAAATCGGATTAGGGTCGGGTTCGGATCAACCCGATCGGGTTTCGGCTTGGTCGGGTTGAATAAAAATTCATCTGAATTCAACCCGAATTTATAACCCGATCCGATCCGAATATATTCGGATCGGATCGGATCGGGTTGAAAACTCGGGTTGAGTTCGGATCAGTTCGAGACGGGTCGGATTAGGAAATGCTTATTAACACTTCACTTTCACAAATATCATCACCGTCAAATTTTAAAGCTCCAACTCAAAGCTTCCAAAACCCAATTCGACAGCCAACATTCGGGTTGCTGCTTGCTGGGTTAATGGAGCTTGAATCAGATTGGGTGATGGTGGAGGAATGGAGGCTTGGAGGTGGTGCAATAGACCCGGTACCTTGTAGCAGTAGATCAGTCGATCGGAATCAGATCAAGATCCTCGTGGAGGCTCGGTGGTTGCTGCGTGGTGGTCGGCTGCAGCTTGCTTCATTAAGGCATTAACTTTGTGTGGTGTGTGTGTCTGTGTGTGTTTTGTTTGTTTGATGGAGGATGTTGTAGGCGACGGGTTGTGTGGCTGTCGGTGGTGGATTCCAAGTTGCAGGCGACGGGTTGAGTGGCTATCGGTGGTGGGTTCCAAGTTGCAAGAGAGGGAGGCCGTCGCCTGTGGGAGGATGACGCACCGATCGGCAGTGGGCTGCTCACTGCTGCAGTGCTGCTTGAGTGCTTGGGCAGTTGTGCAGTGGTTAGGCTTTTGTTTGTAAGGGTTTGTGTGTGTGGATCGTGACTCGTGAGTGTTGAGAGGTGTGTGTGATAAGGGTTTGTGTGTGGTGAGTGTTGTGTTGAGAGGTGTGTGTGATAAGGGTTTGTGTGTGTGGATTATGAGTGTTGACTATTGAGAGGCGTGTGTGACGTTATGATTTTTTATTTTGTATTTCTTTTTTTTAGTTTTGTGTCAACTTTGATCAGGTTTTCGGATCGGATCGAGTTTCAACCGATCCGAACACGACCCGATCGGGTTGACACAATTGCACCCGATCGGGTTCTATTCACAACCCGATCCGATCCGAACCCAAAAATTTTTGGGTCGGTTCGGGTCGGATCGGGTAATTTGCCCACCCCTGGTATATATAATCTCATGCATGAATAGTTCTCATAATGCAATGTATGTATATATAATGTATGTATATATATGAGGGCTAGGTGGCCTCCCGGACAGTGATCCAATCCAAGAGTGTATACATATATAGGGGCAGAGCTCATGGAAAAGTTCTACAGGACCAAATTTAAAAGCCTTACAGTAAAATTATAATATTATCTAACTGTTGTGCAAATTTTGTTGAACTCATAGTTTACACATAATCTATTGTAGAATAGATCAATGGTGTTGAGTGTCGATCCCACGAGGAGGTGGATTTTAATTGTGTGTAGAATTAATTTTGTAAATGGGTGATTGGATCTATGGGGAATGGGAAAATTGATTTAAAGGATGCTAGAATTTAAATTGGAATAGCGGAATTAAATTGAATTGGGAACTATTGAAATAGAGTGCTTGGGTATCCTGATCCGTATCAACATGCACCATGCTAAATATTCCTTATTAATACCAATTAAATCATGAGGGGGAATCCACACCTCATGAACCACGCCTAATCAATATGGTGTTAAGGGCTTATCGTGCAAATAATAATAACCTTATACTAGGGTGCTTGAAAACCAAAGCAGAATTAGACAAGATTATTATTATTTGTCGACGAAAAGTCAAAACCTCCACAGAAATTAGAGGGGAAGAGAAAATAAATTTACAAAATAAAGCCCATGACACATGTTGAGACTTCACCTTCAACCCAAGCTTGAAAGAAAATTAGCTACTCATTATTGAACTAGGGGTAAAATGGAAATTTTATTAAAATACGTAGAAAATACAAGATGGAGAAGGAATTACAGAAAATTAAGCTCAGAAATGGATTCAGGGGTGTCAAATTAGGGGAAGGCCCCTTTTATAGATACATTGAGTGAATCATGGCCATCGGATTAAAAATAGTTTGGATGCACCGCGAGATTGCGCCACGTCATCGCGAACAAGAACACGGTTTGACCACGGGTTTGACCACGCGGTTTGAACAGAACACGGTTTGCACACGGTTTGAAACAAGAACGCGGTCCGAACGATTCGCGAATGAAACGATATCCATGAACGACTGCATACATGTGAATAGTGCCGCACGTGCGTGAACAAAGATGCCATTTTTCCTTTTATGCTCCTCTTAAGGTTTTACTTTGTCCTGAGTTCAAAAGTGACGTCCGTTTTGCTATCCGAAATCTCGTTCATTGTGAAATGACCATGATACCCCTAAAATACACAAAATACTTAATTAAAACAAAACATATATAATTAAATAACAAAGGACTTAAATAAATAAAATTAGAGATGTTAGTGAGATTTGAAGTGTAAAATGATGAATTTCTCCTTTATAAATATACACTTTCTAACACTCAACACTAACATATAATTTTTATATATCAATTGTGCAGGGTAAATATAAACATTTTCTACTAATTTTTCACATTTTACTTAAAAATTCTAAACTTTTTTAAAATCCTATAAGAGCCATGGCACCCTCTAACCGTATATAGCCTCCGCCCCTATGTGTCTATATATATATATATATATATATATATATATATAACTCGGCTTTATTACCCAGAATAGTCAACAAAGTCAATCACTAGACCTTCGTGCTAGGTAGCCATGTCAGACGCATGCAAAAGTAAGTTCTAAACTTAAACCTGTATACTCAAAAATAGGGATGGCAATGGGGAGGGGAGGGGAGGGGAGGGGACCAATCTCCCCGTACCCATCCCCGATATTTTACGTATGTCCCCGTCCCCTCCCCATCCCCGTTAGAATTACATGAGAGAATCCCCATCCCCTCCCCGAATAATAACAGGGGATCCCCGAGGGTCCCCGATCCCCGAATAATTAATATATTTTTTTATTTTCGATTTTGAGTTAATCATATTAAAATAAAAAATTTAAATAAAAGTAAAGTTCGAAATATATATTACATTAATATCCATTACAAAAGTCACATACATTAAATTAGTAAGTAACGCAGTATGCAAGGGATACAAACTTCTTTTACAAACTATCATGAACAAATTAATAGTCTAATACAAAATTGTTACAAATAGAATCGAATTTAGATTCAAAATTAACTTTTTCAATGGTGGCGTGGGTACTTTATAAATGTGGACTATTCTCTTTACAGCACAATAGTTAAGTCGGAGTAAATCAAGAGCAAATATTAAATTAGATTAGATTTGATATTAAAATTGTGATTCGCTGTGGACAATTATAACATCTAAAAATAAATAAAAAATAGATTTAAGTTTAAAATATTTAATAAATATTAAAATTAAAATAAAATTTTTGGGCTAATAGAATATATCCGGTCTTTTTAATGTCCTAAATAAAAATTTAGGACTTTAATTATTTAATTAGGCCTAAAGTTTAATAATATAAATATTTTTATATTTGTTATTTTTACCAATATTTATCATTTTATAATTCAAATTTTATAATTCAAATTTTATAATTTATTTACTAGTAATTTTTAAAAAATAAAATTAAAATTAAAAATTAAAATGGAGAAATGGGTAGGGGATGGGGATTCCACCTCATCCCCGTCCCCTCCCCGAATAAAAAATTGGGTAAAAAATTTTTCCCGCCCCTTCCCCGAATAAGAAATTGGGTATGAAATTATCCCCATACCCTCTCCAAATGGGAAAAATCCCCGAGGGTATCCGTCCCTGTGGGGATTTTTGCCATCCCTACTCAAAAAGGCCTCAGACTTGAGCCAATACCCAGAATGACCAGAGTAACTTTACAAGTGTAAAATTAACACCTCCCAAAAGGCTTATTACCTTGAATCACACTCCAACGATCAATGGCGACCCTTTTGATCCATATGATCCCAAGAATCAATCCCATGCTCAGGGTTGTATCAACAGCACTGATGGCCTTAGTACTGGATAGTTGACACACTAGAATTCTTATGACTGTTACTAGAGGGCCCCGGAATAACGACTCTTGATTAATTGATCACAATACCTTTGATAAGAAAAATAGGTAGTATGCATGATTTTCAGATTAATTATCAACACTAGCAAGGATACAAGTCAACCAAGGGAAGTTCATGCTTTAATGGGTATTCCCTCAAAGTCATATCACATTCTTTCCACTTATCCTCTTGAATATATAGAGAGATGTGTACCAAAAGATCCAGGTATGTTTTGGATCATGTTGATTTAGTTTCCATTTAACTTGCGGCTACTTCTGTGGATTCTTTTCCCAACAAAACCTAACCACAAATTTCATAGTTTTTGTTACAAATGTATTATTATGATGTAGCAGAGTTGCAGTTATGATCATTCCAAAAAACCACATCTATCAAAATGTTGCAATATAATTTTTCTTCAATGTTGTCTCATTGTTTAAGTTTAGGTTATTGTATAGACATATCATTGCAAAATAATATTGGATAGACCCACAAAATCTACCACAAAATAATCCTTTAATAATCATGAAGGATTAGGTACACGACTGCACCCTTCAACTCCATTTACTAGGAGCTGAGGCATCTTCAATCCTTATCATTAAATCTACATAAATTTTAGGCGACCCGGCCACATCAAATAAGTTAACTATACGGTTTTACACTTGACGTAACTTGTGAGTTCATCTTTGTTATGTGGTTTCTTCAAAGCAAAATGTAGCCCCTCAAATCAAGCAATGAGTGCAATCAGCCGCTTATAACTCAATGCACCCAATTACTAATTGCATTTATATAAAGGGAATAAAAATCATACAATGTAGATTCTAGTTTATGTTCTATGGCTAAAATCCATAACATGATCAAATTTGATGAAAGAATTAAAAGAAATTAATAAGCTTTAATTTACCTGGGAAGTTTCTTTGATTAATCATTTGACGGAAACTTGAGCTATTCACAGAACTAAACTGAATTTTGTCAAGAGCATGGTCATCATCAACGTTCATCTCTCTCAAGCTGCAGCAACTTTGCTCCAGCCAATCCATAATCACGATGAAGTGCAGATGAGCATTATGCATTTTCAGTTATATTAGCAAACAATTTTTTTATAAAGAATTAATAAATCAACAAAAGAAGAATATTATTAATATTAAAGATGAACGATTTTCAGCTTTATATTATACTGAAAAAATTGTTTTCTAAAACCAACATTATGATTTTCAAGTACAGTAACAATATATTTATTCTTTTAACCCAATTGTTATATTTATGGAATATAATTTTTTAATAAATAATGTTGTATTTGTTATCATTGGCTTTCAAATTAATTGGTCAGATCTTAGAAATAACAGATCTAAAAATTCATAATTGCTTAATGTTAAGATTCTAGGTGAGGTTGGACTAATTAATGCAAATTATTAAGAAAAATAACAGAAAAAAAACAAAAAAATCTAAAAAAAACAACTATTAGAGTGCAAAAACTACAAATCATACAAAACAATTTATGATCACGGAAAATGATAAATACATATACAGTATATATTTATAATATAAGACAATATATATTGAGGATTTGTGTGATGTTAATGCATATACATTGATGAATGAAATGCTTGACTTATTCGTTGTAAAAATTGGATGAACATATTTTCGGATGGTGGTCGACACACGTGTACATATTAATGTGTTAATTAACCAAACATTTTACTTGAAGAAGATAAATTACAGGCAAGTAAAGCAGAAATCCAAATTAACATGCAAAAGTAGAAGAAATTCATTCCATCATCTTTCTCCACAAGTAGCTAGCCATGGACGCTAAGCATATTTCCAATCATATAACATCTACAACAAGGGGGAATCAAAACTATGCATACTAGCATATATTAAACTCAGATACTTCTAGGATGTCTATGAACACACATAAATAGTTATTAGAAGGTAAGAACAGCGACACCTTTCTATTTGAGAAAGACATTGCTAAGAGCTATCTTTGACTTCACCGAGTTCTCCAACAGTTCTGAGTCCTGAAGGAAAAATAGAACATAAAGCTAAAACTCAACATAAAGAGGTCTCAAATTCATGCTAGGTTATCCTTTAAAGCCTTCATCCTATTTTCATGAGGTCAATGTACCCAATTTAATTTATAGCCAGAATCATGGAAAGTTTGATCTTTCATATAATATGTTGTCTGGTCTAATACCTGAAAAACTAGGGAGCTACGTGGTGGTGGTATATCTTATACTCAGCAATAACATGCTCTCTGTAAGATTCCTGGATCACTCTCAAGTCTCACAAACCTTACAACCTTGGACTTGTTTGGGAATCTGTTAACAGGTTCCATTCCACCGGAAATTGGTGACTCTCTCAAGCTTCAAGGCTTGTATTTGGGACATAACTAGCTTACGGGCTCTATCCCTAGAAGCTTAGGTTTTCTAAGTGGTTTGGTAAAGCTGAATTTGTCAGGAAATAAATTATCTGGCTAAGTGCCCACTAGTTTTAGGAACTTGAATGGGCTCACCCACTTGGATTTAAGTTGTAATGAGCTTAATGGTGAGATTCCTTCTTCTTTGTCTCACATTCTGGGCATTCTGGGCATTCCTTCTTCTTTGTCTCATATTCCTTCTTTTTTCAAATTCAATAGCCTGGAAAGTTGCAATAATAAACTTGAGTAATAATTTCTTTGATGGAGGTTTGCCACTATCTTTGAATAACCTTTCATACTTAACAACTATGGATTTGCATCTAAACAAGTTCAAATGAGAGATTCCTCCCGACCTTGGTAATCTTGTGCAACTGGAATACTTTGATTTTTCAATGAACATGCTAGGTAGACATATTCCAGAGAAGATATGCAGTTTGCCTAATCTGTTATACTTGAATTTGAGAGATAATAGATTGGAATGTGAGGTTTCGAGAAGGGGTATTTGTCAAAACCTCTAAATAATTTTACTCACCAAGAACATAGATCTTTGTGGGAAAATTATGGGTTCAAATTACTAGGTTTTGACCTTCAGTAAATTGGCCCTAGTTGGAACTATTACTGGCTCTATTCTTGTCATTGCAATTATTGTCTCTATGTTGTGGTGGATTCAAAGAGACAATAGGTAACGTGATCTTGAAGCTACTGAAGAAAGCAAGTGAAACAATATCTCTGATCAAAATAAATAGAGCCCGTTGATAAAGCATCTGAGCATCAATTTAGCCATGTTTGAGTCGAGTCTCGGGAAGTTAGCTTATGATCAGATTGTTGCAGACACCAACAAATTTTGCAAGAAAAATGTTATTAGAGCTTGTGGCTTTAGAATTATATTCAAAGGTACTAAGTTTGATGGGAAAACTATTACAGTAAAAAGTTAAGCTAGGCTACAGGTGGTTACTGCTCAGTTGGTGAGGAGTAACTACTTGTTTACGAGTATATGGTCAAAGGAGGCTTAGATGATTGGCTAAGAAATCAGGCTGCGCCTCTTGATTGGGGCAAACGCTGCACAATTACATGTAGCACTACTCGTGGCATAACGTTTCTTAATCATCGCTTTCAACCTCATATTATCCACAGAGATATAAATGCTAACAACATCTTGCTCAACGAGGATTTTGAAGCAAAAGTTTCAGACTTAGGGCTTTGCTCGACTGATCAGCGATTGTGAGAGTCAATAAGCGCTGATATAGCAGGCACAATTGGCTATGTTCCCCTAGAGTGTGGTTGAGCTAGGAAGGCTAATGAAAAGGGGATACATATAACTTTGGTGTTGTCCTACTTGAATTGGTGATTAGAAAACAGCCCACAGGACCTGAGTTTAAAGATAAAGATGGTCGGAACTTAGTAGATTGGGTGTTGCAAATGATGAAGAAGGAACAGGCTGATCAAGTTCTGGACTCTACAATACTAAATGCATATTCAAAACTACTGATGCTTAAAATGTTGCAGATTGTCGCTGGTTGCATATCCGATAATCCTACTACCAGGCCTACCATGCTTCGCGTGCAGGAGTTTCTTGAAAATATCATATTGGAAGAAACTTCGGAAGGTATTAAAATATAAAATGGGGAATCCTCTAGTACAAAAAATATATAGCTGAGGTAAGGGTGCAAGAGTTTCTACTGCTAATCTAATCATACTGTAGCTTTAAAACATTTTGATTTTCTATCAAATTCATCGCTTGGGAGCTTCGACATTTTTGCAACTCATCAAGAAGCTACACTAGATTTTCTTTGGCCATGTGCTAGAGCTTGCTATTTCATAATTCGTTTTTCCAAAGTTGTTCATTATTACTTCATGTTCTGTTTTTTTTTTTTTTTGGCCTAGTTCACTTGCTGTTAAAATGTGGATTTTCATCTGTAAAAAATGTTGAAGCTTCCTACACTATTTGCTAAAGGTTATGAAAGTCTACTAATTTCAACTTAATTATAAATTACCTTAACAAAAGAATCCCTTAATATAAACTCTACTTGCTGAAGCTCTTTGGTTGGTTAAATCATGGAGGTTACGTATATGGATGTAACGTATAGTAACCTGCATGATTTAATTGACTGAAAAGCTTCAGCAAATAGAGTTTATATTAAAGGATTTTTTTGTTGAGGTAATTTATAATTAAGTTGAAATTAGTAGACTTTCATAGCCTTTAGTAAATAGTACAACAAGTTTTTTTGCAGATGAAAACCCACATATTAACAGCAAGTGAATTAGATCAGAAATATATATATATATATATATATATATATATATATATATATATATATATATATATAGAACATGACGTACTAATGAACAACTTTGGACAAGTGAATTATGAAATAGGAAGCTCTAGCATCTGGCCAAGGAAAATGAATAATATATTTTATATGTGAGTAGATTTCCAGTGTAGCTTCTAGAGGAGTTGCAAAAATGTCGAAGCTCCTAAGCAATGAATTTGATATACAATCAAAAAGATTTGAAGTTAAATTATGATTGGATTAGTAGCAAAAACTCTTGCAACCTTACCTCAACTATATATCTTTTGTACCAGAGGATTCTCCCCTTTCTATTTTAATATCGTTCGAAGGTTCTTCCAATATGATATTTCAAGAAATTCTTGCAAACAAAGCATACCAGGCCTGGCAATAGGATTAACGGAGATGCAATTTGCAACATTTTAAGCATCAGTGATTTTGAATATGCATTAAATACTGTAGGGTCCAGAACCTGATCAGCCTGCTCCTTCTTCATCATCTGCAACACTGAATCTACTAAGTTTCCACATCTTTATCTTTAAATTCAGGTCCTGTGGGTTGTTTTCTAATCACCAATTCAAGTAGGACAATACCAAAACGATATAAATCACCCCTTTCATTAGCCTTCCTGGCTTGCCCATACTCTAGGGTAACGTAGCTAATTGCGCTTGCTATATTAGTGCTTATATGACTTTTACAATCGTTGATCAATCGAGCAAGCCCAAAGTCTAAAAATTTTGCTTTAAAATCCTCGTTGAGAAAGATGTTGCTAGCTTTTCTATCTCTATGGATAATATGAGGTTAAAAGCGATGATTAAGAAACCCTATGCCACGAGTAGCGCCACATGCAATTCTACAATGTTTGCCCCAATCAAGAGAGCAACCCGATTTCTTAGCCAATTATTTAAGTTTCTTTTGACCATATACTCATAAACAAGTAACTTCTCTTCACAAACTCAGCAATAACCAAACAACTGCACAAGATTCTGGTGCTTTACCATGCCTATGATTTCCGTTTCAGTAGTGAATCCTCAGTCACCCTGTCTTGTAGCCTGACTTAACTTCTTGACTGCAACAGTTTTCCCATCAAGCATAGTACCTTTGAATACAGTTCTAAAGCCACCACCTCCAATTACATTTTTCTCGCAAAACTTGTTGGTGCCTACGACAATCTGATCATAAGTTAACTTTTAGCGACTAAGCTCAAAAATGGCTAAAACATGTCTAAATGTTAGATTGAACGGGCTCTTTTTTATTTTGATCGGAGATACTATTTCGCTTGCTTCCTTTAGTAGCCCCAAGATCATATTGCCAATTCCTTCTTTGAATCCACCACAGCACAGAGACAATAATTGTAATGACAAGAACAGAGTCAACAACAGTTCCAACCAGGGCCAATTTACAAAAGGTCAAAACTTGGCAATCTTAACCCATAATTTTCCCACATAGATCTATGTTCTTGGTAAGTGAAATTATTGAGAGGTTTTGACAAATGCCACTTCACGACACCTCACCTTCCAATCTATTATCTGTCAAATTCAAGTATAACCGATTAGGCAAACTGCATATATTCTCTGGAATATGTCCACCTAGCATGTTCATTAAAAAATCTACGTATTCCAGTTGTATAAGATTACCAAAGTCGGGAGGAATCTCTCTTGTAAACTTGTTTAAATGAAAATCCATTGTCGTTAAGTATGAAAGGTTATCCAAAGACTGTGGCAAACCCCTATTAAAGAAATTATTACTCAAGCTCATTATTGCAATTTTCTAGGCCATTAATTTGGAAAAAAAGCTTATCCAGTGGACCATGAAGCTTATTAAATTGATACATAAAGCCCCACAATGCCCAAAATGTGCGACAAAAAGGAAGGAAGCTCACCATCAAACTCATTCTAACTTAAATCCAGGTTGGTGAGCCCATTTAAGTTCCCAAAGCTAGTGGGCACTAAGCGAGATAACTTATTTCCTAAAAAATTCAGCTTTACCAAACAACTCATATAACCTAAGCTTCTAGGGATGTAGCCCGTAAGTTGGTTATTTCCTAAATAAAAGCCTCGAAGCTCGAGAGAGTCACCAAATTCTGGTGGAATGGAACCTGTTAACAGATTCCCGGACAAGTCCAAGGTTGTAAGGTTTGTTAGCCTCGAGAGTGATCCAGGAATATTACTAGAGAGTATGTTATTGCCGAGTAGAAGATATACCACCACCATGCAGCTCCCCAATTCTTTAGGTATTAGACTAGACAACATATTGTATGAAAGACCAAACTTTCCGTAATTATGGCTATAACTTTCCATGATTCTGGCTATAATTTAAATCAGGTATACTGACCTCACGGAAATAGGATGAAGGCTTTGAAGGAATCGGCCTAGATAAATTGCAGCTGAGTCAGGTCTGCAATCTTCTCTGGAATTGACCCATTGAGATAGTTGTTTCCCAGGTCCAATGTGTTAAGTAAAATGTAGTCTCCAAGCTCCATTAGAATAATCCCATCAAGAAAATTTGAATTCAACTTAAGAATTTGAATACCTGTGAGGTTCCCAATTTCCTTAGGTATTCGCCCTGTTAACATATTGCTACTAAGATCAAGCTTCTCCAAAGCAACAGCATTGCCTATCTCCTAGGAAAGAGAACCCTCTAATAGATTACTGGTTGCGTTAAACTCCATCAAGTTCTCTGAGTTCCACAGACTCACTGGTATTACACCAGTGAAATTGTTATATTGAAGATCAAGAATCTTCAATGGTAGCTCTGAGATATACTCAGGTATGGAACCAGACATGCGATTATTTACTAGTACCAACTGACTAAGATTGGTACACCTATCAAAAACATCTTCAATAGTTCCTGAAAGCATATTCCCATCAAGATTAATCTCCACAAAGGATTCTGAATCACACAATTCCCTTGGTAGGGAACCAGACAACTTGTTGTTACTCAATCTAATATACTTCAACATAGAACAATTTCCAACCTCTGGTGGGATTCGGCCAACGAATTGGTTATTATTTAGCCAAAGGGAGTCCATTTGGTTCCACTTCCCAAGCCAAGAAGGCAATGGTCCAAAAAGCTGGTTCATTCCAGCAGAAAATGTAAAAATCTGTAGCTCGGCCAACTGCTCATAATCATGTAAATAGGACTTACATTCATTTATTTATGTTTTTTTCCCTTAATAATAACGTAAAGAATATTTTTAAAACAAAAATCTAATCGCAAAAAAGAATCCCACTTTATATAAACTTTGATCTTCTCCTATATCTTCAAAGCTAGAAACTTCAACCCATTATCAACATTTGTAATATAAATCAAACATGAAATTTCATTATAGTTTCAATATACTTTTCAAGCTTTCTTTCAGATTTGTAAATTTCAAATTAAAAGTATTTTGGATTGCTCAACTTTATTTGTCATCAGTGCAAAACTAGTAAATCTTTTATGACCAAAGAAGATAATGTTCGATTTATATATATTGAATTTATTTTTATTCAACATTTATCTTTAGAGAGAATATAGGTAGAGAAGAAGAAGCTCTCCTTTGAATTTCATTGATCTAAAACCATTAAATGTTCGATTTATATATATTGAATTTATTTTTATTCAACATTTATCTTTAGAGAGAATATTGGTAGAGAAGAAGAAGAAGCTCTCCTTTGAATTTCATTGATCTAAAACCATTAAATAAATTACAATCAAATCTAAAATCATGCGATCATTAAACACTTTTTTGTTTTTAATTTTTTCTGTCCAGAAAATATATCAAACATACATGAAGTAAAATTTTATGTGATGATAAAAATGGTAAAACTTAAATGTGGAAAGTAATTTATAATTATGGAAGCAAAAAATTATTTGTTTCATTACCTAATAAAGAGAAAAGTAAAATGATTAGTTATCAACCATTCAATGTAGGGATGGCCAAATTCGGATCCGGATTGATATTTTTGCATCTGGATCCGCAAAAAAAAATACGGATCTGGATGCGGGTAAAATCCTAACGGATTGCGGGCGGATATTCCGGATATCCGGATCCGCAAAAATTAAAATTCAATAATTTAAAATATAATTTAAAATTCAACAATTTACCTAATAATATTAAATAAAATCCAATCATAATTCAACAATCAACAATTTAATACTTAGAATAACATACAATGCCATAAAGTCACAAATAAAAATACCACAATATAAATCAAACATCAAGAATAACATAAATTCAAATCTAGCATCACCACAAATCCACAAACAAAATTATAAAAAAACCATAAATCCACATAAAATAATGTGGATCCCAATATATTTTTTAATTTAATTTAACTTCTATATTTTTTAATTAATCCTATTATTTTTTTATTTAACTTATATATTTTTTAGTTAATTTTAATTTAATAAATAATTTAATTAAAAAATAAAGTAGATCCCAACAATTTCTTAATTTAATTTAACTTCTATATTTTTTATTTAACTTATATATATTTTTCATTTAATTTTCATTTAATAAATAATTAAATTAAAAAATAATGCGGATTCTAATATATTTTTTAATTTAATTTAACTTTTATAATTTTTTAATTAGTCCTACTATGTTTTTTTATTTTACTTATATATTTTTATTTAATTTTAATTTAATTAAAAAATAATGCGGATCCGGATATCCGGTTTTCCAGATGTAGATCCGCACAGATCTTAGTTTTAAGGATTCGGATCTGTATTTTTTAATATACGAATCTAGATCTTTTGGATCTTTGCGGATCCGGATAGTTTTGCCATCCCTAATTCAATGTCATGATTGACGTATGTAATAATCTTATTAAAAGTTTAGGAAAAATTAGCATAGTAGAGAATCCAAATCTTTCAAAAAAGCACCACTGATTTAAAATTCTTACAGTTATCAAGCTCAGCTTGTATTGACCCAATGAATTGGTTTATGCCAAGATAAAGGTCACTGAGCTTTTTCAAGTTGCTAATTTCAGGAGGAATGTTACCCGACAGTAAGTTATTTGACACATCCAGATAACTCAAAGACTGTAAATTTGTGAAGAGTCTTATAGGGAGTGAACCTGAGAGAAGATTGTCACGGAGGTCCAAGTCCTGCAACTGAGTCAAGTCACCGGGTCGACTCGGAACTGTTCCATTCAAGCCATCGCCGGAAAAATTGAGTGACTTGAGCTGTTTCATGCCCCGAAGCTCTGATGGCATTTCCCGGTGAAAAAGTTGGAACCAAGCGAGAGAGCCTCGAGCTCAGTCAGCACACCGAGTTGACTCGGGAGAGAACAAGACAGCTGATTTTCACCCAAAGACAGCATTTTGAGACGTTTAAGGTTGGAGACTTGAGGAGAGTTTTGACCAAAGAGAAGGTTTTGGGAGAGGCTAAGGACTCTGAGTTTGGAAAGATCGAAGAGGAAAGGAGAGACAGGGCCTTTGAGTGACTGAGTTTGGAGAACCTGAGAGACAACTCGGCTGTGTTACATTTCACTCCAAACCAGTGACAATGCCGAGTCGTTTTGTTCCGTGCAGAAAGGACTTGAGGATTTTGAAGGGAGTTTTTGAAATAAACGAGGCTTCTTCTTTCATGTTTTTGCTCATCAATGGTGGTAAAAGTTTCAAAACTTAAAAGCATGGGTCAGAGGAGCAGCTTAGCTATTTTCAGAAAGCAAAATGGAAGTTGCAGAGAGTAAAGGAAAAGGTTGAAGAAGTGAAAATGACAGAAAATGGGACCACAAAGCAAACACTCACTCACTCTCTTATTATAAACATCACCTCACAAGCTTGAAACGCCGCCGTTGGCTACTACAAGGTGCTGCATTTTGGGGCCAAATTTGAATGAGTTCCATTGAGGTAATGAAGGGAAAATTAGTCTATAGTTAGCCTGGAGAAGCATGCTTGAAACATATGGATTACAGTGGGGACCACGTTTAGTTGGTCCCAAGAATCACTCTGAAAATCTATGTGGTTAAAAAATTTTGAGTGAGATATATATATATATTTTAGCTAGAAGTTAATTTACTTTATGATCACATAATTATAGTTGTGTTGGGTCAGTAAGTTTACACATGGTTTGCTCTCAAATGGGCAGATAAACAAATCTGTGGTGGATCATGGATGGGCCGCTATAAGAAAAATAACTTTTAACAACAGGCATTGCTTGTTGCTAAATGGATTTCACAGCACACATCTGCTAATGACTTGATATTACTAAGAAATGTAAACTTTACAGGCATTGAATGACAAACATTCAATAGTACTTCTCATTGACGACCAAAGAGTAATATATATAGTAGCAACTCCTCCAAGTCCTTCAAACATTAGCAATAGCTAGTCCCAGTCTCCTAGATTGAGTTTTATATGGCTGCCCTGCACAAAGTATTTAGTTAGCTCAGTTCAGGAAGAAAAATGCTAGTATGTATATATGAACTATTAAGGTTTTACGTCAATTCAACCTAATTTAGGACTATTAAGCATTAAATATATTTACAACAATTAACTTGATTTTTAGGCAGCTATCACACAATAACTTTAATTGAGTATGGAAAATTATTTATGGAATAGCTAATAAGAAAATACAAAATACCTAGTGAATAATTTGAAGAAAAGGGAGTTTGAATATTGAATTATCAATAATCAGCTATTACTTAATAAAATTTTTGAAAGAATTTTCTACTGTAATTTTAGTAATATAGAACATCCTATGTGATTGAGATGGTGCAACAACTTAAGAGAACTGCTCTCTATTTTTGACTTTCTACAAGCTCTGATTTTTGGGAATTTCTTTTTACTTTCAGTTAATTGAAGCTCACATTCTAATTCAAGCAATTAGGCAAATCCAACATGCATAAAGCTATATATCCAATCAAGCATGCCCGTAAACCACAAAGATAAAGACTATAATTAAAAATGAAATGACTTAAAAGTAGCTTAAAAATGAAGTCCAGAAAGAATACTTTTATGGCCTTTAACATAATTACTGCCCATAAATGTAAATTGTATAAAACCCCATAAATTATAAGATATGCCTCACTAAAAATACTAGTTGTTTACTCACAAGTAAGTTTCATAATTTATAAATCAAGTAGTAAACTAAAGAATTGTTTATGTAATCACATAAACTATAATTTATTAGCATTATACTTCATACTTCTATGGAAGTCAAAAATTCCAAAACAGCTTATGTGGAGAATGTTCTATAACTTAGGAAGGTGTCATGATACATAAGATCATTACCATCATTATCCAGCCAATAGAAAAAGTATTAAAATGAATGTCTCAATGATTAACCACACAATTACCTAAATCAGCAGCCGATTACATCTTCAGCACAGACATTTACCACAAAAATTCTTAATTGTTTATCCAACTATTTTATCACAATATTTTGCTTCTCAAAATCACTTGATTTCACAATGTTTGCGGCCAAAAGCTTAAACTCAAACCAACTCAAAGTAATAAGTATGGAAAAAAAAAAACCAAGTGAATTGGAAAATTACTCAGTCGAAGTTTTCCCATCATTAAACCACTGCAAAGTAAAACCAACCGCTTAGGTGCATAAGCTAAAAAGCTGCAATAACGCAAGGCGACAGCAAATATATAGTACTTCAAGATGATAAAATCAAAAGCTTGAATGGCATTCTTGATATTAAACTGGAACCAACAAGGACAAAAGTTTAGAAACTATATATTTACCCGACCCACCAAGTCAATCATGGATCACGAGTTATTCCCATTAACTTTTGTTTTCATGTTGTAAAATCTATACTTTCAATACTTTTTAACAACACGTGCATAAAGCGCCTTGCCGAAAAGTGGATCCCACAACAATCATCTGGTGAACGTGGCTATATTCTTGTTGTTATATCCTACTTGTCTTGTAGTGAAGTGAAGAACAAACAAATGAAAATATAAATCAGATACAAGCAAATAAATTAATTAGAAGGGACCACAATCTCAAACTGCAAGTGAATTTTTGTCTCAAATTTAATTGCCGGGACAGAGGATTCGGCGAAGTTGCAGAAAACTTTTACGACAGTAGTAAAGATGACAGCAAAGGTAGGTTGTGATGTTTTAAGAGTTTGCTATTTGCATTTTGTTAGACAGAATTTTGACCAAGTTATTTTTAGACTATGATGTAGTCTTATATTTTATTGCACTATTAGAGAATAAAGCAATACATCTCATGTGAATATTACGGCCTTTCAAGAACCAATTTGTTTCTTCTATTTATTACTTGGGAATCACAACCAAATTAGACAGATGCTCGAAAAATAAAGACATCTAGAGGCATAAGAAATGAATTCAGGAAGCAAAATGAACTCGGGATGATTGCCATACCTGCTCATTTAACCTCATCGGATGATTTTGAAGATCCAAGGGTACAGACTCTGTCTCCTGTGGACTTCCCTATTATTGATCAACAATGGAGCTCAGCTAAAATCAAAATTTGCAATATTTCAAAATTTCTTTTCTCTTACACCAGTATAAAATTGTATTATTTTCTACATATTAATTTTACTAATTCTAAGAAGTTACATGTTCAAAAGAGAAATGTACCAATTTTAGAAAATGCAGAACTAACAATGGGATGATAAGGTGTATAAAACATGAACCGAGAGGTAAAAAATGATGGCAATTAAGGAAATATTTGCTAGCATCATGATTATACACTCCAATAATGTCAAAGCAAAATCCAAGCATTGGAACAAGAAGCCCAAATAGGTGGAGTGGTAAATTTAAGGAAAAAATGGGTA
Organism: Atalantia buxifolia; assembly: GCA_030444775.1. NCBI lineage: Eukaryota > Viridiplantae > Streptophyta > Magnoliopsida > Sapindales > Rutaceae > Atalantia > Atalantia buxifolia. The sequence goes on along the minus strand of CM059831.1, from coordinate 20,610,937 downwards.
AATTAATATTGAAGTGGTAAATTGGTCATTACGATTGTAAAAAAAATTAAAACTTAGAAAAATGGCATAAAACTTGTAAATTGATATTAAGTGTGAAATAAAACAAAAACTTTATAAATTACATATAGAATTAGTAAATTGAAGGAAAAAAAAGGATAAATTAATGTTGATGTGGTAAATTAGTTTTTGAAATTGTAAACAAAACAAAAACTTAAAAAAATAACATAGAACTTGTAAATTGACATAAAATGTTAAATGAAACAAAAATATGTAAACCACATATAGGACTAATAAATTGAAGGAAAATGGGTGAATTAATATTAGAGTAGTAAATTGGAATAAGAAAATAAGAAATTATAAACAAAACAAAGACTTGTAAATTGATATCAAGTGTAAAATGGAACAAAAAAATTTATAAAGCATACGTAGGACTAGTAAATTGATGGAGAAAAAGATAAATTAATATTGAAGTTTTAAACTAGAACAAGAAATTGTAAATAAAACAAAAATTTAAAAAAATGACATAAAACTTGTAAATTGACATTAAATATTAAATGAAACAAAAAAATTTAAAAGAAATGAAACAAAAAATTTAAAAACTACACATAAGACTAGTAAATTGAAGGAAAAATTAGTAAATTAATATTAAAATAATAAATTAAAATAAGAAATTATAAATAAAATAAAAATTAAAACAATGACATAAAACTTATAAAAAAAAATAATTTTCCTTTTTCTTTCCTCTTTCTTTTACGCAAAATATTGGGTAAAGAAGCGGAAGCTGGAAGCGGTAAGCAAAAGAATGAAGAAGCAAAATTTGAGCTTCAGACAAGGAGCCCCGCTAAGTTCCAGCAGCTGATCATAACCGTTGCGTCAGAAACGGCTTTGCCGAACAGCTTTAAAAATGATATTTTATTTTAATATAATAATATTTTATTTTAACTCTAATCTTAAATTCTTATTCGAAACAGAGACAGAAATAATAATAATAATAATAATAATAAATTTTCAACTCATTTTACATGAGCCTAAAACTCACATTAACTAGTCTTTTCTTTATTTAATTTTCTTCTTTTAACAGTGTGTACAACCCTCATGAATCGTGATTACTCATTTTTTTTAATCCAATTATATTATAACTGTTGTACCATATCACAGTTTTTATTTTTATTCAACAAATTCGTTGGATGTTTTTTTATTCAATCTAACGGCTGAAATTAATTTTTTGAAAATTGATGTAGCTATTTGTAACCTTTGCAACCGGTTGTGTATTTATAGAGCAGTTCAGTGAGCATGGGTTCTGAAAGTTTTGTAGTACTAGGGCCAGTTTAGGAATGTTGTAACTTTTAAAATAATTGTTGTTAGCTGTGCTGTAGAAATAATCAGCTGTTAAGAGAATCAGTTAAGTGTTTGGTAAATTTTGTTTTCAGAAGTACTGTGAGTTTTGAAAGCAATTAAGAACGTTTGGTAGATTTTACTGTTAAACTGTTGAGAGAAAATAAATGACTAAAATATACATAATATAAGATAAAATTTACTTATACATATAAAAACATGTACATATAATATTTTTAATTATGTATTATAATAATTTTTACTAAAAATAAAATTTATAATATATTGATTTTACTTTTTTACTTTTTATCTTAAAACAATTGATAATTAAATTAATAATATAGTGAAATAAATTTAATAATAATTCGACCAACAAATTGATATTAATAAATTTATATTGATGAATTATAATAAAAATTTATTAAAATATTTATTTTATTTCCAATTTGAATAAGAATAATTTTGGGTTTAACTAATAATTTTAAGGATATTTATGAAATTGTATTAAAGGATAAAATTGATTTTCAAAATCAGAATTTAAAAGTTACTCATTCCCTACTTTTCAACATCAGTTGTAGGAGAGACTGATTTTGACAAAAGTGATTTTAATTTTTTTTTACCAAATACTAAAATTAGATTTTAAATTTTTAAAATTACTTTTAAACCTCCTAAAAATAATTACAAACGGACCTAAATGGAAAGTTAGAGGATTAGAGGATTTCATTCCTAAAAACAATCACTTTTAAACTTCCTAAAAGCAATCCCAAACGGCCTAAACGGGAAGTTACTCATTTGCTGATTTCATCTTAGAATTAGAGGATTGCAATTTTTGTGGGAATTAAAAATTTCTGATGATTCCTACATGAATGTGGCCTCTCATTTCTGGGCACAGGACGGTGAAATTATAATCATCTCGGCATAGTGCAATGGGAAGTTAGCGGTGCTGAAAGTTTTGGGCATATGTCAAATCAAGTGATTGTCGCCAGTTTGATCTTTTCTTGTGCTGATCGAATCACTTAAACCCTCAATTCAATTCTCTGAATCCGCAGTTGATTGCCGCCAAATCCACCACATTTTGGTTGCGCCGCCGCTGCAAACACCTCCATCGTTTGAGAATTCGCTTGCGGCTGATTCTGTTATTATCGTTGCCCTTATTTTATTTTCTCATTTCTCATCTGAGTCATTAGTTTTTTCTCGATTTCTTATAAGCTTTTGTCTTCTTCGTGGCTTTATTGTTCTCTCTCAATCTCGCTCTTCCTTGTTTTGCTTCCATTTGTTTGTTCTTTGCCTGTTCTTTACCAATTAAGCTCGCTAATTCTTCTAAAATCTCGAGGCTGCCTCTGCTTGTGTTTTGGTCAATTGGGTCAAGGCCCAAGCTAGTAAAGAGGGGAAATTCGGGTTGTTCGGTGCAAGTCTACCGCAATGGCAATGTTTATAAGGGTGAGTATCACAAGGTGAAATGTTCTGGGGTGTGTATTATCTGAGTGGTATATATGAGCGTGACGGGGGTTGATGGCAAATGTGACAGATATAGAGCCGAGACTTGGCCAGAGGGAGCCGATATAAGGGCCAATATAGGCAACGCCTTAGGCATGGATTTGGGGTTTATAGGTATTATTACAGGGATGTTTATATAGGTGACGGGTCTAATGGGAAGAGTCATGGATGTGGAGTTCATACTTGTGAGGATGGGAGTCGATATGTTGGCGAATTCAAGTGAGGGGCCAAGCATAGCCTTGGCCATTACCATTTCAGGTAGTTTCTTTTTTCTTTTTCTTTTTTTTTCCTATGGATTTAGTTTTATTAATTAATTGGGGTGTCTCGGGTTAATATTTATAATGTTTTTTTTATTGGATTGTGCTATTTGTTGCCAGAATTGAGGATCGGTGACCTTTGTATGTGCATTAGTTTCCATGCTTATTGATATACTTTTCTGGTTTTTACTTCGATTTTGAGGACGTTATTGATGACATTGAATTGAATTAATGAAATGGTACTTGCATGGATGGGAAAAGATGAGGCACTTTATCTGCTAGAATATGGTCAACAAGGCTCATAATGTGAGCCATGCAGTTTTAATTTATTAAATCTGTTTTTGTATCATTTGATTTCATCACCGTGAGTTTACTAGTGATATTGATCATGTGATTATGTTCCATTGGTTTTAAATTAGTGTTCCTACATTAGTACTAGATTGTTTCTCCTTACTGGATTCGCTGACAATTGTTGGATGATAATGCAAGCGAGCTTAGGTTTGATCGTAATTTTATTAATCGGTGGACAAAGGTTATAGTGATCTTGAAGATGTCATTCATAAGGATCATTGGTGTTCATTTTGTTGGTCCGGATACTTTGCTGATTTTTATTAGTTTGCGAGTTTAATGGTAGATTGTAGTAATTGTTTGTTCTGGTATTTTTTAATGCATAGGCATATGAATATTTTTTTTCCCATATTGACATCCAAGTTTTTTACTTAGAAATGGGGACACATATGCTGGAGAATATTTTGAGGACAAGATATATGCATTTGGTGTATATTGTTTTGCCAATGGGCATCAATATAAAGGAGCCTGGCATCAGAGTAGAAGATAAGGGCTTGGAATATACACATTCAGAAATGGATAAACCCAATCTGGTCACTAGCGAAATGGAATTCTTGACATTCCAAGCACACAGAATACGACTCATCTTGTATCACCAATTGCAGTTTACCACTTCAAAGTACTCAATGCAGTGCAACTATTTGAACCTTTTTAACCAAACTTTTATTTGTTACCACTCGGCAGCCGTTGATGCCTAAAATTTATTACAGCTTTATTGTTCTATTGCAGATATTTCAATGTTCTTTTTGTAATATGATTAACGTACGTTTTCACTTTCAACATTTTACTGATGTTAGAAAGATGAATGAAATTTAGGATAACAGTCGGAAGTTATTTTTAAATTTGGTTGTCTATGAGAAAACCACACTGAATTACACAAAACTTGTTAATGTCATAATAACTTTCTTCAAGTTAATTGTTCTTCGACCGGGGGTTTTTTTTTTTCTTATTGCTGTTGTCTTGTAATCAGGAAGCACAGCGAGCAGCAGAAAAAGCTTATGATGTAGCCAAGGTAGATGAGAAGGTTAACAGGGCTGTAGCAGTAGCTAGCAGAGCTGTAAATGCAGCTAGAGTTGCTGCATTTAAGGCTGTCCAAAAACAAACGCATCATAACAACAGCAAAGATAACATCCCTTTCCTATTGTACGATATATACCTATGTGCGTCTCATATAGTAGTACAATTGTCTTGACAGCTTTAAGACGATGATGACTAATGAGTAGAGAAGGCCAACAGGCCATGCCGTGGCGGCCCAAGCCCATCAAAGGAAGCCAACGCATGCTCGTGCCGTGCCGTGCCAGTCCGGCACACGTGTCGTGCCCACACGTGTTCGTGGTCGTGCCCACTCATGCCGTGGGCCGTGCTGTGCCGTGCCTAGAAAAGATAGCCCACTAAGCTTTTTTCCTTTTTTATTTTTTTAAGAGTGCATGCCAAATTGTTATCTTATTTTTTTCAAGCTTATGTACTTTTTTTAGATTTATGTGCCTTTATTTAAATTTAATAGAATAAAAAATTCAAAACTCAAGCCCATATTCAATAATAATAAACTAATAATAATAAGATGATGTAATATTAGTTGCTAAGTTTGACTTTATGGTATTAGAATTCTTTTTTAGTACTTAACAACAACAATAATAATAATTTTTTTAAGGGTTAACTTAATTGTTAACTTGGAATTACGTAGAGTCATATATCATAATTTATAATAATATTAATACATATTTATAAAATCATGATATTTATAATTTTATTTATTAAAATCATGATATCAATTATTTATTTAATAAATTATAAGCATAAATCAATTATAATTTTTTTGAAACTAAGAATTAAATAAATTTAACAAAATTGAGCCAATAAAATATATTAAAAGATTCAATTTCAAGTTATTTATAAAATCAAAAAATTTTAAGTTTACTTTCATTACAAAATGAAACGTGCTTATTGCGTTCTTTTTCGTGTGCCGTACTTTGACCCACCTCTAATTGTGCCGTACTTTTAAAGCCCACGTGCCTAAAATCTAAGCCCAGCACGGCCCGCGTGCGTGTTGTGCAGTGGCGCGTGCTCTACCGAAGCGTGCTCGTACTGTACGGACACGTGCCGTGCCTCGTGCCGTCCGGCCCATTGGCCACCTCTACTAATGAGTCATCATCCTCTCTTCATCATCTTTCTGTTTTGAAAGGGCTTCAAATTTTTAAAGTCCCTGCATTAATAATATTTGCTTCTCGGAGTAAGATGGTGGAAGAGGGTTGTATTAGGTCTATCCTTCTAAAATCATCTATTTAGACCAGACTAATAGTGAATGGAAAGAGAGAATAGAGGCGATGACAATAGCTTGTGTGTTTAGATAGTACTTGCATTTTCTATCTTCTTAAGAGTTTTGTAAAGTTAGATGTAACGTAAGAGCTGGAGCGTTGGTAAAAGGCCTTCGGCCCTACCTTTGTTGTATATGAACTCATTGGTACTTACAATGAAATACAGTCAATGCCTGCCTATATCTTGGGGAGTTAATGGGTTTTAATCCAAAAGGATAATCAACCTAGACTTTTGAAGGAATTGATTTAGGAATTGATTTCATTTCGCTAAAATACAATAACAAAATATCCAATTTTAATTGGATCTAGTTTCTTATGAATGATTACTAATGGCGGAATTCAATTTTCATTGTGGCCTATTTAAATAATTATAGCAATGATGTTTAACACCACAATTGTGAAGCAGCAGGCCATGAAGTTAACATCACAAAGCTAAATTCTATTAAAATCTATTTAACAAAGAGATTCAAATTCAAAACTTTCTAAACCAGATATCCAAGCATAAAAATCCATTTAGACAATCCTGCCCCTAGGAATTATTCCCATCACAAATCAATGAAAAAAAAAAAAAAAGATAGATTGGCAACAAAATTAGCTCTCAGTCTGCTCCCTCAGCCTCCAAATGGTACTCCTCATGGTCACAGCACTAGCAGTACTGGAAGGGACCGTAGGACAGAATTTTGAATAATTTAAATTGAATAATCAAAGTAAAGATGACAGCCGATAAGAATCTTATATCAAAGTGTAAGCACCTCCAGCTTTCACCTTGCCATAGTATTTGCAACTCCAGATTCCTACAGCCTTCCTCTTTACAGCATACTACCAACAGCAAGGAATGTGTAAACATTTAACACATCCACATTCAAAAGCGAAGAGTCATTGATCCATGAGCATAAAAAGAAATGAAAAAGATAAAGAGCAGGAAAGAGGGGAATGTATTACCTTCCCACAGAATTCACTGGAGTACTTGCTCTATTGACTGACCTCCATCTTCTTAATCTGCTTATGCAAACCGGTACGTGGAAAAGAATAATACCTTATAATTCCAAGATCCCAAGGCCACACATGCAAAACAAAGTAAAACATCAAAGCAGTGTTAACAAAAGGCTAGAGAGAGCACCACAAGGCTTTTCATGATATGGTTCCTATCATAAATTTCTATTTCTATAATACCAGTAGCAAGCTTTCTCGAGTAACCATGTGAACAACCCACGATTCATGCTCAAAGCTTAATGAGACATAATATTTCTGCCTACTACTGATGTAAAGATATCCCAAGGTTAAAAAAAAAAATGAAAATCTAAGTCTACGTTACCATAACATCTATGCTTGAGGACACTAAACCAAAAAAAAAAAGAATAAAACTAGCCTCAATACATACCATAGTTTCCAACAATGCATGCCTTCTTGTCTTGGTCCTCTTTCTCTGCGAAACCCGATAGTATGAAACCATGATCAAATGCATGGGCTGGCAAAGTTTTAAAACAACAAAGTAAGACCAAAATCAAAATCATCAGTATTGGAAAGAGAAAAACAGTGATTGAAAAAAGAAATTGGAAGAATTTAAAGCCTTTTGACAGTCAAAAATCTAATGAGAAACATAACAAATTGGGAGGTGTTACATTAAAGAAAGAAGCATTGCAGCTTGAGAATATGTTATATACATTTATATAGAAAAGTTGAAATCACCAGTTTATATAAAAATTTATATGTTATTTCTAAATAAAAAAATAATAGACTATTTCGTCAACCTCTTCTGTAAATGTTATGTTATTAACAGACGTATAATCAAATGTTACAGTTTCTGAAAGACATAGTGATATAATCAATCTATATTAATTACAATTTTTCACTTGTGTTGTCCATCACTTTATACGAAAAGTGGTGATTGTTAGGTTAACAAGTGGGCTTGAGACCGTTCGGTTCATGCCTATAATTCAAATCAAATAAAACTCCCGGGAAATTACAACTACCCAAATCTCCAAGAAATTAAATGAGAAAGAAAAAAATGGGCATTTTGTATTTTTTTTCATTTTTCTGAATTTTATTTTTATGGAAGAGTAAGAAGAAAAATTGAAGGATGGAAATGTTTCTCCATCATCATCACCACCATAGGTACTTGTTTTCGCCACCTCCGACGCCTCCTCCTCCCTTCTCGCCGCCTCCTTCGAGCCGCACGTTGGCCTGAAACCTCCCCCTTTTCGCTGAAACACTCCCCACTACTGCCCAAGTGCCATCGGCATTTTCATTGGATAGGAAAGTCCCAGATGGCCAAGTTGATGATAAAACTACTTCATGCCTCAAAGAATTGTAAGTCTTCTGTTAAATCTATTCTTCTAGTAAATTTTTGGCTTGGCATTAGCAGCATATATACATGATTAATTGATCAATCAAATAAAGGAATAAGTTTAGCACATCTTAACTTGCAAGTTCATGAGTGACTTTCCAGGCACCATTTGGCTGGTAGTTTCTTTTTTTTTTTCCCTTTTTGGTTCTCTTACTCTTAAGGACACCAAATTTCTTTTGAATTCCAACCCATCTGACAAGTAACAACTAGTGAGAGCCACGAAAATTAATCAAGTAAATTTTTTTCTTTTTCGCATTTCCATACTAACAATAATCTCTTAATAATTTGTGTCTCCATGAAAACACAGGGTAGATTGGCTTTCACAAAGATGCTGCAGTTGCTTTTCCTGGTATCCTCATATCTTTGCTCAAAGGCAAAAGCAAGATTGAGCAGCCACGGCCACAGAGTTCGCCTAGGCCAGAGACCTTTTTCCATCTTCTGTTTCAGACACTCATTTTTGTAACTCAATTTCAGTATCCCATCGTAGTGAATAAACTCTACATTTTAAGTTGTAACAACATGCTTGAAACATTCTCACCATTTTTTATTAAAATTTGCTGTTGAATTGAAAGATGTGTTTATGTGAAACATGCTTTTTGCCTTGGTCATTTCTGAATCCATTATCTGATGCCTCACAGTTGAAAAGACTGACAAAATTTCAAATTGGATGTATGCATTCATTAATCTTTCATCCATTCACGGATTACTAATTTTGAAATGGAATGTATGACAAAATTTCAGCCGATCATGGTAATGGATGACATGATACAACACAGGAGAACGAATGAAAGTAATAAGTAAACAGTCCTGAAATTATACTGTCCACACTAGAAAAATATAACTGATTAACCTTCAGTGTCTTACTAAAATAGCCAATTTTTCCAACTAAACTTTAGGTTATGTGAGTCTGGTTTTAAAAGAAAAGTATTACATGGCTAAGCCTAAGTTACAAGCAAAGAGTATGATGAGGCTTACAATTGCAACCCTGTATTACATTGCAGTGCATGAATTTTAAGGGTCGTTTACGACAATCAATTATCCAGGTAGAGAAGATATAATTACTGCTGATTTTGTTGTCTCTAAGTTAGATTATGTAAAGAAAGTTTTTGGCAAGTGAGAAAATGATAGAAAACGAGAAAGAAAATTTAAAGGGAATTCCAGAAGCTCAGCAAGACTTGTTAACAACTTGCTTAATGAATAAAATGTTTACAATTCATTTATATAGTAACTGAATTGGATCTTGCTGAGCTAATCACAGAAGCTACTAGATACTACTACACTTAAATTATTCTGTTACAAGCACAATAGAGATGAGTAACGAAATCTGCCAGCTCAGCATGAGAGTGAATCTGCTATGTGAGTGTCCAGCAAGCTCCCAGTATGCATTCTGCTATACCTCTGTTTCTTCACATATTCTGAGCATTTGGCTGCATATTACCAAATTGTCCTTGCGTATTGTGTAGCGGTTGATGCTGCTGCCGGCCTGCCGCTGCTGGTGTATAGGCGTCATGCAACCTGGATTTGACGCCCCCATAATGAACACTGCAGCCAAAGACCCAACTGAGTTCTAGCTTAGAACGATAAATGACGATGTGAATCAGCATATGATAATATGAAGCACTTGGTTGTAGAATCTGTTTTCCACTTTTCTCAAGGGAATGATAAATTATTAAATAAACAAGCAAAGAAATGTGGTGATGGGACTCAACATTTGGGAAGCGTGACTCCTTTGGGGATTGCTACCAGCCAATCCAAAGTGCATCACAGATTCAGACAAGGGAACGAACATCAATTTCTTAACAAGATCTTCGATTCTCGTGTATCATCCAGAGGGGAAAAAAAAAGGGAATTGGTGAGGGGAAGGGTAGTGCATGCGTAGAAGATTACAAAAGCAGGGATCAGGGATAGAAAAACACATTTTAAAGAGAGAATGTGGAATAACTCACCTGCATCCGTGAAAGAAGAGATTGGGACGACACTGTAGGTGACATATTGGGAATCTAAAAGAACACATGCAGGGAGAATAAGTAATGAAAGGAATATATAATCACCAGTAGTGATGGCAAAAATCGCCACGGGACGGGTATTCTCGGGAATTTTCCCCATTCGGGAAAGGTATGAGGATAATTTCATACCCAATTTCTTATTCGGAGAAGGGACGAGAAATTGTTTTACCCAATTTCTTATTCGGGAAGGGGACGGGGATGAGGTGAAATCCCCATCCCCTACCAATTTTCCCATTTTAATTTTTAATTTTATTTTTATTTTTTAAAATTACTAGTAAATAAATAATAAAATTTGAATTATAAAATTATAAATATTGGTAAAAATAACAAATATCAAAATATTTATATTATTAAACTTGTAGGCCTAATTAACTAATTAAAGTCCTAAATTTTTATTTAGGACATTAAAAAGACCGGGTAGATTCTATTAGTCCAAAAATTTTGTTTTAATTTTAATATTCATTAAATATTTTAAACTTAAATCTATTTTTTATTTATTTTTAGATGTTATAACTGCCCACAACGAATCACAATTTTAATATCTAATCTAATCTAATTTAATATTTGCTCTTGATTTGCTCCGACTTAACTATTGTGTTGTAAGGAAATAGTCCACATTTATAAAATTGCCCACGCCACCATTGAAAAAGTTAATTTTGAATCTATATTCGATTTTATTTATAATAATTTTGTATTAGACTATTAATTTGTTCATGATAGTTTGTAAAAGAAGTTTTTATCCCTTGCATGCTGCGTTACTTACTAATTTAATGTATGTGACTTTTGTAATGGATATTAATGTAATATATATTTCGAACTTTATTTTTATTTGAATTTTTTTATTTTAATATGATTAACTCAAAATCGAAAACAAAAAAATGTATTAGTTATTCGGAGATCGGGGACCCTCGGGGATCCCCTGTTATTATTCGGGGAGGGGATGAGAATTCTCTCAAATAATTCTAACAAGGACGGGGACATACGCAAAATATCGGGGATGGGTACAGGAAAATTAGTCCCCTCCCCTCCCCATTGCCATCCCTAATCACCAGAAAGATTATTGAAAGAAGCACAACCTAAAAGAACAAGTATTGATAATGATAACTAAATTTTACGTTACTAAAATGAGTCAATTAACTTTAGTTAATTAACTTTCAACAATTTTATCATCATTGTTTGGTCCATTAAGTTTTAAATATTGAACTCATTTAATTTAATTCAATGTGAAATACCCATCGCGCACTCACAACAGTTTGTGATGAAGCTCAATCACTGAGACATTTCATCGAACATCTATGCATTTCAATCAAATACCTTCTTCTTTTAAGTATTTGTGACATCCTGTATAGCATCCGTAAACGTTAAAATGCCTAATGTGAAATGGATTCAGAACCACAAATCTTTTATATCACTCCACAAATGTTCAGCTTTTGCCTCACTCTCCTTAGAAGCCCGAAGACTTAAGCCTTGCAGATACAGACTTGGAGCAGTAAAATTCAAATCCTCAAGAAGTGAATGTAAAATCCACTTGATTGAGCAAAGTGGAGCAGTAAAGGGAAGATGAAAATTGACACGTTTGACCCTACTGAACTTGTTACTTCTCTCTCTTCTATATTAGGCTGTTTTTCTTTATAATCTTTTTCCGGATAAAGTAGTAAAAGTAGAAAATTACAAAGCTGACTCCTTCAATGCTTTTGAGGCTTTCACTTCATCTTGCTAGAATGCTGGGCAGCTAGTGGAAGCATCTCAACTTCTGCTTCATTGTCAAGACTTTGGTGTATATTTTCTTTTGTGGTTTACTGATTTCAGTTAATTAATTATTAGGAACGTAAATATAACTTTCTTAAATGGGCAAACTCTTCTACGAACTTTCATGGTTCAGTTGGAACAATAAGATATTCACTTAGTTAGCAACCAAACAGTGCAGAGCATATACAAGGGGAAGAAATTTTACAGGGAATCTGATGTCCCATTTAAAGTGCATATTAATGGACTTCTTTAACTTCAATTTTCTTCTTTTAGCTCCCATCTAAAACATAGCTAACATATTATATCAGGGGAGTTAAATTCGAACACTTTACAATGCTGTGAACTTTAAAATATTTTTTTGGTAACTTGTAAATGTTGTGAAATAGTAATTATTGAAATTAAACTATGGCTATGTTGGAACAGATTTATAGTGGAGTAAGAATCTCAGTCACACACGTAAAATAATAAATAGTAAAAAACTCATTATAACTTTGACCGTGTGGTTATGAATAGATGATCTACCTTAGATCAACTTCAACATAGTCAAACCCTTGAAATTAACAGCGACTTCCTAGTGCTTACATCCAACTCCAGTATACCCAAGCAAAAGTTTATTAGCCCAATACACATTAGACCAGGCCCAAACCTCATATTATCAAACCACTTAATTTTATCCAAAGCTCATGTGACTTCATTTAAGCGTCATGAATGATGAAAATAAGAGAAAATATTTGTTTAATCTCTATATTTTAACTTAAGAGTCCATTTAAGTCCTATATTTTAAATAGCTCAAGACACCACTACTGTTAGATATATTAGATTCTTATCCTTAATTTTTCTTTCCTTTTATAATAATAAAATTACAACAATATCCTTAGAGATATTAATGAAAATAAAAAAAAGTTAATTCATCAAATTATCGTTAAAAATAGATAAAATTAATGAAAATTTTTATGTTATTCTTTTATTTTTAGGATTAATTTAGTAAACTAAATTTTAAATACAATTATTAATAAGATTGTTGTAAAGATATTGAACATTACTTTTGGGTTGGTTGATATTGATTCATTTATAAATAATCATTAGCACGATTATTGCAAAGATACAGAAAATATTAGATGAAAATATTAGATCTTTCATACTTACATTTAAACAATGCGGAAATATAAAAGGCTAGTAGATAAGAGAAACTAAGTTTATGAATAATGAATGTTTTATTAGAAAATTCTGAATGAACAAAATTAAGGTTTTGGACCCTTCTATACGAACCTTAAATATTGCAAATTAATAAAAATAGGCAAATCTGAAGTATTGCTTTATAATAAAATTCTGCTAATCCAAATAAGAAAAACAAAACAAACAGCACCCAAATCCAATATCTAAAAAGAAAATATGAAAATCCTAATTATTAATTAAATAGGAAAATAACATAAAACTACAAAACAACCTAGAAAGAAATGATTTTCTAGTCAACCTTGGGGCAGAACAACATTAATCTTTTTGATTTTGATTCCTCTCGTCATGAACTTCAAAATGATATATTATACACCCAAAATAGACACTTGTAGTCCAAGCTACGACCTCTGAAAAATACCTTACTTATCATCATGTATCATATTTATTGGTTAATTTGCTAATAAATAATTATTAATTAATTTAATAATTAAATTTTTAATAGATAAATTAATTAATGTCAAGAATATTATTGCTAGGGTATTATTGTAAAAGTAAAGAAAAAGTAAGAGGAAAAAACGTAACATATTTAACAACAAGAATATATTGAGGTATCTTTTAAAATATAATTATTAAACAAATACTTAAGTCAAAATACTGAGACTGAACAAGTATTTACCCTTAAAAAAACTTTGTTAGTGTATGATTCTCATTGCTAAGAAAAGGAGTCAAGCCAAACTGAAGCATTTAGGGAGCAAAGCTTATGTTCCAATAATTCTCACCCAAATTCTTATGATAACAGTAGGGGGATTGTCTCACTGAGTGTAATTGCAAAAAAAAAAAATTAATATTTACTAAACTCTCAGCATCTGAGTTCTCACTGTGACATTTAAAATAATCAAAACTTAGGCTTTATTCGGGATTGAGGTTGAATAACTGTATCTTAAAAATTATAGTACTAAAGTATTTGGTAATCACTAACTACTATAGTTTAGAAGCTCAGTTGATTTGATTTTACACTTGTATTATTGAGAGTTAACTTAAAATCATATAATGCAGACTTGTTTTCCTGGTCAATAAGTTCCTGACATGTTGCTGATCATCATCAACAAGCTTAGATGACAACATGTTAATGTCGTTTGGTGCAGTTAGGAGGCACGTGATTGGTCACGTGAATCATTTAAATCAATTTGATTTAAACGATATGATTCAGTTGCCGTTTTGATGGCTAAGGCTTATACAAATGAGACACATGGAGCTTGGCTATTCAAATGGTTTTTATAAGCTGTTGAAAAAGGTAGAAAACTTTTGGGTTTGTTACAAAACTAGGAACGGATGTTGACAGAAAGATCCATATCCGATTGTATATATAGCCTTAGAACTTGTTCTTTGGCTGATTCAGTTTCTTTACAGTTCCTTGGTAACATTGTATCTTGCATTCTCATCAAATAATGAAAACTCTCTTCGATTTTCACAGTAGATGTAGGCTGCTGATGGCCGAATTACTCTAATCCTTTGTGTTGATTTTGTGATTCTTATTGCTTCTTTGTGTTTAAATCTTATTAGTTTGTATTGATCATATTTGAGACACATCGATCGATTAGGTTATTAGATTTTGAATTGGGAGATCTAAGGCTCGAGATTGAATTTTAGAGCAGACTTGAATCAGTAGCTTGTGGATTCGAGAAAAAAAATATATTATATTTTGTTAATTTTTATTAAAAATTATATTTATTATATACTATTAACTTTTATTTTATAATTATAAATTTTTTAATATAATTATTTTTTTAAAATTATAACACTTCAATACTAAACATTAACTTAAGTGATAAGCATAAGTTTATCAACAAAAATAATGGTCACATTCAAGCAAATGAGACATTTGGACATTAGCGGTAACTTCTAAAGTGATAACAGTAATATACAGCTCAGCATAGATAATTGAAGTCCTGCACTTTCATTAGAAGATTGGAGAAGATAATAATTAATTTGATCGCAAGAACGATAACAACCTCTAAAAAAGAAACTGAAAAAAAAAATCTTGAGTTATTTCACAAAGTGCAGTAGTAATTATCGTCCACAATTCCCGTGTTTCAAAAATGCATGCAAACGTGACGCACTTTTCCGCATATGACATGTCAAAGTTTAGCTAAGGCCAAGTGCATCAATTTTCTACAAGTAGCGAATGAGAAAAATTGTCTTATTCTTCAATGCCAATCAGATCTCTGATTATTTTAAATTTAGTATGATGATTAATATTATACATCTTAAATTTTTATCTTAAAAATTTATTTTAAATAATATAGTATTTACTAATTAAATAATAAAATAATATATCTAATTTATTTAAATCTTATATTACATTATTAATTACTTAACAAATACAACATCACGTATTATATTATTTAAAATAAAATTTAAAATAAAAACTTAAAATACTTATCGTCATTAAAAAAATAATTTTCTTTCACTAAAGTTATTTCACAAAGGTAATATAGAAATTTATGATCATGCACACAGTGAGAGAGCAGTTATTGAAGCTGAAATGATATTTGTGCCTATTGCCCATCTGAAATCTATTACTAATAAAAAGGGAAATAAAAAGCTTTAATTATTTTTTTTCCATGCAGGGCCAGCCAAATATCACCCTCCAGTTAAATTAATATTTAAGATTATCTCATACCAAATGATTTTGTCGCAATTGGCAACGCAGGCTGGGTTTGTGGAAAGAACTCTTGTGTTCGATCTCCACTAAACACACCATTTGGGAGGGATAAAGAGTCTTAACTGTGACTACACCCCGAACTGAATTAGTCGAGGGCCAATGCGGTCACCGAAAACCGAATGTTTAAAAGCAAAAGAAAAAAATTAAGATTATCTCATCAACTATAATTATAATAAATTAAATTAATATTTAGTAAGCTTTCAGCGTCTGAGTTCCCAATCCGTAAATACGCCAGCATTTAAGCGACAAATGCAATTTTGTCAACGAATATAAAAGTAACGTTCAAGCCAAATGTGACCTTTTGACATACAGGTCAGCAGTCAGCATAAATAATTGAAGTCCTGTTGATTTGATGGCAAGACGGATGACCACCGATTAACAAGAACAAAAAAAATCTTTAGTTATTTCACAAACGTAGTAGTAACGTCCACCAATATTTCCAACATGCATGGAAATGTCACTCTTTTCCGCATGACAAGTGAAATTTAGTTAAGGCTTGTGTAAATTTTCTACGTGTGAAAGAAAAATGTTGACTTTCTCTTAATTATCACCCACGTTATTTTATAAAAAATTATCAATTACTCAATTAATAATATATTTTATTATTAAAAATAAAATTTAAGATTTGTATTATTATTTAGAAAGTACGAATAATTTTATTTTGCTAAAGTTATTTCACAAAAGTAATAAAGAAATTTGTGATCATGTACACAGTAATAGGACAATTATTGAATCAGAAATGATATTTATCGGTTGCCCATCCGAAATCTATTACTAATTTAAAGGAAAATAAAAAGTGCCCTATGTCTTTTTATTTATTATTATTTTTCAATGGAGAACTAGCCAACTATCAGTCTCTTGTTAAACTCTTGTCTCTTTCGTATCTAAAAGTGAAAAATGTGTTTAATATATTGTCTGTAAACATAAAGACAAATTAAATTGAACCAGAAAAAAGCCTTTCACTGGAACCCAGTATATAAAAGATCAAAATAATATGTAGATATACCTAATTGTATACCAATGAAAGCTTATAAGTTAAAATAAAATAATGTTTTGTGAGTTCGAAATTCTCCATTTGAATCTGCAACTTATCAAGATTCAAGATTAGCATTATAGACCCCATATTTTAGCTTCTCCAAGAAGGAAAAAAAATAAAATAAAATTGAACTAATTGAGTCTGGTGATAAGAACTAAGAAGCATGAGATGATGTTGCCCTTTCTTTTTCTTTTTTTTTAATAAAAATTTGAGGAAGAACCGAAAGTGAGAAAGAAAGAATTATGTTTGTGAAAATGGAAGAGACGATAACAAGGTAGGAATTGTATTATAAGGCTGCAATGCTAAGTGGCTTGGTTGTGTAGGTGAGACATTTCATCGAGCATCTTTGCATTTCCATCAAACCACTTGTTTCTTTCTGTGCTAGTTGTGCAGAGTATATACTGAAAACACTGGACAACAAAGCGTAATTTGTAATGAATTCAGTCATTTAAACATTTTTTTTTTAAAAAAAAGGTGGCAGGATATTTATGGATGCCTGGCCTGGTGTTAAAAATGATTTAGAGCCACAAACGTTTTTGACTGATCCAAAAACATGAGTTGATCTAATTAATCTCTGAAATAGTCACTGAACTTCATATGATCCAAAAACAAGAGAAATTTTAGAATACATTTTAGGTATTATGTCGGTTATATAACAAATAAATATTATCATGATATATGTGTATTTATTTAAAAAAATCATCATGCAAGTAGTGATTGCATATGTCATATATGTATGAATTAGTTGTAATATATTTAAGATATTTTAAAATTTCTCAAAAAAAAATGATAATAGTTAAGTAATAAATCTACAAGTCATCACAATTGTGCAAATCTATAGCAAGCATTCTTTCCAGTGGGCGATTCTAAAACCACGAATCCACTGCTGAAATTTTATTAACTTAAAATAAAATACATGTGAGGTATTCTATAGCAAGCATTCTTTCCGGTGAACGATTGACACACAAGACAACAAGAACAAGATGCAATTAAATCTAAAGAAAATGACAAAAAAGGGAAATACATATTCAAAAATATTAATCAAATTAATCCCCCCTAAGTACGACATCCAGGGAGAAAGCATTTTGGGTGGCTTGATCCTCCCATTGTAGCTCTTCCCACCATTTTTTTGTCCCTTCGATGACAACTCGACGTTCCTTCGCGCTGCTGGAATTGAGTGGGAGCTTCTTCAGCTTTGGGCATCTATATATTAGAATTTTCTTCAGCTTTGGAAAGGGCAGGGGATTCGGGTAAATGCTCTTCAAATTTCTTCCAGTGAATCTGGATAGAGATTCAAGTTGTGCGAAAAAGTTATGCTCTGACCCGATTACCTCTGAAATATCTCTCAATTTATCAACACTGATTATTTCTTCCATTTCTGCACAAAAGGTTATTAGCAGCTGCTTGAGGTTTTGAAAAAAAGCAAGCCACGTTAAGTCCTTCGCTTTTTCGCAATTAAGTACGCGAACTGTGTTGAGACTGCGGAAACCACTTTGAAAAAGTTTCTTTACCTCTTCCGTGCTGTCAATCTTCACCTCTTCCAAATTACTGCCTGAAAGATGTAACTCCTGAAGATTCTCCATGTATGCCAGATGCAAGACATTGAACGGTGGACTTTCACATTGGTAAACCCCTACAGATTGAGTGATGCTCACCAGCTTTGGATATTTCAAAAACTTTTGGACGGCAAGTGAACTTCGGAAGGGCCAGCTTAAAACGTTCAAATGCTTCAAACCCAGCAATTCCTTCATTAAAGGTTCAGCATCATCACATATAACGTTATCTTCTTCTTCTTTCACACCCTCAGAACTGCACCCAAGCAACCTGAGTACCTCCAACTTTGAAAAGCCAGATATCAACTGATGTGGAATTATAGACAACTTATATACGTGGTCCAAGTTCAAATATCTCAGCTTCTCCAACGCCTTCAGCTCTTGCGGCAACCCAGTTATCCCAGTCTCTGATAGATCAAGATGATGTAATGAAACCAAACTTGAAATCCCTGAAGGTAGTTTGGCTAGCAAAAAATTTTTTCTTAGACTTAATACTCTGAGAGAAGACATGGATTGAAAGAAGCCATCAGCGATCTCCACAATCTCGTTTCCACGCAGAAGTAAAGTTGTGAGACGTGGACACGTGGGAATTTCCGATAGGCTTGTAATTCTGTTTGCCATCACAGATATCCGCTTGGCACCCTCCCATTCTTCAACTTTTGGTGCTTCGGTCAATTTAACTCCAGCGCGAACCAGAAAGCCCTCCTTCTCCTTCTCTATCGTGCATGCTATCCATATTGACATTTCACGAATCATATCGTGCATTTTTACATAATCATCGCCTTCTTCCTCCAATAAACATGCATGAAGAAGATCATTAATAAATTCCCATCCATCATCAAAATCATCGACAAATCCTTCACTGATCCAGCATTCAATCAATTCCCTTCTAGGAATTTCGCGGTCTTCAGGATATAAACAACAATACAGGAGACAGAAGCGAAGTTCATCCGTAGACAAACTATCATAGCTGAACTTTAAACGCGAAAACACCTTTTCTTCCATACCTGAGAATTTAGAAGCTGATGTTCTCATTTTCTTAATTGCATGTTTCCAATCTCCCATGTTCCTTCGGCTTTTCATGGCACGACCCACTGTTTTAAGCGCTAGCGGCAACCCACCACACGCTCTTGCCAAGGTTTCGGCTAGCTCTGGAATTCTGGTATCACAGTCAAGAGTGGATCTTTCGACCATCTCCTGAAATAATTTCCAGGCTTCATCATGTGCCAAACACGACACTTCTACCTTTTCAGCGTCTATTTGATCGCAAACATCAACTGAACGAGTTGTCAAGACTATTTTGGACCCAGCGTTTAGATTTTGAAGAGGGACGCCCATATCTTTTAAATCAATGGGCTTCCGTACATCATCCAATAACAACACAAACTTCTTTCGGCTTAAAATGCTGGAGATGTCCACAGCCTTTTCTTCAGGACTTCTTTCCTTCCACGAGTTCTCAGAAAAGCCAATCCTTTTTCCAATGTCATCTTGAAGTGTTGACACAACCGCCCAGATAACAACATCAAAATTATGCTGTTGATGGCAGAATTTGTTATTGACTTGTGTTAAAAGGGTAGTTTTGCCGACACCCCCTGTTCCATACAACCCAATAATTCCCCTGTTCTTTTCTTGATCAGTGATACATCTCCAAACTCGATAAAGTAATACTTCTTGACCAATGACTGTGTGATCAGCAGGTAATTCAATTGCTGCACCATCTGGCGCCTTCTCGACAACGACTTCAATTTTTTCTTCTTTAAACTGATCGCTCGATCCGTCAACTCGACCACATCTTTCCCGTAATTGTAGCTTGAAACCAGGTTTTTGGAACAGATGTGTCCAAGACACAATCTGTCCATTTCTTGAGCTCTAACTTGTTGCAGCTCCATAAATTCAGTTTCCAGAATTTGCACATCTTCAAGCCACCCTGCGACCCGGTTCGTTCGTCTGGTTCGAGGTGGTTGTTCTTCAACCTCAACCTTGTTCATCAGATAGGCCCTTGTTCGAGTCAATTTGTGCAATTCAGTCTCCAAGCCCTCAAGGTTTTTTTCGAGATCCCATATATATTTCGCTTGTTCACAAATGCAGTTTAAAATTCGATCAAATAAGTCTGCTGGTAAGAAGGTTGAGATTAAGTTACCCATTATCGTTAATGAAAAGAGGAAGAGAAACAAAGAGTACGCTGGAAAGAATTAAGCTAATTCGGAGAGGGTTATATTTAGAGACGCAAAATACTGAAATAAAAATATGCTACTTGATTTGCTTGATTCATTTTTTAAAGGAAAAAGAGGAATGCTTGCTACAGTCGCCCAAAAGGACCACTGTTTCAGTCTCGCTACGTGTCCATTATTTTGATTTGTGTATAATTTTGAATTAATAATAAAATATGAGTAATTTTTAATTTTATTTTAATATTATTATCTTTGTACTGAGAGAATTTACCTTAATATCCTCATCCTCTCTCCCCCAAACTTTTTCCGTTTTTCCCCTTCCGCCCACTGCAACTCCTTCTTCAATTTCTTCGTTAATTTCTTTTTTGGCCTACGGAAGTAAGAATAGTGATGATGATTTTAGCAGATGATTTTGCATTAGGCTTACTGGAAATTCAATCTCCAATTGGGTTAATCGCCTTTTTCAAAAATATAAAATTTTAAAAAATTTGTTTTAAAAAATAAGTAATAAATTTATCTTAATCATGTAGATAACTAGATACAACCGTGTACACCCAGAAAATACCATATCAGAATTTTTTTATTTTTCCAATCTTTCAAAAAATAAAAAAACAAAGAAAAGAAATGGATGAAAAATTGAAGAAGTTGCTGTGGAAAAGAGAAGAAGAAGAAAAAAACTTGGAGAGAGGCAGCGGTTGAGGATATTAAAATAAATTTACTCAACGTAAAAATTATAATATTAAAATAAAACTAAATGTTATTAAAATTATGGAAAAAGGACATTTACACCCCTAAGATTTGAGGAAATTTTTACAATAAATAAAAATATATTATTAAAATAAGTATAATAATTTACATATTAAAATTTATTAAAATATTGAAATACTTTAATATTGTTAGCTACTGCATAGATTATATTATTTATATGGTATTTATATTTAATAAAAAATTTTAAAGTTAAATTTTTAAAATAATATAGGTAAAGGGTATAATGATCATTATACAAATATTATTCTAAAAAATTGACCATTATACCCTTTACCTATATTATTCTAAAAAATTGACTTTAAAATTTTTATTAAATACAAATACCATATAAATAATGTGATCTATGCAGTAGCTAACAATATTAAACTATTTTAATATTTTAATCAATTTTAATATGTAAATATTATATTTATTTTAATAATATATTTTTATTTATTGTAGAGATTTTAAATAAATATTTGCATTAAATATATTTTACAATTAAAAACAATCTCACGTACTAATATTGTTAAAATAATTATTTTACATAATATTCAAAATAATTTAAAATTTTAATACATTTATTTTAATATTTTGATTGTATTTATCATAAAATTTACTTTAATATAATAAAATATATCTAATAGATTATAAAATATTAAAATATTTTTTAAATATTAAAATTATTTTAAAATGTATATATTATTACATTTATTTTAATATTATATTTCTATTTATTGTGAAATATTAGAGTCAATTTTTTTAGGATAATAGAGGTAAAGATTATAATGGTCAAAGGGGGGTATTGGTGTCCCTCTTTGAAAACTTGGGGGTGTTGGTAACAATTTTCTCAAACCTTATGGGTGTAAATGTCCTTTTCTCTATTTATAAAAACAAACAAAATGTCACTTATATTCATATTTTAAAAAAAGAAAAATAAACATGTTATTCTATTTTAAATCATTTACACTTTAAAAAAATTTGAATCTATTTAGATTTCAGATTAAAAAAAATGAAATGTTACCTTCATATTGTAATAATTTATGTGCAAAGTTACAATTCAATACTTCTAGCCTATTGATATTACGGAAAATTAACTTTTAGCATCGGATGAAGATAACCCTAAATATATAATTATAAAAGCAAGATAAAAATGAATTTCAAATAGGTTCACGGTTCACCAATCCGGCATAATTTTAATAACAATAGGTGGATCATAAGTAATCATGATAATTATACACTCGCGCTTGTATATATTATTTTAATTTATTTTGTTTCTCTGAAAATAAAGTTACTTGATTTTTAATTTGCTAGGATCTCTTTTTTTCCTTTTTGGTATATTAGTTTTGAATTTTATAACAATATTTTTGAAACTTATTAGTTTAATTTTTGTACAACCGCCAAATTTTTTTAATCAAAATTTTCCAAATTAGTACTAAGGCCCAAGCATGGAAAACTTTGTGAGCACTTTCTAGCTCGCAACTACATATGGTTAACTTTAATATGTTATTCACCGGGGTTTGTAATTTTAAAGAACATAAAAAAAGAAAATGTTACGATTATGATTGAATTTGATTAACTGATCAATCAATCTTTTATATTAATTATTAAAGATGGAGACAATCATTATAATATATTATTTTATTATATCATTATTTAATTCTTCTCTATTTGCATAATATCCCTTACGATATCTAATATCACTTTCAGAAAAGCCATAGACTTAATGAATTTGTGACAATCCAAATCTTACAAAACCTGTCAATTACTGAATTTCGAAATATTTTGTCAAAACTTGTTCATTATTGGACATATAGACAACTAGACAAGTGCGAGTTTAGTTAGCATGTCTCTTTCGTGAAGTTTACTGACATTAGTTTTACATAATAAAATATTTAAGAATAAATCTTAAAGTCATGACTTCAAACCAAAAAAAAAAAATGATGGATCATCCACATGATCTATTCCTGTAAGTCTACATTTGGTTAATTCTGCCCAATTCAATGAAATATAAGAAATGCAAACCCGTGCACATGATCCCACATATTGAACCAACCTAGTTAACATTGATTTTATGTTAGTCAAATTCATTAGTCTTCCTATACAAATTAACTTTTCGGCAGTGATGTCTAATTAATTAATTATTATTGACTTGTCGTTTAATAATGAGTTGGTGTGCTCAGGGGCGGATCTATATAGGGACCAACACGGGCCATGGCCCCTGTAAAGAAAAAAAAATTAATTTAAAAGTTTGTACGGTGCCGTTTATTTACAAAATTAAAAAAAGAAGAAGCTTGTAGAAGAAGAAGAGTCGAAGTTTTAAAGAAGAATAATAAGATACAAATACAACTTTATTGTTAATAAGGAAGTTGAAAACTTGAAAAAATTCTTTGGCCCCTGCAACCAAGATTGGCTTATTCCGCCCCCGTGTGCTCAACAATATGAAAGACAACAATTCGAACTTCTATAGAGGCCATGGTTGCTAGGTTGGGCAAATTTGAGTTCATATCAATCCAGTCAGGTTTTGGATTAATTGGATTGCAAAAAAAAAAAAATTAAAACTCAATCTAAATTTGTAATCCGATCTAAATAAAGTTCAGACCAAATCAGATCAGAAGTTTGTGTCATAGACAGTTTGTCTGTGCATTGGTTTCATCAAATTTTTTGATCAGATTGAAATCTTCATTCATATCCGATCCAAATCCAATTTTTTTTAAATTGAGTCGAGTCAGATTATTTGCCTACCTTAATGGTAACTATGCCAGTGTATATCCTTCAAACCCCATTTTTTTTTTTTTTTTACGTTTAGATTTTCATGATTTATTTTATACAAGATTAAAGTTTTTACTTTTCTCTTAATTATGTCCCCGAAACCATCTACATTGAATTATATTATGAGGTTGGGTCGGTATAGCACCAGAATCTAAATGAATATGGGTGCAGCTCACATTTCAAAATTTAGGCATGAAAATCTAATGTGTTGATACGAAAGCGTTAAATTAATTAATTAATTAATTGTAAATAATTTAAAAATCAGTACAACAAATACGTTAATAATTGTAAATTAACATAATACTTATAAAATCTTTTTAAATAAAAAAGGGTGAAAGAAGAATATATAAACATTTACAATGGTTTTGTGATAAAAGAGAATAAAAATTTACAATGATACTGTGACGAAATACAACAGAAGTAGCACGTTATTACCGTTGCCACATAGTTGGAGCTGGATCTGATATAAAACTACATTAAATTTGGATCAACATTGATGACATTTGTTGACATTAAATTGTTAAAATTAGTACTAGACATTTAAAAAATTATATCTCAAATTTTTATCTCAAATAATTTCATTTGATGTATTCGACAAGTAATTTATGTTGTCTTTAATTATTTAATTATTATATCCACATATTAAGGGACAATCCAGTCAGCTTAACTTTATAGAGTAAAAATATGTTACGGATTCCAGTCCAAATAAATGGATTAGCAAAATCTACCAAATCTTCTATCGAAGCAGCTTCCTGTCAGTACAAGAAGGAAAAATCGCGATGAGGATAAACAAATTCGAAATCAAATGGAACAAAATTACAAAAATATTTTAATAAATGCATACGTTCACTCTAGCGAATGAATCATATGATTCCTGTAAAACATAAACTTCCATTTTAATTCAATAATATTAAAATTCTAACATTTTAGTTCAAACTTATGTTACTCATTTATTGAATAACAAATTTCATAATTTATAAGATTATTTAACAATAATTCAATAAATAAATATCCCATCAGTTTAAAATCTAAATTAGAAGTTAAATATTGAAATGCAGAGCATTTCCTATTTCTACTTTTCTGTTTTTGTTGGCAAATAAACGAGATTTTTATTTTCTTTCCAGCAAAGCAATTCTAGAAAACAGAAATCCGCGGCAGAGATTTATTATTTCACAATAGCATTTGACGTACAAGACAACAAGACTCATTTAAGACAAAAAGAAAAAATTCGCAACAAAATCCTTATGAATAACAACAGGAAGACTATCTCACCAAGCATATTATAACAAATGAAATTAATATTTACTAAACTTTCAGCATCTGATCGTATTACTAAAAATTGATCCAAAGTGGTGACTCTATACGAGAGCGGGGCTTGAACTCCTGACCTCTCTTAAGGAGTGAGAGTGTCGAGCCACTCACACCAACCAACTTTAGTTAGATTATTTTTAGCCTAGATTCTCACTTCTCAATCATATCTTATTTTCAATAGGAAACTCACCTATTATTTAGGCTAAATAGCATAGAGAGTGATTTCTAGATTGACTCCTTTGTATGTATAAATTCACCACTCTACTGTAAAGCAGATCAAGCAAGAAATATACTTTTTTTCACTATTAATAATTAACTAAACAAACAAAAATCCAATTTTAATAAGCAATAATTACCCTCAAGTGATTAAAGCAAAACAAACAAAATCAATCAAATTATACTAAGATGTCATTAATATTAAACTTGAAAATTATAAAATTTATGCTTATTAAAAGCTTACTCTGTGTGTGTATGCTACAGTAAGATAGATTTAGGAATTAAGAACTTTAACTTATATATATTTATCATTAAATTTTTTAATGTAATTTTTATGGTTAAAATTAAAAACATAAATAATTAAAATAAAGAATGCGAGTTTACTGATACCAACGTGGATTTGTGACAGACTTTTTCTCAATCCCAACTCATCCACAACCAGCAGTGGGTTTGAGTTTGAAATATATTCATTTGTAACCTGCAAAATTACCAGTACCAGATTGATTTTTGCGTGCAGGTTTGGGTAGATAATTTTGCATTATTCTTAACAGCCACCCGCATTTTTTAATTTTAATCTGTCTCACTTTAATGATTCGAGGATAAAAATCGGATTGTAAGATAAACACCTCATAAAGATTGGCAATTTTTTTCTCCAAAATTACTTCACTGATGTAATAAAAAAGTGATTTCTCTAAGTTACATTTAATATAATTTATACTCATAAAAAATAAAATAAAAATGCATTGACTCCGTGTAACTCACTTATGCATTACTCATTTTTAAATTATTTTATTAGTAGTACACACTACTACAAAAATATTAAAAAATAACGGTTCTAGATATAAAAAGGATGATGATTTTAAAACCATAATTTAAGGGAGTAACATTTAAAATGGGCCATTTTTAATGATAGTTTATAGACCTTCATCTTTTTTCAACTTTTAATAAGGATCTCTAAGAGAACCATCATTAAATTTAATGATAGTTCTTTAAAAGAACGATCATCTTTTGAGTACGTTTAATGATTATTCTTTTAAATAATAGTCATCTTATGTCCTTCTACAAAACTACATTTCATGATGACTTTGTAAAAACTGGTCATTGAACGTGCATTTTTGTTTAAATACATAAATATTTGCAATATATAAATTATTTGAAACCCCTTATTTCAATTGTAAGTTTTATTGAATTATACCATTGAAATTCATATGATTTTCACAAATATTATATGCACAAAAGTTAATTTTACAAGAAGCATTGACAATCATTCATCTACAAAATACTACATCAAATTTCGTACAACTTCTCATTATCTACCAAAATGAATCCATAATACTAGCAACCAGCTAAGTTGATGTAATCATCTACCACTTTTTTCTCTCGTGAAATATTACGAATCTCACCACCGCTATCAATCTAAATCATTATTACAAAGAGAGAGAAATGAATCAATCAAATTAATATGTTGCAAGTCACAATTCAATCATTTTAGTAATATAAGTAGTTAAATTTAACTTTAAAGTACCAAACTATATATGTACACTAATCTCATCAATCTCTCCTCAAGTGTAGCCTTGTTCCCCAAGAACTATAAAGGGAAAAATATATTAATTATTTAGTACTAGAATACATAAGTACATATTTGATAACAAATGGAGAGACCATAGCAAGGACAACGCATGTGATTCAGATACTTCTAGCAAG
This sequence comes from Atalantia buxifolia, assembly GCA_030444775.1. Taxonomy (NCBI): domain Eukaryota; kingdom Viridiplantae; phylum Streptophyta; class Magnoliopsida; order Sapindales; family Rutaceae; genus Atalantia; species Atalantia buxifolia. Next base: position 20,583,672 of record CM059831.1, on the reverse strand, counting down.
GACTAAAACAAAACATAAAAGCTCATAACACCATCCTTATATATTCTTGTGATCTTCTATCTGATGACATCGAAGATTTATCCATTGTATACTCGAAAAAAGGAAAAATTAAGAAATGAAGCTTGAAGTTTAGATTGCTACCTCATAACTACAAGTGCTTGGATGCTGCCTAGCAAAACTTCTACCTGCTTATTTCCAAAAAAACCGAAAAAGGGAATTTATATGGACATAAGAGCAAATGACTACACACATATATATATAGCACCTGTAATTTCTAGGCGTTATTTTGTAGCAAAAACACCAAGAAGACGACATCTATTAAATGTTCAGCTGTGTTTTGGCTACAAAACAGCACCTAATTACTTTTTGGAGCTATTAAGCTGCTGTTTTGCAACTAAAATAGCAGCTGGATTTTTCTGCGTGCTGTTTTCCTGCTAAAACAGCACCTGGACATTTTCCAAGTGTTGCTTTTTTGGCAAATCAGTGGCAAAACCAATTTTTTATAATGATGGTCTTAGTTGTCATTGTTGGTAGAAGTCAGCTCCCCATTCAATTTAGAAACTTCTGCTTCTAGATCTTCGGGTGTTCCTAATTTCATTTTATGCAACTTTTTTCACTCTTTTATACTCTTTTATCTTCTTAATAATATTTCCTTTTAATTAAAAAAAAATTCTTAGCACCGCATGAAGCAAAAGTAATAGTAAAAGTAATTAGTCCCTATGTAATTTTAATTCAAGAGATGAAGAGTTTGAACAAGGTGAACATATGTCAAATAAATTAGATTTAAATTAATGCTCAAACTTCTCATTTCATGATCATTTAATAAAAATTATTTTATTTATCCGTCTTTCCATGGCTTCCCGAGCAGTAAATATAATAAATTAATACAAGCTGCCGAAGTAAATAAATTATAAGTAGCAGACCTAAATTTTAAGTTCAAGGAGTTACCTATCACATCAATGAATGTCACCAAGCTTAGTTGTAAATTCTTGACTGGCGATCCTAAGAATCACCACCATCTGGTAAACTGAAATTTTAAAAGAGCACATGATATTATACATGCGCATTCACAGTTGTACTACATTAATTTAATATAATATTTCAGTTTAGTCGTCCAAGAGCATTAATACGTATACACTGTAAACAAAACTTCAGACTACTGTATGAGTGTGATTGTGGTGGGAATTTCACCTGCTTACTTGTCACAAAGATAGGCTCTTTTTCGATTAAAATAAAGTTGGGCTTGAATGGAAATTTGGGCCAACTGGTCCGGGATTCGCTTGATTCTGTTGTGTAGTTTAAAAAGTATGGTCCAAAAGCATATTCAAGGGTTGACATGCCCAAATAAGCTCTTATTGCAAAGAGAGGGCTTTTGATTGAGGGAGTTGGCCAGTTGGGAGAACAAGTGAGGGCCTCGGCCGAGTGCACAAGTTAAACCCACCCAGTAACAATGCGGGTTCGTTTTGTTCCATGTATAAAGTCCTTGTGAATTTTCACTCGCATATTCGTTACAAAGAAACGAAAAAAATGACTAGAAGTTACACAGCAGAAAGTGCTTTTCTTCGTTTTCGCAGAAATAACGGGTAAATAACCAGAAGCTGGAAAGCAAAAAGAATAAAGAAGCAAAATTTGAGCCTCATATTTCTTAATAATATAATATTGAGCTTTAGGTAAGGGGTCCAGCTAAGCTCCTGCAGCTGATCTTAACCATTACGTATGGGGGTTTCAAAAGAGGTCTCCCAACGAGAATTCTAAAATACAGCAGAGCTAGCTAAAACAAAAATTAATGTATGTTTGACATGTATTGTTAAATTTGATATAACCATCAATTGCATAAATATTGATTTTTTTAAGTAAATGTGTGTGAATCATAACGTCAATTACTTGTTGTATAATTAAAATAGTACTTTAGAGGTATTTTAGAACTTCTACTGCCGAACATGCAGCCGTTGCATGTCATACAACCTTTTTTTTTTTTTTTTTTCTAATTTTGAAATGACTGAAATAGTCTCATTTTGCTATTGTTTTCGTCCCGAGGATTCCTTCTGTAATAAGGAGATTATGTATTAAAAGAAGAAGAAACATTGAGATCTTCAGGAGAAAAATATATACAAGAGTAGCAAAAGTAAAACCAAACAAGACGACTGTTTGCTTCAAAAAGACCTCGAAAAATATATACAAGAGGGAGTCTTTAGTACTTTGCTTAGGGGAATGATATTTACCACATAAAGTTACACAGCGCCGACAGAAACAGCAATAAGATTCATACAGGTAGGAGTTTTTTCGTCAGGATCAAGTACAATCTTTCTGTGTTATTTCTTCAAATTTTCTACATTTGGGAATTTAATTAGTTAATTAATTAACTAATTAAGTTGACTCTAATTAGGCTTGGCTAAACTAAGAAAACTAATCTAACATATTATGTTATTATTATACCGTGGGTAAACATGACGTCTAGCCACAACATTTTTGGTCGCCATTTTTATAAATTGCCTCATAATATTATCATTTGGGGGGAAATATTTGACCCAAATTCCAACATATATACATTTCAATGACTGACGACTTTATTTTCGCAAAACGTTGCAATCAATGACCAAACCAATTGTTCAAATATATATATATATATTGATCACGAAGTTATGGCAGATTAGTTACTATAATTTTTTAGTTTCGTCATAGAAAAGGAAAAATGATTAAAAAATAATTTTGTTGTTTCAATAATAAATCGCTTTGCTCATCACGTTTTAAAATCCATCAAAACCCTTTACAAGTGCGAAGTAAATGTTACTTTAAAGAAAGCAGTTTATAATATTTTGGCAAGTGTTTATTAAAACATCTAACTTGACAGGTTTTCAACAAGTTATGCATAATGTTTTATTTGTTGTAAAATAAAATGAAAATTTTAATACGAATTGGAAAGGATACGTTCTGTTTTTCATATCTCAACTCTGTTGTTTCTATCTAAAACATGTAACAACATTTTAACTGGTTTTACCTCTGAAATATTTTTAAATTTTTTTTTTATAATTGTTACAGATATATTACTGTACCTTTTAATTTAATTGTTGCTAAGCTTAGAAAATGTTATTACCTTTTGACTAATGCAATAAAAAATCGGAGAATTTTGATCATTTTCTATCATAGAAAGCAATATTCATGGACAAAATTCTACTATTGTTTCAGAGAAAATTGACTTCAAAAGTCAGATTTCTCTATTTAATTTTCGGTGGTCTAAAGAGCCTATCCACAGGGTCAAAATAATCTAATTTTTATGTATATAATTGGAATTGGAATACGAAAATTTAACAAATATCTATTTCAATTTTCTCTAAATCTCAGTGACAAAATTGTGCCTTCAAGCTAGCTAGTTTGATTTTCCATAAGTCTCAATAAAAATGCGTTTTCAATATGTATTAAACAAAAATTTAAGTTGAACGAAGAAAAAAGTTGTTCAATGAAAAGTAACCAACTAAGTGAGTTTAAAAAGTATAACCGGGCCTTTTTAATCAACTTCATAGAAAATTCTAGATTTTTTTTAATTTAGAAAATTCTAGATTTTAGTGATTAATAAAATCAACTAAGTGTGTTTTTTATTATTATATTAAGTACCGCACAGCTGAAAGTTAAATCTCTTCCTTATTCATCTTAGCGGAATTTGAATTTCTAATCATTTATCTTAAGTACTCAAGAGATCTTATCAGTTAAATCAACTAACACTTTTATTTAAATAATTTTATAAAGTTGGAAGATAAAATACATGAAGGAAAAGACAGTTGATAGGATGTTAAATCTATCTATAAATTGCATTTGTATAACCAGCTAAGGCTTATGGTTACTACGGTAGCATTTTGAGTAATAGCGTATATAAATAAAATTTAGATAAAAATTTAGGTTCTATATCTTAATGTGGTATTGTAATTTTAAGTCATAAATATTGTGAAATAAAAGTTGATTGTATTTGATAAATGTGGCATTTAAATAATAATTTTTATAAAAATGGTAAATGTATTATAAGTTTTTTATCAAATAATTAATTAATTAGATATGGGATAAAATCACAATGACATTAAAAAAAAAGTTGCAATGGTGAATGTTTAACAAACACTTTAATTTCCGAATTGCAATACCAGATGAACCTTTTAGTATTCAATATCTAGGTAGCATTTGTTTCTTTTTATTTTCTTTTTTTGAAATCTGAATAGGTCTAAATTTTTTAGAAGTCTGAATATAAATATTTGAATGACATATTTTTTTTTAAAAAATATTTTAATATAAGTAGCACCTTGTTTGTTTTTATAAATAATAAACATCTTAAACATGATTATTTAAAATTTATGTTCTTGTAAATTTAAAAAAAAAAAGAAGCAGATTCTATAATTTAGGAGTATATTTAATTAACATATTTTTGGAATATAATATATGAAAAAATTCATAAAAGTTCACTTTTTTATTCAGAGATAAATATTTGAAAATCAAACATAAATTACAAAAAATAAATAAATTTTGAAAAAAATCTAAAATTAATAAAATTCTAGACTTCATATGTTTAAAAAATAAGCTTTTAGTTTGTTACTCGAATACATGCTACAAATTAATTACCAGAATTTAACAACCAATCTACGCATAAGAAATTGTCACATCAACCCGTTATAAAATTAACCACTATACCAAACACTTCATTATTAAATTAATTATCTACAGTATCTATTTAACATTTACATTTTGTTTTCTGAACCTAGAAATAATATTTAAACTTGAAAGGGTGATTAATTATTGTCGCACCCACTTCAATTCATAATCATATATATTGAGAGTCAACGTAAACCCTCCTCCCCCATATGGTTGGTGGACTAGTTAACTCATTCATGGGAATCGCAAGAATTTTAAAATTTTCAAGAACATGACTTAGTATTACATCATAACAGTGATTAAAAAATGCATCCAGTCATGATCTTGATGCTTAATAATTAAAAATTACTTTTGGTCTTTTCATTTTCTTTTTACCAAATTAAAACCAGCTATTTGTGAGTTGTGATTCTAAAAATTTTATCGAATTCTAGTTTTTCCTCACGAGAAAATGGCATATTTTTAGAATATAATATTTACTTGGAATATAATATTTATTTCTTATTCAGATTTTTACTGATTCAAATAAAAATTATAAAAATTCATTTTATCTATTCATATATAAATATTTGAAAATCAAACTGAATTTATAAAAAAACAAACAAATAAATTTTAAAAAGAGCTGAAATTTCAACAAATAAGCCCTTAATTTGTTGCTCATAAATACATGCTACAAATTAATTGCCACAAATTAACAACCAATTTGCACATAAGAAATTTTCGCATCAATCCCGCTATAAAATTAGCCACTATGCCAAACACTTCATTATTAAAATAATTATCTATAGTATCTACTTAACATTTACATTTTGTTTTCTGAAATTCGAAATAATATTTATATTTTAAAGGATGATTAATTATTGAGCACCCACTTCAATTCATAATCACATATATTGAAAGTCAACGTAAACCCTCCTCCCCCACTTGGTTAGTGGAATTTTAAAATTGTTAAGACACGACTTAGAAAGTGATAATCATTGACTAATTACAAGATAACAGTGATTGCTGAATGCATCCGGTCATGGTCTTCAAGCTTAATATTAAAAATGACATTTGGTCTTTCTTTTTCTTTTTTTAATCAAATTAAAACCAGCCATTTGTGAGTTGTGATTTCAAAAATTTTATCGAATTCTACTTTTTCTTCATGAGAAAATGGCTGACTCGCAACAGGCTTCTTCCATCAATGCTCAAAGGTAATCGCTGCCAATCTCTCTCTCTCTCTATATATATATATTGCTCACAAAAAATATGAAATTGTTTTAATATAAATTTAAACAAAGAAAGTTAGTTTTATCTCATGATAACAGATTTTAATTAATTTGACTATTTTGTTTCCAAAAAGGAAAAAAGGGGAAAAGAGGGCTATTTGGTATCAATGTGAGATTAGAAATTATACTTCATATAAAATAATTTTTTTCTTCTCTTAGATGATTGATGATTTTTTATTTGACTGTTATTTACTTGATATAAGAGGATGGTATCCAATTAATGTCAATGGGTGAAAACACCATGTAATTTCAATAGGCATGAGGGTTGATATATTTGGAAAGTATTGTACATGTATCGAGTATTTTTCTTTGTCCTTTTTTTTTTTTGATTAACATGATTAAGTCTTCATTTTATACTATTTGCACAGGGAGTCAACGATGGATCATGAACTGTTCAGAGCATTGAGACGTGGGGATGCAGCTGAAGTCAGGGAATTCGCACGTCTAAATGGAAATCGCATTCCGGGCATGAGTCAGAACGGTGACACGGCACTTCATATAGCTGCAAGATTCGGACACAAGAATGTAGTAATGGAAATATTAGAGCTTCAGCCTGACCTTGTAAGTGTGCGGAACCACAAATGTGAAACTCCAATGCATATTGCAGCGAGGGCGGGTAACTTTGGCGTTGCTAAAATTTTCATGAGGCTTCACGGTAATGGTAGTAATACTGCAACATTTGATTACATTTTGAGAAAGCAGGACGAAGAAGATAACACACCGCTGCATAATGCTGTGAGAAAATGCGACAGCAAGATGGCATTCACGATGATAAAAAAGGACCCTGAACCAATATGTTATATTAACAAAGCTAGGCAGTCTCCACTCTCCTTGGCCATTGATGCAAGATTAACTCATATCGCGTGCTGTATGATAAAGGAAAATTCGTCCGCTCTTGATCACAGAGGACCCAATGATGTGACGCTTCTTCACAGTGCCATCATAAAGTCGAATTTTGGTGAGTCTTTATATGACCTTTGTTTAAATATTCGTTTATAGTAAGATTCCAAACAACAGGGCCTGCAATTGCTAGTGGCCAAATGGATTTTTTGGCTCTCCCAGTATTTGAACCCGGATGGCCACCCAAATAAAACTCCTTAAAAATCTTTCAGTTAGTTCCCTCACCCTTGAGGGTGCAAATGCAGAGCCTGAAATTCATAATACTCAAATGTACATTTTCACAGATGTCTTAAGATCAATCTATTGGCCACCTAGCTAGCTAAATGCAAAGATGATAACGATCAATCGATTGATATGCTCTCTGGAAATGCCAAGTCTTGGTGCCAAATTGCCGTAGCATTTGAATTCTGTCATCCCCGCCACAATACTCTCGATGTGGCATTTCATCGAACACCTAGTCATTTCCAACAAACACTTTCATGATTTGCTAAAGTTTTGTGGGTGTCAAAATTGGTATAGTTTGATAGTATGTGTTGATAAATATACCATAACTACTGGAAATTTAATGATACAATAAGTACATTATTCTAATCCTTTCGTTTTGAAATTTAAATTCAGTTGTAATGGCCAAGATACTGGAGGCAAAAAGGGGTCTCATCAATGTACTAGATGAGCGTAACAGGAATCCCCTTCACTATGCAGCTGCCTTAGGTCATTTTGAAATTGCATGTCGATTATCAGACGAAGATGATACACTTGCATATCAACGTGACTGTAATGGGCAAAGTCCTCTTCACCTAGCCTCCAAGAATGGCAAGCTATCTCTCTTGAAAAGCCTTCTCCATTCTTACCCCGACTGCATTGAGTTCCTTGATAATAGAAACCGTAACATCCTCCATCTTGCTGCGCAAAATGGACATGCAGATGTTGTTGTTTTTATTTCGAAGCTGCCTGAGATTGAAGATATGATCAACTCATCTGATGTTGATGGGAATACCCCTTTGCATCTTGCTGCGATTAACAATCATATCAACATCGTTTTAATTCTTGCGAGAAATATGAGTGTGAATATTAGGGCAACCAACATGAAACAGGAGACTGCTCTTGCAATTGTTCAGTTATCTAACGATCCTATGGAAATGTCTAAGGTATGTGGATATTCCATGTGATCTCCGAAAATAAATATGAAAGACATTGATTCTATTCCGCCTCTTAAAAAGAAATATGTATGCACATTAAAATTAAAAAAATATATAGATTTTAACATATTAAAAACTGTTTTTTTTGGGTCTGTTAGTGCATTAAAGTTTTTTTTTTTTTTTTTTTTTTTTTTTGTGTCTACTTGATAATCTATGTGATAGTTTCTTATAAGCTATATGTGATAGTTTCTTATAAGCTATATGCTTAATTGCTATTGCGTCACACACACACACACATATACTTTGTACTTCTTGCAGTTCTTTGCTAAAAAAGCACTAGAGTTGGCCTCTGCAAGGCCATCTCTACACCAAAATGACATCTTAGAAGGGTGCGGGCGCTCAGACAGTGGAACTGGAACAACGACGACAGACTTAATCGTAGGTCCTAAAAACGAAGATATGGCTCAAAATCTCTTAGTGATGGCAACACTGGTGGCCACATTGACATTTACATCAGCTTTCACCATTCCAGGGGGTTATAATGATAAAGGCGTGCCAATTTTTGATACAAATCTAGTTTTCAAGGCATTTGTCATCACGGATACCATAGCCATGACTACTTCTCTTACTGCCGCAGTTCTCACTTTTGGCCATATTTTTTACAAAAATGCCGGAGATCTTCCCATGAAGCTTATTGTTGCTGCAATTGTCCTGTTACCAATAGGACTCGTGTCAATGCTGCTTGCTTTCATGACCGGATTGTGGATAGTTTTGTCCTACAATCTGACTCTTGCTATAACAGTTTGTGCAATTGGCTTGTGCTTGCCCATCGTTATTTTCATCGCTATCGCTTGTTTTGACTCACTGTATAAACACTTGTATTCCTCGACTCAGCTTTTGATGACTGGGCTGGACGCCATCGAGATAGTGGACATTTATGAAAATCTGATGGTTTCTGGGTCGGTTATTGGTTTGGTATTGGAGACGTCTGGACGGTTGATGATGTTGTTGTTTAGACGAGTGGTGGCTTTATTTTTAGACCCGGATGAGCGTAGTTACCGTCTGAGCTCTGCAATTTTCTGGCTAACTGAATTGTCTCAAAGATACAAATACAGTCCATTTTCTTTATTCATTGCGGAACTGGTCACTCCCCTCCGCAGTCCAGTTTGGCAACATATTCAGCATCTGTTCATGCCAGAGGTTTCAAGAATATCAAGAAGAAACGTCTCACCAAATCATTCAGAGCAGGATTCTTTGCTCTGAAGTCTGACCTGATGAGCCAGCTTCTTTAAAGCAAAATAAATGCTTGTGATTCGTGGTTAAATATTAGAAGAATACATATTTTCTGAATCTAATTTGGCGTCTTGTTGTTGTTGTTATTAGGAGGTTAATTATGTTAAATAAGAGAAAGAAAGACACTTATCAGGTAGAAAGAACGAATCAAAAGGACATGTCTGGTTAACTTTATTTAATTCTTTATTTTAATTTTCAGTTGATATTTTAAATTATTTAGCCATTAGTTTGTTCCTTGGAAGAACCCAAACTCAAGTTTAGGGATTTTTATAGCTTTATTTCTTTACTTGACTAGACTTTTTGATATAGAATATGAAATTCTACAGAAATATGAATACATTATCAAAAAGTTTTCTTTTTGAATTATTATATTTTTATTACGTCAATATATGCATGTTTAAATTAGAAGTTTTATATAGATTATTCTTAATAAACTCCTAGGCGACTTGGCCAAAGTTGACTTTACTCTTTATACTTCAGGGTTCGTTTGGCCGAGACCGCTAGGTTTGTAGCTGTAATGCTAATCAAATAAAACTCCCGCGAAATTACAACTACCAAACTAACGAAGAAATTACAAGGGATAGCAAAACGATGTTTTATTCATCTTTTATTTAATTTTTGATTTTTTATGGAAGAATTAGAAGAGGAGCTGAATGATGGAAAGTTTCTCCATCTTCATCAACCCTCTCCATAAGTCTAGGACCCGGCAACCATAGGTATTTGTTCTCGCCGTCTCCGACACCTTCTCCTCCTTTCTCGCCGCCCCCCGTCCTGGCGCACATCGGCCGAAAAACTCCCCCTTTCGATTGAAACATTGCCCACTCCTCCCCAAGTGCCATCAGCATTTTCTTTGGATAGAAAGGCCCCTGATGGTCAAGTCGATTGTCAAACTTATGCCTTAAAGAATCGTCCGTCTTTTATTTTCTAGTCTTGCTGGTACATTTTGGCTGGTCATCAATGCGACAAGTTAAAAAACTTTAAAAAGGCAAAATACTTAACACGAGAATGAAAAGAATGCACAGCCGAACTTCATTGATTTCATAAGTGTATATTGATTTCATTGAAAAGAATGCGTCAACTTAATACAGTCAGTTTTCTTGCTGAACAAGATGAAGGTTAGTGCATACAAAGATCCCTTAATCCTATGGTTCATATTGATTGCATCCAATGGTTGTGGTTTATGTATTGTCTCTGCTGCTCTGCACCTTTGTCTTCGCATTCCTCTGTCACCAGTGGCTCTCCTTAGGTGTCATGTGATTTCTTGCTTGCCCTTTATCACCTCATCCCTAGTTAGTTGCTCAATGAGATAATTGATCAAACATCTAATTAGCAGCTCATACACCTGCATATTTAACACCCCTACTCAAGCTTAGCAGTCCAACCAGACTCTAAGCTTGTTCCTATGGAATTCAAAAGCTTCATGGGTCAGAGTCTTTGTCATGATGTCTGCTACTTGCCTTCTACTTGTATTTCAGTGTAAACACGCTTTTCCTGATATGATCCCTTATTAAATGCACATCTATCTCGATGTGCTTTGTTCTGTCATGAAAAAACTGGATTTTCAGCCAATGCAATGGCACTCATGTTGTTACATCAAACCAACTTCAATTTGACATCCTAGCTCTCCAAGCAATGATTTCAACCAGATTATTTCTGAAGCCCCATGTGACAGTGCTCTGTATTCAGCCTCTGTGCTGGACTTTGCCACTGTCTTCTGTTTTCTTGCACTCCACGAGACTAAGCTGCCGCTTGGATATACGCAGTACCTTCCTGTAGACTCTCCATCATCCTTGTCAGCAGCCCAATTAGCACCCACAAATGTTTCTAACTTCAATTCTTTCTCAGCAGTATAGTATAGGCCATAATTCTCTCAAGTATCCTAAGATTCTTTTACACCATTGCCAATGCATTTGTTTTGGTTCTTGCTTATACAGGTTGAGTTTGTTGACACTAAATGAGATTTCTGGTTTGGTCAATGTGGCATACTGTGATGTTTCCACTATACTTCTGTAGAGTGTTTTGTCCTCAAACACTGCTCCTCCTCCTCTAATCTCGGGATTCAGCCTATACTTAATTGAAGTACCCATTAGTGTTGGACTGCCGTTATACTCAAGCATGTTTTTCTTCTTCAACAGATCTTGAATATACTTTGTCTGAGTGAGGTGCATTCCTTCTTTATCTCTCTTAACTTTAATTCCCAGAAAATAACAAGTGACCCCAATTCCTTCAAAGTGAACTTACTTCTCAGCTTGTCAATTACGATTTGAATTTCACTAGTGTTACTTCTTGTAATCAGAATGTCATCCACATACACAAGAACTATCGGTAGGTTCTTTCCATTCCTGTAGTAAAATAGAGACACATTTGATATAGTATTCTTGAACTCCCTCTCAATCAGTTCACACCTGAGCTTCTCATACCAGGCTGTTGGAGCCTGTTTCTATCTATAGAGAGCTTTCTTCTGTTTGCAAACAAAGCATGGATGTTTGGTATCAAGGAGTCCTTCAAGTTGTTCATATATAATTCTTCCTTTAGATCACTATTCAAGAAGGCGTTATTTAATCTATTTATTTCACATCCCAGCCTTGATTCACTGCCATACTTAGCACCACTTTTACTGTTGCACTCTTAGCCACCGGACTAAAAGTTTCAGTATAGTCAGTGCCTTCTGTTTAGTGATAGCCTTTGGCTACCAGTCTCGCTTTGTATCTGGCAATGCTTCCATCCGGGTTGTATTTCAGTTTATGCACCCACTTGTTCCCAACTATCTCCATACTAGGACAGGCTTCCCTAGCTCCCATGTTTCATTACTTCGCAAAGCATTGAATTCTTCTTTCATGGCATTCTTCCAGTTCTCATCTCATAAGGCACTCGCTATGTTTTTTGGTACACATTTAGTGACTTTTAGTTTCCATTAGGCCATGTATTTTCTAGGTTTGAATATGCCAGCTTTTGATCTCGTAATCATAGGGTGGCCAATAGGTATCTGTTACTATGGTTCTAGGATTTCAGGTTCTGTGTTTTGTTAAGGTTGTTATGTCTCATTTGGGTTGGTTTCTGTGTTTGATGGCATTGTCTCTGGCTCTGGTGTTTCTGTACTCAGTTGTTCACGATCATTTGATTGTTCATGGACTATGGTTTGCTCTTGTGGAACTTGAATGGGATCTGTACGAGTAGATGCGTCAAAATCAGATAACAAACATGGTACAGCAGGCTGCATATAGTATTGACTTGCTTGTGTATCTCTATGTGCTGTAATTGAAGGATCACTGCAGTAAGGGAAGTTAAATTCATCAAATGCTACATTCCTATCTATTTAAACTCTTCTTAAACTTTGAAGACAATTGTACCCCTCGTGCTTTAAGCTGTATGCTATGAAGATGCATTTTGAAAACCTAAACTACAATTTGTTTGTGTTATAGGGTCATAGATGTGGATAACGAGCACAACCAAACACCTTAAGAAATATATAGTTGGGTTCTATTTGATGAATATGTTTGCAGATTGTGCTTTGTCATTTAAGGGAAATATCCATGTGTATCTGGTGAATCATCTACTATACTTATGCAGTATTTGCAGCCATCTCCAGAGGTTAAGGGTGCTGGTCCCCATAGGTCAGTATGCACAAGTTTAAGGGACCTTTCGGTTTAATTTGACACAAATCTGTAACTCAATTTGTGGCTCGTCCCATACACACATGTTTAACAAAAGGAACAGAGATCTGTTTCATTCATGCCTTCGAAATTCTTACAACTAGAGAAGACTTTCATAAGGATTTCGTCATTTGGATGCCCTAGTCTCTTGTGAACTATGTGTAGTTGTTTTATAGACTCTGATCTTTGACAATTGATAGACTCAACACTACATTCATGGACTAAGGACTTCGATATAGACTCATGACTGACTTGATCCTTTTTTGAAGCAAACAATGACACTATAGCACATAAAGTTTGGTTTCTTCTAGTTTATCTTTCTAAATGTCATCTTTATTGACTCCATTCACCTTATGCACTCCTCCGGTTCCAGTTCCTCTGAGTGTAACCTTCCCCCACTTGCCTTTCACAATAAAAATACCATTAGAAAAGACTATAGTGTAGTTGTTGTGTGTAATAAGGCTAGACATGCTTATGAGGTTTTTTAAAATTTGGGGAACATAAAGGACACTATTAACCTAAATTTATGTGCCATCACATGCTAGTAAATAAAACTGTGCCAAGGTATGAAATGATTAATTCATTACCATTTCCTACAATGAGTTTTGAGACATCTGTACTCCGATTTCAAGGTCATATTATTCCGATCATTAGTCACATGGTGTGTGGCTCCATTGTCCAGAAATTACCCAGGCTCACTCTCAACCTCACTTGTTGCTGCCATGTATGTTGCCTTTTGCGCGTGTTGTCTTTTGCATAAGCAAGGGGCTGTACAGGTTGCCTTCTTGCTGGTGAAATTGCTACATAGTCATCATCTTTTCTATGCCAGCACTCATCTGCAGTGTGTCCCTCTTTAAAGCCTATTTGATAGAAGACTCCTAGCTTGAAGGTTGTTTTTGGACCTTTAGCTTCCCCTCAACCTTTTTAGTTTTAGCAGCATCCTTGTTTCCTTGATTCCTCTACTATTTGTGCCATATCCTCTCCCAGACTGTACTTTCTTCTTGTTCCAACTGTTGTTGCTTGGATTGCCTTTGTTTGACTGAGTAGGAAGATTTGCTTCAGCCATTATACTATTTAGATGCTCTAATCTCCCTTCATGGTTGAGCAAAGACAGCATATGCTTCATCAAAAGGTTGGTTGTAGGGGCCTGGCAAGCAAGTTAATTACAAGGTTTTCATAGTCTCCACCAAGACCTGTTAGTACTCATTTTACAAGATCATTCTCTTCAACTGGTTTCCCTGCTAAAGCTAGTTCAAGAATCAGAGTCGTCATCTTTGTGAAGTACTCTGATAATGTCAAGGACCCTTTTTCACAAGATTGAAGTTGTATCTTTAGGAACGAACTAAATTCACGTTGATTCCAATAGATACCGTGAACTTGGGGATTAAGACTCATTGATTCCGAAGAATGTCAAGAATTAACTAAGTTCCAAAACTCACTCTGAGCTTTGAAAACTGAAAATATTATTAAACTTCAATCTACCTTCAAGAGCTACAAGAAAAGATTGTTTATATTAGTAGTAATTATCATAAAAGGAAAACAAAGTTCTAAACTAAAAGGGAAAACAAAGTACTAAACTTTAGATAAGAAGAAATTAAGGATTACTAATCTATATCACCTTGCATTAATTATGAAAGTAAGTATGAACGAAGAATTTAGGTCTCACCCCAATAAATGAAATCACAGTTGTTAAAAACTCAATATTTATCACAATCATGTAATCATAAATATTGGTCAGGCAAAACGCAAATTAACACAGCAAAATCAATAAGCATTAAAATGAATAGGGGAAAAAATGTAATTTTTCTAACCTAGGGTTTACCTTTCCAGCCATTGCTGGCCGGAAAATTAAATTATGGTGGTGAATGCGTGAAACAAGGCCAACCGCGCGTGGTGGATCAAGGTTGTGGCCTGCTCATATTTTGGTGGCTGTCCGCAGTAACTTCAACGGCTTTATACGTTTTAATATATAGAGAAGCCACAGAAGAGAAAGAGCAATTAATGTGAAGTGAAGTACTATTACCTAGGGTTTCGGTGATGCTCTAAACGACGCGATTCAGGCTTCTTTATCTTTTCCATTTCTTGTAGGCAAAAATGACGCAAATTGAAGAATGATTTCAACCTCTCTCTAACTAGTAGGAGAGAACAATAACCTCTCTCTGAAAAATTGAGGAAAGAAACAAATGGGAGAATTCACGAAGTGTTTGGAATGATTTTATTTGCAAGCAAACGAAGCTTGCTATTTTTAGGCCAAAAGTTGCTTGTGAATTAACTCCATTCGAACCACGTTTTCATTTCATATGATGCATGTGTATGGCTTTCTTATCATTTAATTAATTGCTTAATCGGAATTTTATTTTCTTCTCAAACTCAAATAGTTTGAATAGCTACCACAAATACATACCATCGATAGCGTATCAAAAACCCTAAATCTGGAACCTTAACATCAGGAACAAAGCGCTAAGGAAACACCAGTTTGATTTATCATAACAATGCGTAAGTTTAACGTTATTTAATATTTATGAGTATTTAGTAGGAGTAATATTGTAATGCTTATTCAGTTGGGATATATTCTATTTGTATTTAACCTTACGTGATATATCTTGTGTATCATTTATTGATTGTGTTTGTTTAAAAAAAACAAAATCAATCAAAGCCATCATGTACAGTACCTCTTAGTCAATTAAGTTATTTTCATTGAGTGGGATCGAAATGAAAGTATGTAGATCTGCGTTCTCACTCTAATTCTATTATAACTCAAAAAGACCCAATGGGGGAATTTGATAGGCTTGAAGAAAGGCAGGCAGAGAAAAGTGCATGAAACGATAGGTTTAATTGGCCTGGACGGTTAGGTTAATGTGCACCTATCATTCAAACTATCAAAACTCCCGCATAACTAATTACAACTACCAAACTGCCAAAGAAATTAAAAAAGAAAGAAAGAGGAGACAAGTTAGGCTTTTCTTTCTTTTTTTTCCCTTCTTCTTCCTTCTAAAGTTTTAGACACCAAATTTTCGTCTGTTAACTTCTAGTTTTTGAAACCCAAATAAAATTAATATATTTTTATTAATTATTTTTCAAAAGCAAAGCAGTGGGCATAGTTTCAATTAATTTTTCGCCCTTTTATTTCTTTTAAGATTCGAATTCGGGTGGACAACTAAATGAAATCTATTTTTCAATCATGCATGATATTGTTGTATTTATGGCAGCTAAAACATTCGATTATTGTGTCTAGACTTTTAAAAAATAAAAATAAAATATTCTGAAATTTCTCTCAAATTGAATTATTCTTACATGGAACATAGTCACATACATGTTTTTATACATATATTACTAAAATGAATATTAATTGACTTTATAAATTATTTACCATTCGGCCAGTGGAGAATATTTTTTATCCAGTCCAGTTGACTATACGACGCTTAAAAATTAAAAGAAAATAGTGAAAATGAAGCATATTAATTTATTATAGGACTTCGACAAGTAATCCATGAAACTGACTTTTATTCGATTTGACAAAAATGTTCTTGTGATTCGCACGAATAATATTTACCTCTTTAACGCATCTAATGTTACAGTTATTACTAGTAGTGTGCATTTTCTAAAGACCTAAATTATTAATTAATGTTACAATTTCTTACTAATTTCATCGGCATTAACAATCTTTGATAAAATTTATATAGAAAAAAATATTAAATTGAAAAGGTATCGCAGTTGATTAGCCCAAACTAAACAATACATGAACAATTTCTAAAACTCTGCCAGGCCCCAAGGTCCTCCAAATAATAATTTTTAGTCAGTTTTATTTAATGAGCTATCCTAATTTGAATCGTGGAATAGTAACACAAATAGTGCAGCTAATTTACATACTAGTATTGGCCCTAACCGTTTAATTGTTTGCTAGCCATACTCAACGGTCATGTTGGACTCTTGTTATAGATTTCATTTCCAACAAGAGTGCCACCAACTAAAAGTTCTTGAGTATTGATTTCATTTCCAACACGAATATCATTACTAATCTTAAATGGGGAAATAGCCGAACACCCTTGGGACATAATACATCCCCAAGTGGCATTTGGCACCTTCAGATCGCTGAGGCCGATTTCCATCCCTGCTCAATGGATGGGTCTTGCAGTCAAGCTTCCTTCTGCCTTTGCACTTGAGGGTTAATCTGTCCGGGTCGAGAAAACCTTTGCACGCCGCCATTACCTTTTGGGAGGCATACGCCCATAAAATCTGTCTATCTGAGACTGTCTCTTGACCCATATATTTTGACATAAGGTTATATTTTTAGTTCTTCCAGAATAGTAGCTCATTGAGGGCTCAGACCCCAAAAGAAAAAATAAAAAAGGACTTTTTTTTCCTTCCACCTAATGTGTGTAGGAAAAAGCCCAAAGTCAATCCCGGGCAACAATAAAGCTTCATAGTCATTGTTCAACTTAAGTGAAGCTTGCGCAAATCACGTGAGTGAGCAAAACCTATCAAGACAAAACGACAAGCAATTGATGCCGTTTTGACCATCACTTAAATTAGAAACGGAAGTAATGTGTTTCAAGCTGTTAAGAGTTAGTTATTTTCGGCCGGAAATGCCTGGGCAACTTCCAGATTTCTAGAAACTGCCTCTATAAAGACTGATGAACTTGCAATCATATTTAATTAGAGGGCATCGTGAGAGATGAGAGGGAGTTAGACATAGAATGTCACATTGATTTGCTATTTATAATGCCCTTGAGGCTCTTATTACTTTGCTCTCGTGATTGGTTCAACCATTTGTCCATAGTGGATGTAGCCACCTAGGGGCTAGGGGCAGAGCTTGGAATAAATCTCTCGAGGGGCCAAGCTCAAACTTCAAGTATTGATAAGAGATTGATTTTAGATTGTTTTTTCATATGTAATATAATTCTGGTCTGGTCGGTGAAAAATTGGGAATTTTCCTTGTAACCGCAGAAATTTTGATTTGGGAATTTTGATTGATAATTGAGTCTAGTATACCAAAAAATAAAATAAATTAATAAAATAAAAATCAAAGAATTGAATCTAAACTTTATCAAATTTTTAAAAGATTATTTACTATTTTGTCATAATAAAAAAGCAATTAACAAAATAGAAATCAAACAGTTGGGCCACTTTGACTTTATCTCACAAAACATAAAATTACAGTTTCATCCTATATATAAAATTTACAAATTAATTGTACAGGGGCTAAATTAGTATTTTTTGTACCCAATTTTTAATATTTCCTTTAAAAATTTAAAAATTTCTTTAAACCCTGCAGGTTCATGCCGCGGCCACCTTGAGTCTTAAGCACCCTCCACCCCTAAGGCACCTTTGGTGAACCACTTAAATTCTTTTCTTTTCGTTTTTTTCCCTGCTTTTGATCTTTTCTTGTATATAGTTCCTGATTCAAATTTTTTGTTTGTGAATTCTGTTTGCTTCTTGTGAATATATTGAGGTCATGGGGTGTTAGATTGTAGGTTAAATTTGGGATAAAGACGAAAGAATTGTCCTATTGTTGTGGCCATTAAAATCTTCTCCCTAAAGACGATAATAGATTTTCGAGCTATAGCCCACAATGACGGACCTGCATGGTATATCAAAATCCTGATATTTTTATGATTTCTTATCTGAAAATAGAGTTTTTACTTTTCTCTTAAGTATGCCCCTTAATCAATCTTTACTAAAATAGCTAAAATACAATTTAATAGCTAAATTACTCTTGCATTGGACCTTTAAAATTTAATTTTTATAAAACTAATTTATTATTTTAAATGAAGTTAGAGACTTAGATAACATTTGTTTTTTTTTTGTTTGAATTTGAATGGGTCTCAATTTAGCTGAAATCTAAATAAGTCGAAGTATATGTATTTGAATGACATGTTTATTTTTCTTTTTTCAATATCTGAATATAAGTGTTAAGTTATTTATTTTTAAAAAATAAAGCGTCTGAAATATAATATTTTGACATATATAACCTCATAAGTATTAACAATACTTATGTTTTATTGGTTAAACATGACAACTTATAAATAAATTATTTCATTAGTTAAAAAAAAAAAAAGAAAATTGATGATGTTTTCCTTAACAAAGCATGAAAAATAAAATGTATATATGACACGTGTATTTTGTTTACATTAATATATGATATTTATAATGTTATTTTTAGTATATTATATTGATATTTTTTTATTAATTACATAAGCCAATCAAAAATTATTTAATCATTTGAATTAAAATTAATGTATTAAATAAAATTCAAAATCTATTACAAAAATAGTAAATATAAATATAAAGAGATGAACCTATTATAAAACACACTCAACTACAGTTTTATTATGTTTAAAATTTTTTTTAAAAAAATAATACTCAAATACACACATACAACAAAAAAAAGGATAAAAGTAATAAAAGAATAATTTATATAATAAGAAATAAATTTATTCAATAAGAGTATTAATGAGAGAGAATATTAAAATTTTATTCAGATGTTTTGCCATTTACATAAAAGTCAAAATATTTAACTTTTTCCATTCAAACATAAGTGATACAAAACAAACAAATAAAAAACTGCAAAAGGCTGAAAATAAGTAAAATTCCAACTTCAGACAAAAACAAACGACATCTTATATATATAGAGAGGGAGATTCTAAATGTTGCATTGATTGACATACGTATTATTTTACTCTTTTATATACACTGACATTCACTCAATAAACACAATAAATTTTTAATTTAGGCCGGCCTAATGAAAAAATCCAGGATAGACCGCCACCCGTAGTCAAATGATAAATTTTGTTGAATTATTAGCTCGAATCATGATGAAAATTGTTTTCAAATAAGCTTCAATGAATGTGTATTATTAGAATGTTGATTCTAGTATAAGAGTTGAAATTTATTGCACTTAGAGATGGCTAAGGCCTAGGGGTGGGCATGGGTTGGTTTGGGTTGGGTTTTAAGTCAAATCAAACCAAACCATAAAAATTTGAACCCAACTCAAACCAATCTAAATATTTTTAACCCAAACCAAACCCACCCATTTAGGTTTGATTTGAATTTTGTAATCAAAATATTTTTTTTATTTTGATAAATTTAATTATGTCAAAATTACAATAATTATTATTAATTATTAAATTAATATTAAAATATGAAAAATTATAATAAAAAAATTATAAATAATAGATTTCACAATAACTTCGTCCTTAAATATTAATCATATTACAATACAAATAATCATTCCATCTATAGCACTTTAATCAAAAGATCAAAATCAAGTATCAAAGCAAAAGAGTGCAGGTGAGCTTCTCCTGATATCATACAAATTGAACGGATCCTTGATAACCATAGCAAACAAACAGAAATTAACAATAATAAGTGAAATAAATACTCAGTAAAATCTATGGAGGGTAGCTGCTAAGTTACAGTCTCTCGAGCAAGTGAAACTCCTTAAAAATGCCACCTAGCCATTTCCCAATTCATGCACACCACATTATGGAATTTCATCTTTAAAAGATGCAGCAACATTTCACCTTAAATAGTGGCACATACTTTCACAATTAACTCGCCAAGAAGATGAAACTTGTTTTCAGATATTATACAAAAGGTGGAACAAAACTAGTGACAAAAAGGAATTCACAGACCAAAGAAGGAAAAAAATCAAAAGGAATGTAAAGAGCTATAATTTCAACAGAGAGAAACGGCAATTTAAAATTGAAACATACAAACTGGACACTACTAATTTGAACAGTTGCAGATAAAAAACTTGGTGACTAGATAACAATTTGCACAGCTGTGGAACTAATACGCATTACTTCATTTACCATCCTATCTAGCAGCAGAAGACCGCTTTAGTCAAAACATAATCTGTTCCACCCAAATCAGTTCCTCAAGTCTTTGAACAAGAGAACTATCTACTAAGATCGTCAGCTCTACAAATCTTCATCTTTCCTCAAGATGAGTAAATTTAAAAAGGAACATTATTCATACCAAAATCATAAGAATAACATCAATCTAAAGTCATTGCCTCCGTTGTTGCACTTGATCCAAACTCTACATTAAATAAAAATAAATTAATAAAAAAAACTAGTGATAAACAAATATATAATCCTTAGCCTAAGGAACATTATCTTTAGCCTAAGGAGCATGGTCAGCCGTTGGAGGAAGACCCATGAGGGCCCACACCCACCATATGTTTGTGCCGATTTCTTTTTGTTTAGACCCAGCCCAACATGCATGGGTTGTGCATAGCTATGCCGTGGGCCGTGTCTAAAAAAATGATAAATTTTTTTTTTATAATTATTTTAGAGGGCATACCAAACTGTTATGCATGTTTTTTTTAAGTACATATACTTTTTTTTAGTCCACGTACCTTTAGTGGAATTCAATAGAATCAAAAATTCAAAATTCAAGTCAATATTCAATAATAATAAATTAATAATAGTAAGAGAATATAATACTAACTACTAAGTTAGACTTTACGGTATTATAATTCTTTTAATACTTAACAACAACAATAACAATAATAATAAATTTTCATACGGGTTAATTTAATTATTAACTCGGACCTACATAGAGCTATAAATCATAGTCCATAATAACATCTATTCATTTAATAATTTATAAAAATAGAACAATTAGAGTATTTTTTTAAAATTAAAAATTAAATGAATTTAAAAAAACTTATAGTAATAAAATACATTAAAAGATTCAATTTCAAATTATTTTTAAAATCAAAGATTTTAAATTTATTTTTATTAAAAAGTGAAACGTGTTTATTGCGGACCTTTTCACGCCCCATGCTTTAGCACATCTGTAATCATGCTTTGATTTTAGGTCCACGTGTCTAAATTTCTCAACCCAACCCAGCCCAACTCGTATGCGTGCCATGCCGTGTATCCTACCAAAACATGTTTGTACTGTGCCCGTGCCGTGTCACGTGCCGCTTGCCTGTTGGCCATCTCTAATTGCATCTAATCGATCATGTCTCTAGTATTCTGTAACTAATGATCATTAATTAATTGTGTTTCATCAAATTCAATAATTTTTATAGATTGAGCTGTCAGTTCTAATCTATGTAGATTAAGCCAAATAATCCATGCTGTTACTGAAATGGATCTGAGAATTAAGAATATTTGCAAATAGAAAATTATTGATCATTCAAAATAAGCATACACAACAATCTCGAATTTAGGGAAAAAATTCTTATTTTCAATCATTCAAAACTCTAGACAATTGGAAAATCTATTTCACTATATAATTAGTGCTGCATATCATGTATTATGTAGAATTGCAGGAACCATTGAAGGATCCATACGTTTATTTTGTTCCCACTCAAGGAATAATATATTTATATCAAACTTAATCATTTTAATTACATCATACGCACTCAACAGAAGCAACTGAGAGTTTGTACATGAAGCTGGTGGTGTAATAGAACGAGACCATTGAGCCAAATTTTAGGGGTTCATCGTTGTTTATGACACAAATAGTTGAGTTCTTGGGATGCCTAAATATTTTCGGATTAATAAGGCTTCTAGAGGTGAACAAGACGATCGGCCTATTTTGTAGGAATGCTTCATTTTTTGAGTACTTTCCTAATAATACTAAGTTACATATAATAAGAAAGTTTAATTTTTAGACCTCTCTGTAATTAATAATTATTCTATAATTAAGATTTATTTTTTATACAAATTCTATATTTGATAAACTTAATGTTAAAGAACTATAATTAACAATATTGTCAAACCATTAATTCATTTATTATTAGTGTTTTGAAAAAAAATGTTCTTTAGCTTTTTCAGTTAAAAAAATAATTATTTAACATTAAAATATTGACTATTAGTATTTCTTTTAATTTTTATTAAAAGCTTTTTTAATCTCAAAAATCAGTGGACAAAGAATTAATAATAACCAAAAACTTTCTTGCTCTCTTTTTTACAAAGAAAATTATTACATTCACTGGCTCATTTAAAAAAAAATTAGTTTCTTGAAATACAAAATCCATAGTCATCATATAATCATTAATTTATTACCTCAACTTTATAGGTACTACCATTCTGTATATTCTATTTGAAATTAGTATAATCTTAGTTATTTATTTTTATAATGATTCTGATATCTTGTTGATTATTTTTTATTTAAGATTTTCTTTTGAAATTTTTTAGAATCTTCTATTGATTATTGTGTAAATTCGAGATATGATTAGAGTTTGGGTAAATTTTGATCTATTTTATATTTATTTGGGTGTTGAAGTTGCTGAATGTAGGAAAATTTTCTAAAAACAATTCGCAAATCCTATGAATACTATGAAGCACGTCCTGAAAGAATCATACTCCGTTCACACATTTTAGGTAGCTTCGTACACACAGAATTGATTAATCACAAAATATAATAAGATTCTTCAAAAAAATATTCATGAAAAGTGATCGCCAATA
This sequence comes from Atalantia buxifolia, assembly GCA_030444775.1. Taxonomy (NCBI): domain Eukaryota; kingdom Viridiplantae; phylum Streptophyta; class Magnoliopsida; order Sapindales; family Rutaceae; genus Atalantia; species Atalantia buxifolia. The sequence goes on along the minus strand of CM059831.1, from coordinate 20,560,363 downwards.
TAAAGTCGTCGGGATTTGTACCAATATCATGCACGTGAGAGCTAAAGTCCATGTAATCAACTAATATCCTCCTCTGAACCTGTAAACCTCGACAAAACGAGAAACTTTATTAAAAATAAAGAGTAAGACAATACAATTTCTTCTAAAAAAAAAAAGACATTACAATTTACAAGTTAATTACTTAATCAAGAAAATGAAAATTCCTTTCTTAATTAATAATATTTCCAAAATATTATTCACAAGTTAATATAATAATTAATTACTTATATACCAATCTTTTATAAGATTTGACCTCTCTTAACACTTCAATCAGATCTTTAGCATAAAGGCGACCCACTTCCAAAAAGCACTACTACAACACACACATATCATTGATGTAAAGATTTCTGATTAAGCAAACGAAAAATTAACACCCAAAAATTTTTGTTTGGGAAAGAAACGAAAAATTAAGCAATAAAACGCCACATATTGATATGGAGTTTTATAATAGCAAAAAAAAAAAAAAAAATTGCTCGGAGGATACCGGCCTATGCTAGCTACACAGGGTAATCAAAATGGTACGTGAGATTTACCAAGTCTAGGTCGGAAAGATTAAAGAAAATATATAAAATGTCAGCCCTGTGAGGTGTCACCATCGCCAAAAAAGATAATTGATTCTTTAGCTAAGAATGAGTAATCAATTAAAGAATATTTTGCAGAAAAAGAGTAGACAATATGCTGTCACTGTTATGCGCGAAATACGGAATCAAACGCACTAAATAATTACAGAAAAAATAAAGGACACAGAATTTTATGTGATTCGGTAATATGCCTACGTCTATGGGAGTAAGAAAAAATAATTGTATAACTAACAATTATTGGAATACAAATTTGAGTAAAGAAATTTCACTTCGCAAAACCCAAATACACCCAGTACTCTCACGCACACTTGAAAGGAAAAACTTTCAATTACAAACACTCTCCAATTGCTCACTCTCTCAACAATTCTTCGCTTGAATTGTTGCACTCAATTTTTGGGATGATTAGAATGGAAGAAGTGCCATCTATTTATAGGAAAAACAATGGCACTATTGTACCAATCCCTTTGTAATTTGTCGAGGTGTTTGATATTTCTTTGGCCAATTTGTCAAGTTTATTGACACATTGTCCAATCTTTGGCCAATCTTGAAAAATTCTCCAAATTAAATCTAATATTTCGACTAACCTTGACATTTGTTAGCAAAATGGTTTTCTTGTTTTTTAATAATTCTCCACCTCGGTGATGATTTTATCTAAATTTGAACCGACTATCAACGAACCATCATCCCCAAAGTGGTTGCATCTCTGTGACTGCCTACATACCCATAATTTGGGATCAAGCCAACCATAGTTCAAAATTCTCAAACTCAACACATTTGAAGGATTGAATTAGTTTCAAACAATGTTGAAACTTAACTCCAGAAATTACCTTTGTCAACATATCTGATGTATTATTTTTGGTATCGATCTTTCTCAACAACACAACACCGCTCTTAATAACCTCCCTCACATAATGATATTTCACTTTTATGTGTTTCGTCTGAGCGTGATATGTTTTACTCTTCACCAAGAATATCGCGCTTTAGTTATCACAGAAGACCTCAATATTCTCTTAGATTACTCCCAAATCACCTAACAAGCCGTTCAACCAGATAGCTTCCTTTACAGCTTCAATTGCTGCCATGTACTCTGCTTCCGTAGTTGACAGAGTAATTGTCGATTGTAGAATTGACCTCTAGCTAACTGGATCTCCACCCAATGTGAATACATAGCCGTTGTTAATCTTCGTTTATCTAAGTCTCTAGCAAAATCAAAATCACAATACCCAACACATTTCATAAAAAAATGTGTAATTATAAATGATAATAAATTTTACTCATAGTATATTAGTGGTATTTAGATTTACCATGTATTTAAACATCTTAAAATTTAAAGTTAGCTTTGTAAATTTAAATGATAATACAAGAAAAATAATTAAGTGTAAAGTAAAATTAGGGCAATCGGCCCTAATTTCTTTTTGATTTACTTTTGCTTCTCTACTCCATTTGAATACTTGGATCAATCCTTTAATTGTCAAGTAAATCTCTAGACTTGAGTTTCCCTTTCTATTATTTTCTAATAACCTTATTCATGTTATGTAATCACTAATTAGTGGTGGCTATCTACTATAAAATAACTATGTTATTCATATATTTAATTAAATATAGTCATAATAAAAATAATAAAGCACTAAATTAAATTATATTTAATTTATATGTCATTATTTAATGTTGTAGCAATTATGATGGTGTGTCGATATCGAGAAGATAAAAGAAACATGGAAAGATTAGAATATTGCATCGATCTTACTTTTATTTGTTTGTCTTGGTGTAAAAGTATAAGGTACAATATTTGTTAGATTTTTTAGACATATTAGATAACTTAATTGTTATCAATACATTTCAGTCTTTAATTTTCTTTCTAAAAAATTATTTTTCTTTTATTACTGAGTTTTAGTATCTATGACGGGTCTAGTGCAGATTTGAATTTGAATTTTTTAAGATTTAGAATAAATATAGTTCTTTTTTTTTTATCTAGATATGGAGCAAATAATATAGATCTATGATGGATCTGAAGCAGATATAAATCTTAAATTTTAGTATGATCTAGATCTAGAGCAAAGCAAATCCAACCATATCTACCCCATTGCCATCTCTACACTATAGAAAACTCTATCAAATCCTTCGAATTGAACCGACTCACTAGTATTACACTAATGAAATTGTTAAAATCAAGATCAAGAAGCATCAAAGGAAGATCGAAAGATACTTAGGTATTTATATTAGTACACGTTACTCCGGTGGGATTCCGAATTTCTTCAGGTATAGTCTCCGTCAATAGATTGTTACTAAGAGCAACCTTATCCAAAGCAATGATATTACCAATCTCCCTAGAAAGAGAACCCTTTAACAAATTACTTACTATAGAAAAATTGATCAAGTTCTCTGAGTTGACTAGACTCATTGACATCATACCAATGAAATTGTTAGAATCAAGATCAAGAGTCACCAATGGCATCTCCGAGAGATAGGTTTGGAACTACAGATATGATTATCAACGAGAGCAAACCGATTGAGATTAGTGTACTTGTCAAACACATCTTTGACATTACCTTGAAGCGAATTCCTAGCGAGACAAATCTACGTACCCAAGTTGACTTTCAATCACACATTACTTTTGTATGGAACCAGACAACTTGATGTCCTCAAATCTACGTACTTCAACTTCGGTGGGCCATGATCTAACTACCGAAAAGGTGATGGCCCAGAAAGCTAAGTTAATTTGGTTAAACTTATCAAGCCCAATGTAATGGCCCAGAAAGCTAGTTCCTTTTAGAGAGTGAGCCCGAGAGAAGATTGTCACTGGGGTACAAAGTACTATGATTGAGTGAATTCACCGAATAGTCCTTTTCAACTCATTAGTAGATTAATCGAGAGTCTTGAAATGTCTCAAGTTCCCAAGCTTAGGTTAGATTTCCTAGTGAAAAATGTTGGAAAAGAGTGATAAGGTTTCAAGCTTGAATAGACGGCCAATGTCATTTGGAATAGCTTTTCAGGCAATGATCAATTATAAAATGGGAAAAAAATGTATACATCGTAGGTTTATAGTATTTAAGTAATCTCACATGTGACACTCGTATGACGCTGAGTAAGATGATTCATTTCATAAAACTCTATCAAATTTATTGAATTCCACAAACTCACTAGTATTTTAGTAGTGAAATTGTTAAAATCAAGATCAAGAACCAACAATAGAAGATTCCAAAATTAAAAGCATTTATGTAACTATAAACTAGAACCGGCCGAATAAGATTAGTACGCTTCTAAGAACACATCATCACTAGTTGTAGAAAGAAAATTACAATCAAAATCAATCTCCACAAGTGACTCTGCATTAGAAAATTATCTTGGGATGGAACCAGACAAAAGTTGTTGCTTTGGTGGGATTCTACCAACGAAATAGTTATTACAAAAGTCCATTTGGTTAAACTTTCCAAGCGAAGAAGCCAATGGCCCAGAAAGCTATCTCATTTCAGTAAAAAATGTCAACATTAAAATTTATTTCAAGCTCAAGTGGAATGATCCCATAAAAAAAAAAAGATTCAAATTAAGGACTTGAAGACCTCTGAGATTCCCAATTCTTTTACATATAGGCCCCCGTAGCAAATTGTTACTAAGAATGACCCTCTGCAGCAACAATGTTACAAATCTTCCCAAGAAGAGAACCTCCTAACAAATTACTAGATGCAGAAAACTCCATCAGGTTCTCTGGGTTTTACTCTCCCATTTGCATTATACCTGTGAGATTACTGGACTGGAGATCAAGATACATCAATGGTTGGAATTGAACTAAAGAGATTATTATTATTAGAGAAAACTGGCTGAGTAAGATTAATCCACTGGTCCAACAAATCTTCAATGGTACCTGACAGCAAATTCCTAATAAGATCAATCTCTAAATTGACTCTGAATTAGAGAATTCTCTTGCTACGGAACCAAACAACTTGGTTGTTGTTCAAACTGATATACTTCGACCTTGATTAACTTTTAATCTCTAGTGGGATTCTACCAACTTGTTACTAAAAAGCCAAAGCGAGACCAATTGGTTCCACTTTCTAAGCCCATAAGACAAACGACGGAAAGCTGGTTCAGTTTAGCAGAATAACTCATCGAAAAAGTAAAACTAAGAGAAGATTTCTACTCAGGTCTAAGAAATGCAACTTTGAGGATTCACACAGGTGACGCAAAATAGTCCTTTTCGACCCATTTTTAGATAAATCACTTGCCCTGAGATGTTTCAATTTCTCAAGCGTATGTGTGAAGAAAAAATTAATACAGTACAATGTAGCACTATATATAATATAATTAAAAATTAATATAATATAATATAACACTAAATATTGTATAGTATTATTTTAATACAGTGTTAATACAATATAATATAATATATTATACCTATATTAAAATAATATAATACATTATAATATAATATATTGTGTCAAACACACCCATAATAAAAAAAAAAGACATAAGATATGATTTATCATTTGTTGGGGAGCTTAAGTGAATTTTGTTGTTGTTGCAAGTTCACTACCAACAGCATTGTCAATACTATTTACTTTATCGTACATGTTTTTGTGAGTGTAGCATTATCGAACACTAATTTAGATGGCAAAGAACCATTTTTTGTAGAAAACTTGTGATAATTTTTCATAACCAAAACGGTAATAAAGCTGGAACAGTATGGCAAAGTAAATAGTTGGGTCCGCCCATGTTTGGGGTACATTTAAATTTTTTATTTAACTCTTTCAACAGGGGATTGGGGTACATTTAAAAAAAAAAAATTTAATGGCGCAGAAGGAGTTGAAGCCCCTCTCGAACCTTAGTTGGGTCCGCCCATTTTTGTTACCGCTCATTACATGGGTTCCATTGTGTTCCATGTTTGAGGCACCAAATTGCTGTATTAGGTTGCATTATAATGCTGCAACTTGGCGCCAAAAGTTGGGTTTGGCTAATGCCTTCCATTTTTTTAACTTTGTAATAATAACAAATAAATATAAATTTTTAATTTAATATAATATTATATTATATTTTTTATTTTTACATTATAATTATTAATATAAATTAATAAATTAATAATTTATTATTCAATAATATTATATTATATTTTGATTTTATTATATTAAAAATATAACTAAATAACATTTATTTAATTATATTATAATAATTAACATATAAATTTGATTAATCTTTAATAAGTTAATAAAGCTAATAATAAATACTTAAATAATATATGAAAGTAAAAATATAACAAAATATTGGGTTAAATAGTTATATATAGTAATTAATATATAAAAATCGATTACTACTCAGCAATTTAATACAACTACTAATAAGTACTTAAGTAATATAACAAATATTACATTATTTAATTGTATTACAATAATCAAATTATTTTTTTAAATAATTTAATATAACTAATAATAAATGTTTAAATATGAATAAATTTGAATAATATTAATTGAAAACTAATAATCTAAATAATTGCTGATTTTTTTAGCACAATTCATTTTGTTAGTGAATATACTACAACAATTGTATCACTTTATTATTTTGCAATTATCTTGTGGTATATATAAACTTTTATTCTATCATCCTAAAATGATTTTTGAACTAATATTATAGATTTTAACTAATTATTTATGGCGTTATATTATTTAGAGATTATTTAATTAAATTATTTGCTTTGATATTTATTTCACATGTTATATATTTAGAAAATACTGAAAAATATATGTTATACTTTCAAAAATTTAAGGCTATAAGCTTTAATTTATATGAAAAATTATGATTTTTTAACATTTTTATTAAAAAAAGTTAAATTTCTATTTCTTATTTTTTCTAAGTAGTAATAAATATTATTTTCTAAATATATAATTTAAATTAATCACAAAAAAAATTAATACAATACAGTGCAGCAAGCACCAAATATAGTAAATTAAAAATTAATGCAGTATAGTGTAGCACCAAAAATTATATAGTATTATTATAATATAGTATCAATGCAATACAACATAATACAATATATTTATATTAAAATAATATAATACAATATAATATAATACAGTGTGGCACTCATAATGAAAAAAAAAAAAAGACATAAAATATAATTTGTCATTTGTTGGGGAGCTTAAGTGTATTTTTTTGCTGTTGCAAGTTCACTACCAGCAGCATTGTCAATAGTCAATACTACTTACTTTGCCGTACATGTTTTTGTGAGTGTGGCATTATCGAACACTAATTTAGATGGCAAAGAAACTTTTTATTTTTTGTAGAACACTTGTGATAATTTTTCATAACCAAAACGGCAATACAGCTGGACAGCGGAGGGCTTCAAAAGGTGAACAATAGGGCAAAGGCATGGGCGTCAACTTTTGCTTTTTGAACCCATTAGAAGCACTTTTTGTTAGCTTTTGCATTTCCCCTTTAAGCACTGAAATAAGAGAAGCATAAACAAAATCCCACCAAAAGCCAACGTGCAAGAATCAATTCCACCAACCGCATGGAACAGCAAGACTTGAGAATAACCACACTCCAACAAAGATTTGGAGAATAAAATAAGGTGGGGCATGTTAGATGGCTTTGTTTCGTGTGACCATCTCTCTCTATTTGTTTTTTTTTTTCAATTTTTTTTCAATTATTATCTTTGCTTCTGCTTAATCCATACATGTATGTCCACATCTCTTTAGGATAAAAAGAACGATGATTCTGATTTTGTTTGTTGGTTTTCGAGTTTTGGATTTGTAATCTCTGCTTTTGCTTTTTACTTTTTTTTTTTTTTGAGAAGTGCTTTTTACTTTTTAGTGTGCTTACATATAGTCCTTATACGGCAGGCACTAATTTCGCCTTACCCTTTTTGATAATTTTTAAATCATTTTTCTTATTTTTGAATTCTAAAAGTACATAATTTTAATTATTGCCGATCGTCCACTTGTTAAAGTATAAAAATATTTTTTTTAATATTTTTGTTGACTAAAGATTTCAACTCTAAAAAAATACTTTTTAAATTAATAAAAATAATAAAATAAAAATGACGCAGTCCTTAAAATTCAAAAAAGAAAATTGCCTTGGCCACACGCGGCCATGGATTTGACTCCCAGGTTGCCATGGCCGCACGCGGCTAAGGCTTTGGTTCTAAGCCACCGGGCTTTAAGTCTTTAATGAACCTATCAAGATGCAGACGCGCACCAGGAAAAAAGTTAAGAAAAAACTCATTGCTTTGACGAGGAATCTTTAAGTCTCTTCAAATATATCGGACCCAATCTTAGGCTCAGATACTCCCAAACTTTAAGGTGATTAGGCTAAAAAAGTTTCTTAATTCATCGGTTGAGTTTTAAGAGCATCGAGAGCTAACTCGAATGGGTGAAAGGCCATGAACTGAAGGATTTTACTGGAGCAGTTCATATCAGAAATAGAGCTTCGAACAGCTTTCGTGCTTTGCCCCATTTGGTCGAGACCATAAGCCAAAAACAGAGAGTATATTAGAAGCCGTCTCGTACAACAAATACAGAGCTATTGAAGCGGCTTGAATTATGAAACACTCAACGGAAAAACTAAAACAAAAGCAATATGCTCGCCAGGTGTTGCAGTTACCATGGATTTAGTTCCCATGGCAGCGCATGACCATGGATTTGGCTACCATGCCGCGCACAACCAAGGGTTTGGTTTCCTGCGCGTGGTCATGGGTTTGGTTTCTATAGCCACGTACGGTTAAGGGTTTGGTTGCCATGGCTGCGCGTGGCTACCTTGGCTGCGCGTGGCAATGGGTTTGATTGTGTTGGCAGCGTACGGCCATAGATAGGAGAGCAGCCAAGGGTTTGGTATTTATGGGGGCAAAATGGTATTTTTTCAAAAAAAATGGTAATAAAAAAAATGCCATAATTTTAGTCATGGAACAATATAATTTTCCTTATTTTTAAACATGATGTTTATGTGCTGGATGGATCGTCTTCAAATGGAAGTCATTTTCGCCCATATGCATAAATTAATGAATTTATTCCCTTGTCTCGGTGCTTATGTGTTGGATATATGTTCTTTTAGAATTTCAAGATTGAACATTGATTAAATGAGAAATAGAAAATTCACAATCTCACTTCGGTCTTGTTTGGTATTAAGGTGATTTTTTTTTAATTATTCTTGTTAAAAAAATTTAATTATCAAATAAAAATTAATAATGTGTAATAAATATATTTTTAAATAACAATTTTTTAAAAAAGTAAAGATATCATAGGTTTTTAATCATACAACTGGTGGATCAAATTAGCTTAGTTTTCAAGTTATAGTAGCTAATATTTACCAAGTAGATTCTAAACCATAGTTGTCTAACCTCAATATCAAGTAAGCTTTAATTGAGCCGAATAAGTTGGAATTTCTAATTTGCCTCGGCTATATTTGAAGTTTTAGTTAGATTTTAGTTTCAAAATATCCCAACTCAATTGAATTATTTTGGATTAGTTAGATTTTAGTTTCAAAATATCCCAACTCAATTGAACTAATTTGGATTCAATTTTACTCTTAACTAGAGATGGCTAATAGGCTAGCTACACATGGCATGGCGTGAGCATGACACACATCCAAACAGCACCATATGGCACGAGCACGTTTTGATAGGGCACATGGCATGGCAGGTAAACACACGACTGAGTTAGGTTGAGAATTTTAGGCACGTGAGCCTTGAAAGGACTGTAGTATTAGAAATGTGCTAAAGCGACACGTGAAAAATGTTAAAAATAAGCACGTTTTACTAGTGGGCTAACACATGGCTTGCAAGGCATCAATAACATGCTAACCAAAGTATATTAAAGTAAAACCTTATTTATGAAAATAAATTTAAAATTTTATGATTTTGCAAATAACTTCAAATTGAATCTTTTAATGTATATTATTAGCATAAGTTTTTCAAATTAATTTAATTCTCTGTTTCATAAAAAGCACTCTAATTGTTTTATATTTATAATCTATAGATGATATCATAATTTTAATAAATAAAATTATATATACCATGATTTTATATATGTATGCGTTAATATTATTTTGCACTATGATCTATGATTGATGACCCTATAGAGGTTCAAGTTAACAATTAAGTTAATTCTTAAAAAAAATTATTATTATTGTTGTTGTTGTTGTTTATTATTAAAAAAGAATTTTAATACTGTAAGGTCTAACTAAGTAGTTAAATTATATTCTCTTACTATTATTAATTTATTATTATTGAATATGAACTTTAATTTTAAAATGATTATACTGAATTTGATTAAAGATATGTTGACTCAAAAAAATTACATAAATTTAAAAAAAAAAACGCACTAACAATTTGATATGCCTCCATAAAAAAAAAAAAATCTATTGTACTTTTTTTTTTCCATAGATGCCTATTATGTCTAAGCAAAAAATTCGACATGGCACGACACAAATCACATGATTGATCATGCCGTGCCAACCCACATATCCTCATAGGCCTTCCTTTACCAACATGACCCTTGACCATCTCTAATTTAAACCAATCCAAACCGATCTACACCTACTCCATTGCATGTAATTAGCTCATGAGTCATGACAATATATAAGTATATGGTGACATACACATAAAGCTCTGGCTACACTTCATTACGTTACCACTACTACAACTACTACTCCAATGAAGTTTCTTTTTCTATGAATACAAGTAAAATTGACTTAAAAAATTTCTTGTAACTTTTCTTTTTAGCTTATAGAGGTAAGATATCTTTTTTTTTTTTTGAAAGGAAAGCAAACTTTTATAACTTCAAGAAAAAAGATACAACAGATGAGGTGGGCATGTGCCCAACCATTGAACAGGTTCATTGACCCTTAAAGCCTTTTTTGGCTAGTTCATGAGCAATGCCATTACAACAGCGTGGAGCGAATTTCACTTTAACATCCTTGAGCCTCTGCATCTGGTTTTGGACTTCCGATATGATCCATGAAAGCTCTGAGTTGTTTCTGATTTTTGCAGAAATTTGATTAACTGCCTCTAGACAATCACTCTCAATAACCAACGACCGAATTGCTGCTCCTTCTGCTACTTCAATTCCCAGATTGATAGCCTTAGCTTCTGCATATGTTATGTTGTCATAAAACTTAGATGTTTTCATAGCTGCAGCTACAAAACCACCTTCTGAATCTCTGATCAAAATTCCCAGACCCACCCTCTGCTCCTGCATCTGAATTGCATCTGTATTGACTTTAAACCACCCCTTGGGAGGAGGTTTCCATATCAGCTCATTTTTCTTCCTTGCGTCAGTCTGCATATGGGGAGATTTGATTCTTTTATAAGCTTCAACTGTTGCTTCAGCTCTAGCCACTGGAATTGCAGGGTCCTCTTTCTTTCTTTCGAAAATGAGGAGATTTCTTGAGTGCCAAATTGCCCAGCACAGAGTCACAAAAAGCTCCAAATCTTTTTTGTTTCTTTTCCCTGCAATATCTTGCATAACCGATAACATATTTTGGTTTGCCAGACCATCAATACCCATTTTTAAGCTGGTTTGATACCACACCTTTTTGGAAAGCTTGGACTCTATGAGAGCATGGAAAACATTTTCTCCCTGCTTTCCACATCTTTGACACCAAGGATCCTGCAAGAGGTAAGCTATCTATAACTATCGAAGTCTAGTCTTTTCGTGCATTTTGTTAATTAATTAATATTAAAACTTTAAATTTTGCTGGTAAAAAAAATAACAAATAAAATCATATTAGGCTGTTGTATAATATGATTTATAATAATTACTAATCGCGTATCCGAACATTTCAAGAATCATATGGAGCATTTACGCCCGTAATGTATGTTAGTTTATTACTTTGTTATAAGAAATAAAAAGAGTAAGATACTCCTTTTTTAAATTTTATTTATTAAAAGATAAGGAATCGTTAAATTTAAATTCATTTTTTAATTCTGGAGTAAAATATTCATTAATAATAAATTAAATTCAATATAGCACATGCTCCATTTTAACCTTCATATTTTTAAGTCTAAGATTTCTTTCTCTTATTAAAAATATAGGAAAGTTATCATTAATCCAACATTAAAATCAATTCATTTTTTGTTGTTTAATATAATATAATTTAATTGTAAAATTGACCATAAAAAAATTGAAATAATAGTTCTTTATAGGTAATCATTTAAATTACAATAGTCCCCTTCTCTTTGGCATAATTATTATATGAGCAGTTATATTATTTTTGTTTGCCGTGGGTACTTCTGTCATTTTATTATATAACACACAATTTGGCGCCAAAATGCAGCACTACCTATTAGTAGCCAACGACGGCGTTTCAAGCTCGTGGGAGTGATGTTTATAGTAAAAGAGAGAGAATGAGTGTTTGTTTTGTACTCTCATTTTCTCTGCTGTTTGTGTTGTAGTCTCATTTTCTCTGTTATATTTTCACCTCTTCAACGTTTTCCTTTACCCTCTGCAACTTCCATTTTGCTCCCTGGAAAATGGAAATGGCTAAGCTCCTACTCTGTCTCATGCTTTTTTCTTTAAGTTTTGGAACTTTTACCGCCATTGATGAGCAAAAACAAGAAAGAAGAAGTCTTGTTCATTTCAAAAACTTCCTTCAAAATCCTCAAGTCCTTTCTGCATGGAACAAAACGACTCTACACTGTCACTGGTTTGGAGTGAAATGTAGACACAGCCGAGTCGTCTCTGTTGTTCTCCAAAGTCAGTCACTCAAAGGCCCTGTCTCTCCTTTCCTCTTTAATCTTTCGAGCCTCAGAGTCCTTGACCTCTCCAAAAACCTTCTCTTTGGTCAACTCTCTCCTCAAGTCTCCAACCTTAAACGTCTCAAAATGCTGTCTTTGGGTGAAAATCAGCTGTTCGGTTCTGTCCCGAGTCAACTCGGTGTGCTGACTCGGTTCGAGACTCTCTCACTTGGTTCCAACTCTTTCACTGGGGAAATGCCATCCGAGCTTGGGGACATGAAACAGCTCAAATACCTCGATTTTTCCGACAATGGCTTGAATGGAACAGTTCTGAGTCGACTCAGTGACTTGACTCAGTTGCAGGACTTGGACCTCCGTGACAATCTTCTCTCAGGTTCACTCCCTGTAAGTCTCTTCACAAATTTACAGTTTTTGAGGTATCTGGATGTGTCAAATAACTTACTGTCTGGTAACATTCCCCCTGAAATTGGCAATTTGAAAAAGCTCAGTAGCCTTTATCTTGGCATAAACCAATTCACTGGGTCAATACCAACTGAGCTTGGTAGCTGTAAGAATTTGACATCAGTGGTGGTCTCTTTCAATGCATTATCTGGGTCGTTGCCTGAGCAGCTGGCCGAGCTACAGATTTTTACATTTGCTGCTGGAATGAACCAGCTTTCTGGACCATTGCCTTCTTGGCTTGGGAAGTGGAACCAAATGGACTCCCTTTGGCTTAATAATAACCAGTTCGTTGGCCGAATCCCACCAGAGGTTGGAAATTGTTCTATGTTGAAGTATATTAGATTGAGCAACAACAAGCTGTCTGGTTCCATACCAAGAGAATTGTGTGATTCAGAATCCCTTGTGGAGATTAGTCTTGATGGGAATATGCTTTCAGGAACTATTGATGTTGTTTTTGACAGGTGTACCAATCTTAGTGAGTTGGTACTGGTAAATAATCGCATCTCTGGTTCCATACCAGTATATCTCGAAGTTGCCATTGACGGTTCTTGATCTTCAATATAACAATTTCACTGGTTTAATACCAGTGAGTCTATGGAACTCGGAGAACTTGATGGAGTTTAATGCAGTCAGTAATCTGTTAGAGGGTTCTCTTTCCTGGGAGATAGGTAATGCCGTTGCTTTGGAGAAGCTTGATCTTAGTAGCAATATGTTAACAGGGCGAATACCTAAGGAAATTGGGAACCTCACAAGTATTCAAATTCTTAAGTTGAATTCAAATTTTTTTGACGGGATTGTTCCAATAGAGCTTGGAGATTGCACTTCACTTAACACATTGGACCTGGGAAACAACAATCTCAATGGGTCAATTCCAGAGAAGATTGCAGACCTGGCTCAGCTACAATGCTTAGTTCTTTCTCATAATAATCTATCTGGGCCGATTCCTTCAAAGCCTTCATCATATTTTCATGAGGTCAATATACCTTTTTTAAGTTATAGCCAGAATCATGGATTGTTTGATCTTTCATACAATACGTTGTCTGGTCCAATACCTAAAGAACTAGGGAGCTGTGTGGTGGTGGTATATCTTCTACTCAGCAATAACATGCTTTCTGGTAAGATTCCTGGATCACTCTCAAGAATAACAAACCTTACAACTTTGGACTTGTCTGGGAATCTGTCAACAGGCTCCATTCCACCAGAATTTGGTGACTCTCTCAGGCTTCAAGGCTTGTATTTGGGATATAACCAGCTTACTGGCTCCATCCCTGGAAGCTTAAGTTATTTGAGTGGTTTGGTAAAGCTGAATTTGACAGTCAATAAGTTATCTGACTCAGTGCCAACTAGTTTTGGAAACTTGAATGGGCTCACCCACCTGGACTTAAGCTATAATGAGCTTGACGGTGAGCTTCCTTCGTCTTTGTCACACATTCTCGGAATTGAGGGGCTTTATGTACAGTCTAACAAGCTTTCTGGTCCAGTGGATAAGCTCTTTCTAAATTCAGTGGCCTGGAAGATTGCAGTAATGAACTTGAGCAATAATTTGTTTGATGGGGGTTTGCCACAGTCTTTGAGTGCCCTTTCATACTTGATAAGTATGGACTTTCATCTAAACAAGTTTACAGGAGAGATTTCTCCCGACCTTGGTAATCTTGTGCAACTGGAATACCTAGATTTTTCAAGGAACATGCTAGATGGACATATACCAGAGAAGATATGCAGTTTACCGAATCTGTTATACCTGAATTTGGCAGATAATAGATTGGAAGGTGAGGTGCCGAGAAGTGGTATTTGTCAAAACCTCTCAATAATTTCACTCGCTGGGAACAGAGATCTCTGTGGGAAAATTATGGGTTCAGATTGCCGGGTTTTGACTTTTAGTAAGTTGGCCCTGGTTGGAACTGTTGTTGGCTCTATTCTTGTCATTGCAAGTATTGTCTTTGTGATGTGGTGGATTCAAAGAAGCAGCAGGCACCGTGATCCTGAGGCTACTGAAGAAAGCAAGCGAAACAGTATCTCTGATCAAAATAAAAAGAGCCCTTTGGTGGAGCATCTGAGCATCAATTTAGCCATGTTTGAGCCGAGTCTCCAGAAGTTAACTTATGATCAGATTGTTGTAGGCACCAACAAATTCTGCGAGAAAAATGTTGTTGGAGGTGGTGGCTTTGGAACTGTATTCAAAGGTACTATGCCTGATGGGAAAACTGTTGCAGTCAAGAAGTTAAGCCAGGCTATAGGACATGGTGACCGAGGATTCACTGCTGAAATGGAAACCTTGGGCATGGTAAAGCACCAGAATCTCGTGCAGTTGCTTGGTTACTGCTCAGTTGGTGAGGACAAGCTACTTGTTTACGAGTATATGGTCAACGGAAGCTTAGATGATTGGCTAAGAAATCGGGCTTCGTCTCTTGACTGGGGCAAACGCTGCAAAATTGCATGTGGCGCTGCTCGTGGCATAGCGTTTCTTCATCATGGCTTTCAACCTCATATTATCCACAGGGATATTAAAGCTAGCAACATCTTACTCAACGAGGATTTTGAGGCAAAAGTTTCGGACTTTGGGCTTGCTCGACTGATCAGCGATTGTGAGAGTCATGTAAGCACTGATTTAGCAGGCACAATTGGCTATGTTCCCCCAGAGTATGGGCAAGCTGGGAAGGCTAACGAAAGGGGTGACATATATAGCTTTGGTGTTGTCCTACTTGAATTGGTGACCGGAAAACAGCCCACGGGACCTGAGTTTGAAGATAAAGATGGTGGGAACTTAGTCGATTGGGTGTTGCAGATGCTGAGGAAGGAACGGGCTGATGAGGTTCTGGACCCTACAGTACTTAATGCGCATTCAAAACCAGTGATGCTTAAAATGTTGCAGATTGCCACTAGTTGCATCTCCGATAATCCTACTGCCAGGCCTACCATCCTTTGTGTGCTGGAGTTTCTTGAAAATATCATATTGGAAGAACCTTCGGAAGAGATTAAAATAGAAAGGGGAGAACCTCTGGTACAAAAGATATATAGCTGAGGTAAGGTTGCTATAGTTTCTGCTGCTTATCCAATCATAATTTAGCTTCAAAACTTTTTAATTGCTAATCAAATTCATTGCTTGGGAGCTTCGACATTTTTGCAACTCCTCTGAAAGCTACACTAGAAATCTACTCACATATAAAATGTATTATTCATTTTCTTTGGCCATGGGCTAGAGCTTGTTATTTCATAATTCGTTTGTCCAAAGTTGTTCATCAGTACTTCATGTCCTTTTTTTTTTTGTGGCCTGGTTCACTTGCTGCTAACATGTGAATTTTCATCTGCAAAAAATGCTGAAGCTTGCTGCACTATTTGCTAAATGCTATGAAAGTCCACTAATTTCAACTTAATTATAAATTACCTCAACAACAGAATCCCTTGATATAAACTCTGTTTGCTGAAGCATTTTGGTCTGTTAAATCATGCAGGCTACATATATGGATGTCATTTTGCCTCTACCAGAGTTGCATTCTGCTTTGTGGTTTGAACCTTAATATAAGCTAGCGGGAGAAAATACAACAATTGAGAGTTCAAATGGACTATCTAACTAATGTATAGTGAAGATGATAGTCAATAACGGTAAACCCCGTTAAATATTTAACTTTGAGAATGTGGACTACTAATGTTGTTGAATTGTTACTATTACTGTATAAGTGCAACCAACTTGAGAAATGGCCTTTAATGATTTTGGGTTTTCTGGCTTCTCCTAGCCTGAATTGTGACATGATGAAATCAGGTGGGAGAAACATTTGTTATCAACATCAACCAAGATCACATAAACCTGTTGTTTCATATGGCCAAACAGATTTGTTTAACCAATGATATAATCCCATCACAAGTGAACCACTTGCTCATTGTGATTCAATTGGAGAACTTCAACATACCTATCCTTTGCATATATTACATTTCAGCATTTAGGATAAGATTACTGATACTGTTGACTAATGTGTGACAGTTCGGAGAATAAAGAACTGAATGAGTTAGCAGGAACATCGCTGCTCCACCA
This sequence comes from Atalantia buxifolia, assembly GCA_030444775.1. Classification (NCBI taxonomy): domain Eukaryota; kingdom Viridiplantae; phylum Streptophyta; class Magnoliopsida; order Sapindales; family Rutaceae; genus Atalantia; species Atalantia buxifolia. The sequence goes on along the minus strand of CM059831.1, from coordinate 20,543,592 downwards.
GCAACAGGATATCTGATAGTGAAGAATATATATAGCGGCTTGCTTCGAGAGTGACTTTATATATGCTTTAGGTATTAATGATGGTGACCTCAGTTTTGGAAGTAAAAGGAATCTGTCGCTGATTCAGGAGTAGGTGGACTATGAAGAAGAAGGATCAGATTTTTTATTGGAGAAGGCACTGAAGGGTATTTGTTATTATTTTTTTGTTAGTTGGCGGTCTTTTCATTTTATACATGTTTAGTGAGGTTGAATTTATAGAATCTGTTTATAGTGAAGTCTGGTTGGTAATGGTGCAATTATTGATTGCCTACCCATTTGGAAAGTGAGTATGTTTTTCTCTTCATCTTCTTTTGTTGTTGAGCGTACATGTGATTAGTTGATGATAAAAGTTAACTGATTCATTTATCTCGATCACCAACAATAACTCTATCAGAATCTTTCTAGATATTATTACATTTTTTATTTTCTTAAAACAATGTTTAAAGTTATTTAGGCAAGATTCTTTTACTATGTGCAGATGGTCAGATACTTATGGGCTGTGGGGCATCAACTGAAGACCACCTTGCCTAATTGGAGACTCTAATGAGGGGGAGCACTCATTTTGGGGAGTACAGAAGACAGTGGATGGCTTCAGTTTAATCTGATGCCGTTATTATTATATTTATCTGGATCTTCAAAATTTCTCATACTGGAGAAAGTTGCTTATTTCAGACTCAGTAAGAACTGTGGATGCACTGTACCCAATAAATCATCTTTAGAGGTTAGTTTCTGGTGGGTATGTATCTTTCAGAGAATCATAATTTGATTTTTTTTCTTTTATTTTTTATACATATTGGCTGAAACAAGATGGGACCTAGCTGTATGGTGCATGAATTTATTATGCTTTGGTTATTCTTCTTGTTTCCACTTCTCCCCTTTATTGGAGTCAATTGCTCTGTTCACAAACCACATCATCAGAAGATGTGTAGTTCTTTTAGGTAGTGTGCTTCATAACAGCCAATAGCTGGCTATTAATAGAATAAATACAGTTTTTAAGTTTTTACCTTGAATTTCTTCTCATTTTTCATTGCAGGTGCCGGTGAGGAGAAGCCAGAAGCTAAGTGGTAAGATCACATCTCTTCCAAAATTGGTAAGATTTTAAAAATAGACCATTATTTTACGTATAAATATGTTATTAGGTCAGGTTCATGTTTGTATTCACTCATACAAATATGCCACTCATAATACCATTCCTTTGCTAGATCACCATTCATCCTCTACAAAATCGAGTACTGATAATTCATGAGAATGCAAGAGTGCAAGGATTCCCCGACTGCTATCAACTTATCTTTTGGGCCTGTCAAGGAGAGTTAAATGAAAAATTGAAGCTCTTGTTCAACATTCTTTGGCTGCCGTAAGCAATTTCTGGTTTTCATCGGGATAAGTAGACATCAAATAATCAAGGTATGGAGGTTTCTTATATCCATGGTCAGTGTTACTTTCCATTTTTCAGGAACATACAAGTTGGCAATGTTGTAGCAGTTCCCATTGGTATTGCAATGGGATACTTTTTTGGTCTAGCTTGCAACGAATAGATGCTGCTGCCGACTAATCTTTCAAGTTTCCCAATTAACTTCATGGCCATCTTCGACACTTGTAGGCTTGGTTGCTGGGTTGTTTCATGAATTGCAGAAAAAGTGTGAGTGATAAAGCATTGAACAGAATCTTTAAAGAATCTGGCAGATCATGTTTGTAATTTTATTTCTTTTTTATTATAAAAAAAGAGTGATTAATTTCTTTATTTTTTTTTAATTCGTAGATCAGATGTATAGAAAATCGATTGAATGATTGATGAAAGAACCGAAAAAATTAGAATACAAAAGTCCTAAATTTTATTTACAAGTACGAAATGCAGCTGGAACATCTCACAAGAGCCTAAAAGAGGAGCTAAAGAGAGTGAATGATAAACATCTCAGTAAAGTAGAAATGTGTTTGGTTGTAGACTCCAATATTTTTTTCAAGCTAATTATAGTTATGAACCTGAACTGTAACTATGTAGGAACCTATCATGTGCTGATGCCAGGAATTTATACGATTAAACCCCAGGGTGACTTGGTTTGATCTAAAAAGCCTACTAAGTCTTTACCACGTATCCCTTTAATTGTACATTTGTACTTGAAATCCATTTTCAGCTTTTGTTGGCCATCAGGGTCAAGTTATGGTATTTTTATATCTTCTAGCGTGTAATGGGAATAATTATTTGTCGGGTGAATTGCAGGTTGATGAGCAGCAGAACAAAGAGGCTGAGCAGCTTCAAGATTTGACTTCAATTGGGAATGCCAAAACACTAAAGCTGAAGATAATGAAACTAAGTAAGGAGAAGTAGATCCTTAAAAGAGAACTCTCTTCTTCTCAAGAGGGCTAGAATATATGTGAAGCTCTAGCCATTGGCTCTTAATTTCCTGAGGTTATTTTGATTAGTCTGCAGCTGTTTGATCAGGTTGTTTGATTCGTCTGCAGCTGTTTGACCTCGAAACACCTGGTAACTCTGCTTCGTCTTGCTTTCTCGTTTGTTCTCAATTAGGGGCTAGATTCATCCAATTGATAAATTATCCTTCATTAAATTAATCACAAGTTTTATTATTATTATTTTTTTGTTTCCGTCAAATTGTAATTTTCCTTCTTTAAATTTGATTAGATACCAAATTTGGCATTACTTTTCCCAACTTTTCTTGGTGTCTGTTTCTCCACTCTGCATTTTAATTTTTTTCATGTCTCATTGGTTGTTGAGAAAAGAACAGCAATTGAGCAAGATGAGTTTTATTTGTGCATCAGTAGTACCTCTCAATGGGAATGTTAGATGTTTCAGTAATTAATGTTACACAGTTTGAAGAATTTTGGAGCAATATGCATGTCTTTCTTTTCATCGATGAAGCTGAATAGAGACGCATTGTACTCACTGATCATTACTATCAGTGCATGTAATTAATTTGTACACTAGTGTTCTAAGTCAACACATGCAAATCACCTGATTGGATTGGAAAGAAATTTTCGCAATGTTTTGAAAGATTGGAAAACCGAAGGAGGTTGAAATGGAGGATTATCCTGTGATAAATAATGAAGCTAGCTAGGTAAAATATGGTGATTTTAAATAGCTTGGATGACTTCATTATTGGAATATAAGGAGCAAACATTTGAGTAAAATAAAAGCAATTTGTAAAAACTAAAGAGATTCTGGATTGCCATTCATAATTCCTCTATTTCTGTATTAATTTGAACTTGTCTCTTGTTTTGAACTTCTCAGAAAGACTATTTAATGTCAGATAGTGTACAGAATGACCATCAGTAGGCTTGAGTCAATGAAAGAGGAGCAAGTGAAGGCATCTATCTCTAATAGAATCATTCAGTTTGCTTTGGCCATAGAGGTAACTAACTTCCACGGGATGCTCCATGTGAAAGTTGCTCTTAATTAATATACTTTGATTACTCTTGGGGTTAAATTATTACTTATAAATTCAGACACACCTTAGATTATGTTTCCATTTTCATGCAACCTTTTTATTGTATATTTTTGTGCGCATGAATTCATCACTTAATCAAATAACTTATGAAGCTGAATTTCCATTCAGTTTCATAATAAAATTAAACTGATTGAAGTAACACTTTAGAAACTTTATTTTTGGGGCTTCTATGACTTTCAACTTTGCATTTTAATTATCATGGCTGAGGATGGTGATCTTCGTTCACCATCGGTCCCCGTATCTTTATTCAGATTGTTTGGTGGGGAAACTAATTAAATTTGGATCGGTAGAACCTGATGCCGAGGGGAAGAATGAAGCCTTTCAACGAACAATGGCTTTGGTTGGCAATGAGCTTGGGGATGTGAGTTTCTTTGTTATGAAATAGCAACCTTAATTGTTTTGGTACCTTTGGTTTTTTAGTAGTTATATCTAGCTAAAAAATAAACTGTACAAGTAATTTCTTTCACTTTGCAGTTTGTTAATTTCGGATTTTTATTATTTGCATAAGCTTCTATATTTCAGTTCTTTATCGTATTTTGAGTTGGCCCTAAATTTTTCTTTCTTCTACATTTGCAAAGGCGGAGTCTTTGGACTCTTATAAGAACGTCTATGACATTGGTGTTTGTTTTATAACGGATATGCATCATATCTTATTGTGCTTGAGATTGTCCAAAATGCTAAAGCATTTCATTGTTGGTATGGAGATGATCAGATTGCATATCCCTTATTATTAATTTGTAAGTCTCAGACCAACTAAAAGATTTTCTATGAACAATGCAGGCACAGACACTTTATGGAGCTTTACGTGATCTTCAGGTAAGGTGCTGTCATTCTTGACAATGTCAATGGCTCTTTTGACATTTTGAGCAAAGTTTTATGCCAATGCAACTTCAGTTCCAGGGTAACAAACGATCAGCCAAGGAAAGATGTGCAATGGCCGATGCTGCTGAAATTGTAAGGCAAGTTTACGGCCAGCCAAGGACACTGTTTTGCCGAATGAAGATGAGGATGAGGAAGATAAAGATGACGGTGAGGTGAGGATAACGTTTCAGAGAAGGAAGATGATAAATCAGGGGATAACTGATTGTACGATGATCAAAGTGGTCAAAGGCTTTCATGTGAAAGCATTCGTGACACATGCTTTTGCGTACATTCAACTACATAAACGGATGCTGTTTGCGTGGTACTTTTGGGAAGCAAGTGTACAGATATATACCTTTAGGCAAAAATGACTTTCTACTATAATTTCAAAGAATTTTACAAAGCTACATTTTTTGGGTATTTTTCGGTATAGTTTCCACGGTATTTTGTTGGTTATGTTGTACTCATTGTATGATTCCTGAACAAAAAGAATGTTCTAAATAAGAATAAATAAACGTAACGCAGCATTTATATATATATTGTATAAAAAAATATATTTATATATTTTTAGCATTTTCAAGGGCAAAATGCCGTTGAAATATGTTTGTACAAATATGTAACATGCTTAAGAATTTTTTATTGATTACAAAATTAAATGGGATTTTCTTTGGTAAGATGGATGGGAGAAAGAACAAGAAAAAGGGAAAAAAAGGTTAAAAAGAGAGAACACGAAAAAAAATAAGAAATTAATGTGCAAAATTAAATGTCATGGAAAAATATCAGAGAAATTAATGTGCAAAATTAAATCTTTCTTAACTATTTTTACTCTAAAAATTATTTGAACACTCTTATTTTAATAAAATAAGTTATTACAACCATCATATGAATTATTATTATGAACAATTTATTAGAAGCTAATATAACATAACTACTTTGAACACTCATATAGCACACATATTATTCAACCTATAATCCCTAAAAATTTATTTCTAACATTTGAATAATGTGTAAATCAATATTTTAAAATATTGTGACAACAAGATTTGTGAGACACATTTAATTTTTTTAAAAAATAAATAAAATTAAAATATTTAAAAGGGGTCATATTTTTGCCCTTTGGTTAAAAGAAAAATCAGATGAAACTGAAGCCAAGTCAACTGCTACAACGTGTAGCAACATCTTCGAATTGCTTCTTCTTCTCTGAAATGACCATTTTTTTAAATTGTTATTGTGGGCAAAGAAAATCCGTACTTCTTGATTTTAAAGAATTTGGGATTACAAAATCAATATTTAAGGTATTGTTCAATAAATAAGATTAATAACTAAAATTTTGTTAAAGAATTTGTTTACAGCGTGACTTGACTCTATTTGTTTCACCTTTTTTTTTTTTTTGTGCTTAATAGTTGTCTTGGTGTTTTGAGTGAATTAATTTAAATGGTTTAAATTTGAAAAAGAGAATACAAAGTAAAACTTAAAATTTTAAATTTAATAGATGAGTGTGCAGAATGATAAAATGTTTGAAAGTAATTTTTAGAGTACAAATAGTATCACTCTTCTTTAATAAGGATGGTAATGGGGAGGGGAGGGGAGGGGACCAATCTCCCTGTAACCATCCCCGATATTTTGCATATGTCTCCATCCCCTCCCTGTCCCCGTCATAATTACTTGAGAGAATCCCCATCCCCTTCCCGAATAATAACAAGGGATCCTTGAGGGTCTCCGATCCCCGAATAACTAATATTTTTTTTTTGATTTTGAGTTAATCATATTAAAATAAAAAATTAGTAATTAACACAGCATGTAAGGGATACAAACTTCTTTTACAAGTTATCGTGAACAAATTAATAGTCTAATACAAAATTGTTGCATATAAAATCGAATTTAGATTCAAAATTAACTTTTTTAATGGTGGCGTAGGCACTTTATAAATGTGGACTTTCCTTTTATAGCACAATAGTTAAGTCGGAGCAAATCAAGAGTAAATATTAGATTAGATTAGATATTAAAATTGTGATTCGCTGTGGGCAATCATAACATCTAAAAATAAAGAAAAATAGATTTAAGTTTAAAATATTTAATGAATTTAAAATTAAAACAAAATTTTTGGGCTAATAGAACCTACCCGGTCTTTTTAATGTCCTAAATAAAAATTTAGGACTATAATTAGTTAATTAGGCCTAAAAGTTTAATAATATAAATATTTTGATATTTGTTATTTTAACCAATTTTATAATTTTATAATTCAAATTTTATTATTTATTTACTAGTAATTTTAAAAAATAAAAATAAAATTAAAAATTAAAATGGGGAAATTGGTAGGGGATAGGGATTCCACCTCATCCCCGTCCCCTCCCCGAATAAGAAATTGGGTAAAAAATTTTCCCCATCCCTTCACTGAATAAGAAATTGGGTATGAAATTATTCCCATACCCTCCCCGAATAAGGAAAATCTCCAAGGGTACCCGTTCCCGTGGGGATTTTTGCCATCCCTGTTCTCTAATCGATCATTTTAACTTAAGGGAGAAGAAAAAAAATAAAAGAGAATATAAATCCTAAGATTATGAAAGTTTCCGTTAATACAATGATCAAATCGTTGATCATAACTATTATCTTCCGAGATTCTCTGGGAAAAAAATATTTTGCCCAAAACATGCATATTAATTTCGGTAATGAGATTACCAAAAAATTAGGCATTTAATATTAGAAACTAAACGGAGAATTTTCTTTGACTCAACATTGTTATTTTATAATTAATTAATGCATTAATTGATTTGTGGCATCCATGCATGGCTCTATACATAACCAGATCCTCCATTAATTAGAAGAATTTGTGGCAAAATTAAAGATTTTGGCAGTATGGCAATACAGAAGCTTCAAATGGTTGCCCGAGTTCTCTTTCTCGCTTTCTTTTTTGTATTTATTTGTGGTATCTACACTCTTTCACTTTATTTTGTTATACTTTTAAATACTTAATAAAAATTATGCTTAAGATTGTGTTTAAAATTACTAAAAATTATGCTTAAGATTGTGTTTAAAATTACTTTTTTGATGTAGTTAAAAGTGTTTTTATAGATCACGAAAAGTAATTACAATGTCTCGATTGGATGTGTAAATAATTTCTAATATATATTTTACAAAAGGGATATTATCATTTAACTACCAAAGTTTTACTGACATATCATGACAGTACCAAGGTTTGACAAAAACTGCATTTTACTACCAAAATTTTGCGCGATTATCATTTAACTACCATTTCGTTAACAAAACGTTAGTGGTCAACATAAATTATGTTACAAATTGATTCTACCCCCAGGAACGTAAAAGACAATTTTACCCTTCCAAAAGAAAGAAACAACAAAAGTAAAAATTACAAGAAATGCCCTAGAAAATAGCCGTTAGAACCAAAAATGGCTATTTTCTTGGCTTATAAAAGCTAGAATTTACAGGCTTATAAACATATTAGCAAACCATTTCATCAACACCAGCAACCTCACGGTCATAATCAACACAGCAGCCTTATAAACACACTAGCAAAACCATTTAAAACACCCCAGCAGCCTCACTTGAATACTAACAACCCTATCTCAACAGCAGCAACCTTATTTCAAACACACCACCAGCATCACTTGAATGCTAACAATCTTATTTCAAACACACCAGCACCCTCACTTAAACACTAACAACCCTATTTCAAACACACCAGTGGCCTCATTTCAACCCTAACAACCCTACATCAACAATCGCTTGATACTAAACACCTACAACTCTGAAACACACCAGCAACCCCAGAGTAAACACCTGCAACCCCAGATTAAACACCAGCAACCTCACACCAAAACTACTAAAATTTAAACACTTTTATCATACAAAAACAACAAGAATAAGGCACAGCAAATACTTGAATTAATTGAAAACACAATATCCACTTCTTTCCTATCTTTAGTCAAAACCAAACAATTTTTCACCCTTCACACATAAATTCAAACAGAATAATGGCCTTCAACAGCCACACAAGTGTTAATTCTAAGGGTCGAACTAAGAAACCTGCAGAAGTAACCTGCTACCCTAAATACTGCAATTGTGGAGTGCAGGCATGTGCTATGGTATCTACTACGTCGGAAAATCATAACAAACTATTTTGGATATGCAGGTATAAAAAGTGTAATTTTTAGCAATGAGCAGCAAAAGAAGATTTAGAAATGCATAACAACACATCTAGTTATGGCTTGAACCTAAATGAAGATGTACTGAAGATGAATGAAAGGCTACGATACATTGAAGCGAAGCTAAAATTGGTCATAGTTTTTATTTGTGGCCTCTTGATAGACTTATTTATGAGAAAGTAGTGTAATAGAAGTAGTTTAATATGTAAGCAAAGTCAAAAGTAATCCAAAGTACTTCCATTATCATTGGTGAAAAATAAGAGTTTGTGCTTGAAATGCCTATTCGCACTATTGTCAGTTTGTAAATTCAAAAAACACCACAGCAGCCTACTGCACTAACAATAGTTTGTGCATCCAAAAAAATACCACAGCATCCTAATTTACTAATAATAGTTTGTGCATTTCAAAAAACACCACAGTAGCCTAATGCACTAGTGACAGTTTGTGCATTTCAGATACATAATATCCTAACGATAACACTCTGCTACCCATCTATGACCTGTGAAGCTTGTGAGCCTTGAGTTGGATTCGGAGAAAGATTGTCAGCTTCATATCGGCCTGCACAAATATATATATATATATATATATATATATATATAACTTCATTATCTATGAAGTATTAAAAAAATTATAACAATATCAAAAAACACCACAGTACCTCTTCTTACCCTGCTACCTCGACCTCTACCTCTAGATGCCATTCCTCTACCACCTCTTCTTCCTCTGCTACCTCGACCCATGTTACCTCCTCTTCCCCTATTATTCGTAAACCTCTCGTCTGGACAATCACAACCTATTTAAATTGAAATATATAAATATAAAAAAATTATGAAAAAACTACAACAAACTAAAAATTATTTCATATTCAAACCAACATTTACCATTCTTTTTCTTCTCTTCGAAGTAGTTGCTGCATTAGAACTTTCTCGCGGCCCACTAAGACCGTATTTAAAATTACATATACAACAAAAATTAATAAAGAATTAAGCTCGATATACACAAAAGTAATTAAAAAAGTAATAAATTCATACCTGATTCTGAGCTCTTATTTATCTGCTATTGATGGCCTCAATGCGCACTTTCGGACATTGTGGTTCATCCCACCGCAAAAGGAGCAGCAGACGTAGAAAGATCTGTTTTTTTTCACTGGCTCAGTGGCTGCCCTCTTCCTTGACTTCTTTGGTCTTCCAATCTTCTTACTAATCTCAGGTGGAGACAGTTTTAGTTTGTCACACGGGTCCCAAGTAACTTTATCAGGAATTGGCTTAAACATCACAGCATAGGTGTTCAAATATGCTTGTTTAGTGAAGTATTTTCGCAGGTACTCTTCTATCATGTGTCTTGCATGGCTAATTGCAGCCATAGCATGAACACAGGGGAGTCCGGATAGTTCCCAATGACCACAGTCGCAAGACCTACTCACCAGATCAACGATAAACCTCCTCGGTGGATAATAACTCTTGTCTTTAACCTAAGAGCAATTGCACAATAATTAAAAGCATATAGAGGAGAATAATGTCACATAACTAAAATTTTTCAGATATATACCTGAAAGTGAAGAGCACCAGAAGCCATTGCAGTCATCTTGCTTCCGGTCTCATAAGCATCATCTAATTCCTTTTTCACTCGAGGAGGAATATTGGACCAAGATTGTGCTTCTTTTCTTCTTTTTGTGAATAGTGTCATCGGATGTCTTCAAGCATAGTCAGGCAAGGCTTCTCTCTATGGGGTAAGATCCAGCTGTTGAAGCACTCCGAAGTGTTGTTACTTGTGCGATCCACTTTACAATTCTTGTCATACTCATGTCTTGACCAAGTAAACCCAGCAAGTTCTCTCTCCAACCACTGCCATGCCTCTAACTTCTCTTTTTTCAACTTTTCCATTGCAGCTGCATGGTCAAACCTATTAATGCTACTGACAGCTCTCCAAAACAAATTCCTCAAAGTAACTCTAGGATTATCTTTAGAGAAGTTAGAATATATATGTCTAGCACATGGCCTATGAAATGCAGTCGGCCATGTATTCTCAATTGCTCCCAACAAACCCTTTTGCCTATCCCTGGAAAAAGTGATCTGATTTGATCCATTATCGAAATACGAATGCAGAATTTCTAAAAACCATGTCCAAGTTTCAGTGTTCTCTATCTCACACACTTCTACTGCTAATGGAACCATTCCATTATTAGCATGCATACTTACAGCAGCTAATAGAACTCCACCATACTTTGATTTCAAATGACATCCGTCCAACCCAATGTATGGCCTAAAACCATTATAAAGCGCATTTTTTTGGGCTGGAAATGCCATAAAAAATCTCTGAAATAACACTTTTTCTGGCCTAGTTACTGCATCGCAAAGTACTTTGCAAATTGCACCTGGATTATACTTCAGAATCACTGCAGCATATTGAAAGAGATCCTTATAGCCCCTTGCATGGTCTCCATGAATGTCTGTCCTTGCTCTCTCTCTAGCCTTATACAACTTCAAATTCCTTATCCTCACACTAAACGTCTCTTGCATAAACTCGTGAAGAACAAAAATCTTCATATGGGATCCACAACGACTTTGCTCTTTATTTTCTCTGCTATCCATTTGCTGGTCACATTCACTGACATTTTAGTCTGTCTGCAATCATGCTTATTCTACAACTCTTTAATTACAAATCCACCATTACCTCTAATTTTACCTCCCACCACATACCATGGACAACCATCAATCTTGCATTTACCGTAAAATCTCCTACGGTCATTGTACACCTTTGTAATTTCAAAGCCTTTATCGACCATCACTTCACCCAACACCTTCCTAAAGTGGTCAACGTTATCAAACACATCTCCTAACCTTAGCCTATGCTTACCATCAGGCCTTGGCTTATACATATGCACTTCAATATAATCTTTCAATTGAGTAGTGCCCAAATCAAAATCTGAGTCAGATGTATTTGCCAATAATTGAGGATCTGCATCAATTGACTCATCGTCAGAGCTAGATCCCCCATCATACATAACTTCTGCATCCTCATCTATGTTTTGATGATTTATACGACTACCATCAGCAGCAAATTCCTTGTCAAAATCTGACAACCAATCATCATCATCGTCGTCATCAACATTCTGCTAAACATTCTCACTCCCAACAATTTGTAGTTCATCTCTGCCTTCACTCTTAGAAGGTGATTCATCTTCATCAGCATCAGTCTCACACCCAACATTGTCAGCAAGGTTTGTTTGTGGCCCATGTATGCCTCCAGGCCTAGCTGGTGGTTCATTTCCACTTTTATTTACCCATGCAACTTGCTCTGCAGATAGCTGAACTCCTAAGGCATGTAGCAGGGATTGTATCACCCCACCAAGTGGTAAATCAGGACGTAGGGTTGGCACCACAGTGACTTCAAACACTATCACTTGTAATGAGTCATGTGCCGTGAACATTATCCGCAACATGGCATCAGTATCTACAATAACTTGCACATTATTCATTTAGATTCTGGTGCTATACCAACCCAACATCATAATATAAATATTTAATTTAGTGTAGATGGTTTTAAGGACATAATTAAGAGAAAAGTGAAAACTTTAATCTTGTATAAAATAAATCATGAAAATCTAAACATAAAAAAAAGGGCTTGGCAGAGCTATACACTGGCCTAGCTACCATTAGGGTGGGCAAATAACCCAACTCGACCCTATTTAAAAAATTTGGATTTGGATCGGATGTGAATGAAGATTTCAAGCCGATTATATCGGATGGGGTCAAACTTGATCTGATCAAAAATTTTGAAGAAACCAATGCACAGACAAACCGTCTATGACATAAACTTCTGATCTGATTTGGTTTGAACTATATTTAGATCAGATTACAAATTTAGATTGAGTTTTTATTTTTATTTTTTACAATCCAATTAATCCCAAACCTGATTGGATTGATACGAACTCAAATTTACCCAACCTGGCAACCATGGCCACTATAGAACTTCAAATTGTTGTCTTTAATATTGTTGAGCACACCAACTCATTATTAAACGACAAGTCAATAATAATTAATTAATTAGACATCACTGCCGAAAAGTTAATTTGTATAGGAAGACAAATGAATTTGACTAACATAAAATCAATATTAATTAAGTAGGTTCAGTATGTGGGATCATGCGCACGGGTTTACATTTCTTATATTTCATTGAATTGCACAGAATTAACCAAATGTAGACTAACAGGAATAGATCATGTGGATGATCCATCAATTTTTTATTTTATTTTTTTTTTGGTTTGAAGTCATGACTTTAAGATTTATTCTTAAATATTTTTATTATGTAACCTTAATGTCAGTAAACTTCACGAAAGGGACATGCCAACTAAACTCGCATTCGTCTATATGTCCGATAATGAACAAGTTTTGACAAAATATTTCGATATTCAGTAATTGACAAGATTTGTAAGATTTGGATTATCACAAATTCATTAAGTCTATGGCTTTTCTGAAAGTGATATTAGATATCGTAAGGGATACTATGCAAATAGAGAAGAATTAAATAATGATATAAATAAAATAATATATTATAATGATTGTCTCCATCTTTAATAACTAATATAAAAGATTGATTGATCAATTAATCAAATTCAATCATAATCGTAACATTTTCTTTTTTTTTTATGTTTTCATCAATCTTTGTATAAATTAAATTTTTGTACTTATGAATCAATAAGATTACGATCTATCTTCTTCCTTTATATATTTCTTTAAAATTACAAACCCCGGTGAATAACATATTAAAGTTAACCATATGTAGTTGCCGGCTAGAAAGTGCTCACAAAGTTTTCCATGCCTGGGCCTTAGTACTAATTTGGAAAATTTTGATTAAAAAAATTTGGCGGTTGTACAAAATTAAACTAATAAGTTTCAAAAATATTGTTATAAAATTCAAAACTAATATACCAAAAAGGAAAAAAAGAGATCCTAGCAAATTTAAAATCAAGTAACTTTATTTTCAGAGAAACAAAACAAATTAAAATAATATATACAAGCGTGAGTGTATAATTATCATATGATTTTCTTATGATCCACCTATTGTTATTAAAATTATGCCGGATTGGTGAACCGTGAACCTATTTGGAATTCATTTTTATCTCGCTTTTATAATTATATATTTTGGGTTATTTTCATCCCATGCTAAAAGTTAATTTTCCGTAATATCAATAGGCTAGAAGTATTGAATTGTAACTTTGCACACAAATTATTACAATATGAAGGTAATATTTTATTTTTTTTAAATCTGGAATCTAAGTAGATCCAAATTTTTTTAAAGTGTAAATGATTTTGAATAGAATAACATGTTTATTTTTCTTTTTTAAAAATATGAATATAAGTGACATCTTATTTGTTTTTATAAATAAGGAAAATGACATTTACACCCCTAAGGTTTGAGGAAATGGTCACAATTTTCTATCCTTACAATTAATGATGTCTAAAGTTTAATTAGTACTATTTTTGAACTCTCATTTTCTTTGACCTGTTCTTATTTTTCAGGCAATGAAAAATATAAATTTATTTTTAATATTTTGTTAACAATAACAATAATACTAAGGATTTTAGTATTTGAATCCTAATTAAACTGGCAGTAACAAATAAGCTGCCACGTAATAACCAAAGATTTTTTTTTGTTCTTTTTATCGGCTGTCATCGGTCTTGCTATCAAATCAACGGGACTTCAATTATTCATACTGAGCTGTATGTCCAACGGTACACATTTAGCTTGAACGTGACTTTTGTATTCGTTGACAAAATTTATTTGTCGCTTAAATGCTGGCGTATTTACAAAGTGGTAACTCAGATGCTGAAAGCTTAATAAATATTAATTTAATTGGTTATAATTATAGTTGATAGGATAATCTTAAATATGAATTTAACCGGAGGGTGCTGTTTGGCTGGCCCTACATGAAAAGAAATAATAGTTGAAGCTTTTTATGTTCCTTTTTATTAGTAATAGCTAGATTTCAGATGGACAGTAGACAAATATTATTTCAGCTTCAATAACTGCCCTATCACTGTGCGCATAATCACAAATTTTTATATTACTTTTGTGAAATAATTTTAGAGAAAGAAAATTATTTCTTAACTAGAAAATAGAACCGCGTTTCACGCGGCTTTGAAAAAAGAATTTAGTATTATCCTTTTTTCTTACTTTACACTTGGTAAAACTGATAAAAAATATGAATTGATTTTTTTAAGATGAGACAGCCTTGTAAAAAAAAAAAAAAAGCTATTAGCCAACAATACAAATAAAGAAGTAACGCAAGATAAAGATATATTATAGAGTGATTTTATTCATTCCAATTATGTGTGTACAAAACAAAAAGATGAGCTCTCCTTTTATAGTTACATAATCACTCCATGAAATTAATGAAAAATTATGGATCATAATTCCTTGTGAGATAGTGGGAGTTATAGGGAAGTTAAAGGTTGCTAATGGGAGATAGTGGGGAGACTAAGAGATATATGTTATGAACATCTACATTTATTTTAATAAATGTATAACATTCCCCCTTAGATGTTCATTACAAAGAATATTAAAGAAAATGTTTAATGTTCAAATTCTAATATTACCTTACAACATCCCAATAAATTATTTTTGTTTGAGGGTGCCCTGCAACCATAACCCCCATCAAACTTTGATTTTTGAAATTTTAATCTAAATTATAAACCCAACACAGTATTACTTCTATGCTTTATTTACATGACGCCATGCAATTATAACCCCATCATTGGACATTAATTTTTGAAAATTTTATTATTAATTACAAGATTTTTTTTTTAGCTCCTACTTACTTCAAATCAATTGACTTGTCAAAAAACTCTGCTTGAAGATCACTCAATCAAGCCTCTAATTAATTGCTTATTTAGTTACAAGATCTTAAAAGTGAAGAGATTATATAATGATGTAAGAAATATTTTGCTAAAGTTACGAAAAAATATTAGTAGAAAGTTTGTTAAAAGTGAGGAAATTAAATGTCTACGGGAGAGCAAATCTGAAATACTCCCAAATTTTTCTATAGATTTTTAACGTGGTTAAAAAATTAATAAATAAGGATAAAATGGTTAATTTATTCCTAAAAGATATTTCAAGTGGCTCATGCAGTAGATGCAAGAGGTCGCGGCTTAGGTTTAACAAAGATACATTTAATTTAGGGTGGGAGTGCATACATTTAGTATACATGTGTGTATGTATTTGTCTTCTTACGCTCACGCTAACATTTTCACCAACTTTTGGATTGAACGAAACTCTTGGGCTTCTAGGCCTGCCCAAATTAAGCTATCCCAATTATATAATAATAAAATTTGAATAACCCAAAAGACACTAAATAAAAGGTTGCATTATTAAATATGAGATTGTGGCATTGAAATTAGGCCCTAGTGACATTGTTGAGGGAAGATGAAAGAATATCTCTTCCTATGTTAATTAATTGATGTATTTTAAGTCACTAAAGTTTAATTGCTAGCATAATAAAAAAAAATGAATGTTTCAAAAGACTTATAATTAATTATTATTAATAGTTATATATTGTTGGATTTAAAGACACTAAACAAAAGGGCGCATAATTAAATATGAGATTAGACATTAAAATTAGGCCCTAGGGACATTGTTGAGGGAAGATGAAAGAACATTTCTTCCTATGTTAATTAATTGATGTATTTTAAGTCACTAAAATTGCTAGCATAATAAAAGAAATGAATGTTTCAAAAGACTTATAATTAATTATTATTAATGGTTATATATTATTGGATTTAAATAGGAAGAGGAAGAGATATGTACAAAGAATTAGACCCTAGTGGCATTATTGAGGAAAGATGAAAGAATCTCTCTTCCTATGTTAATTAATTGATGTATTTTAAGCCACTAAAGTTTAATTGCTAGCATAATAAAATTTAAAGAACAATCAAATTAATTATGAGAAGATGAAAAATTAAATTCCAAAGAAAAATTCTCTATTTATTAGATAATAAAGAATATATAAAGATGAGAAATGGTGATGCCACATCCACTCCCCAAGTCCTAGCTATATATATATATACTAGAAAATAGAACCGCGTTTCACGCGGCTTTGAAAAAAGAATTTAGTATTATCTTTTTTTCTTACTTTACACTTGATGACACTGATAAAAAATATCAATTGATTTTTTTTTAAGATGAGACAGCCTTATAAAAAACAAAAAAAAAAGTTATTAGCCAACAATACAAATAAAGAAGTAACGCAAGATAAAGATATATTATAGAGTGATTTTATTCATTCCAATTGTGTGTGTACAAAACAAAAAGATAAGCTCTCTTTTTATAGTTACATAATCACTCCATGAAATTAATGAAAAATTATGGATCATAATTCCTTGTGAGATAGTGGAAGTTATAGGGAAGTTAAAGGTTGCTAATGGGAGATAGTGGGGAGACTAAGAGATATATGTTATGAACATCTGCATTTATTTTAATAAATGTATAACATTCCCACTTGGATGTTCATTACAAAGAATATGCCTCAATTAAACCTTTACATAATTGTTATTGTGTAATAACAATCAAATTAATTATGAGAAGATGAAAAACTAAATTCAAAAGAAAAATTCTCTATTTATTAGATAATAGAGAATATATAAAGATGAGAAATGGTGATGCCACATCACCTCTCCAAATCCTAGCTTTAAAATCATGAAACGATAACAATTATTTTTTTTAAAACGGATTAGAATTTCAAGAAAATACACAAACTACACTTAAAAAAGTTAAACTAATAGTATTATTTTAATATTATTTAGGGAATGAGATTGTGACTTTTAGTTTGTATTAATCATCCGAGCGGCCGGGTATTCAAAAACTGTTTAAAGTAATAAATCGTGGTCACATTGTCAACGGCGATCATTCCAATCAAAATTAATATTAAAGTCAGCAAAAAATTTATCTAGTCAGTTAATTTACAATTAGAATTAAGATTCCTTAAGCTTTTTTAATTATTAATAACTTTTTTATATGATAAGATGGTGAGCATGTTGTCTTAAAATTCCTTAAGCTCTTTTAAATAAAAATACATAGTTACGTTGCTAGTTAATTCAACCAATTAAATCTTAAGCTGTTATTAGACACCATTTTAATTATTATAATTTTTTTTTAAACTTTCGGATGGGGGAAGTCGGCAGAGGCAAAGTTGCAAAGATGCTAAGGCAAACACCTATAGTTTGGCTTTGGCGGACAACTAATTATTTTTTATAACTGTAAAAGTGATGATAAGTAATTTTATTTGACAATTATTGGTATTTATCAAACTTTCTTCTATGTTTTTTTTTCTTTAAATATTTAGAGCTTTCACTTCACATGAATTGTGACTTGAAACCCACTACATAAGAAAAGGAAAAAGAATTCAAGTTTTGCAATAGAGACTTTGTTAGATCTACATGAATCAATTAATATATTTTAGATCATTGTGAATATATGCTCATCTTATCTTTAAATACCTTCGTCCTTACTTAAGATGTTATAAGAGATTTAAGGTTGGAAGTAAGTTAAAAAAAAAAAGAGAATTGCTCTCACATATCACTTTAAAATAATAACAATAATAAATAAAATTGAGCATGGTCAACCATACGGAAGGTAAAATGTCACATGAGCGGTCATTTGCTTTGCTGCCTGCAAAGCAAAACTTTTGGTAATGGCACCAAATAAAATTTGTTGGGGCCATTTACACACCTTTCTCTCAAAACCAGTCGTATAAATAATTCATAATTAAATATTTGCCTCAATTTTTCATATGAAGAGGAGAAGTATTGTGTTGGCAATCTGCACTGTTGATAGAGTTCTGGACAACACTCATTGACGACTCACACAATTTAATATTAATGCGTTTCACACAATTTGATAAATATTCTCTTAAAATGAACTAAATGACAACTTTTTTACATTCCTCAATAACAATTGTGTGTGTGTAAAAAATAAAAAGATGAGCTCTCCTTTTATAGTTACATAATCACTCCATGAAATTAATGAAAAATTATGGATCATAATTCTTTGTGAGATAGTGGGAGTTATAGGGAAGTTAAAGGTTGCTAATGGGAGATAGTGGGGAAACTAAAAGATATATGTTATGAACATCTACAATTATTTTAATAAATATATAACATTCCCCCTTTGATGTTCATTATAAAGAATATGCCTCAATTAAACCTTTACATAATTGTTATTGTGTAATAACAATCAAATTAATTATAAGAAGATGAAAAAGTAAATTCAAAAGAAAAATTCTCTATTTATTAGATAATAGAGAATATACAAAGATGAGAAATGGTGATGCCACATCACCTCCCCAAGTCTTAGCTTTATATATATATATAGATAGATAACAACAAATTTCTTAAATTTTTATTTTAAATAATATAATACGTGATGTGTCTGAGTGATTGATAATTTAATATAAGATTTAAATAAATTATTTTATTATTTAATTAATAAATATAATATTATATGAAATAAATTTTTAGAAAAAAAAATTAAGATGCATAATATTAGTCAACATACTAAATTCAAAATGATCTGAATAGCAGTCAAGACTTAATAAGACAATTTTTCTCATTGACTGCTTGT
Source organism: Atalantia buxifolia (assembly GCA_030444775.1). Classification (NCBI taxonomy): domain Eukaryota; kingdom Viridiplantae; phylum Streptophyta; class Magnoliopsida; order Sapindales; family Rutaceae; genus Atalantia; species Atalantia buxifolia. The sequence goes on along the minus strand of CM059831.1, from coordinate 20,524,451 downwards.
AGAAAATTTATACAGTGGGCCTTAGCTAAACTTTGACTTGTCATATGCGGAAAAGCATGAGTCACGTTACCATGCATGTTTGATATAAGGGAATTGTGGACGATAATCACAACTGCGTTTTGTGAAATAATTAAAGATTTTCATTTTGGTTTCTTTTTTAGAGGTTGTTATCGTTCTTGCTATCAAATCATCTTCTCCAATCTTCTAATGAAAGTGCAGGACTTCAATTATCTATGCCGAGCTGTATGTTACTGCTCTCACTTCAGAAGTTGGGACAAGGCTAGGTTGAGAAGTTGCCGCTGGGGATGGGCATGGGTCGGGTTGGATTGAGTTTTGACAAATCTAACCCAATTTATTATTATATGGATTGAAATAAAATCAATTCGACTCAATTAAATAAATATGTTCAACCCAATATAACATAACCCTTAGATAATCGGGTTGGGTTGATTGGGTTGAAGACTTGAAGGTCAAATCAAAATTAAAAATTAAATAAAGAAAAATTTATGAAATTGGAAATAAAACTTCTTGAAATCAAATATAAATATGTTATAACATGAAATATTCGACAAAGAAAATTGAAAAACCAACTATATTAAAATTGAGAAAATTTCAACAATGAGCTTCTAGACTTTGTTCTCGGCTTCCCGCATCTCTTTTTCGAATTTCAGATTCAGAGCTTTTAGATAATTAGCTAGTATCGTGTCCTGTAATAAAATGAAATTAATTTATAGTTATGTACTGTTAACTTGTTAAGTATTTATTAAAAAATAAAGAGAAATTGAAAGCATAAAAAGATAATAAAAAATAGATTAGCCATTTAGGTCTTTAGGGTTTTGCAATTAAGAATTTTCTTCTTCTTATTATTATTTATACGGGTTGGGTTAGGTTGGGTTTGCCCACCCCTAGTTGCCACTATCGTCCAAAGGTCACATTTGCTTGAATGTGACCATTATTTTTGTTGATAAATAGTTCTTATAGTTTAATATAGTATTTAGTATAAGGTGTTGTAATTTTTAAGATATAATTATATTTAAAAAATTATAATTGTAATATAAAAATTAATAATATATAATAAATATAATTTTTAATAATAACTTTAATAAAAATTAATAAAAATATAATATATTTTTTCATACATATTGAGTTTGAACCGACAAACTATTGATTCAAGTCTCCTCTAAGATTCAATCTTGAACTTTAGATCCTCAAATTAAAAACCTAATTACCTAATCGATATATCTCAAATATGATCAATACAACTAATAAGATTTAAACACAAGGAAGCAATAAGAATCACTTAATCAACATAAAGGATTAAAGTGGTTCGGCCATAAAGAGCCTTGTGTCCACTATGAAAATAAAAGAGAGTTTTCACTATTTGATGAGAATACAAGATACAATGTTATCAAGGGGCTGTAAAGAAACTGAATGAGCCAAAGAACAAGTTCTAATGCTACACAAACAATCAGATATGGATCCTTTTGTCAACATCCGTTCCTGGTTTTGTAACAAACCCAAAATTTTTTCGCCTTTTTCAACAGCTTATAACAACCATTTGAATAGCCAAGCTCCACGTGTCTCATTTGTATTTTTAGCCATCAAAACGGCAACTCAACCATGTCATTTAAATCAAATTGATTTAAATGATTCATGTGACCTAGGGTTGGCAAAAGTCCAGGTCGGGTCTGGGTTTGGGGCTGCCCGGGACCGACCCGGATGTCACACATAGCTACCCGGACCCGCACCGTGCCTGGATTTTTTCTCTGCGGGCCGGGCACATGCCCGACACTATCCGGGCACGGGCTTTTTCTCAGGTTTTCTCTACCCGCATTTTCAAAGGTGAAACCACTGGATAAAAGAAAAATGCAGCCAAAACAATTGCTTACTTCTACCAAACGGGTAACAGCCCAAAAGCAAAATAGTTGTTTCTAAGTATTTACTTTTATAAAATCCAAAATAAGCAAAGAAGGCCTATAGGTAACATCTATAATCTAACGGAATTATTAAAATAAAAAAGGGAAAAATTCTATAATAAATTGTTACAACATATTAACTATTTCAATTTCAATCTAGTTTATAAATTTAAGTAAATAACAAATAAAAATCATTTCAATCTATTATCTACTACTTAAATTAATTCAATTTCTAAACTAAATTCATTCAATCCCTATCAAAAATTTAAATTCAATATCATAATAATCACCAAATAAATCTAAATAAATGTAGCGTGCTAACACCCAACATATTACATAATACATATCATAACTCCAATATCAATAACCAACATAATATATAAAAATCCCAACATATCAAACACAAATAATTCATAAAAGAGTTTAAAATACAGTAATGTAACATATGCAAATAATAACTTCATGTCAAGCAGCTCGACAATTGTGCCCCATCATCATCATCATCACCTGAAATTAACTCCTCCCCAACAAAAATCTTATTTTCCGGAATGCCACCGAATAACAAAAATAACATATTAAGATTTAAAGGCATTTTGAGCAAACAAATAATATTATAACATAATTCAAATAACTTTATACCTCGAGAAGAAGCCCAAATCCAATTTTGAGCACACATCAAGGATTCCAAAGTGTTAGGATGAAGTCTACTACGATGCGGACTCAAAAATCTACCCCCGGTACTAAAAGGGGACTCAGAGGCAACAGTGGATACAGGAATGGCTAAGATATCCTTGGCCAACTCGCCCAAAATAGGATATTGGCCTGCGTGCATCTTCCAAAAAGCTAAAATATCAAAGTTCGGAGTAGTATCCAATAATTCATCATCTAAATACCTATCCAACTCTGACTTAGTCACCTTAACACGCTTATTTCGACTCCGAAATGTTTCAAACTCATCTACATCCCAATACTTATTCGGATTCGAAGAAGATTCCAAAGGAACATCATCCAACCCAACATCCTGCCTATCACTCAAAACCATAGCTTTCATTTCATATTCTTTCACTAAATCATGACAAAGCCTATGTGCACGCTCAATATGCTCATTTGCTGTATCACCATAAATCTTTGGGAAATAAAAATCAATCAACAACATCTTATATCTCGGGTCAAGAACTACAGCCACAACTAACATCGGATGAATTTCATTCCAATATTTTTCAAATTTATCAACCATTTTATCAGCCATAATTCTAATAACAAGATTATCGGAAGTGCGCCACCCATTAATTGACATTTTCATTTTACATATTAACGGAAAGAACAAATTAGCAGTAGGGTATTTTGTACCCGAAAACATCTCTGTTAACATGTAAAATGATTTCAAATGCTCCACCATTGTGGCTGCCAAATCCCACTCACTATCACTAGGCAAGCTTTTATATTGAGACTCACGCTGTTGTAACCGAGAAAAAACACTTTTATACATCAATACTACATCAAGCATGGCATAAGTAGAATTCCAACGAGTTGGACAATCTAACTTCAAATTTTTTTTACAATTAATTTTCAGTTGCCTAGCAGCTAGCTCAAAAGATTCAAATCGTTTTGGTGTTTGTGTCCAGTAACTAACACTCTCCCTAATCTTTCCAACTCCGTTTTCTATAACTTTCAACCCATCCCGCACAACCAAATTCAATATATGAGCAGTACATCTCATATGAAAAAATTTACCATTGGAAATTAAGGTGCCGAGATCAAACCTTAATAACAATTTCTCCACCATCGCATCATTAGTGGTACAATTATCCAAGGTCATTGAAGACAACTTTCTATCTACGTTCCAATCCAACAGACATTGCACCAACTCATTAGAAAGGGCCTCAGCAGTATGAGGGCTTGGAACATAAATAAACCTAAGAAATATTCAAGTGATAATATTAAATACACAAACTTAAAATATTATAACAATTTAAACTTTAAAAGAAATAAAAAATAAGTAATAAAAAATTGAAAGAAAAATTAAGCAAATAAACAGTTATAGACAAATTAGAAATTACCTTAAAATTCGGCTCTGTAATTTCTAAGAGTTGTCAATAAAATGTTCTGTGACAACCATATATCCTTTTTTCTGGTTACTTGCTGTCCATAAATCCGTAGTAATAGCCACTCTACCATGATTTTTCTCCAACATATGCAAAGTCTTAACCTTCTCAATATGATACAATTTCAAAATCTCATTCTTTAATGTATTTCTACTCATTGGCTTAACCACGGGGTTGGCATGTGTCATCATTTCTCTAAAGCCTTTATATTCTACAAATCTAAGTGGAAGCTCATGCATCACCACCATCCTTGCAATCAAACTCTGCAGAACATTTGGATCGAAACTATCAAAGCCAATGTCACAACTCCCATCCTCTCTTTTGAGCACTTTAAGACTTCCTCGAAGTGCTTCTTGTATTTTCGGTTGACTATTCGAAAAACAAGATTTCACGTGTCTGTTCAAGCTCGTGGTCCCTGATGTGTATTTGGCTTCTAAAACTGCATTACAGTGCATGCACTTTGCCTTTTTTTCTCCATTAATAGTTACTTTTGTAAAGTGATCCCAAGCTGCAGAGACTTTCTTTCTCTTCTTATCTTGAACAGTTGACAGTGAAATCTCCTCAACCCTATTATCATTGCTATCTTCAACATTTTGAGATAAATTTGGAGCATTTGAAGAATTAATTTCTATATTATCTGACTGTGACTGTGACATCGCACTGCTGTGTATTATAAAAAATAATGAATAATTATAAATAATCATGCAAATTATATAGTTATAATATTATATAACAAAATTAACTTACAAGCAACCTAAATTTTATGCAACAAATTAAGTTAAAGCAATCTAAATCTAAATTTAGCTCCTATTAATAAAAACTAATCATAAAAATTACATAATTACAAATATTATGTAACAAATTAACATTGTATTAAAACTTATCATTAAGCATATCTAAAATCTAAATTCAACTATTAGAAGCAACAATTCAAATTTAGTGAACGTCCCCAGTTTCAGCCAAACAGCTACTAGGCATGTACCAAACTACCAATTCCAAGCAAAGTCAGAAATGACAGATCAATAAAAACAACAAACACAATTTCTGCCCTTTTCGGTGCATAAAGAGAATTGAAAGCAATTTAAACTTCCAGGATTATTCATGCTTCTAAACACTTCCAGGCTTCCAGCATCCAAGAAAATAATTAAGCATATATATATATAACACCTAACAATAATAATGCAAATACTCAATTTCATCATTTTTTTTAAAAACAGCCAAAAAAAAAATACCTCGTGGGTCGTGGCTGTGATGGCGGGGTTGCAGCTGATATGGTAACAAAACAATGGAGTGAGACCAGCTATTGTGGCTGACACCGTCGCGCGGTGGCTGCCGCTGAGAGGATGACCAAACGATGAAGAGCTCTGTGACTGTGCTTTGCGAGAAATGAAAAGAGTTAACCGAGGAAGGTGAGAGGTTTGCAGAGGGAGAGGCGCGGTCAACACTGCATCGGTGCCGGTGGGTGGTGGCTGCTGGTGGAGAGACGGAGGGAGGTGCCGATTCTGAGATTTCAGTGGAACTGTGGAAGTCGCGATTTAGGGTTGGCTGGTTCGGTTTGGGGGAAATTGAGTAAAGCAAAATACATTTTCCTTTTATATTTTCCTCTTTTTTTTTTTAACTTAATAAAAAACGGGCACGGGTCCGGGTTCCGAGTTAGTGGTGCTGTGACCGGACCCGTGCCCGGATCCGCTTTTTCTATGCAACCGGTCCGGGTAACACCAGGACCGCATACGCCGGGTGCGGTCCGGATCCGGTCCGGGCGGGCTTTTCTGCCATCTCTAAATTGTGACCAATCACGTGCCTCACTAACTGCACTAGACGACATTAACATGTTGTCATCTATGCTTGCCGCTGATGATCAATGACATGTCAGGACCTTATTGACCAAGAAAACAACATGTCAAACAAGTCTGCATTATCTGATTTTAAGTTAACTCTCAACAATACAAGTGTAAAATCAAATCAATTGAGCTTCCAAACTATAGTAGTTAGTGATTACTAAATACTTTAGTGTTGTAACTTTTAAGATACAGTTAGCTAACCTCAATCCCAAATAGGACTTAAATCTTGATTATTTTAAATATCACAATGAGAATTCAGATGCTGAGGGTTTAGTAAATATTTTTTTTTGATAATTATACTTGAGTGAGATAATCCCTCTCCTGTTGTCATAAGAATTTGTGTGAGAATTATTACAACATAAGCTTTGCTCCCTAAATGCTTCAGTTTGGCTTGGCTCCTTTGCCTAGCGAAGAGAATCATACATTTACAAAGTTTTTTTTAAGGTTAAATAGTCGTTTAGTCTCATTATTTTGACTTAAGTATTCATTTGATAATTATATTTTAAAAAATGCCTCAATATATTTTTGTAATTAAATATGTTACATTCTTATTCTTACTTTTTCTTTACTTTTACAATAATACCCTAACAATAATATTCTTGACATTATTAATTTATCTATTAAAAATTTAATTAGTAAATTAACTAATAAATATGATATAGGATGGTTGCGAATGATAAGTAGGGTACTTTCCGAAGGTCATAGTTTGGACTTTGAGTATCCGTTTTGGGTGTATAATATGATAAAGTAATATTTCAAATTTGTCTATTTTGATAAATTTGCATTATTTAGGGTTCGTATAAAAGGGTCTAAAACACTAATTTTATTAATTTAGAACTTTCCAATAAAACCTTCATTATTCAAAAACTTAATTTCTTTTATCTACTAGTCTTTTATGTTTCCACATCATTTAAATATAAGTATGAAAGATCTAATATTTTCTATAGCTTTGCAATAATCGTGCTAATGATTATTTATAAATGAATCAATGTTAGCCATCCTAAAAGTAATGTTTAATATCTTTGCAATAATGTTATTTATAAGTGTATATCAAAATGTAGTTTATCAAATTAATTCTAAAAATAAAATAATAGCAATTCCTTTAATGTTCAAATAAATAATCATTTTTTTTTTACTTAAGTATGCATTTGATGGGCCAACTTCAAAGCTGGACTTAGTAAAGGCGGAGTTTTGAGTTCAACTCTACAGGAGCCAACTTTAAACATTTCAAAGCTGATTAAATGATTTTTTTTTTTCTAATTGTATAGATTGTAACATGTAAACATTTTATTTCCATAATGTAAAAATTAGTTTCTTAATTAAAAAATAAAAGATAACACAAATTTAAATAGAACAAAAGTCTACAAAATATCAACAATAATGTAGGCTTATTTGTTTTTAACAAATGAAAGAGGAATAATCAGTTAAAATAAATTAATAATTACAAATATTCAAGTTGTTATTTGTTGATCATACAACTTAAATGATATTTTTCTCTATAATTTAAAAATTATTAAAAAATGTACAGTGTTACAAGAGTCAAAATAAAAATTTTACATCATTACATTATAATGTTTTATTTAGAAATTCATTGATTTAAAAAAAAAATTAGAGGGCACCTGTTTGGATGGGGCTCCTCCCCTGTCGAGCAGTAAACAAATATGAAATAAGTAATTATTTTAACGTCAAAATTAAAAAAAAAAAAAAATCCTTTTCCGAAATTTCGGGCAGACTCATAATCACGTGTTTCAGAGAATGAAAACTGGAATTGGGTTCTAAAAATAAAATAATAACGGCCCCGACATTATTGTTGTTGTGGGGATATCATGCATCTTGAGCAAATTAAACGAAGTTAACCTCAAGTGGCCAACTTCGATCGATGCCTTTCAAATTGTCAGGTTTATGGCAAGTACTTGAACATGGACTTTTTGTTCCTATTTTTTCCTTTAATGTTCAAATAGCAATCTTCTACCCTGTAATTTCTTTCATTTTCTGTCAAGAGGAAAATGTGCTATGGATATATCAATAGTGAAATTATTGTTTATTCCATTAATTAACAGTTGTATTGTTGGATATATCAATATATATAAAAGCCCCTTTACACAGTGTACATAGATGAAAGTTAGTGAACTAATTAATCCTCGCGTGTCTCGAATAGAGGAGGTTGAAGAAATTTGTTTTTCTTGCAAGTCCATTGTTTTTTTATCCAATCATATGGTCGATAAGACCCTTTTCTTTCTCTTACCTTGTCAAAATTATAAGAGTAATCAAAATTCTCAAACATTTTATCCCCATAAAATCTTTGTGATATAGACTACTGTTATAGATTGAATGTTATTTTCGCACAATTAAAATCGAGTAATTTGTTTGTTAAAAGATCACATTTAACTTTCATTGGTATTATTTTATTAAGATTTTGATATTAATTAAGAATGAAATAGTGGATTAATAATTCATCAGGACAGAAATAAAAAATTAAAAAAATTCTAAAAATAACGAATAAGGGTCCTACTCTAGCTAGTCATTAGCCGGGAACGGAACGTCCGAGACGTCAGACCTTTCTGTTTAATGTAGTAGCTGATCAAAATTGAAAAGGAGGCTTATGCGGCTGGTTCACTGCATAATGTTTGTCAAGAGCACAAGTCTTTCATTTTTCAATTAATGCATTTAAAACGAACAAAATATTACCCAACGAAGTCAGAATTAGTGGTCTTACAGGGGCTGTTACGCACGCACCTCAATTGTGATAGCACACTCTTGCTTGGGCACACTAGAGTTGGGCTAACACACTCTTGCTTGAGCACGCTTCATATGTGTTTGTTTTGTTTTTCTTATTTGGATTAGGAAAATTTTATTATAAAGTAATATTTCAGATTTGCCTATTTTGATAAATTTACAATATTTAGGGTTCATATAAAAGGGTCTAAAACACTAATTTTATTAATTTAAAATTTTCCAATAAAACCTTCATTATTCAAAAACTTAGTTTCTCTTATCTACTACTCTTTTATGTTTCTTCATCATTTAAATTTAAGTATGAAAGATCTAATATTTTCTATAGCTTTGCAATAATCGTGCTAATGATTATTTATAAATGAATCAATGTCAGCCATCCTAAAAGTAATGTTTAATATCTTTGCAACAATCTTATTTATAAGTGTATATTAAAATGTAGTTCATCAAATTAATTCTAAAAATCAGACAATAACATAAAAATTTACATTAATTTTATTTTATTTTTTAAGTTAATTTGATGAATTAATATTTTTTAATTTTCATTAATATTTCTAAGGATATTGTTGTAATTTTATTATTATAAAAAGAAAGAAAAATTAAGGATACGAATCTAATATAATTAACATTATTGATTTCTTAAGATATTTAAAATATAAGAATTAAATAGACACTTAAGTTAAAATAGTTAAAAGAAGGTATTTGATTGAACTGCATAGATGTTCGATGAAATGTCTGTGTGATTGAGCTTCACCACACACAAATTGTTATTAGTGTGCGATGGGTATTTTAAAATACCGAATCCTACACAATTGAATTTGAATTAAATTAAAGGAGTTCAAATTTAAACTTAATGGACAAAAATGATAATAAAATTGTTGAAAGTTAATTAACTAAAGTTAATTGACTCATTTTAATAACGTAAAATTTAGTTATCATTATCAACACTTATTCCTTTAAGTTGTGTTTCTTTCAATACTCTTTCTGGTGATTATATATTCCTTTCATTACTTATTCTCACTGCATGTGTTCTTTTAGATTCCCAATATGTCACGTACAGTGTCGTCCCAATCTCTTCTTTCACGGATGCAGGTGAGTTATTCCACATTCTCTCTTTAAAATGTGTTTTTCTATCCCTGATCCCTGCTTTTGTAATCTTCTACACATGCACTGCCCTTCCCCTTACCAATGCCCTTTTTTTCCCCCCCCCCCTCTGGATGATACACGAGAATCGAAGATGTTGTTAAGAAATTGATGTTCGTTCCCTTGTCTGAATCTGTGATGCGGATTAGCTGGTAGCAATCCCCAAAGGAGTAACGCTTCCCAAATGTTGAGGGACCAAAGTATGTCCCATCACCACATTTCTTTGCTTCTCTATTTAATAATTTATCATTCCCTTGAGAAAAGTGGAAAACAGATTCTACAACCTAGTGCTTCTTATTATCATATGCTTATTCACATCGTCATTTATCGTTCTAAGCTAGAACTCAGTTGGGTCTTTTGGTTGCAGTGTTCATTACGCAAGGAGCATTTGGTAATATGCAGCCAAATGCTCAGAATATGTGAAGAAAACAGGGGTATAGCAGAATGCATACTGGGAGCTTGCTGGACACTCACATAGCAGATTCACTCTCATGCTGAGCTGGCAGATTTCGTTACTCATCTCTGTTGTGCTTGTAACAGAATAATTTAAGTGTAGTAGTATCTAGTAGCTTCTATGATTAGCTCAGCAAGATCCAATTCAGTTACTATATAAATGAATTGTAAACGTTTTATTCATTAAGCAAGTTGTTAAAAAGTCTTGCTGAGCTTCTGGAATTCCCTTTAAATTTTCTTTCTCGTTTTCTATCATTTTCTCACTTGCCAAAAACTTTCTTTAAATAATCTAACTTAGAGACAACAAAATCAGCAGTAATTATATCTTCTCTACCTGGATAATTGCTTGTCGTAAATGACCCTTAAAATTCATGCACTGCAATGTAATACAGGGTTGCAATTGTAAGGCTCATCATACTCTTTGCTCGTAACTTAGGCTTAGCCGTGTAATACTTTTCTTTTAAAACCAGATTCACATACCCTAAAGTTTTGTTGGAAAAATTGGCTATTTTAGTAAGACACTGAAGTTAATCAGTTATATTTGTCTAGTGTGGACAGTATAATTTCACGACTGTTTACTTATTAATTTCATTCGTTCTCCTGTGTTGTATCATGTCATCCATTACCATGATCGGCTGAAATTTTGTCATACATTCCATTTAAAAATTAGTAATCTGTGAATGGATGAAAGATTAATGAATGCATACATCCAATTTGAAATTTTGTCATTCTTTTCAACTGTGAGGCATCAGATAATGGATTCAGAAATGACCAAGGCAAAAAGCATGTTTCACATAAACACATCTTTCAATTCAACAGCAAATTTTAATAAAGAATGGTGAGAATGTTTCAAGCATGTTGTTACAACTTAAAATGTAGAGTTTATTCACTACGATGGGATACTGAAATTGAGTTACAAAAATGAGTGTCTGAAACAGAAGAGGGAAAAAGGTCTCCGGCCTAGGCGAACTCTGTGGCCGTGGCTGCTCAATCTTGTGTTTGCCTTTGAGCAAAGATATGAGGAGACCAGGAAAAGCAACTGCAGCATCTTTGTGAAAGCCAATCTACCCTGTATTTTCATGGAGACACAAATTATTTAGAGATTATTGTTAGTATGGAAATGCGAAAAAGAAAAAAATTTACTTGATTAATTTTCATGGCTCTCACTAGTTGTTACTTGTTAGATGGGTTGGAATTCAAAAGAAAATTTGGTGTCCTTAAGAGTAAGAGAACCAAAAAAGGGAAAAAAAAAAACTACCAGCCAAATGGTGCCTGGAAAGTCACTCGTGAACTTGCAAGTTAAGATGTGCTAAACTTATTCCTTTATTTGATTGATCAATTAACCATGCATATATTCTGCTAATGCCAAGCCAAAAATGTACTAGAAGAATAGATATAACAGAAGACTGGCAATTCTTTGAGGCGTGAAGTAGTTTTATCATCAACTTGGCCATCTGGGACTTTCCTATCCAATGAAAATGCCGATGGCACTTGGGCAGTAGTGGGGAGTGTTTCAGCGAAAAGAGGGAGGTTTCAGGCCAACGTGCGGCTCGAAGGAGGCGGCGAGAAGGGAGGAGAAGGCGTCGGAGATGGCGAAAACAAGTACCTATGGTTGCCGGGTCCTATACTTATGGGGAGAGGTAATGAAGGTGTTGGTGGTGGTGATGATGGAGAAACATTTCCATCCTTCATTTTTTCTTCTTACTCTTCCATAAAAATAAAATTCAGAAAGATGAAAAAAAATACAAAATGCCCATTTTTTTCTTTCTCTTTTAATTTCTTGGAGATTTGGGTAGTTGTAATTTCCCGGGAGTTTTATTTGATTTGAATTATAGGCATGAACCGAACGGTCTCAAGCCCACTTGTTAACCGAACAATCACCACTTTTCCTATAAAGTGATGGACAACACAAGTGAGAAATTGTAATTAATATAGATTGATTATATCACTATGTTTTTCAGAAACTGTAACATTTGATTATACGTCTGTCAATAACATAACATTTACAGAAGAGGTTGACGAAATAGTCTATTATTTTTTGATTTAGAAATAACATATAAATGTTTATATAAACCGGTGATTTCAACTTTTCTATATAAATGTATATAACATATTCTCAAGCTGCAATGCTTCTTTCTTCAATGTAACACCTCCCAATTTGTTATGTTTCCTCATTAGATTTTTGACTGTCAAAAGGCTTTAAATTCTTCCAATTTCTTTTTTTAATCACTGTTTTTCTCTTTCCAATACTGATGATTTTGATTTTGGTCTTACTTTGTGTTTTAAAACTTTGCCAGCCCATGTATTTGATCATGGTTTCATACTATCGGGTTTCGCAGAGAAAGAGGATCAAGAGGCATGAATTGTTGGAAAGTATGGTATGTATTGAGGCTAGTTTTATTATTATTTTTTTTTTTGGTTTGTTTAGTGTCCTCAAGTATAGATGTTATGGTAACGTAGACTTAGATTTTCATTTTTTTTAACCTTGGTATATCATTATATCAGTAGCAGGCAGAAATATTATGTCTCATTAAGCTTTGAGCATGAATCGTGGGTTGTTCACATGGTTACTCGAGAAAGCTTGCTACTGATATTATATAAACAGAAATTTATGATAGGAACCATATCATGAAAAGCCTTGTGGTGCTCTTTCAAGCCTTTTGTTAATCCTGCTTTGATGTTTTACTTGGTTTTTGCATGTGTGGCCTTGGGATCTTGGAATTATAAGGTATTATTCTTTTCCACGAGCCTGTTATGGTGCCAGTTTGCGTAAGCAGATTAAGAAGATGGAGGTCAGTCAATAGAGTAAGTACTTCAGTGAATTCTGTGGGAAGGTAATACATTCCCCTCTTTCCTGCTCTTTATCATTTTTCATTTCTTTTTATGCTCATGGTTCAATGACTCTTCGCTTTTGAATGTGGATGTGTTAAATGTTTACATATTCCTTGCTGTTGGTAGTATGCTGTAAAGAGGAAGGCTGTAGAAATCTGGAGTTGCAAATACTGTGGCAAGGTGAAAGCTGGAGGTGCTTACACTTTGATATAAGATTCTTATCGGCTGTCATCTTTACTTTGATTATTCAATTTAAATTATTCAAAATTCTGTCCCACGGCCCTTCCAGTACTGCTAGTTCTGTGACCATGAGGAGCACCATTTGGAGGCTGAGGGAGCAGACTGAGGGCTAATTTTGTTGCCAATCTATCTTTTTTTTTTTTTCATTTATTTGTGATGGGAGTAATTCCTGGGGCAGGATTGTCTAAATGGATTTTTATGCTTGGATATTTGTTTAGAAAGTTTTGAATTTGAATCTCTTTGTTAAATAGATTTTAATAGAATTTTAGCTTTGTGATGTTAACTTCATGGCCTGTTGCTTCACAATTGTGGTGTTAAACATCATTGCTATAATTATTTAAATTGGCCATAATGAAAATTGATTTCCGCCATTAGTAATCATTCATAAGAAACTTGCTCCAATTAAAATTGGATATTTTGCTATCGTATTTTAGCAAAATGAAATGAATTCCTAAATCAATTCCTTCAAAGGTATAGGTTAATTATCCTTTTGGATTAAAACCCATTAACTCCCAAGATATAGGCAGGCATTGACCGTATTTCATTGCAAGTACCGGTGAGTTCATAACAAAGGTAGTAGGGGTGTTCGCGGATCGGATTTTACGGATTGGACATTAATTCATATCCGATCCATAATTTTACGGATTATAATTTTTCAATCCAATCCAATCCACGGATTGATTAAACTCAATCCAAATCCAATCCATATATCTGCGGATCGGATACGGATTTGACTCAATCCATATCCAATCCATACGTCTGCGGATCGGATGCGGATTTAACTTAATCCATATCCAATCCACTATTTTGCACATCAGTTTCTGAATTAAAAATTTTTAGTTCTCCCCAATCCATGAATTAATGAAATAAAAAAATTCTAATATAAAAATAATTTTACTACTAATTAAATTTAAAAATGAATAAAGTTTAAATAAATTAATTATTTAAATAAAACTAAAATAATACATTCAAAGTTTCAAAATATAGCACATTGAGATTAATTATTCAAATAAAGCTATAATAATACATTTAAAGTTTCTAAATATAACACACTAAGATTAATTGTTTAACTAAAGTTACAATAATACATTAATATAACACCGAAATTAATTGTTCAAATAAAGTCACAATTAATTGAAATAACGAAATTTTTGAAACCAAACACAATCTGATCCTTCACCAAGGCTGTTGCACTTATCGAAAAGTGGTGATTACGGAGCCGTCAACGATGGGAACCAAGAGAAGTACGAGTGGCGATCTTGAAGGTTGCAATTGTTTGGCTTGAACTAGTGATTGTGAAGTGGCTCAATGGACTCGAGGAAGAAGAAGGCTTGCTCTCGCTAGAATCGCGTAGCCGACGTCCTTCAAATCGGTGTCGAGAGTGTATCGAACCAATATTGGGTGTTGCTAGTAGGGATGACAATTTTTCTCGATGAGATGGGATTGAGACATATTTTTATCCCATAAAAAAATTTAGGGACTGGAGTGAGACATTTTTTTATCCCATTTGCATATACGAAACGGGAGTGGGATTGGCAAATTTCGTCCCATCCTATCTCATTGCCAACTAAGAAAAGAAATTTTTCCAATTAGATGTAGGATCCCATCTCTTTTGGGACAAGATTGGGACATATTTTTGTCCCAAAAAAAATAAAGGGACGGGAGTGGGACGTTTTTTCATCCCACTTACATATACGGGGCCGGATTGGGATTGATAAATCCCATCCCATCCCGTCCCATTGCCAACCCCAGTTGTTAGTGCGTGTGACAGCCGGGAAGCTTAGAGTTTTTTGTTTGCAAATTGTTGGTGACTTGTCGTTATGTTACTTTACTTTTGGGTGACTTTGCAAATTGTTGGTAACTTGGTGTTATGTTACTTTGCTTTTGCTAGTGCGTGTGACTTTGTATTTTGTTTTACAATTTTTACAAGTTATATTTGTATATTTGATTATTTAATTATTTTTTTATTTTATATTATTATTGGGTAATGGGTAAGATATATTATAGTACTTATGTAACTATGTAATATCACATTTATAATAATTTTTTAACTAAATATATATATATATATATTTTTTTTTTTGCGGATTCACGGATTTTTACGGATTTACAAAAGTAAATCTATATCCAATCCATTGACTGCGGATTTTTAAATTTTCAATCCATATCCAATCCACGGATCTACGGATCGGATTTATATGGATCGAATTTTCACGGATCAGACGGATTGAGCAGATCGGATTGGATTCTGAACACCCCTAAAAGGTAGGGCTGAAGGCCTTTTACCAAAGCTCCAGCTCTTACATTACATTTAACTTTACAAAACTCTTAAGAAGATAGAAAAGGCAAGTATTATCTAAACACACAAGCTGAAATGCAAGTTATGCAACCCAAGAGAGGAGATGAATTGAGATTTTAAAACTTATGCAATACAATTTGCACAACAATTTAATTTATTACCTTAATCAAATAAAAAAATAATAAATTTAATCTGGCACAATATTAAAAGAGTAACGAAAGAGAAAACAAACACAAGGATTTTTACGTGGTTCGACTATCCCCGCCTACGTCCACGCCTCCAAGCTCACCCGGCTTGAGGATTTCACTATCCAAGCCTCCCAAGACTTCAAATATTTACAATTGACTTCCAAGGTGTCAGTGGACCTTTACAATCAAGAGATTATCTCCCAAATCTCTTCACCCCAAGTGTTTCTCACACTTGTACACTCACAATTTGATGAGAAATGAAAATTACAACAGTGATACTCTCTTTAAGAGTGGATAAACAAATTATAACTTAATGATGATTCAATACATGATGATTCAATACATGATGATTTACGAAATGGAAGCTCAATATATGTTATATGATTTTATTTATGCTTGCATTAGTCCTTAAAATGAAGTTTGGATTGAGTTTTTATAGTTAAAGTCCGAAAACTAGCCGTTATACACAAATTCCCTCAACCAAGCGGTTAGCCGCCTGATTTATCCGGCTAGCCGCTTGTAACAGTGATATTACGTTAAATTTGAATTACACTTTAGCCCAACACTTGCTGTAATTATACTATGGCCCAAAACGTCATAACACTTTACAAACAGGTCCAATTTTAGAACTTCTAAA
This sequence comes from Atalantia buxifolia, assembly GCA_030444775.1. NCBI lineage: Eukaryota > Viridiplantae > Streptophyta > Magnoliopsida > Sapindales > Rutaceae > Atalantia > Atalantia buxifolia. Next base: position 20,508,064 of record CM059831.1, on the reverse strand, counting down.
TAATACTTATCATCCCAAAACTTTCTAAAATTATTATATCACCCCAAATATAATAGTATTTTTCAAAGAGGTCTTTTTCAAATTTAGCATAATACCTATAATTTTCAAAGTGTTCAAAACCTTTCACTTTAGTCCAAAATTTGAAAATATAAGATTTTCCTTAGGCGGCTAGCGGCTAGCCTCAGGCGGTTAGTCGCTTTCTCTCTGTCCAATTTTGGATTTCAAGTGTTTAGATTACATTCGGGTCCTCAAACTTTCATAAATTATAGTATGGCGCAAAACATTCCAAAACTTGGTAAATAAGTCCAAATCCGAAATTCAAAATAATATTTATCAAACTCAAAGATTACAAAACTTTTCATTTAAGTCCAAATTACTCAAATCCACAAAATACTCTATCTTATAAATATAAAACCTTTTAGTTTATGAAAAGTAATTATTGAATTAATCTCTAGAGCTTCTCAAATGCTAAATCATGCATTAATTAAATCAGCTTTACAAGAATTTGTCGCAATAATTTGTCCGTTGATCTCTAAACTTTATTCTTGATTTCGCCGTGGTCCGTTGAGAGTCTTGAACTTGATTTCACTTGATTCACTTGCATAAATATTATCCTTCAAAAACTAGTGAAAATGTGAAATACAATATTTATTAAATCACTTAAGACACATATTTTTTATCATCAAAATTACATTATGTGTAGCCCTTTAGGCTAATACAAGCTATTGTCATTGCCTCTATTCTCTCTCTCCATTCCCTATTAGTTTGGGAATTCATCTAAATAGATGATTTTAGAATGATAGACCTAATACAACCCTCTTCCACCATCTTACTCCGAGAAGCAAATATTATGAATACAGGGACTTTAAAAATTTGAAGCCCTTTCAATACAGAAAGATGGTGAAGAGAGGATGATGAATCATTAGTGATCATCGTCTTAAAATTGTCAAGACAATTGTACTACTATATGAGATGCACATAGGTATATATAGTACAATAGGAAGAGGATGTTATCTTTGTTATTGTTATGGTGCGTTTGTTTTTGGATAGCCTTAAATACAGCAACTCTAGCTGCATTTACAGCTCTGCTAGCTGCTGTTACAACCTTGTTAACCTTCTCATCTACCTTGGCCACATCATAAGCTTTTTCTACTGCTCGCTGTGCTTCTTGATTACAAGACAACAACAATAAGAAAAAAAAAATCCCAGTCAAACAACAATTAACTTGAAGAAAGTTATTATGACATTAACAAGTTTTGTATAACTCAGCGTGGTTTTCTCACAGACAACCAAATTCAAAAATAACTTCTGACTGTTATCCTAAATTTCATTCATTTTTCTAAAATCAATAAAATGCCGAAAGTAAAAACGTATGTTAATCATATTACAAAAAGAACATTGAAACATCTACAATAAAACAATAAATCTGTAATAAATTTTAGGCATCAACAGCTGCCGAGTGGTAACAAATAAAAGTTTGATTAAAAAGGTTCAAATAGCTGCACTGCATTGAATACTTTGAAGTGGTAAACTGCAATAGGTGATATAAGATGAGTTGTATTCTGTGTGCTTGGAATGTAAAGAATTCCATTTCCCCAGTGACCAGATTGGGTTTCCTCATTTCTGAATGTGTATATTCCAAGCCCTTATCTTCTACTCTGATGCCAGGCTCCTTCATATTGATGCCCATTGGCAAAACAATAGACACCAAATCCATGTATCTTGTCCTCAAAAGATTCTCCAGTATATGTGTCTCCATTTCTAAGTAAAAAACTTGGATGTCAATATGGGAAGAAAAAGATTCATACGCCTATGCATTAAAAAATACCAGAATAAACAATTACTACAATCTACCACTAAACTCGCAAACTAATAAAATTCAGCAAAGTATCCAGACCAACAAAATGAACACCAATTATCCTTATGAATGACGTCTTCAAGATCACTATAACCTTCGTCCACCGATTAATAAAATTACGATCAAACCTAAGCTCACTTGTATTATCATCCAATAGTTGTCAGCGAATCCAATAAGGAGTAACAATCTAGTACTAATGTAGGAACACTAATTTAAAACCAATGGAACATAATCACATGATCAATATCACTAGTAAACTCACGGTGATGAAATCAAATGATACAAAGAACAGATTTCATAAATTAAAACTACATGACTCACGTTATGAGCCTTGTTGACCATATTCTAGGAGATAAAGTGCCTCATCTTTTCCCATCCATGCAAGTACCATTTCATTAATTCAATTCAATGTCATCAATAACGTCCTCAAAATCGAAGTAAAAACCAAAAAAAGTTTATCAATAAGCATGGAAACTAATGCACATATCAAGGTCACCGATCCTCAATTCTGGCAAAAAATAGCACAGTCCAATAAAAAAAATTTCTAAATATTAACCCGAGACACCCCAATTAATGAATAAAACTAAATCCATAGGAAAAAAAAAAGAAACTACACGAAATAGTAATGGCCAAGGCTATGCTTGGCCCCCCACTTGAATTCGCCAACATATGGACTCCTATCCTCACAAGTATGAACTCCACATCCATGAATCTTCCTATTAGAGCAATCACCTATATAAACATCCCCGTAATAATACCTATAAACCCCAAAACCATGCCTAAGGCGTTGCCTAAATTGGCCCTTATATCGACTCCCTTTGGCCAAGTCTCGACTCTATATCTGTCATATTTGCCATCAACCCCCGTCACCCTCATATCTACCACTTAGATAATACACACCACTCCCAGAACATTTAACCTTGTGATACTCACCCTTATAAACATTGCCATTGCGGTAGACTTGCATCGAGCAACCCGAATTTTCCCTCTTTACTAGCTTGGGCCTTGACCCAATTGACCAAAACACAAGCAGAGGCGGCCTCGAGATTTTAGAAGAATTAGCGAGCTTAATTGGTAAAGAACATGCAAAGAACAAACAAATGGAAGCAAAATAAGGAAGGGTGAGATTGAGAGAGAACAATAAAGCCACGAAGAAGGCAAAAGCTGATAAGAAATCGAGAAAAAACTAATGACTTGGATGAGAAAAAAGAAAATTAAATAAGGGCAACAATAATAACAGAATCAGCCGCAAGCGAATTCTCAAATGATAGAGGTATTTACAACGGCGGAACAACAAAAACGCGGTGGATTTAGCGGCAATCAACTGCGGATTCAGATAATTGAATTGAGGGTTTAAGTGATTCGACCAGCACAAGAAAAGATCAAACTGGTGAGAATCATTTGATTTGACATATGCCCAAAACTTTCAGCACCGCTAACTTCCCATTGCATTTTGCCGAGATGATTCAATCAGCACCACTAACTTCCCATTGCATTTTGCCAAAACTTTCAGCACCGCTCATTGAACTGCCCTATAAATACACAACCAGCTACAACGGTTACTAATAGCTACATTAATTTTCAAAAATTAATTTCACCTGTTAGATTGAACAAGAAAGCATCCAAAGACTTTGCTGAATAATGACAAAAACTGCGGTATGATATAACAGTTACAACATAGTTGGATCCCAAAAATAAACAATCACAATTCACGAGGGTTGTACACACTGTTAAAAGAAGATAATTAAAGAAAGAAAGGAAAATTTATAAAAAAAATCTAAAAACTTTTATAATTGTTACATTAACCCTCCAAACTTTTTCTTATCAATATTAGTCAAAAACCTTCTCAAGTGCCAAAAATACCCTTCCCATTCTCACCAAGCTTCCTCTCTCTCTCTCTTTCTAACCAATGATTTCTCTCTCAAGGTGGTCACTCATCGCCGGCGGCTTCCCGAAGTCATCCTCGGCAGCCAACATAACCAAAATTTCGGTCAAAATATGAAATCAAAGGTTAGTTCAAAAACCCTAGATTTTGAAGCATGTTCTATTTTCTATTCTTCTTTTATGTTGTGATTTTCTTGTTGTGCTGGTGATGGTGAGTAAAGATTGAAGTGTTTGTGATGTTGATGGCATGGGTGAAGTTGTTGTTATAGTGCATGGGTGAAGATTAAAGTTGGCGTGGGCTTGGTGCCGCGAGGCATCGCGCCTGATTGTTGTCGCACCTCATTTGCGCGACAGGCGAGTGCCTTTCACACGCGCTTGGTGTGACAGGCTGCCAGACAACTTCACATTAAAAAAAAATTGTAACTTGGTGCGACAAGCTGCCTGTCGCATTAAGTTTGTGCAATGCGACAGGCAGCCTGTCGCACCAAGTTACAATTTGTTTTTTTTTTAACATGAAGTTACCTGTCACACCAAAACTATCTCTTGGTGCGCCTGTCGCGCCAAGAGATAGTTTCAGTGTAACTCACTCTTGGTGCGACAGGTTGCCTGTCGCACAAATTTAGTGCGATAGGCGTCTGTCGCACCAACATACAATCACACTGAAAGTCTCTTGTCGCACAAAATTAAGTTGACTCTATTTCACTTTGTTAGAATTGTGTCGAATTGGTGTTGAATTTAGATGGATACGGCTATATTTGATCGGAGTTCACTTTTACCATTCACCATCGTTGTTTGCCGTTGCCGTTGCTGTTTGCCGGTAATGATTCAAGAGTACAAGGTTGCGTTTGGTTTGATAACGAGGAAGAAGAAAAGTTGCGTTTGGTTTGATAGACAAGGGTAATTTGGGGAAGAAACCTTGTGTATGGCTAATTATAATAGGAAAAACTTTAGAGGGCCAATTGTGAAAATTAAAAAAGTTTATTGGTTATTTTTATAAATTTCCTAGAAAGAAAAGACCAGTTAATGTGAGTTTTAGACTCATGTAAAATGAGTTGAAAAATTATTATTATTATTATTATTATTATTATTATTATTATTATTTCTGTCACTGTTTCGAATAAGAATTTAAGATTAGAGTTAAAAAAAAAATTATTATATTAAAATAAAACATGATTTTTAAAGTTGTTCAGCAAAGCCGTTTCTGACTCAGCGGTTATGATCAGCTGCTGGAACTTAGCAAGGCCCCTTGTCTAAAGCTCAAATTTTGCTTCTTCATTCTTTTGCTTACTGCTTCCAGCTTTCGCTTCTTTACCCAATATTTTGCTTAAAAGAAAGAGGAGAAAAGAAGGAAAAACCTTTTTTTTTTTGCAAGTTTTATGTCATTTTTAAAAATCTTTATTTTGTTTATAATTTTTTATTTTAATTTACCATTTTAATATTAATTTGCTACTTTTTCTTTCAATTTACTAGTCTTATGTTTGGTTTTTAAATTTTTTTGTTTTATTTCACACTTAATGTCAATTTACAAGTTTTATGTCATTTTTTAAGTTTTTGTTTTATTTATAATTTCTTGTTCCAGTTTAAAACTTCAATATTAATTTATCTCCTTTTCCATCAATTTACTAATCCTACGTATGGTTTATAAATTTTTTGTTCCGTTTTACACTTGATATCAATTTATAAGTTTTTGTTTTGTTTATAATTTCTTATTCCAATTTACTACTCGAATATTAATTTACCCATTTTCCTTTAATTTATTAGTCCTATACGGGGTTTATTTATTTTTTGTTTCATTTCACATTTTATGTCAATTTATAAGTTCTATGTTATTTTTTTAAGTTTTTGTTTTGTTTTGTTTACAATTTCAAAGACTAATTTACCACATCAACATTAATTTATCATTTTTTCCTTCAATTTACTAATTCTATATGTAGTTTACAAAATTTTTGTTTTATTTCATATTTAATGTCAATTTACAAGTTTTATGTCATTTTTCTATGTTTCAGTTTTTTTTTACAATCGTAAAGACCAATTTACCACTTCAATATTAATTTACTCATTTTTCCTTCAATTTACCACTCCGCCTATTTGGGCTTCTTGTTCCAATGCTTGGATTTTGCTTTGACATTATTGGAGTATATAATCATGATGCTAGCAAATATTTCCTTAAATGCCATCATTTTTTACCTCGTGGTTCATGTTTTATACACCTTATCATCCCATTGTTAGTTCTACATTTTCTAAAATTGGTACATTTCTCTTTTGAAATGTAACTTAGAATTAGTAAAATTAATATATAGAAAATAATGCAATTTTATACTGGTGTAAGAGAAAATAAATGTTGAAATATTGCAAAATTTGATTTTAGCTGAGCTCCATTGTTGATTAATAATAAGGAAGTCCACAAGAGGCAAAGTATGTACCCTTGGATCTTCAAAATCATCCGATGAGGTCAAATGAGCAGGTATGGCAATCATCCCGATTTTGATTCCTAAATTCATTTCTTATGCCTCTAGATGTCTTTATTTTTTGAGCATCTATCTAATTTGGTTGTGATTCCCAAGTAATAAATAGAAGAAACAAATTGGTTCTTGAAAGGCCATAATATTCACATGAGATGTATGGCTTTTGTTCTCTAATAGTGCAATAAAATATAAGACTAGATCATAGTCTACAAATAACTTGGTCAAAATTCTGTCTAACAAAATGCAAATAGCAAACTCTTAAAACATCACAACCTACTTTTGTTGTCATCTTTACTTCTGTCGTAAAATTTTTCTGCAACTTCACCTAATTCTCTGTCCCTACAATTATATTTGAGATAAAAATCCACTTACAGTTTCAGATTGTGGTCCCTTATAATTAATTTATTTACTAGTGCCTTCGTGCTCTTGATTCACACTGTCCCGATGCACTCTCATTCACTGTCATGGATCAGAGGTGTCAGAGAAATAGCAACGTTGTCTAGCCATAAGGAGCCAGGAACTAGGGCAACTGTATCCAACCACTCCAAGCCATGGACTAGGGTAACTACATCCAACCATGGTGAGCCATGGATCAGGGACGACATAGAGTTGTCCAATCATCTCCACACAAGATACATAAGAGAGAGATTAAACCTAGAGCTATTCCGTACTTTCCAAGTTAAGGAGATTTACGAGTGAATATGGAGGTAAAGTCAGTCATTCCCTTTCGTGGTTGGAGTCCCAATCTCAAAACTTAAAGATGCATAAAGTATGACTAACAAACTTGCCATATCTTTTGAGAAGTTGGAAGAAACATAAATGTCTTCCTAATTTAAGGCTATATTGAATTCTAGAGCTATGATGGAATTATTGAGTATTTTTCATCCCATGCACTAAACTTTGAATTGTCAGTGGTTGAACAATTTTCAATTAGGTGACTGCTAACTTACCCAAAGACAACGCATCAATTCCATGCCACAAGTTTACTAATTGAGCTGGTAATAATATGGTGCAAAAAACGAGCATAATAGTTATTTTGTTTCAAGTTATTTAATAGATTTTTATTAATTTGCATGGTCAGTGTACCTTTTAGTACACATCAATTGATAATTTTCAGTGCACATCATGGTGAAATGCTCTAAAGTAAAATTGAAGGAAGCTTTCATAATTAATATAGAAAATTTTGTGATGCAGAAATTATGCCCAGCTGATAAGATTTATGGTTCTTTGTATTTATGTAACTTGTTTTCATATCTTTGCCATGAAATCTGATTACTAGGTGTTTTATGTTCTATTATGGTGTTAGGTTAACTACACCATTTGCTACCATATTAAAGATTAAGTGATTTTCTTTACCTTTCTAATCTATAATATTCTCTATTCCAGTGTTGTATATAAGCTAAAAGTATACTAAATATTGTTAGATAATTGTGACTACAAATACTGGTTTATTATAAAGTGTAGCTCAAATATGGAAAACAAGAAGTGTATGACATGTCCTCTTAAAAAAGTATAATGATCAGACAAGATGGTTTCAGGCACAAGTAGCATTTAGAAAGTAAACATAATTTGTATTAGCACATGTTCTCGGGTTATGCTTGATTCATACTCACTCAGGTTAATTAGTTCAACTAAGTACATGCACATGTGCATAGATTTTGATAAAATTATTTGATATTTTGTTTAAATAACTCTTTTGTGGTGTGATTTGAAGGCCAGTTACAAAAGTGAACCTGGAAAGTAATTAATTAAATTCATTACTCTGTTTGCACTCATACAACATTTTTAGAGTGAGGGGGTTTCTCTCCGGATTTCTGTGTGTTAGTTATTTTATTTTTACTTGCATTTTAATTTTTATTATGCCATACATAAATATTAGTTGTTATATTGTATGTGACATCAAATTAATGCATTAAATTTCTATACAATCAATCCATAACTGTCAATTAGCTAATTGTCTATTGAGAGATCATATTTTTGCGGCTTGTAATTAAAGGACCTTTTCGTGAGTGCTTGCAGTTTCTGCTTTCAAATTTCAATTGCAATTTATTGGCTGCATTGTTTTGGAGACGCGTCACCAGAGCTTCTGTTGAGGATGAAGCTCAAATCTGGGTTCATGTTTGAGCATGACATATCGGATGTATTCTCAGATTTGGTATGACATGTCATTCATATACGTCTGACATGCCGGTTACCAACGTTCAGGGAGCTGTATGACATCTCTGTAATGTCGGCTGGATGAAAAAGCGAAACACATGATTCAACACGTGCATCAGGCACTCAAAACGGCAGCTGTGTTTGACGTTTTGAAAACCAGATTGAACAATCCCAGAACTAAGAGCCGACTGGTGAATGGTGATTGATCTTTCCAGATCCTTTTCTCTCTCTCTATGTAAAAGGCATTTTGCTCAGTTCTTTGATTTGGTTGGTTGAATTACACATTCTCTGGAATCTTTTTTCTTGTAAAAGACTCAAATAGTGAAATCTTTCTTCTCCTCTCACAGTGGATGTAGGCACATTGGTGGCCCAATCACTATAATTTCTTGGTGCACAGTGTGTGTGATCGAGATCATAAGCAGAGATATAAGTGCTAAGAGGTCTTGGGGAGTCCAAATTGGTTTCTTTACTGGTTTGGACTTCCAATGGTTGCCCTCGTCGTCTATCTCGCTCTCTTTTCTGAATTTATTTGTGCTATGGACTACTCTCTTTCACTTTATATAGTTTTTTTTTAATGTTATTATCATTCTTTTTATTTTAAAATACATTTAATAGAACAATTTCTCCTTTTAAGATTCCAGTTAAAATGACTTCTTGATGTTATTAAAAGTGTTATTATAGATCGTTAAAAGTAATAATGTAATGAGAATTGAGTCATGAAGAACGAGAATTAATTGTGAGTTACTTTCTTGTTGTATGCAATAGCAGAGTCTCGGACAAAGTGTATCATCATTGTATTGGCAAATATAGTAAAAACTAAGAGGCAAAAACGCAGTAAAAAAATTGTACAAGTTTTGGTAATTTATCTCATCATATTTTGCTAATTTGCAAATAAAATTACGACATTATACTGCAATTCAGAAATTGAAAATTCTAATTGAGAGGTAGAGCTGGCCTTATCTCAAATAGTAACAAAAACAAAAGTATAAGTTCAACTGCAAACTTAATTAATTAAAGATAATATATAACTTATTTTCAGTCTAATTAAAAATATCAGTTTAGTTTTTTCTTCTCTTTCATAAATGGGCACAGAGATTATATACTGTAAAACACTTGAGACCTGTTTAGTTGTCACATGGACTTTTTGGGCACATTCAATATAACATGCATATATATGTACAAATTAAATGCATGGTGTAACCAATCCATGGACTTGTCATTGTGACTGGCAAAAGGAAAGGAAAAAAATTCATCTTAATACATGTATAACTGTCAATATTCAAAAGTTCCCAAAATTGGCAAATGAACTGATAAACTTATTCAATTAATTTCTTAGAAAGTTTTAAGCTAGGCATGCATGCTCAAATTCTGTGGTCATCGTGAGGCCCATAGTGTTGCATATTATTTTGTTAATTTAATTAGGGACTACTAAGAATTTACTTGGTTGGATCATCCACCCTTCAGAGCTGCGTTGTTGGATGTCTAATGATGCCAATGAAGTTCGTTGTTTTTGTTTTCATTAGCTGTCTACTTGTCTTTGCATTTTTGCTTTTTGCTTGGTTGTGTGTGAAAAAGAAAAAGAAAAAGAAAAAGAAAAAGAAAGTAAATGGAAAAGAAAAGAAATCTAAAGAGAAAGAAATTAACGCAAAAATGGAAAAATTACTCATGCATGCATATCCTATGAAATGAAAAAAACTTAACATGTCTGAACTGACTGAACGATGGAAACTTAAATATCGATTCCCTTCAACATGCATCTATAAAGATCGATTCTCTTCCATTACACCAAATAATTAAATAATAATGATGAGCAATTAACAAGCCGATTGATACGAAATTAAAAAATTTAAAGAGCCGTGTCCTTTAATTTGTGTTCACACTTCAACATCTACTATAAAGTATCGCCCTTCAATGAGTAAAAAGACATCCTTCTTCATCTCTTATCACTCTCTTCTCTTTTCTCTCACAACATGTCTGAATTGAACCATGTGTTTGACCTCCCTGAAAGAAGATGCTTGCATGCATGCAGTATGTCCTTTCTGCAACATCGTTTTAATGGTAATTATATTATATATTAACTAATAATTTATAGTACTTAAAACAATTATTATTTCTTTAAGTGGATTTCCCAAATGCATTTCCATATTCCTTTTCCAAAAATATTCCATTCTCTGATATCTTTCCTAATTTTTTTAGGCTATTACAATCTCAGAAAATTAATGTTAAACTACTAGTTCTCTATTGTTCACTAGTGTACTCTGCTCTCATATTATTATTTACGGTAGGTGTCATTATTATTTAAGTATAAACTTGCTACTCAACAAAACAAAAGCTAAAGTCAAAGTTGCAATACGAATTTATTTGACATATCAATGCCTGAATATGCTTTTGTACCTTACTTTTTAAACCATACAATATAATTAAGCAAATCGCATATCACATAGTCTAAATTTCCATAAAATTCCAACTTTATTTTTATCGAAAAACAGCCTATTTTTGTGAAACGTAAGCTGGTGAAACTCCCACCACAAACATACTCATATAGTAGCTAGTCTGAATTTTTGTTTACACGGTGTATACGTATTAATGCTCTACGATGACTAAACCGAAATATTATATTAAATTAATATAGTACAAATGTGAATGTGCAAATGTAATATCATGTGCTCTTTTAAAATTTCAGTTTACTGGTGGTGATTTTTAGGATCGCAAGTCAACAATTTACAACTAAGCTTGGTGACTTTCATTGATGTGATAGGCCATACGAAGAGGTTAAATTCCTACACCTTAAAATTTAGGTCTCTCACTTGTAATTTATTTACTTAGGCAGCTTGTATTAATTTATTACAATAAATCATTTAGTGCTTGTTTAGGGAAGCCATGGAAAGACGGATAAATAAAATAATTTTTATAGTTAATTTATTAAATGATCATGAAATGAGAGGTTTGAGCATTTAAATTTAATTCATTTGAGGTAAGATCACCTTGTTCAAACTCTCTTCATCTCTTGAATTAAAATTACATAGAGACTAATTACTTTTACTGTTACTTTTGTTTTATGCGGTGCTAAGAATTTTTTTAATTAAAAAGAAATATCATTAAGAAGATAAAAGAGTATAAAAGAGTGAAAACACCCGAAGATCTAGAAGCAGAAGTTTCTAAATTGAATGGGGAGCTGACTTCCACCAACAATGACAACTAAGACCATCATTATAAAGAATTGGTTTTGCTACTGATTTGCAAAGAAAACAACACTTGGACTACTGATTTGCAAAACAGCACGCAGAAAAATCCAGCTGCTATTTTAGTTGCAAAACAGCAGCTTAATAGCTCCAAAAAGTTAGGTGCTGTTTTGTCTACAAAACAGCATCTGAACATTTTATAGATGCTGTTGTCTTGCTGTTTTTGAAGTTTAGATAGACACACACGCACGCGTGCACACCCACACACATTATAGTCATTTGCTCTAATGTCCATATAAATTCCCTTTTTCTGTTTTTTTTGGTAATAAACAGGTAAAGTTTTGCTAGGCAGCATCCAAGCACTTGTAGTTATGAGGTAGCAATTTAAACTTCAAGCTTCAATATTTTCTTTTTTCCTATTTTCGAGTATACAATGGATAAATCTTCGATGTCATCAGATGGAAGATCACAAGAATTTATAAGGATGGTGTTTTCGGCTTTTATGTTTTCTTTTAGTCCTTGCCAGAAATATCTGAATCACATGCGTTGTCCTTGCTATAGTCGCTCCATTTGTTATCAAATATTTACTTATGTGTTCTAGTACTAAATAATTAATATATTTTTCCCTTTATAGTTCTTGGGAAACAAGGCTACACCTGAGGAGAGATTGATGAGATTAGTTTGGTACTTCAAAGTTATGTTTAACTACTTATATTACTAAAATGATTGAATTGTGGCTTGCAACATATTAATTTGACGTATTCATTTTTCTTTCTTTGTAATAATGATTTAGATTGATACCGTGGTGAGATTCGCAATATTTCACGAGAAAAAAATCTGATGTAGTTTTTTGTAGATGACTTGCAACATATTAATTTGACATATTACATCAACTTAGTTGGTTGCTAGTATTATGGATTCATTTTGGCAGATATTGAAAAGTTGTACGAAATTTGATGTAGTTTTTTGTAGATGAATGCTTGTCACTGCTTCTTGTAAAATTAACTTTTGTGCATATAATATTTGTGAAAATCATATGTAGAAATTTCAATGGTATAATTCAATAAAACTTACAATTGAAATAATTAAGGGGTTTCAAATAATTTATATATTGCAAATATTTATGTTTTTAAACAAAAATGCGCGTACAATGACCGGTTTTTACAAAGTCATCATGAAATGTAGTTTTGTACAAGGACATAAGATGACTATTATTTAAAAGAACAATCATTAAACGTACTCAAAAGATGATCGTTCTTTCAAAGAACTATCATTAAATATAATTGTACAAAGATATAAGATTACAGTTCCTCATAAAATTGTCATAAAAATCTGACATAAGATGATGGTTTTATAAAAAAAGAATAGTCATCATCATTTTTTTATTTATAGGGCATCATTTAATGATGGTTCTCTTAGATATCCTCATTAAACGTTGAAAAAAGATGAATGTCTACAAACTATCATTAAAAATGGCCCATCTTTAATGTTACTGTCTTAAATTATGGTTTTAAAATCGTCATCCATTTTATATCTAGAACCGTTATTTTTTAATATTTTTGTAGTAATGTGTACTACTAATAAAATAATTTAAGAATGAGTAATGCATAAGTGAGTTACACGGAGTCAAAGCATTTTTATTTTATTTTTTATGATTATAAATTATATTAAATGTAACTTAGAGAAATTATTTTTTTATTACATAAGTGAAGTAATTTTGGAGAAAAAAATTTCCAATCTTTATGAGGTGTTTATCTTACAATTAGATTTTTATCCTTGAATCATTAAAGTGAGACAGATTAAAATTAAAAAATGTGGGTGGCTGTTAAGAATAATGGCAAAATTATCTACCCAAACCTGCACGCAAAAACCAATCTGGCACTGGTAATTTTGTAGGTTACAAATGAATATATTTCAAACTTAAACCCACTGCGAGTTGTGAATGAGTTGGGATTAAGAAAAAGTCCTTTGCAAATCCACGCTAGTATCAGCAAACTCACATTCTTTATTTTAATTATTTATGTTTTTAATTTTAACCATAAAAATTACATTAAAAAATTTAATGATAAATATATATAAGTTAAAGTTCCTAATTTCTAAACCTATCTTACTGCAGCATACACACACAAAGTAAGCTTTTAATAAGCAGAAATTTTATAATTTTCAAGTTTAATATTAATGACATTTTATTATAATTTGATTGATTTTGTTTGTTTTTCTTTAATCACTTGAGGGTAATTATTGCTTACTAAAATTGGGTTTTTATTTGTTTAGTTAATTTTTAATAGTGAAAGAAAGTATATTTCTTGCTTGATCTGCTTTGCAATAGAGTGGTGAATTTATACATAAAAAGGAGTCAATCTAGAAATCACGCTCTATGCTATTTAGCCTAAACAACAGGTGAGTTTCCTATTGAAAATAAGATATGATTGAGAAGTGAGAATCTAGGCTAAAAATAACCTTAGCCGCTGTGGAAAAGTCTTGCGCGAATTAAGCCTTTGGCCAAGGCTATGCATACAGCAAGATTAATATCAAACTGATTTCCAGCAGATTTCTTCTTTTCTTCAAAGTCCTTTTGTTGACTCTTATCAGTTATACAAAATTAACTTATTAATATCTTTGAAAATACTTGTGTTTTGATTAAAAGATGCAGCAAGATATGAAATTAGTGATGAAGATTTACCTACAACAGAAATATTTTTTTTGTTAAATTAATAAATTTTGTGTATTTATTTTAATATTGAAATTTTAGTTTCATATTTACATATGTAAATTCTAAAATTAAGTATTGTATGCGGATTTTTTAGGTTATTGTTATAAATTTATAATTTAAATTATATAATTTAAGTTTTTATGTATTATTAATTTTTTTAATATTTGTGATAGTAATTTTAAATGAGAAAATTCTTAAAAACATCTGTTGAGAGTTATGAGTAGATTTAGAAATTATTAAAATCTAAAACGGACTAATTTTTTTAAAAAAATAAAAATTTACAGTAAATTATAATTAAATTTAATAATTTAAAATTTTTAAAAATATAAATTTAATAATAATAAATCAACAATGAATGGTACCTATTGTCATTCCTACTTAATACGACAATATCTTTCACATTTGTGGAAAATTTGCACTGGTTCACTTAAAGGGCCTTAGAAGAACTTGACTTGTCATATGCATGTGCGAAATATTGGATGATAAATAATTAAAGATTCTTTTTTTTTTTCTTTTCTTGAGGTGTTCATCGATCTTGCAATCAAATCAAGTGTTATCCTCTGGAATCTTCCAATTAAGGTGTGGAGCAGGACTTGAATTATTGATGCTTATCGGCTGTATGCTACTGTTATCACTTTAGAGGTTGACGTTAATTTCCAAATTAAAGGTCCCATTTGACTTGAACGTAGCCTCTATATTTTTTGACAAAATTTTAGTTGTCGCTTAATTCTTGTTTGGTTTAAATCAGATGCTGAAAATTTAGTAAATATTAATTTGATTTGTTATAATTATGCTTGGTGAGATAGTCTTCCTGTTGTTATTCATAAGGATTTTGTTGCGAATTTTTGTAACATAACTCTGTGGAGCTTTTTTCTCGGGATGTATCATGCAATTTTTTTATTTTTGCCTTAAATGAGTCTTGTTGTCTTGTACGTCAAATGCTATTGTGAATTAATAAATCTCTGCCGCAGATTTCTGTTTTCTCGAATTGCTTTGCTGGAAAGAAAATAAAATTCTCCTTTATTTGCCAACAAAAACAGAAAAGTAGAAACAGGAAATGCTGTGCATTTCAATATTTAACTTCTAATTTAGATTTTGAACTGATGGAATATTTATTTATTGAATTATTATTAAACAATCTTATAAGTTATGAAATTTGTTATTCAATAAATGAGTAACATAAGTTTGAACTAAAATATTAGAATTTTAATATTATTGAATTAAAATGGAAGTTTATATTTTACAGGAATCATATGATTCATTCACTAGAGTGAACGTATGCATTTATTAAAATATTTTTGTAATTTTCTACCATTTGATTTCGAATTTGTTTATCCTCATCGCGATTTTTCCTTCTTTTACTTACAGGAAGCTGCTTCGATAGAAGATTTGGTAGATTTTGCCAATCCATTTATTTGGACTGGAATCCGTAACATATTTTTACTCTATAAAGTTAAGCTGACTGAATTGTCCCTTAATATGTGGATATAATAATTAAATAATTAAAGACAACATAAATTACTTGACGAATACATCAAATGAAATCATTTGAGATAAAAATTTGAGATATAATTTTTTAAATGACGAGTACTAATTTTAATAATTTAATGTCAACAAATGTCATTAATGTTGATCTAAATTTAATGTAGTTTTATATCAGTTCCAGCTCCAGCTATGTTGCAACGGTAATAACGTACTGCTTCTAATGCATTTCGTCACAGTATCATTGTAAATTTTTATATATTCTCCTTTCACCCTTTTTCATTTAAAAATATTTTATAAGTATTAAGTTAATTAACAATTATTAATGTATTTGTTGCACGGATTTTTAAATTATTTACAATTAATTAATTAATTTAACGCTTTCGTATCAATACATTAGATTTTCGTGCCTAAATTTTGAAATGTGACCTGCACCCATATTCATTTAGATTCTGGTGCTACACCGACCCAACCTCATAATATAATTCAATGTAGATGGTTTCGGGGACATAATTTAGAGAAAAGTGAAAACTTTAATCTTGTATAAAATAAATCATGAAAATCTAAACATAAAAAAAAGAAAAGAAAAAAAAATGGGGCTTGGCAGAGCTATGCACTGGCATGGCTACCACTAGGGTGGGCAAATAACCCGACTCAACTCAATTTAAAAAATTGGGATTTGGATCGGATGTGAATAAAGATTTCGATCCGATCATATTAGATCGGGTCAAACTTGATCCGGTCAAAAAATTCGAAGAAATCAATGCACAAACAAACCGTTTATGACACAAACTTCTGATCTAATTTGGTCTGAATTATATTCGGATTGGATTACAAATTTAGATGAGTTCTAACTATTTTTTTGTTCAATCCAATTAATCCAAAACTTGATTGGATTGATATGACCTCAAATTTGCTCAACCCTAGCAACCATGGCCACTATAGAAGTTCAAATTTTTGTCTTTAATATTGTTGAGCACACCAACTCATTATTAAACGACAAGTCAATAATAATTAATTAATTAGACATCACTGCCAAAAGTTAATTAGTATAGGAAGACTAATGAATTTGACTAACATAAAATCAATATTAATTAAGTAGGTTCAATATGTGGATCATGTGCACGGGTTTACATTTCTTATATTTCATTGAATTGCACAGAATAAACCAAATGTAGACTTACAGGAATAGATCATGCGGATGATCCATCAATTTTTTATTTTATTTTTTTTGGTTTGAAGTCATGACTTTAAGATTTATTCTTAAATATTTTTATTATGTAACCTTAATGTCAGTAAACTTCACGAAAGGGACATGCCGACTAAACTCGCATTGGTCTATATGTCCGATAATGAACAAGTTTTGACAAAATATTTCGAAATTCAGTAATTGACAAGATTTGTAAGATTTGGATTATCACAAATTCATTAAGTCTATGGCTTTTCTGAAAGTGATATTAGATATCGTAAGGGATATTATGCAAATAGAGAAGAATTAAATAATGATATAAATAAAATAATATATTATAATGATTGTCTCCA
The DNA here is from genome assembly GCA_030444775.1 of Atalantia buxifolia. Classification (NCBI taxonomy): domain Eukaryota; kingdom Viridiplantae; phylum Streptophyta; class Magnoliopsida; order Sapindales; family Rutaceae; genus Atalantia; species Atalantia buxifolia. The sequence goes on along the minus strand of CM059831.1, from coordinate 20,490,781 downwards.
TCTTTAATAACTAATATAAAAGATTGATTGATCAATTAATCAAATTCAATCATAATCGTAACATTTTCTTTTTTTTATGTTTTCATCAATCTTTGTATAAATTAAATTTTTGTACTCATGAATCAATAAGATTACGATCTATCTTCTTCCTTTATATATTTCTTTAAAATTACAAACCCCGGTGAATAACATATTAAAGTTAACCATATGTAGTTGCCAGCTAGAAAGTGCTCACAAAGTTTTCCATGCCTGGGCCTTAGTACTAATTTGGAAAATTTTGATTAAAAAAATTTGGCGGTTGTACAAAATTAAACTAATAAGTTTAAAAAATATTGTTATAAAATTCAAAACTAATATACCAAAAAGGAAAAAAAGAGATCCTAGCAAATTTAAAATCAAGTAACTTTATTTTCAGAGAAACAAGCGCGAGTGTATAATTATCATGATTTTCTTATGATCCACCTTTTGTTATTAAAATTATGCCGGATTGGTGAACCGTGAACCTATTTGGAATTCATTTTTATCTCGCTTTTATAATTATATATTTAGGGTTATCTTCATCCCATGCTAAAAGTTAATTTTCCGTAATATCAATAGGCTAGAAGTATTGAATTGTAACGTTGCACACAAATTATTACAATATGAAGGTAATATTTTATTTTTTTATCTGAAATCTAAATAGATCCAAATTTTTTTAAAGTGTAAATGATTTTGAGTAGAATAACATGTTTATTTTTCTTTTCTAAAAATATGAATATAAGTAACATCTTATTTGTTTTTATAAATAAGGAAAAGGACATTTACACCCCTAAGGTTTGAGGAAATGGTCACCAACACCCCTAAGTATTCAAAGAGGGACACCAAGACCCCCTTTTGTCCATTATACCCTTTACCTCTATTATCCTAAAAAATTGACTCTAATATTTCATAATAAATAGAAATATAATATTAAAATAAATGTAATAATATATACATTTGAAAATAATTTCAATATTTAAAAAATATTTTAATATTTTATAATCTATTAGATATATTTTATTATATTAAAGTAAATTTTATGATAAATACAATCAAAATATTAAAATAAATGTATTAAATTTTTAAATTATTTTGAATATTATGTAAAATAATTATTTTAACAATATTAGTATGTGAGAATGTTTTTAATTGTAGAATGTATTTAATGCAAATATTTATTTAAAATCTCTACAATAAATAAAAATATATTATTAAAATAAATATAATAATTTACATATTAAAATTTATTAAAATATTAAAATGCTTTAATATTGTCAGCTACTGCATAGATTACATTATTTATATGGTATTTGTATTTAATAAAAAATTTTAAAGTCAATTTTTTAGAATAATATAGGTAAAGGGTATAATGGTCAAAAGGGGATCTTGGTGTCTCTTTTTGAAAACTTGAGGGTATTGATGACCATTTTTCCAAACTTTGGGGGTGTAGATGTCCTTTTTCCTTAAAATTAAAACATATCTTAAATATAGTTGCTTAACATTTATGTTCTTTTAAATCAAAATTTTTAAAAAATAGGTTTTATAATACTTACTTCTCATTTAGACTTTTTCCCATTGAGATAAAAGTTTTAAAAATTTATTTTTTCTATTTAGATGTAAAAACCTAAAAATCAGATATAAGTTACAAAAAAAATTAAAAAATAAGGATCTAGAATTAAAAGGGGAAGCCGCCGTAGAGGAAGAAAAAGGAGAGCATTGGGCATTAGAGAAGAGGAGCGGCGACAGTAACAATTTGGCTTCTCATAGCCGGTTTTATTTATTTTGTTGTTCCCAATTCAAGTATGTGTATCTAATTTTTTTATATTGAGGTTAAGGATAAAATGTTATTTAATGAAATAATTATTTTTTTAATTAATTTCTTATATATGTTACCTGTTGGATTTTTTAATCTAATATTATTGGTTCTTTAATCCAACGTTAGACTTATATGTAAATAATTATGTGTTGCAGACTATCATATAAGATTAAGTCCAATTAAAAGTGATCTATTTAGATTTTTAGTATTATGGACTTTAATGCTTCTAATAGGGTGTAGCCCTTTAATGTATCTAATATGGTGTGAGTCTTTAATGCATGTGTAGAGACCCAATAGTATTCTAATTTTATGATAGTCAGAATTAGGAATACCCAATAACAACAGAAAAAAAATTGTTTATATAAGTGGTTATGGTCTCCAGGTCACACATATTGTTTTTCATTATTTTTTATATCCTATCGTTAGAGAAAGAATTCAGAGAGAACTAAAGGACTCTCTAAGTAAACGTATAGATCTGCAAGGTCAACCACACTACTCCAGAGAGGAATTAAACATTATAGATTCAGGTACGCTTTCGCATAATTTAGTTATTAATTCTTGGTGATTCCTAAATTATATGTAATGATTTTCACCAAAGGTTTTCTTGCCCCCAACAAATGGTATCAGAACCCTTTTTATGTTAAATGATTGAGAATTAAATTTTTTTATTAATGATAAATATCTAGTGTTTTCGAATTTAATAATACCGAAATTATTAAAATTATTGAATTTGAGAATAAATTAAGAATTAAATTGGGAAATAAGAATAATAAATATTTTCAAATTCCTTGGGTGGCGAAAGTGAGTCGCATGATTGGATGATTTGGCCAAAGTCACGGCTGTTAGGCTTCACCGGCAGCGAACCGCGGCACCAAGTTCACGGAGATTGGCCATAATGCGGCTATGGGCTTAGGGCTCGCACTGTTGTTGTGCAATATTGCCATTGGCTTTCGTGATTCACACTACTGCAGCTAGACTTGTGGGCTATGATGTGAATTAAACCCCCCTTCATGATGCAAAAAAGAACATCTCTCTCCATTATTAATTCTCTTCCAACTCCTAAATCCTTCAATTGTAAACTTAGGATATTTTACATTTTTTTCGTCAAAAAGAAAACATGCAAAACAATATGCAACATCAATTTCTTTACAATACTCAAGCCAAGGAAATTGTGTATACCAAGTGTATTCAAATTGACGAAATTGTTGCCCATCAAATGAAGGTGGAAACTCTTCTAACTTTGATTGATATGGACCCATGCTGTTATACATTCTCCTGATGTCATCTTGTTGATTAACAGGATATGTCCATATTGGTTTATGCAACTTCAGATCACGTTCTAATAAAGCAATATTTTCACTTTAAGCTTCAACTCTTCGAGACTTGGAGGTGGATTGCTCATTTAATTTATGATCATCAACATCACATGGAACCTCACTTGATGACTGGCCACCATCTTTCTTCTTAAAAAAAATGCAAGAAGAGTTTTTCTAGGTTTTAATGATTGATTGTTTGACATTAATTAACACCTGAAAAATAAAGAAGTAAAAACATAAAAGCAATTAAAAAAATCACCAATAAATTTAATTAACAAATTAATAAAAGAAGAGACCGTTAATTCATCACAATAACACATTGACACTATTTAAAAGCCAAACAATAAATTTAATTGACAAATTAACATTATATTTAGATTGAATTTATGGACCATGATCATTTTAAATGTGTATGTTAAATCTGAAATTAAATAGAAATATTTGAGGACAATTAAATTCGTGAAGTAAATTAAATCTACCAAAAAAGATTTTAAGTCTGGCTACACTTCTACAGTTTGGGGTTGGAAAATCCTCTACTTTGCAAATATAATTCAACACTACGTTATGGTTTAACTTTGCATTTTAATACGTGCGTCTCCAGTTGGGCTGAAGAAAATTTAACTTTGGGCATGATAGATTAAAATTAATGATTTCTTTTAATTAGCCCATTAAAATATAAAGTCAATTTTACCTCATTAAAATTTAAAAAAACAAAAGAGGGTTTGGTTTAATTGTGGGCTGGTTCAGGATTCGTTTCGGGTTGACTAGAATTGGTCAAGCCCTGACCCAGTCAACGGTTAACATTGACGGTTGACTTCGACCATTGACGAAACTCTGACCTAATTTTTTTATTTTTTGTGGTAATTTTTAGTGAAATTTTAAATTCGAATATTGGTTGGTTTATATATATGTCGTCAAAGTGACCTCTCTTGTGAAAATTAATTTATTTTGGAATATAAATAGTTTTGTTATATGTAATTTCTGTAAATATCGATTAGCCCAAAGGAAGGTCCATATTTAATAGAATAACATGTGCACCTATAGTAATAAACACGTGATGATTATTTAATTTTACATTTGAGCAATAAATCGGCCCAAATGAAGATTTATTGTTTGACATATTCTTATTATTAGTGTTTGATTACTACACTAACATATCACTTTCAAGTTAATATTTTGTCCAAAGATGAAATATTAATGGAGTGCCCGGTATCTTGAGATGTGGTTTACTTTTATTTAAATTTAATTTTGTTTTATGACTAATATGAGTTTGCTTTATTTGTTTGTTGTTCTCTGATTCAGTTATATCTACTGTTAATATTATTGCCAACATCAATTTTATTCCTATGCTAAATGACTTTAACTTTAAATCATGGCACGAGAATCTCTCAATTGTTCTCGTAGTCATGGATCTTGACCTTGTGTTAAGGGTTGATTCTCCCCCACCTTTTACGAATGAAAGTACCCTTGACGACAAGAAGGATATGGGATGGTGAGAGAGATCAAATCGCATGTGTATCATCATTATGAAGAAGGCTATTTCAGATCCATTTAGGGGCTCTATGTCTGCAAGAATAACTACAGCTAAAAAATTTCTTACAGAAATTGAAAAGGGATTTGTCAAGAACGAAAGGGCAGAAATAAGTACGCTCTTGGCAAATCTGATTTCAATAAAGTGTAAAGGCAAGGACAAGGGCAAGAAAAAGAACAAGGATAAGGATGCTACAGATACAGTACCTCCAAAGAAACAACAAAAGAAATCAGATGATCGAGAAGCCACTAGTTGTTTCTTTTACGAAGTTAAAGGGCATGGTTTGGTTGTTCTAAGGTTAATTTAACTTCAGTACGTAGACACACGTAGTGGATAGATTATGGTGCAACCACTCACATCAGTGTGTCTATGCAGGGTTGTTTAAATTGCCGAAAACCAAATAATGATGAAAGATACATCTATGTGGGTAATGGCAAGAAGGTTGAAGTTGAAGCAATTTTAAAATTTAGATTATTATTAAAGATTAGATTTTATTTGGATTTGGATGAAAAATTTGTTGTTTTGTCTTTTAGACGGAAATTGATTTCTGTTTCTGTTTTGGACAAATTTGGTTATTCCTATTCATTTAGAAGCGGAAAATTTAGTTTGTTTCATGATTCAAAATTGGTTGGTTCCAGTTCTTTGTCCGACAATAATAATCTTTTTATGCTTGATACAATTGCTTCATTTAATGAATCCATACAGTTAAGTATACGAGATTTAAAGAGAAAATTAACCAATGAGAATTTAGTTGCGTTATAACATAATAGAATGGGTCATATCTCAGAGAATAGAGAGACTTGTGTCAGAAGAAATTCTCGATCTGTTAGATTTCACATATTTTGATATCTATGTTAAATGTATCAAGGGGAAACAAACCAATGAAAGGAGATTTGAAGCTAGTAGAACTTCAGATATCTTAGAACTCATACATACAGACATTCGTGGGCTATTTCCTGCGGCAGCTTGGAATGGTCAACAATATTTTATGACGTTCATAAACGATTTTTCTAGATATGGCTACATATATCTCCTCCATGAAAAGTCATAGTCCTTGGATATGTTAAAAATCTTTAAGGCTAAAGTTGAGAACCAACTCGACAAAAGAATTAAAAGCGTCAGATCTGACCGTGGTGGCGAATACTATGGTAGGTATGATGGTTCAGGTGAACAACATCTAGGATCATTTACTAAATTCCAAAAGGAATGTGGTATCGTCCGACAGTACATTATGCCAAGCTCACCCACTATAAATGGTGTTGTTGAAAGATGAAACAGGACGCTTAAGGATATAGTGAGGAGCATGATTTATCATTCTATTTTACCATAATCACTCTGTGAGAAGCACTTAAGACTGCAACATAGATCCTTAACAAAATTCCAGCTAAAGCAACTACCAAAATCCCTTACGAGCTTTGGAAAAGTAAGAAGCTTAATCTAAAGCACTTGCATGTTTGGGGTTGTCCAGTTGAGGCAAGGCCTTATAGGCTTAATGAGAAAAAACTAGACTCAAGGACGGTAAGTTACTATTTTATTGGATACTCAGAGCGATCTAGGGATATAAGTTTTATGATCCCACGACTAAGTCGATTTTCGAGTCAAGAAATGCTAGGTTCTTTGAGGATGTTGAGTTTGCGAGGGGAGATATGGTTAGAGACTTTGTCTTTGAAAAGGAATATGTTGATATTCCCATAGGTGTTATTGGCATTGATCGGGGTCTCATTTATGACTTTGTTCAAGAAACAACAAATCAAGACAATGTTGAAGAGCCTCCAATACAAGAAGTTGTTCTCGAAGAACAAATTCTACCACCTCAAGAACCTATGACATTCAGGAGATCAACTAAAGAAAGGAGAAGTGCATCGCCAGATGATTACATTGTATTTCTTCAAGAACATGAGGTAAACATTGGAGTGATAGAAGATGATCCAATCAATTTCCATCGTGCTATGGAAAGTTCCAACTCTCAGAAGTAGATTGATGCCATGAATGAAGAGATAAAGTCCATAAAGGATAATGACGTATGGGATCTTGTCCCACTGTTAGAAGATGCGAAACCTATGGGTTCCAAATAACTATTTAAGACCAAGAGGGATTCGAAAGGTAAAGTGGAGATGTAAAAGGCACGTCTTGTCGCAAAAGGCTTTACATAGAAAGAAGGATCGACTATAAAAAGACTTTCTCTCCAGTTTCTTCGAAAGACTCTTTCAGGATTATAATGGCATTGTGGCGCATTTCGATCTTGAGTTACATTAGATGGATGTAAAGACGGCGTTTCTCAATGGCAACATTGATGAGATAACATATATGGTACAGCAAGAAAACTTTGTGTCCGAAGACCCAAAGAATATGGTTTGTAAACTTAAAAAATCCATCTATGGACTCAAACAAGTATCTCGACAATGATATTTCAAGTTTCATCAAGTGATCACCTCATTCGGTTTCAAGATGAATTTGGTTGATGTTTGCATATACCATAAGTTCTATGGGAGCAAGTATATTTTTCTGGTTTTATACGTCGATGATATTTTGCTTACTAACAACGATATAGGCTTATTGCACGACACCAAGAGATTTCTAACTAAGAATTTTGAGATGAAAGATCTTGATGATGCCTCTTTTGTATTAGGCATACATATACACCGGGATCGCTCCCAGGGTACTATTGGATTATGGTAGTGTTGTTAGGGTGCACCAAATTTAAAACCTTACTACTAATATAAATAATTAGTACAGAGCGAGTAAGGATCGATCCCACGGATAATATGCTAGTTGTATTCATTATCAACTTTAAAGCAAGACTTAAAATAAAATTATAATATAAATAATAATATAAATTAATGTAGCTAAAGAAAATACCAATTAAAAATAGGAAAAAAAGGATTTTTTGAATTTTTAACTAAATAGCAAGAAATAAAGAAATTAAAACTACAAAGACAATAATCTAATAAAAACTCTAATTAAAGGAGAAAGAAATAATAATGATGAAAATTTTGGTCAAACGATCATTTGCCACCATTAAACATGCACATAATATATCAATTCTATCATCAATTTATATTGAAACTATCAATTGTAGACAACAATAAGCTCCATTAGTCTTAATCTTTCCTTAGTGAGTCGTTAGACAAAACAAGCTCTTCACCTAATCTCTAACCATTAAATAATTTAAAGCTCTTTAAATTTAAGATAATATAAGCATTAAGCAGAGAAAAATATTAGGTTGATCTAGGCAATAAACACACAAGCTCAAATTATTTAACCTAAGTTATGTTCTCCAATTAAAATCATTGATTCCAACTTGCTACTAATAATTAAAATTTCAAGACAATTACAGATCAAGAATTTTAATCTAGTAATAGAATTTATTCAAGTCCTATCTAATTGGCCACTTAAATAAAACAAGGATAAAATCATAAACATTAATTATAGAAGAACATAAACAATCTCAATTAAATAAATTGAATGATATAAATTAAACATTAATCATATGACATGTTTGAGGTTTTGAATTCACCCTCAACTAAATAAAAAATCTAGCCTAACTTAATTTAATTAGGAATAAGAGATTTGATAAAACCAATCATGGAGATTAATTCAAGCGGCTAACTCTACTTCAATTCCTTTTGGTTTCTCCCTTATTTTTTTCCTTCTTGCGGCTGCAATCTCCAATTCTTCTTGGCTGCCAAAATCCTCTCAATCAAAAGCCAAAAGTTGGCTTTTATAATGCCCAAGATTGGCCAAATTTTATTTTCAATTTAAAGCAATTAATTTGCTTTCTTTAATTACCATGCCCATGCCGCCCACTTTGCCAATTTCCTTTTTCTTCAATTTGCCCTCCATAATCTCATCCCATGCACGTGAACTTAATCTTTGGCAAGACATAAATGCAATCCTTTTAAATTGGTCAAGTGAATCCATGCACGCAACTTATAAAGACATGCACATCAAACAAGTTTCCATTTTATGCATGTTTGTTCCCAAAGTCTTTTTTAATCTCCATGAAATCTCATATGCTTCCGAATGTGTATCAATTAATTAACTGGCTTCCAAGAATCTTTAGTTATTTCCTTTTCTAATTTCTTCAAGCAGATTTCTTCTTAAATGCACCGTTTTAATTTCTCTTTAATCCCAAAATATACCTAAAATAACAAAATAAAAAAACTAAGATAAAAATTAACACAATAAAATATAATTTACTAAATTAAAAATTAACTAAAATAACTAGAATAGTTAAAACCAAAATAAGAAAAAGATGGAGAAATTAATAGCAAAATATATGAAAAATATGCACTTATCAGATTATCATAAAAAGAGCTATATCGAAACAGTTCTCAAGAGATATGGCATATAAAATTGTAAACCAGGTGATACACTTATTGCTAAGAGAGACAAGTTTAGTCTCAATCAATGCCCCAAGAATGATTTTAAAGAAAAAGAAATGCAAAAGATTCTTTATACGTCAGCAGTAAGAAGTCTGATCTATGCTCAGGTTTGTACGCGACCAGATATTGCATGCGTTACTGAGATGTTGGGAGGAGTAGACCATTGGAAAGCAGTCAAACGAGTCTTGCGGTACTTACAGGGAACAAAAGATAACATGCTCACATATCGGAGGTCAGATCAGTTTGAGATCATTGGGTATACGGACTCCAATTTTGCTGGATGCCAAGATAGTATGAAATCTACTTCAGGTTACGTCTATCTACTAGCTGGGGGTGCTGTCTCCTGGAAGAGTGCTAAGCAGTCTCTTACAGCATCTTCTACGATGGTAGTAGAGTTTATAGCATGTTATGAGGTCTCTAATCACCGAACATGGCTACGGAACTTTGTCATAGGGTTGTGCATAGTAAATGGTGTTGATAGACCACTCAAGTTATTTTGTGACAATAAGTCAACAGTGTTGTATTCCAATAACAAAAGGAGGTTGACAAAGTCGAAGTATATAGATATTAAGTTCCTAGTTGTTAAAGAAAAAATTCAGAGTGGACAGTTTTCTATAGAGTACATCGGCACAGACTCCATGATTGCGAATCCACTTACTAAGGGATTACCACTCAAAAGGTTTCATGACCACACTGCTTATATGGGTTTTGTTTCATTAAAGAATATTCATTCTTAGTAGGAGTTTGTGATTTTAGATGCTTCATAATATAGACATTTTTCAGTTATTTCAGTTTATAGAAATTTCGGGTTATTTTCTCTAAAAATAAAGTTTTAATTTATTCACACTCTGACCTTTTGTATGGTTTGATCTCACTAAGGTTTAAGGTGGACCAGTTGGAAATAAGCATGTTAAGATCGCATTGCATGAAATTTCTATGCTACACATCCATATCATGATCCATGTCATTCAGTTGTATTGGCATAGTAACCATTGATGGGTCGAGTTATGATAATTGTAACGAAGGCCGCTTTGATCCTATGTTGGTATGATTGATGGGCCAGATTGGTTATATATACATTTCGGTAATGACAGTTAGGTCGAGCTCACACGGTTACCTTTTGCAAAACATAATTATAAGGTTACACATATAGCCCAAGTGGAGATTGTTGGATTTTTTAATCCAATATTGTTGGATCTTTAATCTAACGTTGGGCTTATATGTGAATAATTATGTGTTGCATACTGTCATATACGATTAAGTCCAATTAAAAGTGATTCATTTACATTTTCGTATTATATGCTTTAATATATCTAATAGGGTGTGAGCATTTAATATGTAGAGATCCAATAATATTCTAATTCTATGATGGACAGAATTAGGAATACCCAGCGTCATGATCCAACTCATACCTGGCAAGATATTGTCGGCTTTGGGCCTTAAAAAGGTCCGCACAGTTTTGTTTCTGGGGGACCCATACACCCCAAAACGCATCTTACCAATTAAGGTATGGATCACCCCTTATAAATCCAGCATCTCTCCCGTACTTTACGATGTGGGATTCATCTAAGGTATTACATACACCCCCTTAAGGACTCAGCGTCTTCTCTGAAGTTTGCCCTACCATCGTTCAAGAGGACACACAGAGCCGCTTTGATACCATCTGTCATGACCCAACCCAGACCTACTAAGATATTATCCGCTTTGGGCTTTAACAAGGTCCACACAGTATGTTTCTAGGGGGGCCCATACACCCCAAAATGCGTCTTCCCAATTAGGTTGTGGATCACCCATTATAAATCTAGCATCTCTCTCATGCTTTGTCGATGTAGGACTCGCTTAAGGTGTTACATACACCCCCCCCATTAAGGACTCAGTGTCCTCGCCGAGGTTTGCCCTACCATTGCTCAAGAGGACACGCAGAGTCGCTCTAATACTATCTGTCATGACCCAACCCAGACCTGCCAAGATATTGTCCGCTTTAGGCCTTAACAAGGCCTGCACAGTTTTGTTTCTGGGGCACCCATACACTCCAAAACGCGTCTTGCCAATTCAGGTGTGGATTACCCCTTATATATCCAGCATCTCTCCTGTGCTTTGCCGAAGTGGGATTTGTGTAAGATGTTACACCTTGTGACAACAGGAAAATGTTGTATATATAAGTGGTTATGCTCCTCAGGTCACATATTTTTTTCCATTCTTTCTAATATCCCATCGTCAGAGAGAGAGCGCAGAGAGAACTAAAGGACTTTTTAGGAGAACTGCAGATCTGGAAGGTCAACCACACTACTCTAGAGAGGAATTAAACATATTATGGATTCAAGTACACTTCCGAATAATTTAGTTATTAATTCTTGGTGATCTAACATAAATATTACTGGGTTATAGGTGATGGTTTTCACCAAAAGTTTTCTTACCCCAACATTACCTTGATTAATATTTTAAATATCAAGAATATAGTGATACATTTACGTAGTCATATAAAATTTGTATTTCAAATCAGTAATAGGATAATTAATATTAAACCTTATCATAGTGATAAATTTATATTGATAATATATTATTTAGAATAAAAATTTTGTACCTTAACTATGGATGAAGATTCAAAATATTAAGTCAATGATATATATAAATAAATAAATTTTGACATTAATTTCTAGAATCTGTCACCATTTTTTTTTTCCCTTAATAGCAACCATGTTTGCTTGAGAAACAACCACAACAGGAATAATTTCTGCTTCATCGACCAAATTGGCCTTAAGAGACTTGTGATTTCCCTTTCTATACTTGCGTTTGATAGCAAAATGTCCAGGTTTGCCACAAACACGACAATTGCCTTTTTTCCTTGAATGTGGTCTTTTTATTTTTGAAAAGCTTCTTGTTGTTAGGCTTTTGATTCTTGCTTGGATGAGCCTCATTCTCAATCAAATTAGCCTTAGAAGTAATTTCCTTGGATTTGTCTTCAATTCGGATATGAACAACAGCATCCTCCAAATTCTCATGCTTTCCTTTTGTGCTTATTATTTTCTTTGTTATTTTCTAATAATCTTTCCATGAGTCAGGTAATTTTTCAATGTGGCAACTAACCACAAAAAACTCATTCTCCTTAGAAGCCTGAAGACTTAAGCCTTACAGACACAGACCTAGACCTTCACATAGGCCGCTTATAGATTAATATAAACTATTGCATTTTTTTCTTTTTATATTTTAATTCTAATCCTCAAGAATTGAATGTAAATCCACTTGATTGAGCAAAGTGGAGCAGTAAAGGGAAGATGAAGATTGAACCTACTGAACTTGTTACTTCTTTCTCTTCTATATTAGGCTATCTTTCTTTATAATCTTTTTGCCGAATAAAGTAGTAAAAGTAGAAAATTGGAAAGCTGACTCCTCCAATGCTTTTGAGGCTTTCACTTCATCTTGCTAGAATGCTAGGTAGCTAGTAGAGGCATCTTAACTTCTGCTTCCATGTCATGCACTTTTGGTGCATATTTTCTTCCATGTCATGTTTGGTTGATTAATTATTACGAACATAAAAATAACTTTTTAAAATGGGTAAACTCTTCCATGAACTTTCATGGTTAATTTGGAACAATAAGATATTTACTTAGTTAGCAAACAAACATGTGCAGACCATAAACAGGGGAAGAAATTTTAGAGGGAATATAATGTCCCATTTAAACTGCATGTTAATGGAGTTCTTTAATTTCAGTTTTCTTATTTTAGCTCTCATCTAAAACCTGGCTAAAGTATCATGTCAAGGAGATAAGTTCGAACACTTTTTCTGGGCACATGTAAATGTTGTGAAACAGTAATTATTGAAATTAAGTGCTTACAAAAGATCGCAACTCGAGTGTACCCAAACAAGAGTTTGTTAGCCCAATACACATTAAACCAAGCACAATCCTCATATTATCAAAACCACTTAATTTTATATAAATCTCATGCGACTTCATTTAAGTCTCATGAATGATGAAAATAAGAGTAAATATTCATTTAGTCTCTAAATTTGAATTTAATAATTTATTTAATCACTGTATTTTAAAATATCTCAAGACATCAATCACTGTATTTTAAAAATATCTCAAGACATTCTCATTATTAAATATATTTGGTTCTCGGCCCTAATTTTTCTTTCATTTCACAATAATACACTTACAACAATATCTTCAGATATATAAATGAAAATAAAAAAATTAATTCATCAAATTAGCTTTAAAATAAAATAAAAATTACCGCAAATTTTTAAGTTTTCATTTTACTTTTAGGATTAATTAGGTAAATTAAATTTTTATATACAATTATAAGTAAGATTGTTACAAGGATAATAAACATTACTTTAAGTTGATTGATATTAATTTATTTATAAATAATTATTACTTAGAGTGTTGCAACATTGCAGAAATGCTAGATCTTTCGTACTTATATTTTGACGATGCGAAAACGTAAAAGATTGGAAGATTGAAAAACATAAGTTTTTGAATAATGAAAATTTTATTGGAAAAGCCTGAATAAACAAAACTAAGAGGTTGTTTGTTAAATGTCTGAAGTCTGAAATTTTGTTAATTTCAGTCATTTTTTAAAATATGTTTGTTTGTTTTTTGGAACTTATGTCTGATTTTCAGACATTTACGTCTAAATAGAAAAAGTAAACTTTTGTGACTTTTATCTGAATGAAAAAAGGTCTGAATGACAACTAAATATTATATTCCAAAAATATCTCTCTAAAATAATTTATTTCTTAAACTATAAAATCTAATCCTATTTTTTTGTTTTAATTTATAAGGACATAAATGTCAAATAACCAAATTTAAGATGTTTTTTATTGTAAAAACAAACAAGATGCCACTTAAATTCAGATATTTAAAAAAGAAAAAAACGCTATTCAGTTATTTTCGTATTCGACTCATTCACTTTTAGAAAATTCAGACCCATTTAGATTTCAGACAAAAAAACAAACGCTACCTAAGTTTTTGGCCCCTTTTATACTAATCCTAAATATAAAAAATTTACCAAAATATATAAATCTAAAAATATTACATTATAATCAAAGTCTCCTAATCTAAATAAGGAAAACAAAACAAGTGACACCCAAACCCAATATTTAAAAAAAATAGAAATCATAAAAGTAATAGAAGAATAGAAAGATAACTAAAAAATGTAAAGTGACAAGGAAAGAAATAGATTTTCCAACTTGACCACGGACCGTTCTTGGTTTGAATCATCTCGCAAGTTTCGAAACGACATATTACACACCTAAATGGGCATTTGTAGTCTAAGTTATGATCTCCAAAAGGTACCTGCTCATTCTACGCAACCATCCTACATTACTTTGTTTAGTTATTTTGCTAATAAATAATTATCAGTTAATTTATTGATTAACTTTTTAATAGATAAATTGATTAATATAAAAAATATTATTGTTAGGTATTATTGTACAAGTAAAAAAAAAGTAAGGATAAGATAAGATTATAACATATTCAATAATAAAAATATATTGACATAATTACTAAATGAATAATTAAGTTAAAATATAGAGACTAAATAGATATTTATCCTATGTGTAATTGTCATACCTAAGCAAAGGAGGAGGGAGGAAGCAAAGCTTATGTTACAAATAATTCTGAAGTAAATTCTTATGAATAACAGTAGGAGGATTAAAAAAAGAAAGAAAGAAAGAAAAACAAATAATTATCTCACCGAGTATAATTAAAAAAAGAAAGAAAACAAGAAAAATAAATTAACATTTACTAAACTTTCTCACTGTGACATTTAAAACAAACAAGACTTAATTAGGATACAAAGACGATTATGTCCACGAACGTAATGGTCACGTTCAAGTAAATGCGACCTTTGGAGTTTGGACGTTAACGTCAACTTCTAAAGTGATAACACTGACATACAGCTCAGCACAATAATTGAGGTCCTGCACTTTCACTGGAGGATAGGAGACGAAAGCAATTGATTTGGTAGCAAGATGCCAAGACCAAGAGCAAGACCGATGACAAGCCCTCAAAAATACCAAAAAACAAAAGTCTTTAATTATTTCACAAAATGCCGTTGCGATTATCGCCCAATATTTCAAACATAAATGGAAACGTGACTCATGCTTTACCACAGGCGACAGGTCCAAGTTTAGCGAAGGCCTGGCCGCCTAGTGCATAAATTTTCTACAAGCTGTTGAAATGAATGAGAAAATTTGTCTAATTCTTCTTATCTGCCAATCACATCATTTTAAATTTAGCCTGTTGAGTAGAATTAAATAATAAGATATGATATTTATTAATTAAATAATAAGATAATATAAATAACTCATTTAAATTTTATATTAAATTATTAATTACTCAATAAATAATACATTACATATTGTATTATTTAAAATAAAATTTAAAATAAAAAATAAAATATTTATCGTTACTTAAAAAAATTAATTTTCTTTTCCTAAAATTATTCCACAAGCGTAATACAAAACTTTGTAATCACGCATACTGTGATAGGACAATTATTGAAGCGTCTGTTTCCAATTTGAAATCTATTACTGATATAAAGAAAAAGAAAAAGCTTTAATTATTGTTTTTTTCATGTAGAGCCAAACATATTAAAATTATCCCACCAAATATAATTATAACAAATTAAATAAATATTTACTATGATTTCAGTTTCAGCATCTGAGTTCCCACACCATAAATATGCCAGGATTTAAAACAAAGAAGACTTAACGACAAATACAATTTTGTCGACGGGTATACAGCTCACATTCAAGCCAAAGGAGAGTCGTTAAGGGAAGATAAAATTTTATTTGTCGCTAAAGTCTTGTTTAATTTGTTATAATTATATTTGGTGGGGTAACTTTAATATTAAATTAATAAGAAAATGATATTTGCCTGGCCCTACATGAACTGGTTATTTCAAAAAAAAAATTACCGTATTGAACTGGTTATTTCTCTCTCTTCTATTATTAGTTTGTTGTTAATTATAACTTTTGGGGGATTGGAAAAAAAAAAAAAAAAGCCTTTGCGATTTCATCAAACACATTGGGATGGCAATGGCTTGGGATGTGGACAGGGAGGCTTATCTCATTATTGACTCTATTAAAAATTTTACCTTTATTATTTATCTAATTTTTAAATAAAATTAGTGAAGTGGAGATGAGAAATCCTTATGTAAAGAATGATTTTTCAATCTTTGTCTTATTTTTTATTTACTTATTTTATAATAAGTATAAATATATGATTTCAGTAAATTAAAAATTAAAGACCTAAATAAAATCATTATCATATCATAAAATATTTAAATTATTTTTAAAACAAATCTCTAAAATTTTGAAGTAATTTCTTAAAAATGATACGAAAACTAAAAAAATAATTGAAGAGAGAAGCACCTTAAGAGAGAAAAAAAAATACAATAATATTTTAAGATTGAATAAGAATTGTATAAGAGAGTTTTCTTTTAGTTATAAGCCATTTATATTAGGTAAAATAAAAAAAAATTATTAACCAATATTATAATTGATAAAACAAAAATTATTCCTCAAATATATATTTGGGGAGTACAAAACCAAACTCTATAAGAATTATTATTTCTACATTCCTCACCTTATTCTTTAAAATTTATTTAAAATTCACTCCATTTAAAGTGAGTCCGGCTTATAGAACCCCAAATCTATAGAGGATTTTGCGGTCCCTAATTTATATCCGTCTATAAACACAACAATGCCAAATGTGAAATGGATTGAACCACGTCCTTTATGCCGCCACTCCACAAATGTCTATTTTCCCCTCGTTCTCCGTTGAAGCCAAAAGCAGAGTCAATCCTGTACCCCTTTACGTATGCCTTGGGCAGTAAGACCAAGTTTGAGAATGTTATACCTTTTAAAATAATTGTTGTTAGTTGTACTGTAGAAATAATCAGTTATAAAGAAAATTAATTAAATGTTTGGTAAATTTTGTTTTCAGAAATACTGTGAATTTTGAAAGCAGTTATGGACGTTTGGTAAATTTTATTGTTAAACTGCTGAGAAAAAACAAATGATTAAAATGTACATAATGCAGGATAAAATTTACTAATACATATAAAATCATATACATATAATATTTTTAATTTTGTATTATAATACTTTTTATTAAAAATAAAATTTATAATATATTAATTTTTTTTATCTTAGAACAATTGATAATTAAATTTACAATATAATGAAACAAATTTAATAATAATTCGACCAACAAATTGATATTAATAAATTTATATTGATGAATTATAATAAAAATTTATTAAAATATTAATTTTATTTTTAATTTGAATAAGGATAATTTTGGGTTTAGGTAATAATTTTAAGGATATTTATAAAATTGTATTAAAGGATAAAACTGATTCTGAAAATTAGAATTTAAAAACTACTTCTTTCTTACTTTTCAAAATCAGCTGTAGGAAGGGCTGATTTTAACAAAATTAATTTTGATTTTCTTTTACCAAACACTAAAATTAACTTTTAAATTTTTAAAATTATTTTTAAATCTCTCAAAAGTAATCCCAAACAGGCCCTAAGGCCTATATAAATTAACATAAACTATTAGCCTGTTACATGTTTATTTCTTCCTTGGTTGTGCAGAGTAAATACTGAGCAAACTGGACAAAAAGGGTAATTTGTAATCAATTCAGTTATACAAACATTAATAAATAAATAAATAAAAATGGTAGCAATATATTTGAGGATACCTGGCCTGTTGTTAAAAGGATTTAGAGCCACAAAAGTCTTTTGACTGAGCCACAAACGAGTTAGATCTAATTAATCTCGGGAGTAGTTACTGAACTTCATGTGGGAAAAAAAAAGAAGGAAAAAGAATAGTAGCTTAGTAATAAATCTACAAGGCATCACAATTATGCAACTCTATAACAAGAATTCTTTCCAGAGGGACGATTCTAAAACCAAGAATCCACTGCTGAAATTTTAATTAATTAGAAAACAAGAACAAGATGCAATTAAATCTAATGAAAATGAAAAGGAAATACATATTCAAACATATTAATTAAAATCCTTAAGTACGAGATCGGAAGAGAAAGCATTTTGGGTGGCTTGATCCTCCCAGTGCAGCTTTTCCCACCATTTTTTCGTTCCCTCGATGACAACTCGACGTTCCTTCGCGCTGCTGGAATTGAGTGGGAGCTTCTCCAGCTTTGAGCATCCATATACTTCAATTTTCTTCAGCTTTGGAAAGGGCAGGGGATTCGGGTAAATGCTCTTCAAATATGTTGCAACTATGATTAGAGTTTCTAGTTTTGCAAAAAAGTTTTGCTCTGAACCCATTATCTCTGAAATTTCTCTCAATTTATCAACACTGATAAGTTCTTCCATATCAAAACACATTTCTATAGTTAGCTTCTTGAGGTTGTGAACCAAAACAAGCCACGTTAAGTCCTTCACTTTGCAACAGTCTACGTAAACTGTGCTGAGACTGCGGAAACCACTTTGAAAAAGTTTCTTTACCTCTTCCGTGCTGTCAATCTTCATCTCTTCCAAATCACTGCCTGAAAGACGTAACTCCTGAAGATTCTCCATGTATGCTAGATGTAAGACATTGAACGGTGGACTTTCACATTGGTAAACCCCTACAGATTGAGTGATGCTCACCAGCTTTGGATATGTCAAAAACTTTTGGACGGCAAGTGAACTTCGGAAGGACCAGCTTAAAACGTTTAAATGCTTCAAACCCAGCAATTCCTTCATTAAAGGTTCAGCATCATCACATAGAACGTTATCTTCTTCTTCTGTCACACCCTCAGAACTGCACCCAAGCAACCTGAGTGCCTCCAACTTTGAAAAGCCAGATATCAACTGATGTGGAATTATAGACAACTTATATGCGTGGTCCAAGTTCAAATATCTCAGCTTCTCCAACGCCTTCAGCTCCTGCGGCAACCCAGTTATCTCAGTCCATGATAGATCAAGATGATGTAATGAAACCAAACTTGAAATCCCTGAAGGTAGTTTACTTAGGGAAAGATTATGACTTAGACTTAATACTCTAAGAGAAGACATCGATCGAAAGAAGCCATCAGTGACCTCCTCAATAAAATTTCTATCCAGGAGTAAAGTTATGAGATGCGGACACGTGGGAATTTCCGATAGCCTTTTAATTCCATTTGCCATCAGAGATATCCGTTTGGCACCTTCCCATTCTTCAACGTTTGGAGCTTCGGTCAATTTAACTCCAGCGCGAACCAGAAAGTTCTCCTTCTCCTTCTCTATCTTGCATGCTATCCATAATGACATCTCGCGAATCATATCGTGCATTTTGACGTGATCATCGCCTTCTTCCTCCAATAAACATGCACGAAGAAGATCATTAACAAAATCCCATCCATCACCAAAGACATCCACAAATCCTTCACTAATCCAATAATCAATCAATTCCCTTTTAGGAATTTTGCAGTCTTCAGGATATAAACAACAATACAGAAGACAGGAACGAAGTTCATCCTTAGACAAATTATCATAGCTGAACTTTAAACGTGAAAACACCTTTTCTTCCATATCTGAGAATTTAGAAGCTGATATTCTCATTTTCTCAATTTCACGGTTCCAGTTTGCAACAACCTTTTCGCTTCTCATGGCTCGACCCACTGTTTTAAGCGCTAACGGCAACCCATCACACTCTCTTGCCAAGGTTTCGGCTAGCTCTGGAATATTGGTATCACTGTCAAGAGCGGATCTTTCGACCATCTCCTGAAATAGTTTCCAGGCTTCATCCTGTTCCAAACACGACACTTCCAATATTTTAGCGTCCATTTGATCGCAAACACGAGCTGAACGAGTTGTTAAGACTATTTTGGACCCATCATTTAGTTTTTGAAGAGGGACACCCAATTCTGTTAAATCAATGCGCTCCCATATATCATCCAATAACAACACAAACTTCTTTCGGATTAAAATGCTAGAGATGTCCAAAGCCTTGTCTTGAAGACTTTTTTCCTTCCAGTTTTTGTCTCCTGAAAAGCCAATCCTTTTTCCAATGTCATCTTGAAGTGTTGACCCAGCCGCCCAGATAACAACATCAAAATTATGCTGTTGATGGCAGAAGTTGTTATTGACTTGTGTTAAAAGGGTAGTCTTGCCGGCTCCCCCTATACCACACAAGCCAATAATTCCCCCGTTCTTTTCTTGATCAGTGATGCATCTCCAAACTCGAGCCAGTAGTAATTGTTGACCAACAATTGTTTGCTCAAGAGGTAATTCAACTACTGCACCATCTGGCGCCTTCTTAACAACGACTTCAATTTTTTCTCCATCTTTGTTTAAACTGATCACTCGATCCGTCAACTCGACCACTTTTCTGCCGAAGTTGTAGCTTGAAAACAAGTCTTTGGAACAGAGGCCTCCAAGACACAATCTGTCCATTTCTTGAGCTCTAATTTGTTGCAGCTCCGTAAATTCAGTTTCCCGTTTTTGCACATCTTCAAGCCACCCTGCGACCAGTTTCGTTCGTCTGGTTCGAGGTGGTTGTTCTTCAACCTCAACCTTGTTCATCAGATCGTCCCTTGCTCGAGTCAATTTGTGCAATTCAGTCTCCAAGCCCTCAAGGTTTTTTTCGATACGCCATATATATTTTGCTTGTTCACCAACGCAGTTTAAAGTTCGATCAAATAAGTCTGCGGGTAAGAAGGTTGAGATTAAGTTACCCATTATCGTCAACGAAAAGAGGAAGAGAAGCAATGAGTACAATGAAAAGAATTAAGCTAATTTGGTGAGGGTTATTTTTAGAGAAGCACAATACTGAAATAAAAATTTGCTACATATTTTGCTTGATTCATATTTCAAATATCAAGAACATAATGATACGTTTACACGTCATACAAAATTTATAATTCAACTCAATAATGATATAGTTAATATTAAATCTAATTATTTATTATTTAAGTGATAAATTGATATTGATAATATTTATTTAGAATAAAAATTTTGTACCTTAACTTTGGATGAAGATTCAAAATATTAAGTCAATGATATCTAAATAAAAAAATAAAATAAAATAAAATAAATTTTAACATTAAGTTTTTACTTAATAAAAAATAAATTCAATACAGAATTCTAAATTTCTAATCCCTTCAAGTTACAAGTGCAATCATTGATGATGAGAATAATTATTGTTTTGGTTAAAACACGAAGATATTTAGAGCCAAATAATTAATGTTGAGACAAAATCATTTTTTTGGCCCTAAAACTAACCTGCCAAATAACAAAAAAATTTTAAAAATTATTTATTATTTATTGTTATTATTATTATGGATCTAGTTGTGTTGACAACCTATTACTGGCCGGATTTATGAGTGGGTTTTGATGGCCATATTGCAAATGAGGCCACAGAAATCAGTCTTAATCAAGCTTGCAGAATTAATGAGCATTGAGCAATATGTATTACATGGCAGTTAATTTGTACTGCTATTTTTTTTTCTTTTTGAAAAGCTGATTATATATTGCAGAACGAAACATTACAAGAGGCTGACAATTTCTACAAGACAATCTTTTATCTTAATGTGCCTACTTTGGGGAAAAAAAAGAAAAAAAGAAAAGGTC
The DNA here is from genome assembly GCA_030444775.1 of Atalantia buxifolia. Classification (NCBI taxonomy): domain Eukaryota; kingdom Viridiplantae; phylum Streptophyta; class Magnoliopsida; order Sapindales; family Rutaceae; genus Atalantia; species Atalantia buxifolia. The sequence continues at coordinate 20,469,144 of CM059831.1, read as the reverse complement.
AATTTGCCTAAATTGTGAGCCACCACATTACAAGATCTTGGTGCATGTTTGACTATAATGGGAGTTCTATTAATCATAAGACTTAGTTAAAGTATTTTCAAAATATATTTATTAAATAAATGTAACATATTTAATAATAATAATAATAATAATAATAATGTCCTTAAAAAATATAAGGACAATAATGTAACATATTTAATAATAATAATAATAATAATATATTAAGGTATTTTTAGAATATAATTATTAAATAAATAATTAAGTCAAAAATACATAAACTAAACAAGTATTTACCCATATGTGATCCTCGTACCTAAGCAAAGGAGCATGGCGGGAGCAAAGCTTATGTTACAGATTAATTCTCAAGTAAATGCTTATGAATAACAGTAGAAGAATTATCTCACTGAGTATAATATAAAAAAAAATTAATATTTACTAAACTTTCAGCATGTGAGTTATTACTGTAACGCTTAATTAGGTGATAAAGACGATTATGTCCCTCGGCATGAAGGTCACGTTCAAGTAAATGTGACCTTTGGACATTAACGTCAATCTCTAAAGTGATAACAGTAACATACAGCGCTTAGCACAAATAATTGAGTTCCTGCACTTTCATTAGAAGATGGGAGAAGAGAACACTTGGTTGCTTAGCATGACGCCAAGGCCAAGACCAAGACCCATGACAAGCCCTAAAAATAACCTAAAAAAAAAAAAGAAAAGAACTTTAATTATTTCACAAAATGCCGTTGTGATTATCGTCTAATATTTCAAACATACATGGAAACGTGACTCATGCTTTCCGCAGGTGACCTCAATGAGGAAATTTGTCTAATTCTTAAGTCTTACCTGCCAATCACATCATTTTAAATTTAGTCTGTTGAGTAGAATTATACTTTTAAAAATTTTTATCTCAAAAATCTGTTTTGAATGATATAATATTTATTAATTAAATAATTAAATAATATATTAATTAATTTAAATCTTATATTAAATTATTAATCACTCAATAAATAATACATTACATACTATATTATTTAAAATAAATTTAAAATAAAAATTTAAATTATTTATCGTTACTTAAAAAGATTAATTTTTTTTCCTAAAGTTATTCCACAAGTATAATACAAAACTTTGTGATCACTCACAAAGCGATAGGGCAATTATTGAAGCAGAAATGAAATTTGTTTGTTTCCATCCGAAATCTATTATTAATATGAATGAAAAGAAAAAGCTTTAATTATTTTTTTTTCCATGCCAGGCAAATATTAATTTCTTATTAAATTAATATTTAAAATTATCCCACCAAATATAATTATGACATATTAAATAAATATTTACTATAGGATTTCAGCATCTGAATTCCCACTCCATAAATATGTCAGCATTTAAAACAAACAAAGGCTTAAGAGTTTTGTCGACGAGTATAAAGGTCAAATTCAAGCCAAAGGACAGCAGTTCAAGGGAAGATAAAATATTACCGTATTGAACTTGTTATTTCTCTCTCTTCTATTATTAGTTTGTTGTTAATTATAACCCTTTGCGTTTCCATGAAGCACCTTCTTTATTTTCACTTAATAAAATTTCAGCAGTGGATTCGCCCCACTGGAAAGAATGTTTGCTGTACAGGTGCACGATCGTGATGACTTGTGGATTTCTTACTTAACTATTATCCTTTTTTTCCTTTTTTTTTTGGGGGGCAAATAAAGTTCAGTAAATATTTTCTAGATTAGATTAATTAGAATAGCTCATATTTTGGTTTGGTCAAAAAGTCTTGTGGCTCTAAACCCCTTTTAACACCAGGCCAGGCATCCATAAATATACTGACAGCATTTTTTTTTTAATGTTTATATAATTAAATTGAGGGTCCAAATTTTGGTACCACTGATTCGCGTCTGTTAGATCCAACCAGATTAGATCCAATCAATAGTTATTCTTAGGGAATCCAAGGTTGGATAAAATCACAGATGCCGTCTGTGTGGTACCACAGTTCTATCCCTGAATTGATTACAGATTACCCTTTTTGTCCAGTGGGTTCAGTATATACTCTGCACAACTAACACAGAAAGAAACATGTAGCATAGTAATAGTTTATGTTAATTTCTATAAGCCTTATTGTCTAAGGGTTATTTAAAGGGTTACAAGACTGACTCTGTAAGGCATAATTCTTCTGGCTTCTAAGTAGAGTGAGGGGAAAATATATATTTTGCTTGTTCACCAACGCAATTTAAAGTTCGATCAAATAAGTCTGCTAGTAAGAAGGTTGAGATTAAGTTACCCATTGTCGTTGACCAAAAAAGAGAAAGAGAAGCAATGAGTACAATGAAAAGAATTAAGCGAATTGGTAAGGGTTACTTTTAGAGAAGCACAAAATTGAAATAAAAATTTGCTACATATGTTGGTTGATTCATATTTCAAAGGTCAAGAACAAAATAATACGTTTACACGTCATACAAAATTGGGTTAATTACCCCTGGGTGATAAATTTTTTGACAAACTTCAAAAAGGTGATACGGTTTTTAAAAATAGGCGACGGGGTGACAAACCGTTAAGTTTTTCCGTTAACATTAACGAATGAAGGGCAAAATTGGAATGAATGATACAACGATTAAAAAATAATAAACCATCTGTAAAACTTGTGCCATGACATCAGCCTACTGTAAACATCATTTTGAAGCTATTACGTTGCATTCTAGGCGTCTATGGGAAGCTTGAGAAGAAATGTATCGTGGAGGGAAAACCTACACAACTTCCCGCCATTTGCTAAGCAACCTACCTACCTCTGACAGCGCCACAACCATTGTTATCTTCTCTTTTCCTTATCTCCAGTAGAGAAACAACAGATATTTTAGCTCAAGCCCACACAAAATCTAAAGAAAGACGACAAAATTGAAGGTTTTTCAAAGTGTTTCGGGTCAGTGCTTTTTGTTTTTTATTGTTCGTAAATTTTAATCATGGTTTCCTATGTTGTGTTAGCTCTTTATTTTAGTTGATTAGATTTGTTAGCTTTATTAGAATGAAATGCATGTCAAATTTTTCTATTGTATTGATTAAACTAGTTAGGAAAAAAACTTTTAAAAAGTGTTTTGAACAGGTGAAAATGGTTGATAATTCTACACGTATTTACGTTCGATTTATGGGTACTAAATATAAGATTGGTCTTGTTGATCCTGATACAATGAGTATAATTGTGCTTATCAACGAAGTGATGAGTAGGGCCTGCAATAGGCATATTGCGGGCAATGAAAAATTTGAATTGACTATAACTCAGCCTTGGGATGGTGAGGTTGTAAACATTTGCAATGACGCTGACTTATTTTCACAATAGGCTATGCATAATGACCATGGCTTCCTCAAGCTACATTTCCAACTTGATCTGAAAGATACAAAGAGAGATTCGGTGAAAAGATTATTGCTCCCAGGTCAACCATCCTCAGAAAAAAGCCCTATTGAAACCCTTATTTTGAAATCACATGACATTATGCAAAAACTTGTCCCTTCCTCGACACTGCAACCACGTGATTCCTACCCAATAAGTCAAAATCTAGATGTAAGTGACACTGTTCAGACTCAAGCTGAAAGTGAAACATCTAACACCTCTTTGTATGATGATTTCTTAGACACTTACTTTAGATCACCTTCTTGCAAGTATACATTTATAACCACAAACAGTTCACAAACTAACCCTAGAACTGAACACACAAAATTCCACTCCCTAGTCGATCAACAAAAGCAAAACCTCTCATTCATGATGATCTTTCACCAGAACTTTATGAGATGCGCCCTTTGAACCCATAACCACTTCGACTACTAAATAATCCAAACATTACTGTCCACCACAACCAGCAACCTAGCCCGATTCCTACCCAACAACTTGAATCCCAATTCTTAAACTCATCTCAGCCCACTGAACCTGCCCCATCTCCATTGAATGACGATTAGCCTCTTCCTTGTGATGATAGTGATAGTATTTTCTCTATTTCTTCAAGTGATGATGAAAGACAACCTCAGCGTAATTACACAAATGAAGAGAGTAATGATGGTGTTGCTGGCAATGGTGAATCAGATTATGAAGATGATGGGCAGTTGTCTGGTTATGAGACTAATGACAATGACTATGGTGCTGCTTCTGATGAAGAAAATGATTCAATTCTACACCAGTTAAATGCTGATATAAAGGATAATATGTACAGCCCAAAATATTCAGAGTCTGTAAATTTCAGAGTTGGTATGTATTTTAGAAACTTTGAGGTGTTCAAGGCAGAGTTGAGAAAGCATTGCATTAAAAATAGCTTCACTTACACAAGTATTAGATTTGGCCGCACTAGAGTAGTATTTAGATGTGCAGAAGGTGGTTGTCCCTGGACTTTGACTGCAGCAAAGTGTAGGACAGGACCATACTTTGTAATTGGAACGTATCCGATATGGAAGCACATACTTGCCAAAGATTAACATCAAACCCACAGTGTACTGCAGCATAGATTGCTGAACAATATCAGACAAAGATACTAGAGAATCCTGAAATGAGTATTCAGTTCTTACAAGATGAACTGAGGAGACATTGGGGGGTAACTATGAAACCACAGCAGGTGCATAGGGCTAAGAGGAGAACCATGGCTCACGGTGGTGTGGATTATGAATCCAGTTATAGAATGATCAGGTCTTATGCTCAAGTAATTCTAAACTACATACCTCAGTCTTTAGCATTAGTTCAAGTGTCTAGAGTTAACAACCAACAGCCCACAACACACTTTGACAGATTTGTCCTTTCTTTTCCAGCTTTACGATATGGGTTTAAGCTGGGATGTAGACCATTTATAGGCATAGATGGGTGTCATTTGAAGGGTCCATTCAAGGGGATTTTGTTATCTGCTGTTACGCTTGATGATAATAATGGTATTCAGCCACTTGCTGTTTGTGTTTGTGGAACAGAGAGTAGTAGCACATGGACATGGTTTCTTGGTCAATTGAGAGAAATTTTGTGTGACTCAAGGCAACTAACTTTCATGTGTGATAGGCAAAAAGGCATACACAATGCACTAGCCACTGAATTTCCAACAGCTCATATTAGATACTGTGTTAGGCATATTTTTACCAATGTGAAAGCTAAGCACACCAACGCAGATTTTAAAGCACACTTTTGAGCTGCATCGAGGGCATTTAATGTAAGAGATTTTGAAGCTGCAATGGAGAGACTTAAGAGAGTTTGTTCAGATGCATTTGAAATTATTAGAAAGAATCATCCTAAGTTTTGGTCTAGACATGCTTTCGATAAGACTTGCAAATCATATCATTGCACAAACAATATGATAGAGAGTTTTAATGCTTAGTTAGGAGTGCAAAGAAAGCTTCCATTAATAACAATTATGGAATTCATTAGAAGGAGAATCATGAAAAAGATGGTCAGTAGAAGAAGAAAAACTCAGTTGTGGCAGTGTAACATCACTAGAGTAATTTACAAGAAAATGGATGAAAACTTGTGAAAGGGTAGAAGGCTTTCATTGTTGCAAGCAAGTGAGAGCTTGTTTGAAATACTTGATGAGCAAAACACTTACATCGTTGACCTCCAAAAGAAATAGTGCAGCTGTAGTTTGTGGGCAGTGAGTGGATACCCTTGTGAACTTGTCATGCCATGTATGAAGCACAGTAGACTCAGGCAAAAAGACTTTATTTCAGATTATTTCAAGACTGAAAAATACATTCAGTGCTATAGTGGTATGATTCATCCAATTCCGGACAAAGACTTATGGCCTAAAGTGCAAGGTGATGAGATTTTGCCTCTATTGATTAAAAAACCACCTGGGAGACCAAAGCTTACTAGAAGAAGAGAGGCTGATGAAGTGCCATCCCATAGAAAGAGATACAAGTTACAGTGCACTTGTTGTGCAAAATTTGGACATAACAAGAGGGCTTGTCTAGTAAATCCAGCAAATCAGAGCAAGACTACAAGACAGTATAAGGTAATGCAATTGGATTAGAAGTTTGGAAACTTATTATAGCTTGAGGTGAACTAATTATGTGTTCTTCTTAGATGGAACTTGTGTTTTTAGAAGCATTTGGAGGAATTAGAAGCAGCAGTAAGAAATGAGTCGTCTGAACATGGTGGTAAAAGTTTATTATTAATGGTTACATTTATAGTTAATGTGTTGTGTACTAAATGACATGTGTGCTCTTATTTTCTGCCTTCCATTTGTAGTTCCTTCTACTAGAGCCCCCCAATTCATAATACAGTCAACGACAATTCTGTTCATGTTGCTGGAAAAAAGTCTGCACAACCCCCAAGAACCAGAGCAAAGAATCAAGCAAGTGCCCACACACTTGATACAGGTGGGTCAAAGTCAAGACAAAGCTGGATTGAGGTGCAAGGAAGAAAGATTCTGACTAGATCCAGATTGACAGCAAAGGAGAAAGGGAAAGCTCCTACTTTCCCACAGAAAAAGGTAAAACATTTATTGTTTTTAAATCATACTCACATTTATTAGGACTTCAAGTGATGATGAAAATAACTTATATGTTTGACATTTTAAACTTCATGTGCAGTGATCAACTTCAATACAGTATCACCATTGGCAGCAAAGTACATACCATATGGTAGAAGTCATTATATCTTAAACTTCTTCCACAATGCCATAAAGAATCAGAAATGACAGAGGTTCATAGGCCACCTTTGCAACTTTTGAATTTTTTTGTTTAATCTGAATATGGTAATGTGCTTTTCTTAGACACTCTCATGGCTTGCTTATTTCTTAATATGGATTGTAGATTGATTAAGGAAGATCATGTATTAGTTTGTTAGGCCATGGTATTTGTGGCATTTTGAAAGTGGTTGGATTTAGAACTAGATAGACACATGACAGATAAGGCACATTGTTTTTGTTATTTTTTGTTTTTTGGGAGATAGAATAGATTGCTGCTGCCATAGTATGATGAAATCTATGTAGATAATTACTATGTAACCTTTATTTATAAAAGAAATGTATGTTTTAACCCAACAACTTCTAGAGCTATTTGTTTTGTATTTGTAATTTGACATTTCACACTGTTATTAATACTTGCATTATAGCTTTAACTATTTACATAACAGATAAATATGCATACAGAAACAAATAAGGTCAACAGCTTCATACATGATTGGACACCATGCATATTTCTTTCCATTCTACTCATCCTCTCCAAAATTTCATCTTCAATCTGTTCATTCATATATGTCCTTAGCAGAGTAGTTTCTATACTTTTTATTCTCTCTAGAATTTCATCCTTCATCCGTTGATCAATATAAGACCTTGCCCTTGTACCCTCTCTAATTAGTTGCCTCTCTGCATTGCATGGTGTCCACCATTCAAAAAAATCACACCTTTTAGGTTCCTTGCCACATTTGTAATATAGTCGTTTTGGATTGGATGCTGATTTTGATGATTTTATTGCTGCCTTTATGCCACAAAAGCATATTTTGTTAGGAAATTGTAATAGCCCCTCATTAACTTCATCATTGTTTGAGATAGCCTCTAAGTTACTTGAATAGTTTGAGGTAGATGTCATGGTATGATGGGAGTTTGGTTGTTGGTGCTGAAGTTTGAAGGACTGTCTTTGTGCTTGAAATGGCTGTAGAGAAATTAGATTTGTATTTGTACTTGAACTGACTATGAAGATGAATGTTTGTGCTCAAATGGCTATGGAGATATATGTTTGTGCTTGAAATGGCTATAGAGGTGTGTGTCTGTGTTGAGCAAGGCATGTCAAGGAAGAGAGGCTGGGAGAGGTTTGTCATTTATAGAGCATTTCATTTCAGATGCAACGGTCGGCATAACAACGGCTCTTTTCATGCCCTTAATGGTCTTTTCATAGGCTGGTAGACTTGTAAATATTTGAACAATAAAGGATATTTTTTGAAACACAATATTACTTTTTGGACTGAATTGTCTTTTTAATGAGGGTACCATTGTAAATAAATTAACATTTAAGGACATTTTCAATTCGTAACATCGGAATGCAACGTGAAAACATGCTTCCATAGGCAAAAATGTAATTTCATACCGAACAATCAATTTTCGTTAATATTAACGGAAAAACTTAACGGTTTGTCACCCCGTCGCTTATTTTTAAAAACCATATCACCTTTTTGAAGTTTGTCAAAAAATTTGTCACCCAGGGGTAATTAACCCTACAAAATTTGTGATTCAACTGAGTAATGACATAATTAATATTAAATCTTATCATTTATTATTTAAGTCATAAATTTATATTGATAATGTTTATTTAGAATAAAAATTTTGTACCTTAACTTTGGATGAAGATTCAAAATATTAAGTCAATGATAGCTATATATAAAAAATAAAATAAAATAAATTTTAACATTAATTTTTTACTTAATGAAAAATAAATTCAATACAGAATTCTAATCCCTTAAGATTTACAAGTGTAATCATTCATTGATGATGTGAAGAATTATTTTTTTGGGTTAAAATACTAGGATATGTACAGCCAAATAATTACTGTAGAGACAAAATCATCTTTTTCACCCAAATGCTGACCTACCAAATAACAAAAAAATTAAAAAATTATTTATTATTTATTGTTATTATCATTATGGATCCAGTTGTGTTGACAATCTATTACTGACCGTGATTTATGGGTGGGTTTTGATGGCCATATTGCAAATGACGACAGAGAAATTAGTTTTATGCCCTTATTCAAGATTGAACAACATGTATTACGTGGGAGCATTGAACCACATGTACTACGTGGCAATTTATTTGTACTGCCATTTTTTTTTCTTTTTGAAAAACTGATGATATATTCAAGAATGAAACATTACAAGAGCCTCACAATTTCTACATGACAATCTTATATTCTAATGTGCCCACTTTGGAAAAGAAAAAGCCAATTTGGCTAAATTGTGAGCCACCACATTACAAGATTTAGGTGCACGTTTAACTATAATAGAAGCTTTATTAATCATAAGATCCTTGATCTCTCATATTAGCCAATCAATCTCTTTCGTGCTAGACAAGCTTCCATTAATTAGAATAACAATACTTACTGAATCAAGTTCAACAATCAAGGGAGTTAAACCCAAGTCAATTGCTAGCATAATCCCCTGAAGAAACGCTTAAGCTTCTACAAATTCCACGTCCTTAGAAAAAGGACTTATATTGACTGATGCCGCCATAACTTCTCTTGAGTTTCTAATAATAATCCCAAGGCCAGAAATATCCTCTGAAAATTTAATAGCCGCATCAGTATTCAATTTATACCAATTATTTGGTGAAGCAACCCATCTTTCTTCCTTATGATTCTAATTTATAGATGCCACAGTTGCAAGAGATTGTTGCACTAACTTGGAGTTCTCAATAATAGATACAGCTTTGATCGTCGAGCTAAAAGTGTCATTCCCCTCATCATTATTAAGAGTCACGATTTTCTCCCTCCAAATTGACCAAGGCAGGACCACAAAAGACTCGAAATTCTCCTTAGACATATAATTAGCCAATGATTGAGCAAGGCATGAGAAATTGCTGCTTTCAAAATTAATCTCAGAATTTACAAAGATTGATAACCGCTATACTTTTTTAACAATTTTACATCCCACCAAAGCATGGAAGCTATCCTCCTGCACTCTATTTTAGCTTTGACAAATAGGAGATTGTATTACCTTCCTTTTAAATAAATTATAAGAAGTCGAAAGGATATCCAGTAAAGCTCTTCACATAAAAATATTAGAACAGTAATAATCCTTTGGTGAAAACCATCACATATAATCCAGAAACATTCATGTTGTATCACCAAAAATCAATAACATAATATGCAGAAGTGTACTTGAATTCATAATGCTTAATTGCTCTCTAGAATAATGTGGTTAGCTTTCCTGATCAACATGTTCTTCTAGAGAATCTTTGAATTTTTTGTACCTTTTCACTCTGATGATCGATTGTTAGAAAAAGATATAACGATATGTAAGATCTAGGGATCATAACCAAATATATCAACAACTTTTCTTGTTGTCTTTAGGTATTCTTATTTCAGTCCATCATAAAAATAAAAATTGCCCCTATTAAAGGCTCACACTTTATCTGATACATTAAAAGCCGAATTACTGAAAATCTTAATAGATCACTTTTCACTGGGTTTAATCCTATTAAACAATCTGCATCTTGTTTCTGCTTTTGAAATCCTCGGTGCTGCAGCTTTTTCTTCAACAGGCACTGAATTATTTCTTTCTGCAGTTGCTGTAGCTTGACTACTCTCACGTGTATGTTGGAAAATTGTTGTAGTTCATCTCCAACTTAAGTTTCCTCTTGGGTTGAGTTAGGTTCCACCCTTCTCCTTGGCATACGAACAAGAATATTAACAGCTTTTCTGAACCTTAAATTTATTACCTTGCAATGTTCTTTGTCTTCCCCTCTTGGATCTTCCGTGTTGCTAAGTAGACTGCCCTGAGGTCTGTTACTCAATGCTGTTGTAAGTTGTCCAATCTGATTTTCTAAATTCCTCAAGGTTCCAACTTGGCTTTGGACAATTTCTTCATCCTTCACAATATATTCCTTGAGCAAAGCTTTAATAGAACTGAGTTGATCGTTGTTGGTGGTTCTTTGTCCTTGATTTTGTTGGTGAAATCATGGTGGCTATGTAGGTCTGTTCTGTCTACTGAATGCTGTAGCAGTTTGATTCTGGTTGCTCCATGAGAAGTTTAGGTGCTGCCTCCATCTAGGATTATAGGTGTTTGAGTACGAATTGCTTTGATTTTGTCTATTGTAATTGCCCACATAATTGACTACAGCTGAATTTCTAGGACAGTTGTTGTGAAAAATTTTAATATACTTGCAAGCGCACGAATCTAGAGATAGAATAGTGGTAACGAGGTCGAACCCACAGGGATTGTTATAAATTGAAAAGTCTAATTTAAATCTAAAATTAATATTAATTCTAACCTAGTTGAGGAAATTGAGTCTTTAAAGAGAAACTAAACTAAGAAAACAATTAAAGCAAATGAGAATTCAATAAGACAAAAACTACTAAAGTTTCAGAATCCACCACTATTCAACTAGTAATTATCTAAATATTAATTAACCTCCAATTTTAGAGTGACAACTCGAAATCAATATATGTCATCTCATGGATATAACAATTAAGCTCAAGTAATTAAATCTAATGTAGGTTCTTTTTCTGCTTAATAGTATGATATCTAAGAATCACATGTAAACATACTGAATAACAAAGAGTCAAAGTTTTCCTAAGCACTCTATGTAAACAATTTAATGAAAGACACAGAATCAAAGATAATCATATATAAACTTCATAGATCCAAGCATAGATTTAGTCAAATATTAATTGTAACAATCAATAATGCATGACAGAATTGATGAAAAGATTTAATAACATCTAATTAATCATGTGAAACAAGAACTATAAACTTTAAAGCACATATGTAGGGAATTAATTAAATAAAAAGATAATTATTTAATTGAATATGGCTTCATCCTTAACCTCAGTATGAGAAAATTAGCTAGACATACATGAATTGAGAGCAACAAAAGAAATAAAATCAGCCATGGGAAGCCGAAATATTTCTGCTGCTGCCGCTTTATTCTTCTCGCCTAGCCTTGCGTCTTCTCCCTCCTCTGGTGGCTGCTCCTTTGCAAAAGCCAAAGTTCCCTTTTTATAATGCTTAGCCATTGAATCCCATTGTTTCTAATAACTAAACCAACTCTTACAAGCTAGAGCCTTAAGCATGCCACGCAATTGAAAACAATAAAAGCCAAAAGCTATTGATTTCCTTCCTTTATTCTATTTTGACTTTCCATTCAAAGGCTTAATTATAAGCTTTGTTTAATGTGCTGCCCACTTTAGCTTCAAGCTTCTTCTTTTTTTGCATGAGCATGAATATTCAATTTATTGGCTTCGGTTTCTTCGAACAGAATTTCTTGCACATCTACTTAATTGCTTCCACAAATTGACTTGATCTTCAATGCTGTTCAATTGTTATTCTTTATGCACTTTTCATCCATAATCTCTAATTAATTCCCTATTCATAAAACAATTTAATTAATTAAAAATAATAAATAAAAATAACTAGCAATTATATAATTAAGGGTAAAATATGTATATAAATTATGCCCATCAACAATTATCAAATAAGTGCCCCTCTCCACAATAAACACAAGAAACTTTAGTAACTTAGTTGACAGTTGCTGGAGCATTGGTCATAACTTTAACCATATTTGTTAGTAAAGTTACTTGGGCTGATAATGTTGTAAATGCATCCACATTGTGAACTCCTGCTGCTCCCATTGTCACAGCTTGTCTAGTTGATGGCCATTGATAATTGTTGCTAGTAATTCTTTCTAAAATTTCGTAAGCTTTATTGTAAGATTTAGACAACAAAACTCCATTTTCTAAAGCATCACCATCAATCTAGTGCTTGGATTCAACCCATTATGGAAAGTTTCCATCTGTATGCAATAAGGAATATCATGATGAGGACATCTTCTGAGTAACTCTTTAAATCTTTCGCATGCATCATACAAGCTTTCATCTTCAAGTTGATAGAAAGATGTGATCTTTTTCCTCAACTTTGCATTCTTGGTAGGTGGGAAATATTTCATCAAAAATTTATCTACCAAATCATTCCTTGTAGTGATGGAGTCTGGTAGTAAAGAGTTCAACCATGCTCGTGCTCAATCTCTTAATGAATATGGGAAAAGTTTGAGTCTCAATGCATCTTATGATGCTCTGGCAATTTTAAAAGCATCACTCACTTTCAAGAATAGTTTAAGATGAAGATGAGGGTCTTCTGAAGGCAAACCATTGAATTGCCCCACTGTTTGCAACATCTGAAGCATCACTGGTTTGAGTTCGAAATTAGCAGCTTGCACTTTAGGTTTGACAATTCCAGGATGCATAACTTGAAGGGTCAATACGGCATAGTCTTTAATGGCTCTATCTCTATCATCTGCCATGTATATGATGTTGTTTTTTCCTGATTGTCCCTGGTTATTTTGCCCGTTCTGGCCTTCTTGATCATTGACTAGTTGTAGCACTCTATGAGGGTGTAAGTTACCTACCTCTTGCAAATTATCCATTGCTACAGCAGCTTATGAATCCCTTTGTTCTTTTCTCAATCTCCTTACAGTTCTTTTAATTTATGGATCAAATTAAAATTCAACAGGTTTGTACTTGCGCTTGCAAGAGTTTCTTGTCAACATAGTAATCAAATTAAAAGAAAATCAAAATTTAGCACAGTTAAGATTAATTTTACAAATCTCAATGAACAATCAATCCCCGGTAATAGCGCCAAAAACTTATTGCGATAAATTCAATTGCTATAGGTGTCAATGTGTAAGTGTACACAACAGATAATATAATGATAAGTATTCAAGATCGTCTCCACATGGATTGATGTTATATGGATTGCTACAGCAATCTCGACAGTGCAAATTGTATCCTAAAATAAGACAAGATAATTAATGGAATTAAAGAACTAATCAAAATAAAAATGCAATAATTCAAAAAACAGTAAATAAAATTCTCACGTCACACACAAGAATAAAATCAATGAGAATGGAGTAGTTGAGTGATTAAACTCTGTTAATAGTTTTGACTGTTTCTTCTCATGTCCGGTTCAGTTGTTGCAGCATCTTCTACAGCACTAGGCAGAATCCTTATGTATCCTCAATGTCGCATGTTGAATGTCTTATACTTGTATGTAACTTAACAGTTACCAATTGTTATACCAACATAAGATATAGCATTACACGATTAGGTTCTATTTACTCTACAAGGCGAATCTCTATATCTAGTTTATCACTAATCTTAGATTAAGAATGACCCTTTTGGACTCAAGTTAAACTTAATTGAGGAAACTCAATCCAAAACTAAGTATTTTCATGATATGCTCCACTAAAATAGGCCTTTTTGTGGCACTTTCTTAGGTTTTATCATTAAATGGGTGGTCAGCCGAAATAATGACTAGAAATAAATATTATCACAACAAAATGCTATAGCAAACATGCAGCAACGCGTATACTCAGTCAAATAACCATTAAGATTGTTCTATCACTTAACAACAAGTGAATTCAGTTCATAGTTTACGAACAAAAAGTAAACAACAAAGTTTTAGTCATCGAATACATCTTCATGATCAAAGAAATAACAAGAAAACAAGAAAAGAATAAGAAAGACTAAATTCCAATTGATTCCGGAAAATTCTCCATTGGTGCAGCCTTAATTCTTGCTCGTGAAGTCTATCTTTCCTTTGTTTCTTTCCGAGTTTTGATCATGGCTGACGGCTTTTTTTCTTTCTTTTGCATGTGTACCTCTTTTATAGCTCAAAATTAGGGTAAACAGAGGTCTAGGGCGCGCATCTTCTAGATTAGAAAACTACATATCGCAATCTGTTAACTGCTTTGCGCGAGATTTTTCTGTCAATGTTCCAGGATTGTTACAGCACCGGTTTCTACAGCAATGGCTGCAACACCTACACTGTTCCAAATTTGCTCAAATTCTTCTATAGCCATGTTCTTTTGTCCTTTTTGTAGGCTTATTGCCACAGCAACCTTCTCATGAAATTCGAGCTTCTGATTACCTACAATTATACATATGTTTTAAGCACACAATTATTCAAAATCAAACAAACTTTATTAAACCTCAGCTAAAATGGATGGTAATGCAAACTCTCATTAAAATGTACTAAAATACATCAATTACTCTCAAATTAATCTTGATTTAAGCCTAAAAGTGCTATAATAATTCTCATTTCATAGAGTTATCAGGTTCTCTGAAAGATCAAGCATGCTTAAAATTTTCAACTTGGACAGTTCTTCGGGTAAATCCTAATTATTAAATAAAATGGTGAAGAAAATATGTCAAGAAGTGAAAGTTCACCAATTTTTAAAGATAACTGGCCAGTGAATTGGTTAATGCCTAGGAAAAGATTAGTGAGATTTTTCAAGTTGCCAATTTCAGGTGGGATGCTGCCATAAAGTGAGTTATTTGACATATCTAGGCGTAAGTTTTGCAACTGAGTCAATTCACCAATTTGTCTCAGTACAGTCCCATTCAACTCATTACTGGACAAATCAAGTGTCTTGAGATTTTTCAACTTCCCAAGCTCAGATGGGATTTCTCTGGTGAAAGCGTTGGAACCGAGTGAGAGGGTTTCGAGCTGAGTCAACACGCCAAGTTGACTCGGACAAAACCGAACAATTGATTTTCACCGAGAGACAGTTGCTTAAGCCATTTAAGGTTAGACACTTGAGGAGAAAGCTGACCAAAGAGAAGGTTTTGGGAAAGGTCAAGGACGCTGAGGCTTGAAAGAGAGAAGGGGGAAGGAGAAAGAGGACCCTTGAGTGAGTGATTTAAGAGAACGAGCGAAACGAATCGGCCGCGTTGGCAACTTACGCCAACCTAGTAACAATATGGGTTAGCTTTGTTCCATGAAACAAGAATATGGGAGCTTTCAAGTGCATTTTTGAAAGAAATGAAACATTGCTCATCTGGGCTTTTCTCATCATCAGCTTCTACAAATGCTTGATGAGACTCCAAAACAAACAACATAAAAACACAGAGCCAAGTAAGCCATTGATGCTTGAATTCCATTTTCTTTACAATGAGAAGTTTAAGAAAAAAAAAATGACTTCACTATTCACAGCAGGAAAAAAAACTGCCTTTTTCCCTTTTTTTTTTTTAATTTTTTATAGCAAAATATTGGGCAACGAACAGTAATGGCTCGAACTTTAGGTAATTTAAGTGGTCGCCTAAGGCCTCACTTTACATGAAGATCTCATAAGATGATTATTTTATATATAGAAAGGAAAAATGAATTTAAAAGTCATTATTATTCATTTAATTTATTATTATTATTTAATTATTTTTTCCTAAATAAACTATAAAATTCCTATAAAATTTATTTAATTTAGTACTTTGTAGTTTTAATTCCTACAAAACCAATAAATTAATAGTTTCAATCCTACAAATTATCTATTTCATTATTAGAATTAATATGTTATAATTAAATGTTTTATATTCATCTTAAACCTCCATAAAAGCCCCACACTTTATTACTTATCCATTAAATTTTTTCTCCAACAATTAAGACACGATATGTTCTTAGTGTTTGAGAGAAAGAAAGAGAGAGGAAAAAAACCATGCTCTCTCAACTTTTCACTCAAGAAGAAAAAGAAAAAATCTAATAGCTTTCTCTATTCTCTATGGCTAATGATTATTATTCAAATTCTCAAACAATTAATATAAATATAAAGTTAATTTATGATTTCATCTCAAATTCCAGATTTTATTTTTTTATTATTCTCTTAATTAGTTGTATTATTTATTTGTTCTTATTTCTTTTTAATATATTCTTTTATTATCTGCTTTTTTTTGTGTGTTTGTTTTATCTATTTTGAGATAAAACTACATAAAAAAATTTAGAAAATAGAAGAATAGAAAAATTAGTTTAATCAAGAAAAGTAGTAGTAACAAAGATGTAATTTGAGTTTAAAAAAATAAGTGAAAATGTTATAATTGAATTAAAATTTAATGGATTACCAATAGTCAAATAGAATTTTATTTACTAATTTTACATTTTAGAGTATTTAAAGAATTGATTTTCAATAAATAATATATATATATATATATAATCCTAAATTTTAAGAAGAACTAATTAAAACAGTTTGTTTAAGACCTCAAATACAGATGAGCCGGCCTTGGCAACGAAGGGGAAGCTAGAAGTGAAAAGCGAAACACTGAAATGCAGAATTTGCATGAGCTTTAGACAAGAGGCCCAGCTAAGTTCCAGCTGCTGATCTTAACCGTTCAGTTAGAAACGGTTTTGTTAAACGGCTTTAAAAGACTCATATTCTATTATAATGTAAATCCTAATAATAATAATAATAATAATAATAATAATAATAACGACGACGTCGACAATGTTCCAACTTATACTACATGAGTCAAAAACTCATATTCATTGGTCTTTTCTTCCTTTAATTCTTTTCCATTAACAGTATGTACAACCCTCGTGATTGCTCATTTTTATCACTAATTTACCGCATCAAAAATTTACAAAAAAAATTAAAAAATTAACCAATTTTTTTTTTAAAGAAATGTAATATAAATCAAATGTGTGCTTTCTTCAAGATTTCACCTTTCTATTCTATGCATCAGTGTGGAGTGAGGTGTGGGAACTCTGGAATATTTTTGCTCTCTTTCAAGAGCTTACTCTTGGACTTGATGAGCATGACCATAGGTACAAAATTTGAAATCACCAATTTGTATACCATTTATATGTTATCTCTAAATCAAAAAATTTAATAGACGTATTTTGTCAACCTCTTCTATAAATGTTATTTTATGTTATTAATTGACTTATAATCAAATGTTACAGCTTTTGAGAAACATATTGATATGAACAAGCTATATTAATATTTATTAAGTTAATATTAATATTATTATTAACATTGCTTTACTGGGAAAGTGATGATTGCTAGGTTAACAAATGGGCTTGAAGCTGGCAGGTTTATTTTTGCCCGAGACCGTTAGGTTCATACCAACAATTCAAATCAAATAAAACTCCCGGGAAATAACAACTGCTCCAATCTCAAAGAAATTAAAAGAGAAAGAAAAAGAAAAACAAGACATGTTGTTCATTCTTTTTAGATTTTATTATAATGGGAGAATTTGAAGAACAATTGAAGGATAGAAATGTTTCTCCATCACCATCGCCACCAACACCTCCGTCACCTCTCCCCATAAGTATAGGACCCGGCAACCATAGGTACTTGTTTTTGCTATCTCCGTCGCCATCTCCTCCCTTCTCGCCTCCTCCGTCCAGCTGCACGTCAGCCGAAAACCTCCCCCTTTTGGCTGAAACACTCCCCACTACGGCCCAAGTGCCATCAGCATTTTCATTGAATGGGAAAGTCCCAGATGGTCAAGTTGACGATAAAACAACTTCATGGCTCAAAGAATTGTAGGTCCATTGTTATATTTAGTCTTCTAGTACATTTTTTTGCTTGGCATTAACAGAATATGAACATGATTAATTCATCAATCAAATAAAGGAATAATTTTAGCACATCCTAACTTGCGAGTTCATGAGTGACTTTCTAGGCACCATTTGACTGGTAGTTTTTTTTTTTTTCTTGAAGACACCAAATTTTCTTTTGAATTCCAACCCATCTAACAAGTAACAACTAGTCAAAACCATGAAAATTGATCAACTTTTCTTCTTTTCTTTTTTTTGCGTATTTTCATACTAACAATGATCTCTTAATAATTAATTTGTCTCCATGAAAGCACAGGGTAGATTGGCTTTTACAAGGATGCTGCAGGTGCTCTTCCTGGTCTGCTCATATCTTTGCTCAGAGGCAGAAACAAGACTGAGCAGCCACAGCCACAGCCACAGCCACAGAGTCTAGCTAGGCCAAAGACTTTTTTCATCTTTTGTTTCAGACACTCATTTTTGTAACTCAATTTCAGTATCCCATCGTAGTGAATAGACTATACATTTTCAGCTGTAACAACATCCTTGAAACATTCTCACTATTCTTTGTTAAAATTTGATGTTGAATTTGAAAGATGTCAAAAAAAGGAATAAAATTTTGCGTTTATGTGAGACATGCTTTGCCTTTGTCATTTCTGAATCCATTATCTGACGCCTCACAGTTAAAAGTACGACAAAATCTTCAAATTGAATGTAAGCATTAATTCATTAATCTATTATGCATTCACTGATGACTAATTTTCAGAAGGATGTATGGCAAAATTTGACCCGATCATTGAATGGATGACATGATTCAACACAGAAGAACAAATGAAATTAACAAGTAAACAGTCACTCACACAGCAAATCAAATGAAATTATAGGCTCCACATTAGAAAAATATAACTGATTCTGATTATCCTTCAATGGCTTACTAAAATAGCCAATTATCCTTCAATGAAATTATACTCTTTTTACAAGCACGGAGGTCGATGGGGCTTACAATTACAACTCTATATTACATTGCATGAATTTTAAGGGTCCTTTACAACAAGCAATTATCCAGTTGAAGCAGATATAATTACTGCTGATTTTGTTGTCTCTGTTGGGCAAAATTGGGATGATTTTGCGGTGCATTCTGAAGTGCTACCATATTAGACTGCAAATTCTGAGCATTTGGCTGCATATTGCCAAATGCTCCTTGCGTATTGTGTTGCTGTTGCTGCTGCTGCTGCTGCTGCTGTATAGGCATCATGCTACCTGGATTTGACGCCCCCATATTGAACACTGCAACCAAAAGACCCAACTGAGCTCTAGCTTAATACCATTAATGACAATGTCAATAAGCATATGATAATATGAAGCATTTGGCTGTAGAATCTGTTTTCCACTTTTCTCAAGAAAATAATAAATTATTAAATATAGAAGCAAACAAACGTGGTGATCAGACATACTTTGGTCACTCAACATTTGGGAAGCGTGACTCCTTTGGGGATTGTTACCAGCTAATCCAAACTGCATCATAGATTCAGACAAGGGAATGAACATCAATTTCTTAACCAGATTTTCGATCCTCATGAATCATCCATATACATTTACTATAGGCACTTGAGAGGAAAAAAAGAAGAAGAGGAAGGGTAGTGCATGTGTAGAAGATCACAAAAATAGGGATTAGGGGTAAACAAAAATATTTTAAAGAGAGAATGTGGAATAACTCACCTGCATCCGTGGAAGAAGAGACTGGGATGACACTGTAGCTGACATATTGGGAATCTAAAGAACACATTCAGTGCGAAGAAGTTATGAAAGGAATATATAATCATCAGAAAGATGATTGAAAGAAACACAGTGTATAGGAACAAGTATCGATAATGAGTTGATAGTAATGTTTAGAATGAATTTACAAGTTGAATAAGTAAACAAATCGAATTACGAAATTAGATGAAAAAAACCATAACATAAATATTCATTTCTTCTAACTCCCAGTGTACAACTTCTAGTTCCAGTATGTATACAAAACACACTCCAAAACCTATAGTTTACTGATTAAAGATTACATGTCAGTGCTGAGTGCTTGTACAGTTCTGGATTAACATAAGCCCATAATATCAAATAATATATGCAATTTTGATAAAAGGAAATCCCCGGTACCAGTTTTGCTTCACCAAATTAGAAAGAACAGATTATTATTTATTATCAAGAATCACATGCCCCCAGCTAAATTTTCTATGAAAAGCCTTATGACTGAAAAAGCCAAGTGCTAACATTGGATTGAACATAAACATAGATGAAAACAACCATGCATATGACTCTAAAATCTCTTACAAAATCTGAAACCCAACAATTACACAATCTAGTTTGGACTTGTCGCATATTCAGTATTTACAACAAAGCACTAAAACTGATAAAACCACACATCACCCATGCAACAAATACACTGCAAGATATTTAGAAGAGAAATAAGAAACTAATGTTGGAAAATGATATCACAGTATCAAAATACTCATAAATGTGACATAACGAACCGAATAGACATTACAAGACAAAGCAACAATACTGACTACTCAGATGCAACCAAGTCGTAATTCAAGCAGAAACTGAACCAGGCTTTGTAATCACAATTAACCAACAGTATTTCATGCACTTCTATCTTCGACCCAACAATGAAACAGAGAATATGATAGATCAGAAAAGTAAATAAAATCCACTTGATCTTTAATATGGTAGCAAATGGTATGGTCAACCCAACTCCATAACCGAATAATCAGATTGTACAGCAAAAATATGAAAACAAATTAAATAAACACAAAGAACTATAAATCGTACCATCTGGCTATTTGATGTGCCCTGAGCAGCATTAAATAATGCACTATTTGCAGCACCTGAAAACTGGCTTAAATGTCGATTCAACTGGTTTCCTTGGCCGAGTTGGCTTTGACCAATTCCATGCTGAACATGTCCCGATGCCAGCTGCCTACCTTGAAATTGCTGGTGTCCCATTGGCTGAGAAAATTGCATCTGATGCTGCCCATGTAACTGGTAGAATATGGAAGATTTGATAATAATTACTTAATCATGCACAAATGTTTGTAACTTATGAGTGAGTTAAACACATCATACTAAATACCCAAAAACAAACACTCATATTCTCTATCAGATGCATTAGCTTGACATTATTGTTGATTGCTTCAAATTAATTGAATTCCAATTCATTGACTTTTAAGAATATGGAGTTTCATTTAAACATTCATTACAAACAACAAAATTATTGACGCTCTAATTTTCAAATATGCAGCATTTCAATTAATGAAAAAAAGGAACCAAGGAAAAGCAAGCATGCAGGCACACATCCATTTCGTACAAATAAGTGCATTCATATGTCAGGAAATTCTTAGCAAACGAAGAGAAACAAAATACAAAACAAAATATGACAATGTTATGTTACCTGCTGAAGCTTCTGTTGACCTTGCAAATCATGTAGCTGTGACATCTGATTCTAAACAAGAGCATAGCAATTCAATGTAAAATGCCAGAATCACCAAAGAAAAAAATAATTAAGCAATTAAATTTAAGAAATAAGATTCAACCTAAGCTAATAATTTATATCACTCATGACAAGAATGCTCTAGAAAACTTTCAGATAAAGGCTGGATAATCTAGTTATGCTAGTGGATCAGAAACTATCAAAGATTATATGCATCATTTAGAAGTCAGCTGCTTCAAGCTAGTGCACTATCATATGTTCGGGTCATTTACAGTTTACAGCAGGAAAAAGAAAAAGCTAGTGCAACCTCCACCAAATACCTCCACAATGAGAACTTGGCAACTACAAACCTTTAGTTTGATTTCAACCCCAACCAGTTTGACCATCACATTAAAGGTTGGAATTGATAGAGAGATAGACAGACTGGGAAGCAGGCTTAAGATATCATCAGAGTACAAATCAAGCATTAAAATATCAGAAAAATTTCAATAGTTTCTCCAGTTTAATAAAAGAGCAACCTATTTCACAATATTCAAAACTCACTAATGACCATTAAAAATGAAATCAGTAGACTACACCTGTCCCAGTCCTTGCATCTGAGACTGCCTGAACTGTTGCTGAGCAAGAAGTTGCTGTTGATGCTGAGGTAATTGCATCATTTTCTGCCTTTGCTGTTGTTGCTGCTGCTGCTGCTGCTGCTGTTGTTGTTGCTGTTGCTGAGGAGATGGTGTATTCATCATGTTTGTGCCAGATCTAGGTGAGTTGGCATATGGCACTGGAGATGCAGTAGTGTTATCAAATGAAGTGGCACTGTTTGCAGCAGAAGGTGATGCAGCAGATCTTCCAATAAGTTGTGCTCCAGAAGCCTGCTTGAAAAGTTTGAGGTAAAAAGGTAAGAGATCTCATCCATCAAGTCAGGACAGAGAATTTCATGATGCACATCTAAAACCAAAACTTTATCAAAGAAATCCCTTTTGACAGGTTTCACCCCACAAGCTGAATCCTAAAAGATCAAGAAGTTCAAACTAGAACCTGGAAATACAGAAAGAACAACTTAAACAGCGACACATGTTTCCACAAGCACCAATAAGGAAAATGAAAAGGAAAGAGAGAATTCAGCCAGGAGTCTCTCATTTAGACAAGACAAAGCTTGCACCCATCAAACTTGACGAGGTAAATCATAAAGCATCAAGAACATTGCACAGCAAACAAAATGATGAATGAATTGAGATAAAAAGAGGAGAAGTGAATAAAAATGAAAATCTATGAACCACTATTGTCATCTCATTTCTCTGCAACTTGTATGGAAAAGAAAATAAGGAAATAATGAGCATAGACTCCCAAGAAACTCGTATGCACTGACAAAAAGAGGAACTGAAATGAAGATTTTAAGAGAGGCCACTGCAAAAAAAAATGACTGTCAGCAGAACATGTATCGTTCCCAACTTTCACATTGCACACAAAACAAACAAACAAATCAAGGAGATGAATCTTCAAAAAGGAGCCAACGTTTAACCTGTAACAAATTCCCTTGGTTACCAATGCTGTTTGATGACAAAGGTGGAGTGTTCTTCATGTACATACCTGTAATATAGAAAATGAGTTTTGAAAAATGGTCCCAAGAATTAGACTAGAATCTGGTATTGAGTCAAAAGGAACAGTACATAACAAAATATTGACTATTACCAGATGCATCTGAAAAAGTATGCACTCCATCACCTACAGGCAGCAAATCAACTAGATGCATTGGAAGTGCAGGTGTCATCTGCCTCTGGTCTCCAGGCAATCTCAGACCTGCATACATATGCAGTTTATAGTAGTAATTGATTTACAACCTTCTCACAAGGTACCGGGTTTGAAACACACGCTCTTACTACACAACTTATGTTCTCGTGCCAAACCTTAAGAGTCAACACTAATACACAATTGCTGTTTAGAAATGCAAGATCTGAGGAAGCAGGAATGAACCGACCACTATTTTGAAACTTTGATTTTGACTCATTCCAGACAAACAAACCAGTGATGACCAAAAGATGATCATAAACCACAGAGCCAGACAATTAGCTAATAGAATAAAAATGATAGTGTAATGCATAAAACAAAGCAAGACAAGGTCACAGTCTTAAATAATTAACCTACCGGCAATACACTGACCAATTCTATCGCTATAATGTGCATGCAGCTGAAATGCTTCCATAGAAATTCTACACTTACAAAGTTGGGATAAAATTTTCCTTAATGATGTGGCACTTGACATGTCATTTTGGTGACACATCATTTGGCATACAAATTTTGTATCTCAATTTTGCAAGTCTACCAGTATTTTAAAATTATTTATTGCATGGGAGCACTATAATCATATCTTTTTCATAATTTCTTTTTATCTGTAAAGAGGAAGCAAAAGAGATGTTTGCTGGTTCACGCAAGAGTTCCAAGGACACAGGACAGTAAAGAGTATCACCTTCGCCACTATTTACTGCAGCCCGTAGTAAGTTCTCTTGTTCTTGAGTCTTCAAAGCCTGACCCTTGTCCAAAGGTGGAGGGATTTGTGGCCCTTGTCGAGTACCAAAACAATAAGCTTTACGGGTATCAGCTAATACTTTTTCAGCACTTTCACAGGCCGCTCCAATCATGTCAATTCTAGACTGTGAACTAGAAAGCATCAGGAAAAATCCAATAAATTTGTAAGAAGAAAATACAAACCGTTTTTCAAACAACTTGAGCTTACCTTCAACTTCTCAATCTGTGAGGGTATTGGCAGATTCTGCATCCCAAGAAGCAACTGCTCCCTTTTGGAATTGTCATCTATTTCCATCTCCGGCAGTAGCTTTGAAGACAACATGACGGGTAATACTGTTACCAATATGCATCCCATTAGTTTACTATGAAAAATTGACTGCATAAACTGAAATTCTGATAAATTATCAGAAAATTGTAAGGAATATTACTTCAGAATCAATCCTCATATTCTTCTATTTTGCTCAGAAACATACCAAATATATTAACAGAAATTTACAGAGAGGAGGACTAAAAATCCAGAAAAAAAAGAACAAGAAGTCCCAAAGACAAATGGCTAAGAAAAATGAAAATCCCCAAAAACTATGCAGTCAACACCTGCCGAAACCTTTTAAACTGAAATCTCATAATGTAATATGTTTATCTTCTACATTCGGCTCATCATACACAGAAGACGAGGATAAGCAATACAAAACATATTGACCTAACTAGAAAGACCACCCCTTTGCAAAGCCTAAAAGTTATGCTGTCAGCGTCAAGCAACTTAAAAATGCATTTGTCTGCAAATATATAACAATTTTATAAGGAACTGACATGTCATTAGAAATTTAAATTTACAAAACTTGTACTGAATATTTAGCAGTAGACAGCAAGTTTGGCTCATCCTACTTTAATTCCTCACCTTCTGAGTTTTATTACTTTGAATTGTAGTTGATGTTCATGATCAATGTAACACATATGAGAAGATATAGTTACAAGGTAATGTCTACCAAAAGAGTCATACAATAATACGCATATGCTGAATAATATATGTGGCCACCGGAAAAGTTACTGACAAAAAGGAGCAATATTTATGAAATTGCAAGCACATACATAGAAGTTTTACACGTGCAAATCAATTCATTGATGCACAATAGTATATGATATATAAAATTTGAATGAGAAGGAAAGTTGTAAGCAAATAATTGCCATCTTTAACATCCAAACTTTTGAAAAGCTTTGTACGAGCAACTTCAGAGGCGCGAACAGATGTGAATGCCAAAATACATAAAAGCTAACTGTGAACAAGAAGAAAAATCTTAATAGGCAACATATGCAAATTATTTTCGCTTCTATGTGCCCAACTGAAATCAAGACAAAAATCTTACTTGTCGCATTCTCTGCATTAACATTCTTCGGATGGACTACAAAAGCCTTGGAAACTTTTCTTATCTCATCCACAATGTTGAAAAGCTCAAGGTTCACCATAGAATATTGACCCAAAATATCTTGCCTGAAAGACAACTCGAAAATGTTACATCATTATCTCAATAAAACTACTAGCAAAAAAATGACTATGTTTAATTAATTTTATCTAAAATTCCCTCTTTTGTTTCTTATAAAAAAAAATCTAAAATTCCCTCTTCCAATTTTTTTCCTCTTCAAACTTCCCTGGACATTTTCATGCCGCATGACACTTCATGCATGATCCATCCAATTATTTTGGATCCAATAATACCAAAATCATCAAATCCTCAATCCATTTGCGTTAAAAACCAACTTCCAAAACACTCCATCATTCCGTAGACTTTTCAGTTAAACTTCCAGACTCAAAGAACAGTCATATAACAACCTCAGAATAACAGACAAATGTTAAATTCTAAAAGCCCACAGATCACACAAACAATGTTTCAATCTCTATTTACCTCCACTTATCAGTTAAAGTTTTTAAATAGTACATTTACAAATAAACTAATTATAAACCATACCATTATTTTTTCAGAAAATAACATAACTATAAATCTAAACCCTCGGCAACCCCGATGTCACTAGCTCCCATAATTACAAGCATAGCATAAATAGAGATAGATAAATGGAAGCAATATAAAATACCATTTAGGGGTAGTGTTGGTACGGGCATAGGCATCAAAATCTTCGAGTATGCGAGAGATGGCTTTGAATAAACTGATGGCTCGAGTCTTGACAGCCTCGAGATTCAATTGCTGCACCACCGCCTGGTTCAGCCGCTCCACTGCAACAGGTTGTGGCGGCACCAGCTGCTGCTGCTGCTGCTGCTGGGACTGGTCTTGCATAGCCACTCCCTCCATTGCGGCCATCGCTATCTCAATATACTCTCAATAACATTCAATTTTTCTGCAGCCAAGCAACAAGTATTTTCATGCACTCATTTTATCGAACACTTTAATTTTCTCGAACTGAATCAAAAAAAAAAAAGTTAAATTGAAAAAGTTAGAAAGATTTACCGTGGGTTGTAGATTGTGTCTTACAAGATTGATCTTTGGCTTGTTCACAATGCAGTTCGTCAAAGAAACAATTTTGATTTCTTCTCTTTTTAGTATCCAAACGGTTACTCGTGAGTTTTCTGGTTTTATTTTCATTCGTTATGATTCTCTGGAATTTTATTAATTTTAATTTATTGTTTTTAATTTATATTTAATTTTTAAATAAAAATAATTTTTTTATAACTTTATCTGAATAAAAAAATTATAAATGAAAGTAAATAGTATATCCTAATAAATATTTATTAAATATACTTATTTTTTAAATTATAAAATTTAGTTTCTTTATTTATTTGACTACATACATGTCAAATAAACATATTTAAAATATTTTTTTTAATTAAACAAATAAGATATTACTTATACACATTTAAATATATATATATATATATATATATGTCATTTAGAGATTTATATTTAGATTTATTCATATTTCAGTTAAATTTAAATCTATTCAATTTCAGATAAAAAATAAATACTACTTATTAAAAATTTAAATCTATTTAAATTTTAGATAAAAAATAAATACCCCTTATGGGATATTATTCTTTTATTGTGGGTATTTTAATCCATACATTTGTACAAGAAAAAAAAACTATGTTGATTCTATTTGTGGTAATAGTATGAAAATAAAAATTAGGAAAATTATTACTTTTTCACCCAAAAATTGGTAAAAATTCAAAGATATTTAAAAATTTTAAATTACAAATTTTTCATTATAAAACTATATAATTTCCATTTGTCGTTTATGGTTTTAGAGATTTGAAAACATCAAGGGTTTAAATTTTGTTTATTACATTACTCTTCTAAATCCTAATGTCATCAAATTTTTAAGAACAAGGTGGAAAATGATGCACAAAATTTTGGGCGAAATTTTGATAATTTCTAAAATTTTTGAGTTATGTCAAATTTTCTTCAATCTAGTGTCGAAAATTTATAATTTTCCTAAAAATAATTACAAATTATAAGTATTATTCAAAGATTACCTTAAATAAACATAAATTTAAAGTTAAATTTAAAAAAAGAAAGAAAGAAGAAGAAGTAGCTAAGTTATTTTTAAATTTCTTTGTGTTCATATAATACCAAAGAGTTATTTTCTCCATTTATATTAATAGAAGAGAAATTTTACCCTTATTCAATTTAATTGAGAGGAAAATTGATCCTCAACAACGGCCGAGACTTGAGACTATTCAGAAGTTGTGCCAATGGTTAATTGGCAAAGCCTTAACTTAATTTGATTTAAAACATAAGTTGAATTTAAGAAAGACATTACAAATTTTAAAAAACGATAAAATTATCTAAATGCTGCTGTTTTGACAACTTTAAATTTAAATTACAAATTTTTATTTTTTAATTAATAAATAGGAATGGCAATGGGTACCAAACTCTCCTGCAACCTGCATTGCATTTTTATTACGAATATTAAAAAATATTTCTAATAATGCATAAAAACTTAAATTATATAATTCAAACTATAAATTTATAACAATAACTTAAAAAATCTGTATATAATATCAATCTAGATTTTATCAATGTAAATAAGAAATTAAAAATTTCAATTTTAAAAGAAATACATAAAATATATTAATCTAACGTAAAATATTTCTACTGCAAGTAAATCATCATTGCTAATATTAATGTCATGCTCCATTTTTAATCAATATACAAATATTGTCAATAATATTAACAAGGAAATTTTGTACAACTACCATTAACAACAAATTAAATAAATAAAAACCCAACTTTAATGAGCAATCATTAGGTTCAAGTCATTAAAGAAAAACAAACAAAATCAATCAAATTAAAATAAATTATCAGCAATATTAAACTTGAAAATTATAAAATTTCTACTAATTAAAAGCTTATATATATATATGATTTTCTGACCCAGGATCCTTGATCAGAGTAATAATCTAGGAGAGTGCTTGTGGTCGTTGGATTTGATCCAACGGTCACTTTATATTTTCTTTATAGAACACTAGTTCCCGACATATGGGCCCACATTGCAGAGTTTCTATAATTTTTGAAAACTGAAAAAATAAAAGAGGAAGCTTAATAGTCGTTGTTCTAGAGAGAGAAAACCTTAAAAAAAATGTACATAGTACGATTTAAGCAATTTGCAGCTTGAAATAACAAATTAAATTTAGTTTGGAATTTACAGCGACTCGTTCATTGTCGAATTGAATCACTTGTTTGAAATTTGTAGCTACCAGAGCTCCGCCATTACAACGTCGCCATCTTTCAAGTGGGTTGCATATTGATTCATATTTATCCTCTTTAATTATTTACTTTACATCCCTAAATTTGTGCTTTTTCTTCTTTTTTTTCCCTTTATTTCACTTGTAGTAAAATGAATGCTCAAAATGTGGTTGGCCAGTCAAACTGTGAGGATAGTCTCTACATACCAGAAGGAGCGCTTGACCATAAGCCACATAAAGGTCAAGAATTTGATACTTTAGATGTCACTTATGAATTTTACAACAAAATACGCTGAAGAGGCTGGTTTTAGTATCCGAATTAATTATAGTAAGATATGCAAAGAGAGTAATGACATAATAAGGAAGGAATATGTGTGCTTTAAAAAAGGACAAGCAAGACAATCCAAAGATGTTAATTGTAAGAGGAGACGCAGTATAATACGAGTTGGTTGTAGTGCAAAATTAGTAGTGGTTAAATTTGAATTCGGTAAATATATAGTTCATATATTTGTTGAAGAGCATAATCACGCACTATCTTCACCTCAAAGGGTTCATCTATTAAGGTCTCATCGTTCAATGTCAGCTGTTCAGAAAAATTTTAAGTCAACAATTAGCTGCAGTGAACATACCACCATGTCAGCAAATCAGTCATTTTGAATTACAGGCAGGGGGCTTGCAAAATATGGGATGCATATAGAGAGACTTTTATAATAATGATAGAAATTTACAGAATGAATTGAAGGATCATAATGTAGATATGTTGTACGAGCATTTTTAGTCTGAGAAGGAAAAGAACTCATCATTCTTTTACAATATCAAAACTGGATGTGATGATCGAATTACACATTGCTTTTAGGCTGATGCAGTTTGTAGGCAGGCATATAAAATTTATGGTGATGTGATTGTGCTTGATATTATGTACAACACCAATCGATATAGTATGATTTTTGCACCTTTTGTTGGGGTTAATAACCATGGTCAAACTATTATTTTTGGTTTCGGTTTTCTAAGTGATGAGACAACATAATCATTTCTTTGGTTGTTTGAGCAATTTAAGGAGCCCATGCCTTGTGATGACCAAAAATGATTATTGTTGATTAAGATCCAGCAATGGCAAAAGCTATATCTCTAGCCTTTCCACTCACTTTTCATAGATTTGGCATTTGGCATTTATTGAACCAACTTTTAGAGAGACTAAACAAAAATGTCCATATGAAATATTATAAAAATTTTCATAAATGCGTTTGGGAATCAATTAGTGTGGAAGAGTTGATGCACAATGGAAGGATATTATGGATAAGGAAAAACTAACAAAGAATGAGTGGCTACAAGGGGTGTATGAAATCATATCAAAATGGGTGCCTGCATATGTGAACCATGTGTTTTCAGCTGGGATGTCAAGTAGGCAACAAGCTGAAAGTAATCATGCAATCTTCAAGAGGTATATATAAAAAAAAAAAATCACTACTCAACTTTGTTTTTCAAGTTTTTTTTTTTTTTTTTGAGAAGGACTTTGTTTTTCAAGTTAATAGAGCACTTTCACAACAACATCATGAGGAATTGATGGCCGATAACAAAGATTTGAATGAAAGACCTATGTTGAGATTGCCATTACAAATTGAAAAGCAAATGTCTAAAATTTATACATATGAAAATTTTTATATGTTTCAAGATGAATTATGGAGTAGCTTGTTACATGCAATTGAGCTTGTTAGAGAAAATGAAGATTGTTTAGCGCATAATGTTGTGAATCAAGAAGACGGTGTTTCAAAAGTATTTGAAGTACTTTATGACGAAAAGTTAGATTTTGTTTCATGTATTTGCAAGAAATTTGAAAGTGAAGGTATCTTGTGTACACATATGCTAGCTTTGTTTAAGAAATTGCAAATTTCTTTTATGCCTAATATTTATATTCTAAAAAGATGGACTAAAGCTGCCAAACTTGAGAGGGTTATGGATGGGGATGGTGTTGAAATAAATGATTGTTCAGACAAATCAATTTTATTAAGGAGGACCAAGTTATTTTAGCTTGCTTCAAATGTGATTGATAAAGATGTTTTGAGTGAAGCAGCATCTAAAATTGTTATTGAGAACTTAGAAGATGCCCTAGAAAAAGTTGCATTAGTCATGGATAGTTGTAAAAGTAAGGGAGTATTAGAAAAGAAAAGTGGTATGCAACAACCACACTTTAATGAACCACTCCAAGTCAGGGTTAAAGGGCATGGGAAAAGACCTAGTGGCAGAAAGGAAAAAACAAAGAAGAAAGCGAAAGGGAAAGACAAAGGAAGAAGTTACAATAGATGTATTCTAGTTGGCTAGTCACACGATAAAAGAAACCACCCTTAGCTTACAAAAAGGTAAATGTGCCTTTTCATATTTATTTTGTACTAAGTTTATCATGACTTTCACTTTTTTCAATTTTTTTAATAAGATGTTGTGTTATATGATTTAGATTAGAGCTGAATACAAAAAAGAAACATAAATTTGTCTGATTCAGGTGATTGAAGCTACGCTTCCATAGGTAATTTGATTTCATTCAAGCGTGACTTCATTATACAATTTAATTTTTTAATAATAAAAGTAATTGAATAAATCTATCATTAAATTTTTTTTTAATCTTATTTTCTAGATAGGTGTTCATTCATCTTCTTTCTTATACAATTCCATTTGCAACCCAGCATAAAGGAAATCCCATTAAAAAATGCCACACATTTGAACTTATACAAATTTCTAGGATAAAGTTAAAAATCACTAAACATGAAAACTACAAAATCAAATTGATTGACCATATTGACTAATATTTTTAACTATATTTGCACTTCAATGAAGAAACTCGACGGCGGTGTTGTTACAACAGAGCTTCATTTCTCTCTTGCTGATCAGAAAGCTGCATTTTCACTTGATTAAGGTTAAATAGTTTAATTTAGGATCTAAAAGACAAATTTAAACACAAATTTAGGGATAAAAAAAAGAATAATTGAAGAGGATGAATATAAATCATTATGCAACTCACTTGAATAAAAAAATTTAATTTGTTAAATTTGTAAAACTAAATTTAATTTGTTCAATTTGGATTTTTTTTTATTTCAAGTTGTAAATTACTTAAATCGTACTATGTAAAACAAAAATTTAGTTTTCTCTCTCTAGAACTGTGACTATTGAGCTTACTATTTTATTTTTTTAGTTTTCAAAAATTATAGAAACTCTATAATGTGAGCCTATATGTCAGGAAGCAGTATTCTATAAAGAAAATATAAAGTGACCGTTGGATCAAATCCAACGATCACAAGTACTCTCCTAGATTATTACTTTGGTCCGGGATGATCAGAAAACCACTCTGTGTGTGTGTGTGTGGGGGGGGGGGGTTTAATATTAAAAAGTGTACATTTAATAAAAGTTAAAATTATCATTTTTCACTTATAGTATTGATAACACTAATAATTTTATCATATTTAAAAATTCCTAACTGTTGTGCAAATTTTGTTGAACTCGCAAGCGCACGAATCTATTGTAGAATAGATCAATGGTGTTGAGTGTCGATCCCACGAGGAGGTGGATTTTAATTGTGTGTAGAATTAATTTTGTAAATGGGTGATTGGATTTATGGGGAAATTAATTTAAAGGATGCTAGAATGGGGAAATTGATTTAAAGGATGCTAGAATTTAAATTGGAATAGCGGAATTAAATTGAAATGGAAACTATTGAGATAAAGCACTTGGGTACCTGGATCCGTATCAACATGCATCATGGGCTAAATAATCCTTATTAATACCAATTAAATCATGAGGGGGGAATCCACACCTCATGAACCACGCTCTAATCAATATGGTGCTAAGGGCTTATCGTGACAAATAATAATAACCTTATACTAGGGTGCCGGTAAAACCAGGGCGGTAACTAGATAAGATTATTATTATTTGTCGACGAAAAGTCAAAACCTCCACAGAAATTAGAGGGGAAGAGAAAATAAATTTACCAAATAAAGCCCATGACACATGTTGAGACTTCACCTTCAACCCAAGCTTGAAAGGAAATTAGCCACTCATAATTGAACTAAGGGTAAAATGGGAATTTTATTAAAATACGTAGAAAATACAAGATGGAGAAGGAATTACAGAAAACTAAGCTCAAAAATGGATTCAGGGGTATCAAATTAAGGGGGGAGCCCCTTTATAGATACATTGAGTGAATCATGGCCATCGGATTAAAAATAGTTTGGATGCACAGGATTGCGCCACGTCATCAGTGAACATTAACACGGTTTGACCACGAGTTTGACCACGCGGTTTGAACAGTAACACGGTTTGCACACGGTGCTGAGCGAACGCTTAGTCCGAATAAAGATCGTGAAACGATATCCAACAAACGATCAGGAAGTACATGTGAATAGTGCCGTGCGTGTGAAATGCCATTTTTCCTTTTATGCTCCTCTTAAGGTTTTATTTGTCACGAGTTCAAAAGTGACGTCCGTTTTGCTATCCGAAATCTCATTCATTGTGAAATGACCATGATACCCCTAAAATACACAAAATACTTAATTAAAACAAAACATATATAATTAAATAACAAGGGACTTAAATAACTCTTTATATTTGCCATAGTTAAATCCGGAAAGCACACAAATGTTCTTGAATTGTTTATTGGGAGTAGCTGCCATTATGATACTTCTCAAAAACAATTTGTGAGTGTAAACGAAAAGAATCATATTTAAGGATCTTGGCGGCAATGGGTCACAGCTGTAAATGAGGTGTCATGTCTATGTCAATTAATCGTGTAATGCACATGGCTTGAGAGTCAAAAAGGAAACAGTAAAAAGGAAAAGCAAGTAATGACAAATATAAAATTATTAAAGACAATAATGCAAATGGTAAAACAACAGTAAAATAAAACAACAGTAAAGTAAAAGGATATTTACAGGTAGTTGCGACTGTGGCTCACATCTTCCTCTGGTTTTATGTTGAGTGTTAGAAAGTGTATATTTATAAAGGAGAAATTCATCATTTTACACTTCAAATCTCACTAACATCTCTAATTTTATTTATTTAAATCCTTTGTTATTTAATTATATATGTTTTGTTTTAATTAAGTATTTTGTGTATTTTAGGGGTATCATGGTCATTTCACAATGAACGAGATTTCGGATAGCAAAACGGACGTCACTTTTGAACTCAGGATAGTCGAAAACCTTAAGAGGAGCATAAAAGGAAAAATGGCACTGTTCACACGTACGGCACTATTCACATGTATGCATCGCTTTCATGGATCATCGTTCACGACACTTTGTTCGGACAGCGTTCTTTTTCAAACCGTGTGCAAACCGTGTTCTTTGTTCAAGCCGCGTGGTCAAACCCGTGGTTAAACCGCGTACTGTTGACTGATGATGTGGCGCAATCCTGTGCGTCCAAACTGTTTTTAATCTGATGACCATAATTTACTCAATGTATCTATAAAAAGGGGGCCTCTCCCCCCTAATTTGATACCCCCTGAATCCATTTTTGAGCTTAGTTTTCTGTAATTCCTTCTCCATCTTGTATTTTCTACGTATTTTAATAAATTCCCATTTTACCCCTAGTTCAATAATGAGTAGCTAATTTTCTTTCAAGCTTGGGTTGAAGGTGAAGTCTCAACATGTGTCATGGGCTTTATTTGGTAAATTTAATTTCTCTTCTCCTCTAATTTTTATGGAGGCTTTGACTTTTTATAGACAAATAGTAATATTCTTGTCTAGTTCATACAGTTTTACCGGCACCCTAGTATAAGGTTATTATTATTTGGCACGATAAGCCCTTAACACCATATTGATTAGAGCGTGGTTCATGAGGTGTGGATTCCCCCCTCATGATTTAATTGGTATTAATAAGGATTATTTAGCCCATGGTGCATGTTGATACGGATCCAGATACCCAAGCACTCTATTTCAATAGTTTCCAATTCAATTTAATTCCGCTATTCCAATTTAAATTCTAGTATCCTTTAAATCAATTTCCCCATAAATCCAATCACCCATTTACAAAATTAATTCTACACATAATTAAAATCCACCTCCTCGTGGGATCGACACTCAACACCATTGATCTATTCTACAATAGATTAGATGCGCTGACTTGAGTTCAACAAAATTTGCACAACAAGTTTTTGGCGCCGTTGCCGGGGAGGTAAGTATTTTGATTTGTAGAATTAATTTTTTGTAAATAATTTTATTATTATTATTATTACTATTAGTATTATTATTATTATTATTTTAGTTGTTTCCTTGTAATTTTTTTTTTCTTCTTAATTAATTAAAAAAAGAAGAAGTGAATTTACATTTTCTAGGTAACAATTTCTTTTTTTCTTATTTAAATTTCTGCATTTTAATTTTCGAGTTATTCTTCTTTATAATTTTTCATTTATCTTGTTAATTTATTTGAATTTTAGTTAACTTCACGTATTTGTTTTAGTGTGTTTTTTTTTTAATAGAAAGGTTGTAACAGCGCAATAAGGTTAGTATCGTAATTTCCCCTTCTTCTTTATTTTTATTTGTTTTGTTCTCAATTTATTTTCTTTATTTGCATGCATGGTCGTAGGTCATTATTACCTAATCTTGAGCCTATAGACCTTGAATTAGAAAGAAGAACACTTACACACAAACACATCGCACTTAAAGAAAAAATTGAAATGGATTTGCAACAACCAGGAACCACGGGAGGGCCATTTAAGGACTACTTGAGTCCTTAGCTAATTTGAGCACATCATGCATTAGATACCCAAATGTAGCTGCTAGGAGTTTTGAATTAAAACCTAGTGTGCTAAATTGTCTCCCAACATTCTATGGCTTAGAAAATGAGGACCCATATAATCATCTGAATGATTTTCATACAATTTGTCAAACCTTTAAATATGAGAATTTTTCAGAAGATGATGTTAAACTTAGACTATTCCCATTTTCTTTAAAGGATAGAGCTCGTTCATGGTTCAATACACTGCCTGCTAATAGCATTACAACATGGGAACAAATGGTAACAAAATTTTTAAATAAATATTTCCCAGTTCATAAAACCAATGCTATTCGCAGGGAAATCTCAGAGTTCACCCAGAGAGAAGACGAGCAATTTTTCGAAGCGTGGGAGCGATTCAATGGGCTACTCTTAAAGTGTCCACATCATGGGTACGAGAAATGGCACCAATGCCAATACTTCTTGGAGGGATTATTGCCAAATGTGCAAGAATGGCTAATGGCGACAAGTGGAGGAGAGCTAATGTCAAAAAGTGCATCAGAGATTTGGGATTTCTTCCAGCGACAAGCAGATAATTCCCAACAGCGGAGTCGATCACTCAGGAATACTAGAAGAATTAAAGGAGTAAATGAGGTTCACATTGGCGAATCCGGTTCGGGAATCAAAGAAGTCAAAGAAATGGTTGAAGGCCTTTCTCGACAAATAGCATCTTTGACGACTGCTAAATCAACAGAGCCACATGACCATGACTCATATTCAGATCAAGCCAATGCTATCGGTGTAATGAGAAAACCATCAAATTACAACCCATACTCCAACACATATAATCCTGGATGGAGAGATCACCCCAATTTTTCATGGTCTCAAGGATTCCAACAAAATGGACTAGCAGCTCCAGCTCCACCAATGCAACCAATTCCTCAAGTTCCTCAAGCCTCTCAGCCACCATTTAGACCATACAATCATAACCAAAACTACTCTCAACCCAAACCATGGGAGGATGCTCTCCAGAATCTCAAGAATGTTACTCACTCCACGATTGAGCAACAAAACCGCACCATTGATGGACTACGGAATGAGATGAGAAGCGGGCTTAACTCACAAGCCCAATCGGTTTCAAGCCTCGAGAAGATGGTGGGACAACTTGCTTCTTGATTCGGACTTTGGCAATGACTGTTGAGAAAGGTAAATTTCCAAGTCAACCGATGCCTAATCCTAAAGGAGTACATGAAGCAAGTACCGATTCACCACATCATGGAGAGGTCAAAGCGTTATGACCTTACGAAAAGGAAAAGAAGTCGACAACAAAGTGGAGATGCCGGTGACAAAATCAACTCAGTTGTACACAGTAAATGCGAGGACTCACCACCTGGAGAGAAAGAAGAAACCAACCCACGAGAGTATGTTCCTAAGGCTCCATTCCTCAGAGGTTAGCTAAAGGAAAGAAGGGAAAATCCACAGGTGAGATTCTTGAAATCTTCAAACAGGTAAGTGTTAACATCCCTTTACTTGATGCTATAAAACAAGTTTCATCTTATTCTAAGTTTCTTGAAGACCTTTGCACTAAAAAGAGAAACATTCACGTTCAAAAGAAGGCATTTTTAACAGAAAACGTTAGTTTTATACTCTAACACAAAATTCCTCTAAAATGTAAAGACTTAGGCTCCCCTACTATCTCATGTAGTATAGGAAACCACATAATTGAGAATGTTTTGTTGGATTTAGGAGCTAGTGTTAATCTATTGTCTTACTCAGTATTTGTGAAATTTGGATTGAGAGAATTACACCCAACTCCAGTGGTGTTACAACTTGCAGATCGGTCTACGAAAATACCTCGTGGTATTGTGGAGGACGTGCTTATACAGGTAGACAAGTTTTCTTTTCTTGTTGATTTTATTGTAATTGACACTCAACCAATCTAGGATTCAAGGAAGCACATCCCCATTATCCTAGGCCAACCTTTCTTGGCAACTGCTTTCGCTCACATTCAATGCGGGGCGAAAATATGCAGTTGTCCTTCGGCAATATGACCATGGAGCTCAAAATCTTCAACATTGCCAAACAACCTCACAATGCAGGAGAAGAAATTGTTGACGTGGATTTAATTGAAGCATTAGTTGATGATACTTTTATTTCAAATCTTAGTGATGATCCTTTACAAACATGTTTAACTCACTTTAGTTTGGATTTTGATATTGACAGATCAGTCGATGAGGTCAACGCCTACTGACTCGGACCATCCATGGACACTAATAAATGGAAGTCAAGAGTTGAACAACTAGCACCATCAGAGAAGAAAATCATCCCATCATCAGAATCACCACCGAAAGTCGAGCTCAAACCATTACCCAACACTTTGGAATATGCATTCTTGGGAGAAGAAAGCACTCTACCGGTAATCATCTCATCATCCCTAAATGACGAACAAAAAGGTAAGTTTTTGGATGTTTTAAAAGAGCACAAAGGAGCATTAGGATAGACTATAGCGAGACATAAAAGGTATAAACCCAGTAGGATCGCATGCATTACATTCACCTTGATGAAAATGCTAAATCTACTAGGAAATGCAACGTCGGTTAAATCACAATATGAAAGAAGTTGTTAGAACGCGGAAGTGCTTAAACTATTAGATGCGGGTATCATTTACCCCATTTACGATAGTTCATGGGTCGATCTGTGCAAGTGGTCCCCAAAAGTCGGTGAGTCACATGTTACCAATGCTGATAATGAATTGATACCACTGAGTGACTACGGGATGGCGTGTATGCATTGATTATAGGAAGTTAAATTCTCACACGTAAAGACCATTTTCCTTTACCATTTATTGATCAAATGCTTGATAGATTAGCGAGGCCATGAATTTTATTGTTTTCTAGATGGCTATTCGAGGATACAATCAGATCCCCACAAAGACCAAAAGATCAAGAGAAAACCACTTTCACTTGCCTTTTCGCACTTTTTGCATATAGGAGAATGCCATTTGGATTATGTAATGCACCTGCTACATTTCAACGTTGTATGTTAAGCATTTTTTCTGATATGGTTGAACGATTTCTTGAGGTCTTTATGGATGATTTTTCTGTCTTTGGTGACTCATTTGATCAATGTTTACATCATCTAACACAAGTTTTGCAGAGATGTATAGAGAAGAATTTGGTCTTAAATTGGGAGAAGTGTCATTTTATGGTAAAACAAGGTATAGTTCTCGGTCACATCATTTCATGCAAAGGTATTGAGGTTGACAAAGCCAAGGTGGATCTCATTTCTAATCTTCCTCCACCTAAAACGGTCAGAGAAGTAAGATCTTTCCTTGGGCATGCTGGTTTTTATAGACGTTTCATTAAAGATTTTAGCAAAGTTTCTAGACCTTTATGCAATTTACTTGCTAAGGATGCACATTTTATCTTTGATGATTCATGTCTTGTAGCATTTGAAAAGTTAAAACATTTGTTGACGTCATCACCCATCATTCAGCCACCAAACCTGAGCCTACCATTTGAGATTATGTGTGATGCATCGATTATGCGGTAGGAGCAGATATTAGGACAAAGAGTAGATCAATTCCTCATGTTATTTACTATGCTAGTATGACATTAAACGATGCACGATTGAACTATTCAACTACTGAAAAGAAATGCTAGCAAGATAGTATTTGCATTAGAAAAATTTCGATCTTATCTCATTGGTTGTAAAATTATTGTGTTCACGAGATCATGCTTTGCTCTGAAATATCTTCTCACAAAGAAAGATGCAAAAGCTAGACTAATTAGTTGGGTGTTGCTTTTGCAGGAATTTGACTTGGAATTCAAAGATAAGAAAGGGACGAGAAAATGTTGTGGTGACCATCTCTCTCGTCTCACTTTGACATCAACACGAACCCTTAACATTGAATGAGTCATTTCAGGATGAACAATTAATGAGTGTGGAAATATTACCTTGGTATCTTTGATATAGTTAATTATCTTGTTACAGGTAAACTTCGAGCATTGGACCAAGCAAGACAGGGCAAATTCTTTGCGAGAAATAAAGAATTTTTTTAGGATGACCCGTATCTGTTTAAGTATTGTGCAGATCAAATTGTTCGACGATGTGTCCCCGAGAATGAAGTTCATAACATCCTTTCGTTCGCCATGAACAAGCTTGTGGAGGCCACTTGGCGCTAAGAAACAGGGACTAAAGTTCTACAATGTGGTTTTATTGGCCAAGTATATTTCGAGATGCTTACACCTTTTGTTCTTCATGTGATAGGTGTCAACGAATGGGGAGCATTACGAAGGAACATGATGCCACTAAATCCAATTTTAGTGGTTGAGATTTTTGATGTATGGGGTATCGACTTCATGGGACCGTTTCCCCGTCTTTTGGCCATCACTACATATTGGTTCTTTGTTGACTATGTTTGAAATGGGTAGAGGCAATTCCATGCGAACCAATGATCATAAAGTGGTGATAGGGTTTTGAAGAAACAACATTGTTTCACGCTTTGGATTCCCTCGAGCAATAATCAGTGATGGTGGTACCCACTTTTGCAATAAATCATTCAAAGCACTTTTGACAAAGTACTCCATCACTCATAAAGTGGCGACTCCGTATCATCCGTAAACCAGTGGCCAAGTTGAGATCTCCAATCGAGAAATAAAGCACATCTTAGAAAAAACGGTGAGGCCAGACAGAAAAGATTGGTCATTAAGACTCGATGATGCATTATGGGCATATAGAACGGCTTTCAAGACCCCAATTGGGATGTCACCCTACAGGCTAGTGTATGGAAAAGCTTGCCACCTACCTGTGGAACTCGAGCATCGTGCGTCTTGGGCCATCAAGAAATTCAATTTTGACATGCGGCAAGCGGCTCGAAAGACGATTACAAATGGAGAACTTGAAGAAATTCGTAATGATGCATACGAAAATGCCAAGGTTTACAAGCAGCGAATGAAAGTCTTTCATGATAAGCGATTATGAAAAAATCTTTCACTCCAGGTCAGAAAGTACTTTTATTCAATTCGTTTGCACCTATTCCCAGGTAAGCTACGCTCTCGATGGTCCGGCCCCTTTATTGTTCAAACTGTTTTTCCACATGGGGCAATTGAAATTAAGGACCCAAAAAATGGTGTCACGTTGAAAGTTAATGGTCAAAGATTAAAGCCATATCTAGAGTACCAACCACATGGAGAGGACACCGAAATAAATTTAAGTGACCCACCAGATTTGAATTAAGATTTTTCTTTTCGGTGATTTATTTATTTATTTATTTTCTTCTGCTAATTGAAATCATTTGTGCATAAGTGTGTTTGTTTAACCATTGAGCTTTCTTTTATTACTTTTAATCATGAGACAGTTCCTCTTGAACATCCTTAGACGACTTCAACGTGTCCAATCTCATCTCAGAGGCCAGATACGATTTTGTAAAACACATCGTATTTGGAAGCTACAACCACCGAGTTAATATCCCGTTGAGGATTTAGAAAGCCAACTCAGAGACATTGAAAGCAGTGTCTACAACATCCAGTTGGAGCTTGAGGTAAATTCTATAAGAGGACGATTGTGATTTTCTTTGTGTGTTTTTATTTGTTTGTTATTCCGTTTGTGTGTTTTAGTTTGTGTGTTTTAGTTTGTCACCCGGTTAAGTGGCGGATAACGGTACTCCGTGACAATCAAGTCGGTTACTTGATTTCCCATAATTACCGATCTTCGAGGCGAAGGTATGGATAGAAACGAGATCTTAGCAAAGCTTCATAGTCGATTCCCTTCACTTCCTCAGAATGCCCTCCTCACAATCTATAAAGCTCGATCTGAACGCATGCGATTGCTCATGAGGAATAACATACCTGCGATATCCATTTGGTTAATCGAGGCTAAAATGCGCTTGCGGGTGAGTTGCCTCTAAATTTATTGCATACATGCCTGGTTGTGGTAAAGGAAATTATGCAAGAAAGCGAAGAGCTCGAAAGATTTCGGTTGCTTGTCATAAGTGTGCCAGAATGATATGCAATAAAAAACGATGTTCTTTAGGAATGGTGTCGATAACGAGAGAAGATAAGATTCAATTCATTAGGGATGGCTTGAATAAGGAGTCATTGGATGATATCATTTGTCTCTTGAAACGCATCCCGGTGGATATGTGCAAGGCGATTCTCGATTATGGCCATCATTCGAAAAGAGCATGCACGATCTGATCTCGGGAATCGACTATAAACGACCACATTTGCCGGTTTATAAGAAAACTGGATGGGAAGCCTATCCTCGACCCATAGAGGCGTTGAAGCCGTTTACGGACGTAAAACCGAGAGGAAGATGTGAGCCACGATCGCAACTACACATGTAAATATCCTTTTACTTTCTTGTTGTTTTATTTTCTTGTTGTTTTACCATTTGCATTATTGTCTTTAATAATTTTATATTTGTCATTACTTGTTTTTCCTTTTCTTGTTTCTTTTTGACTCTCAAGCCATGTGCATTACGATTAATTGACATAGACATGACACCTCATTCACATTTGTGACCCTTGCCGCCAAGATCCTTAAATATGATTCTTTTCATTTGCACTCACAAATTATTTTTGAGAATATCCTAATGGCAGCTACTCCCCATAAACAATTCAAGAACATTTGTGTGCTTTCTGGATTTAACTATGGCAAATATAAAGAGTTCTTTGAGGCGACCATTGATCTTGGTCGAAACATAGCGAGAGAAAAATTACACTTGGTGTACGGCGGAGGTGACCGAAGGTTATCAAAATTGGTCTCAGAAGCTGCTTTTGTCAGAGGAAGTCAAGTGTTAGGCATCATACCCACAAGCCCTAAAACCTTTGGGCTGCTTGTCTAACTCACCGATTTGGAGAAGAGTTAGTTGTCTCGGGTATGCAAGAAAGAATAAGCGAAATGCTTAATCATCTTGATGCTTTTATTTTCTTACCGGGAGATCTTGCAACTCTAGAGGCACTTATCACTTTAGCATCTTGGGCCCATCTGCACATTCATCAGAAACCCATCGGTTTGTTAAATGTCAATAATTTTTATGATGGCTTTATCGCATTTCTTAACCATGCAATAAAAAACTACTTCATTCCTCTACGGTGAAAAAGCTTTTATTTGTGCTCACACTTTTCTAATGAGCTACTTGATCATTACAAGCTTATCAACGAGCCGGATCCCAAGACCTTGGTGTTGGAGTGTACAAATAACGATGGTAACAATAGCGTGATAAAAGTACAAATTAGATTTAAATCTCCGCTTTGTAAATATTTTCTTACGTGTTACACCACCCGGGTGATGTCTTCTAAACTCAACTTCTTTCTTTTAAAACATTGAGGACAATGTTTAGTTACAGTTGGGGGAGGGGATAGTTGACAATTGTGGAATGTTGGTTAAGTTTTTACTAATTTTTTGTTGTAGAAACTAACTGTTGCTAACTGTTTGTGTTGAAGATGGCTGAATATGGAGTGTAGTTACTCTAGAAACGCATCTTCTTAGTAAATAAAAAATAAAAAATAATAAAAATAATAAAAATAATAAAAAAAAAAAATTTTTTTATTTTTCGTGTGATCCTTCTAACCTTTTGACTTCTCCTTTATAAATATGCATTTTCAAATTTTGAGTCGAAGATGGCTGAATATAGAGTGTAGTGCCTCTAGAAACGCATCTTCTTAGTTTAAAAAAAAAAATCATTTTTCTATCATTTTAAGTGTAACATTTTCAATTAGTTTTTCTGCATTATTTTCACATTTCTGCATGCATATTTTCCTTTCATGTTTAGAATAGGTTGGGGGGTAGAATGTTGTTTTTTTTTAAAAAAAAAAATAGTGTGATTTTGTTTTTATTTTTGGATGGCATGATGATTTTCAAATTTTAGTATTTGTATTATCTTTGGTCTTAAGTGATATTACACTATGTTTGCTACTCTACATGTTGATGTCGGAGATAAATATGAGTTGCTTGAAAGAATTGACATGTCATAATGAATACCAAGTGAGCTTTTGAGCCTATTATTTTTCTTGGAGAGTAACCCTTTTTGCCCATTCTTCATACAGCTTAGCAAGATATTATTATTTTATACATGATCTTTAGATTTCCTTGGAGTCAACCCTTTAAAAAAAAAAAAGTTAAAAAAAAAAAAATGCGTTGCTACATCTAAAGGTCCATTTAACTAGTAGATATGGAGGATTATCTAGAGCCCTAAAAGATGATGGAAAGGCCATCTTTGACCCGTTTGAGCCTTTCTAGCCATCCCTTATGTGAAATATCCATAGTTAGCCCTTTTGAGCCTTTTATAAAAAAAAAAAAAAAAAAAAACCTTTTCTTTGTCAACTTATCATCTTGACCCACTCTAATTTGGAGTATTACACGATATCTTACAAAGTTCCATCACCTATTCATGTTTGAGAAAAATATAAATAATTATTTTGTTTAGTAAAGTTGTACAATAACCAAAAAAAAAAAAAAGAGAAAAAAAAAGAAAAAAAAAATTCTCTAAAACAAAAAAAAAAAAGAAAAAAAAAAGAGAGAGAGATATATAATTCAATAAGTGAAATGCATTTTTTTTTCTTCCAAAAGATATTATTTTTCTCAAACATGTATTTTGTTTTCTCTATTTTCCTTTCTTTGTTAGCCATGTCCCTAGCCTACGTTACATCCTAATAAAAGTCCTTCTTGATTTTAGGGAACTATAGTCTGAAGTAGAAGTTAGTTATATG
Organism: Atalantia buxifolia; assembly: GCA_030444775.1. Classification (NCBI taxonomy): domain Eukaryota; kingdom Viridiplantae; phylum Streptophyta; class Magnoliopsida; order Sapindales; family Rutaceae; genus Atalantia; species Atalantia buxifolia. Next base: position 20,425,064 of record CM059831.1, on the reverse strand, counting down.
GGCTAAAAGATGTTGTAATGCATAATAATTAAAAAAAAAAAAAAAGAAGTAAATAAATTGGGTTGACTAGCATTTTGTTTGACTTGAGATCGTGTTATTTCTAAGTTGTGGGCATATTCTTTTCATCTTGGTGAGAGTGTGTGATATTATTTCTTTACTATCTTCACTCCATTTATCATTCATTGAAGTGACAATTTTTATTGGGTTTAATTTCCTTGTGAGAGTGTCACTATTACCGGTGAGATTTTGGGGTTTGACATGTCATTTTTGAAAGTAGCTGTATTTACTTGGTTGATTCATGTGGATGGTTGATGTGGGTGTGATGTTTCTTTAGACTGGAGATAATGCTTATACTTTTATTTAATTGTTGTCATTAGTCTGATTGAATAAACAAGTTTGTTTAAAAAAAAAAAAAATTTGGGTTTGAGTTTTATTTTCGCTTTATTTGCTAGGGACTAGCAATAAAATTGGTTGGGGTGTGTTGAGTGTTAGAAAGTGTATATTTATAAAGGAGAAATTCATCATTTTACACTTCAAATCTCACTAACATCTCTAATTTTATTTATTTAAATCCTTTGTTATTTAATTATATATGTTTTGTTTTAATTAAGTATTTTGTGTATTTTAGGGGTATCATGGTCATTTCACAATGAACGAGATTTCGGATAGCAAAACGGACGTCACTTTTGAACTCAGGATAGTCGAAAACCTTAAGAGGAGCATAAAAGGAAAAATGGCCTTTGTTCACATGTGCGGCACTATTCACATATGCATCGTTTTCATGGATCGCTTCACGACACTCGCTGCATCGAGACCGCGTTCTTTCGTTCAAACCGTGTGCAAACCGTGTTCTTTGTTCAAACCGCGTGGTCAAACCCGTGGTCAAACCGTGTTACTGTTCACTGATGACGTGGCGCAATCTTGTGCATCCAAACTATTTTTAATCCGATGGCCATGATTCACTCAATGTATCTATAAAAGGGGCCTCTCCCCCCTAATTTGATACCCCTGAATCCATTTTTGAGCTTAGTTTTCTGTAATTCCTTCTCCATCTTGTATTTTCTACGTATTTTAATAAATTCCCATTTTACCCTAGTTCAATTATGAGTAGCTAATTTTCTTTCAAGCTTGGGTTGAAGGTGAAGTCTCAACATGTGTCATGGGCTTTATTTGGTAAATTTATTTTCTCTTCTCCTCTAATTTCTGTGGAGGTTTTGACTTTTCGTCGACAAATAATAATAATCTTGTCTAGTTACACCCGGTTTCTAAGACCCTAGTATAAGGTTATTATTATTTGGCACGATAAGCCCTTAACACCATATTGATTAGAGCGTGGTTCATGAGGTGTGGATTCCCCCCTCATGATTTAATTGGTATTAATAAGGATTATTTAGCCCATGGTGCATGTTGATACGGATCCAGATACCCAAGCACTCTATTTCAATAGTTTCCAATTCAATTTAATTCCGCTATTCCAATTTAAATTCTAGTATCCTTTAAATCAATTTCCCCATAAATCCAATCACCCATTTACAAAATTAATTCTACACATAATTAAAATCCACCTCCTCGTGGGATCGACACTCAACACCATTGATCTATTCTACAATAGATTCGTGCGCTTGCGAGTTCAACAAAATTTGCACAACATTTTACGTCCAGAAACGGCTTCAACGCCCTCTATGGGTCGAGGATAGGCTTCCCATCCAGTTTTCTTACAAACTGGCAAACAGGGTCGTTTATAGTCAGATTTCCGAGACTGTATCGTGCATGCTCTTTCTGGAATGATGGCCATAACTGGAGAATCGCTCCTTGCACATATCTACTGGGATGCGTTTCAAGAGATAAAAGGATATCATCCAATGACTCCTTATTCAAGCCATCCCTAATGAATTGAATCTTATCTTCTCAAGTATCGACACCATTCCTAAAGAACATCGTTTTTATTGCATATCATTCTGGCACACTTATGACAAGCAACCGAAATCTTTCGAGCTCTTCGCTTTCTTGCATAATTTCCTTTACCACAACCAGGCATGTATGCAATAAATTTAGGAGGCAACTCACCCTGCCAAAGCGTACTTTAGCCTCGATTAACCAAATGAATATCGCGGGTATGTTATTCCTCATGAGCAATCGCATGCGTTCGGATCGAGCTTTATAGATTGTGAGGAGGGCATTCTGAGGAAGTGAAGGGAATCGACTATGAAGCTTTGCTAAGATCTCGTTTCTATCCATACCTTCGCCTCAGAAGATCAGTAATTATGGGAAACTGAAGTAACCGACTTGATTGTCACGGAGTACCGTTATCTGCCACTTAACCGGGGTGACAAACTAAAACAAAAAAACTAAAACACACAAACGAAGTAACAAATAAAAACACACAAAGAAAATCACAATCGTCCTCTTATAGAATTTACCTCAAGCTCCAACTGGATGTTGTAGACACTTATCTCAATGTCTCTGAGTTGGCTTTCTAAATCCTCAACGTGGGATATTAACTCCGGTGGTTGTAGCTTCCAAATACGATGTGTTTTACAAAATCGTATCTGGCCTCTGAGATGAGATTGGACACGTTGAAGTCGTCTAAGGATGTTCAAGAGGAACTGTCTCATGATTAGAAGTGATAAAAGAAAGCTCAATGGTTAAACAAACACACTTATGCACAAACAATTTCAATTAGCAAAAGAATAGTAAAAAGAAAGAAAAAAAAATCAAATCACGAAAAAAAAACAGAAAAATCTTAATTCAAATGTGGTGGGTCACTCAAATTTATTTCGGTGTCCTCTCCATGTGGTTGGTACTCAAGATATGGCTTTAATCTTTGACCATTAACTTTAAACGTGACACCGTTCTTTGGGTCCTTAATTTCAATTGCCCCATGTGGAAAAACAGTATGAACAATGAAGGGGCCAGACCATCGAGAGCGTAGCTTACCTGGGAATAGGTGCAAACGAGAATTGAATAAAAGTACTTTCGACACAGTGAAAGATTTTCTCATAATCTACTTATCATGAAAGACTTTCATTCACTACTTGGCATTTTCGTATGCATCGTTACGAATTTCTTCAAGTTCTCACACTGTAATGTCGTCTTTTCCGAGCCACTTTTGCTTTGCATGTCAAAATTGAATTTCTTGATGGCCCAAGACGCACGATGCTCGAGTTCCACGGTAGGTGGCAAGCTTTTCCATACACTAGCCTTTTGTAGGGTGACATCCCAATTGGGGTTTTGAACGCCGTTCTATATGCCCATAATGCATCATCAAGTCTTAATGACCAATCTTTTTCTGCGCCTCACGGTCTTTTCTAAGATGTGCTTTATTTCTCGATTGGAGATCTCAACTTGGCCACTGGTTTGCGGATGATACGGGGTCGCCACTTTATGAGTGATGGAGTACTTTGTCAAAAGTGCTTTGAATGATTTGTTGCAAAAGTGGGTACCACCATCACTGATTATCGTTCGAGGGAATCCAAAGCGTGAAACAATGTTGCTCTTCAAAAACCCTATCACCACTTTATGATCATTGGTCCTGCATGGAATTGCCTCTACCCATTTTGATACATAGTCAACAGCAACCAATATGTAATGATGGCCAAAAGACGCGGGAAAGCGTCCCATGAAGTCGATACCCCATACATCAAAAATCTCAACCACTAAAATTGGATTTAGTGGCATCATGTTCCTTCGTGTAATGCTCCCCATTCGTTGACACCTATCACATGAAGAACAAAAGGTGTAAGCATCTCGAAATATAGTTGGCCAATAGAAGCCACATTGTAGAACTTTAGTCCCTGTTTTCTTAGCAATGAAGTGGCCTCCACAAGCTTGTTCATGACAGAACGAAAGGATGTTATGAACTTCATTCTCTGGGACACATCGTCGAATAATTTGATCTGCACAATACTTAAACAGACAGGGGTCATCCCAGAAAAAATTCTTTATTTCCGCAAAGAATTTGGCCCTGTCTTGCTTGGTCCAATGCTCTGGAAGTTTACCTGTAACAAGATAATTAACTATATCAGCATACCAAGGTAATACTTCCACACTCATTAATTGCTCATCCGGAAATGACTCATTCAATAGTAAAGGTTCTGTTATTGTGTCAAAATGGAGACGAGAGAGATGGTCAGCCACAACATTTTCTGTCCCTTTCTTATCTTTGAACTCCAGGTCAAACTCCTGCAAAAGCAACACCCAACGAATTAGTCTAGCTTTTGCATCTTTCTTTGTGAGAAGATATTTCAGAGCAGCATGATCTGTGAATACAATTATTTTACAACCAATAAGATAAGACCGAAATTTTTCTAATGCAAACACTACTGCTAGCATTTCTTTTTCAGTAGTTGAATAGTTCAACTGTGCATCGTTTAATGTCATACTAGCATAGTAAATAACATGAGGAATTCGATCAACTCTTTGTCCTAATACTGCTCCTACTGCATAATCAGATGCATCACACATAAGCTCAAATGGTAAGCTCCAGTTTAGTGGCTGAATGATGGGTGATGTTGTTAACAAATGCTTTAGATTTTCAAACGCCACAAGACATGAAGCATTAAAGACAAAAGGTATATCCTTAGCAAGTAAATTGCATAAGGGTCTAGAAATTTTGCTAAAATCCTTAATGAAACGTCTATAAAAACCAGCATGCCCAAGGAAAGATCTTACTTCTCTGACTGATTTAGGTGGAGGAAGATTAGAAATGAGATCCACCTTGGCTTTGTCAACCTCAATAACTTTGCATGAAATGATGTGACCGAGAACTATACCTTATTTTACCATGAAATGGCATTTCTCCCAATTTAAGACCAAATTCTTCTCTATACATCTCTGCAAAACTTGTGTTAGATGATGTAAACATTGATCAAATGAATCTCCAAAAATAGAAAAATCATCCATAAAGACCTCAAGAAACCGTTCAACCATATCAGAAAAAATGCTTAACATACAACGTTGAAATGTAGCAGGTGCATTACATAATCCAAATGGCATTCTCCTATATGCAAAAGTGCCAAAAGGGCAAGTGAAAGTGGTTTTCTCTTGATCTTTTGGTGCTATGGAATTTGATTGTATCCTGAGTAGCCATCTAGAAAGCAATAAAATTCATGGCCTGCTAATCTATCAAGCATTTGATCAATAAATGGTAAAGGAAAATGGTCTTTACGTGTGACAGAATTTAACTTCCTATAATCAATGCATACACGCCATCCTGTAGTCACTCTAGTGGGTATCAATTCATTATTAGCATTGGTAACTACTGTAACTCCTGACTTTTTAGGGACAACTTGCACATGACCATGAACTATCGAAATCGGTAAATGATACCTGCATCTAATAGCTTAAGGACTTCCGTTCTAACAACTTCTTTCATATTAGGATTTAACCGACGTTGCATTTCCCTAGTAGATTTAGCATTTTCATCAAGGTGAATGTAATGCATGCAGTCTGCTGGGTTTATACCTTTTATGTCTGCTATGGTCCATCCTAATGCTCCTTTGTGCTCTTTTAAAACATCCAACAACTTACCTTTTTGCTCGTCATTTAGGGATGATGAGATGATTACCGGTAGAGTGCTTTCTTCTCCCAAGAACGCATATTCCAAAGTGTTGGGTAATGGTTTGAGCTCGAGTTTCGGTGGTGACTCTGATGATGGGATGATTTTCTTCTCTGATGGTGCTAGTTGTTCAACTCTTGACTTCCATTTATTAGTGTCCATGGATGGTGCTGAGTCAAGTAAGGCGTTGACCTCATCGACTGATCTGTCAATATCAAAATCCAAACCAAAGTGAGTTAAACATGTTTGTAAAGGGTCATCACTAAGGTTTGAAAGAAAAGTATCATCAACTAATGCTTCAATTAAATCCACGTCAACAATTCCATCATCTGCATTGTGAGGTTGTTTGGCAATATTGAAGATGTTGAGCTCCATGGTCATATTGCCAAAGGACAACTGCATATTTCCAGTTCTGCATTGAATGTGAGCATCCGCAGTTGCCAAGAAAGGTCGGCCTAGGATAATGGGGATGTGCTTCCTTGAATCCTGTATTGGTTGAGTGTCAATTACAATGAAATCAATAGGAAAATAAAACTTGTCTACCTGTATAAGCACGTCCTCCACAATACCACGAGGGATTTTCGTGGACCGATCTGCAAGCTGTAACACCACTGGAGTTGGGTGTAATTCTCCCAATCCAAGTTTCACAAATACTGAGTAAGGCAAAAGATTAACACTAACTCCTAAATCCAACAAAGCATTCTCAATTGTGTGGTTCCCTATACTACATGAGATAGTGGGGGAGCCTGGGTCTTTACATTTTAGAGGAATTTTGTGTTGGAGTATAGAACTAACATTTTCAGTTAAAAATGCCTTTTTCTGAACATGAATGTTTCTCTTTTTAGTGCAAAGGTCTTTAAGAAACTTGGCATAAGATGGAACTTGCTTTATTGCATCAAGTAAAGGGATGTTAACACTTACCTGTTTGAAGACTTCAAGAATCTCACCTGTGGATTTTCCCTTCTTTCCTTTAGCTAACCTCTGAGGGAATGGAGCTTTAGGAACGTATTCCCGTGGGTTGGTTTCTTCTTTCTCCTCCGGTGGCGAGTCTTCAACATTTACAGGTACAATTTGATTTTCTTTGGTCGCTGGCATCTCCACTTTGTTGTCGACTTCTTTTCCTTTTCGTAAGGTCATAACGGCTTTGACCTCTCCATGCTGTTGCGGTGAACTGGTAGTTGCTTCATGTACTCCTTTAGGATTAGGCACTGGTTGACTTGGAAATTTGCCTTTCTCAACAGTCATTGCCAAAGTCTGAACTGAAGAAGCAAGTTGTCCCACCATCTTCTCGAGGCTTGAAACTGATTGGGCTTGTGAGTTGAAGCCTGCTCTCATCTCATTTCGTAGTCCATCAATGGTGCGGTTCTGTTGCTCGATCATGGAGTTAGTAACATTCTTGACATTCTGGAAGGCATCCTCCCATTGTCTGGGTTGAGAGTAGTTTTGGTTCTGATTATATGGTCTTAAGGTTTTCGACTGTCCTGAGTTCAAAAGTGACGTCCGTTTTGCTATCCGAAATCTCATTCATTGTGAAATGACCATGATACCCCTAAAATACACAAAATACTTAATTAAAACAAAACATATATAATTAAATAACAAGGGACTTAAATAAATAAAATTAGAGATGTTAGTGAGATTTGAAGTGTAAAATGATGAATTTCTCCTTTATAAATATACACTTTCTAACACTCAACACTAACCTATTTTATGAATTGTCTACTTTTATTTGTTTTAAAGTAAAATTTTTGTAGTTAAATCCTTAAATCATGATGCTTGAATTGAAAAACGGATATGAAGTTTAAATTCCGAAGACTCAAAAGTCTTTGGAAGAATCACTAGCCTTGGATCCAACATTAATTTTGAACGGCTGATATTGTACCACGTATTTGAGCTCATGTGCACCTCGTTGCACTAAATTTAATACACTGGTTTGGTAGATCACTTACCTTAACAAATGAGCAAATGGAAAGTCTGCTTTGACTTCATTTGTAATTATTGATGATGTTAAATCCAATGATCTATAATGGTTGCAATTTTAAACTACGAAAAGAAAATAAATGAGTGATAATTGCGTAGTAGATTTTAGAGGTGAATTTTTTAGGTATAATTTTGGAGTGAATTTAGGGAAAAAAAATCTCTTCTCTTCCTTTTTGTTTTAAAATTTCATGTATTGTATATCACAAGTTTATTAAATAAAATAATTGCTTCACTTTTAAATATGAGTGACTAATTTTCAAATTATGGAATTAATTACCCTCTCAAGTGAGTTCTAAATTTATTTTTTTAATTACATATTTTTAATTTGTATTTTTCACCAACTATTTTCATTTCATTTTAATCTATAAATCTGGATCCACTTTGAATTGTTTGATATTTAGACATAATATAGACACACCAATATTGTTGTGGCACATCATGTACTTTATCCCTATATTTATTCATAAGTGGCTAGTTAATAATTAAGTCATATAATTATATAACGATAAAATATAAATATGAAAGAATATTATGATCATAATTTGAATACCAAGAGTGGATCCGATAACTTTAGTAATTTTTAGACTATTAGTTTCTTTTTTTACAATTAATTTTTATTTAATAATTGACTAATAGATTTTTAAATTCTTTATAATTTGAACTCGTACCCACCGCATTATATTATAATTAGGCACTCTTACACTTAGGAGCAATTAACAACTTTTGAATCGTAGCAAGTGTTTTGCATCGATGCCTATAATTTTTTAAATTTGATGCCTACTTCTTTTTATTATTTTTTATTTTCTTTTCACATTTATTTATTATGATTTTTTTTATTTCTTCATTCATCATTTCTTTGATTAGTTCTCATAATTTTTTTAAATAAAATTACAATTAGCCTACTTCTTTCTCTTAAAATTATAGTATCACCTATAAAGCTTAGGAAAAACTTCATTTGACCCAAAAACTTTTGCAAATTAATCCCTAAATTGAATTGGAACTTGGATATATGGATTATGACTTAGCTTTTGAACTTTTAGACTTTATGGACTAAATGAACATGGATTTCAGACTGTTAGAATTACAATTAAGACCTGAAAAATTATTTTGAAAAAAAGAGCTCAAGGTAAAAAAATAATTCTTTCATTTTTCTCTATAATCTTATTTTTTCACTTTATTTATTTATTTTTGTTTCACATTTATGTTTTACTATTCAATTGTTAATTTATATGGCTAATTCTATAATACCGCATAAATTGTTAATCATTTGTTGATGTGTTATTATGTTTGGTTTAATTAATTTGCTGATATGACTGGTCCTATTATTTTAATCTCAGGTAATTAATTTTAAGTTTATTTATTTTTGTTTCACATTCATTTTTATTATTATTATTATTATTATTATTATTATTATTATTATTATTATTATTAATTTTTGTAAATTTATATTCATTTCTTCATTTTTCTATTCTTATACATTTATATTACTTTTGTATTTAATTTTTAACTTATTTTTAATTTGTATAATTTTCATTTGGTGTTTTATGCATTACTCATTTGTTTCTACATCATCTTCTTAACTTAATTTGACACACACATATCATCAGCATTGCATTAAAATGTTGGTTTAATATAGATAGTGTAGATTAATTAGAAAATCATCTCCACCACCTTTAGACATGGCAAATGATGAAACTGATAACTTTTCGGAGGAGGGAGATAACCAAGCCCCTACAAAATCTTCATAACCAATCTAAGACACTTATGTTATGTTTACTTATTGGAGACAAAGTTAAAAGTATGGATTCCTCTCACTTCAATGTTATATTTAAAAGGAGGAGTAGGAATCTTACTCTGTGACCCTCACTTATTTTTAGAGTAGGGAGTGGGATTCCCACTCCGTTGGGAGAGGTAAGAGTGGGAATCCACCCCAACTCTTCCTTTTCTACCTTTGTTTTATTAAATTTAATATAGTTAATTTTGATAAAATAAATAATATCATATTTATTTAATATTAATAATAAATAATAATAAATAGATTATTCTAAGAAAATATTAATTTTGTGCTATATTATTAATAATAATATTTCATTTGTGTTGCTTCTATCAATAATTTTTAATTTACATAATTAAAAATAATAAAAAATTATGATTTACATAATTAAGAATATTAACAATTATTATTAATTTAAAAATATAATAAAATAAATATTTTATTTTTCAAATATATTTTTTATTAATTTTGTAATTAAAAACTACAATTCTTTAAATAAAGGTAAAACTATAATTTAAAATCATTAACTCACAATCTAAGACAAATTGAACACATAAATTAGATTCTAATTCCGATTCTATACTCACATTTTAGTGTAAGTAAATAATCTACTCTCACTCCCACTCGACACTCTCAATCCCAAGATTTCTACTCCTTAGGATTCCCACTCCAATCCAAAGTATGAACACTACCCTAGAGATTTCATACATTTTACTAGAGCAGGAGCACAATCATGCATAATTTTTCCTTCTGATGTGTCATGTTTTAATTTTAAATTTGGTATCATTCAACTCTTGCCTGCTTTTACATGTTGATAGGTCAATTTAAAATACCAAAAGGGATAACTGAAGATGTATTAGTCCGAGTCAATAAATTCATATATCTTGTGGATTTTATTATTTTAAAAATTGAACCAATTGCTGATGAATGCAAGTAAATTCCTATCATATTAGGTCGACCATTTCTAGAAATTGTTAGTGCTTTAATTAATTGCAATAATGGAGCGATGAATTTTTTTTTTCACACCTTAATGTTAGAACTCAATGTATTCAATATATGTAAATGATCTCGTGACAAAGAAGATAAAGATAGTGACAACAAGTATATTATATCATCCAAGTTTGAAATTAAAAGCATCAGGAAGAAGAATTATGCATGATAATGCTCCTATTCTAGTAGGGTAAATGAAATCTCTAAGTGTCTTAGGCTGGTCATGAAGATTTTGTATGGTTTAGTTATCTCCATGTTCTAAAAAGTTATTAACTTTGATGTTGGCCATGTGTAAGGACGGTGAAAATGATTTCCTAATTAATCTGACACTATCTGTATGATATCGATGTCACATACAATGTTGATAATGCATTTATGTGCCAAATTAAGTTAACAAGATGCTGCAGAATCAAACAAGTAATGCATAAAATACTAAATAAGAATTACACAAATTAAAAACAATTAAAAAAACTGAAAATTAAATATACAGGTAATATAAATTTTCAAGAAAATAATAAAAAAGTAATATAAATATACAAAAATTGAAAATAATAATAATAACAAACAAATAAAAATAAAATAAATAAACTGAAATTAAAATAATATGTGGTTAAACCAGCCATATAAACAAACTAATTATACCAAACATGATAACACATTAAAAAATGTTAACAATTTAATTAGTATTATAGACCCAGCTATATAAATTAACAACACAATAACAAAGCATAAATGCGAAACAAAAATAAATAAATAAATAAAGTGTACAAAAAAAATTATATAAAAAATTAAAGAAAAAAGTTCTTAACTCGAGATGAGGAACCCTTTCTTAACAACTTTCAAGAATTACCAACCAATTAGATAGTCATTTAAATTTCAAACCTTAATTGTAATTTTAAAAATCTAAAGTTCATGTTCGTTTTATCCACAAAGTCCAAATGTTTAAGGGATAAGTCATAGTCAATATATCCAAGTTCCAATTTGATTTAGGGGCTGATTTGCAAGAAGTTTTGGATCAAATGAAGTTTTTCACAATCTATATGAGTGATGCTATAATTTTAAGATAAAGAAGGGGGCTAATAGAAGTTTTATTAAAAATAAAATAAAATTCTAAGAACTAAAAAAATGACGGGGGAGAAATAAGAAGCAAAAACGATAATAAACAAATGAAAAAAATAAAAATAAAATTGGCACCGAATTTAGAAATTTCATTGTAATGGTAGTGAAAACTTAACAGAGTTCAAAAGTAGTTAATTACTCTCAAGTATAAGAGTATTTAATTATAATATAATTTCATGTATCCAGAGTTGAGCCACATAGAATTTAAAAATCTATTGATCAATTATTAAATAAAAATTAAATACAAAAAAATTAATATTCTAAAAAGGGCTAAGGTTACGAAATACACTCTTAATATTCAAACTATGGTCATAATACTCTTTCATACTTATATTTTATAGGGAAATTATCCTTCGTATACCCTATATTTGCTCCATTATCAAAAATACTACAACACTTTGAGGGTGTATCAATCGTCCACCTTAAGTTAACAAAATGTATCAGCCGACCACCAAACCATTAGTTGCCGTTTAAAAGTTAATGGAATTATAGCGAATTGATAATTTTACCCTTGAAACTTAAATTAAAGTAAAGAAAAATTATTACTTGTATACCCTTAAATTCTCTTATTATCACTTGTATACCCTTAAATTATCACTTGTGTCATATGAAAAGACTATATTACCCCTCTGCCGTCATCATATTTAAACGGCAACTAACGGTTTGGTGGTCGGCTGATACATTTTGTCAACTTGGGGTGGACGATTGATACACCCTTAAAGTGTTGTAGTATTTTTGATAACAAAGTAAACTAAGGGTATATGAAAGATAATTTCCCTATATTTATTTTACTAGTTTAATTATGACTTAATTATTAACTAACTACTTATGAATAAATATGGGGATAAAGTACATAATGCACTATAGCCATATTGGTGTGTTAACATTATATCTAAATATCATATAGATCCAAAGCGTATTTAAATTTAATTACTTATTAAAATAAAATGAAAATTACTGATAAAAATATAAATTATATACATATAATCTATATATATATATATATATAAAGTTGGAGTTTCAAGAGGTGATGTGGCATCACCATTTCTCATCTTTGCATATTTTCTATTATCTAATAAATAGAGAAATTTTCTTTCAAATTTGGCTTTTCATCTCTCATAATTAATTTGATTGTTATTACACAATAACAATTATGTAAAGGTTTTAATGAGGCATATTCTTTATAATGAACATCCAAGGGAGAGTGTTATAAATTTATTAAAATAAATGTAGATGTTCATAACATATATCGCTTAGTCTCCTCACTATCTCCTATTAATAACCTTTAACTTCCCTATAACTCCCACTATCTCACAAGGAATTATGATCCATAATTTTTCATTAATTTCATTGAGTGATTATGTAATTATAAAAGGAGAGTTCATCTTTTTGTTTTGTACACACACAATTAGAATGAATAAAATCACTATATAATATATTCTCTCATTTTATATTATTATTATAATAATATATTCTCTCATTTATTGATGAAAAGGTTGTGTATACTTAACTATCTATATATATATATATATAAAGTTGGGGCTTCAATAGGTGATGTGGTATCACCATTTTTCATCTTTGTATATTTTCTATTATCTAATAAATAGAGAATTTTTCTTTCAAATTTGGCTTTTCATCTTCTCATAATTAATTTGATTGTTATTACACAATAACAATTATGTAAAGGCTTTAATGAGGCATATTTTTTGTAATAAACATCCAAGGGGGAGTATTATAAATTTATTAAAATAAATGTGGATGTTCATAACATATATCTCTTAGTCTCCCCACTATCTCTTATTAGCAACCTTTAGCTTCCCTATAACTCCCACTATCTCACAAGGAATTATGATCCATAATTTTTCATTAATTTCATGGAGTAATTATGTAACTATAAAAGGAGAGTTCATCTTTTTGTTTTGTACACACATGAAATGAATAAAATTACTCTATAGTATATTCTCTCATTTTATATTATGTGATGTGGCATCACCATTTCTCATCCTTGTATATTTTCTATTATCTAATAAATAGAGAAATTTTCTTTCAAATTTAGCTTTTCATCTTCTCATAATTAATTTGATTATTATTACACAATAACAATTATGTAAAGGTTTTAATGAGGCATACTCTTTGTAATGAACATCCAAGGGGGAGTGTTATAAATTTATTAAAATAAGTGTGGATGTTCATAACATATAACTCTTAATCTCCTCACTATCTCCCATTAGCAACCTTTAACTTTCCTATATATAACTCCCACTATCTCACAATGAATTGTGATCCATAATTTTTCATTAATTTCATTGAGTGATTATGTAACTATAAAAGGAGAGCTCACCTTTTTGTTTTGTACACACACAATTGGAATGAATAAAATCACTCTATAATATATTCTCTCATTTTATATTATTATTATAATAATATATTCTCTCATTTATTGATGAAAAGGTTGTGTACACTTAACTATACATATTAATAAATATATTTAAAGTTAACAAATAAATAATTAACTTTCATAAATAACATTAATTTTATAAGGCTGCCTCATCTTAAAAAAATCAATTTATATTTTTTATTAGTTTCATCAACGGTAAAGTAAGAAAAAAAGATAATACTAAATTATTTTTTCAAAGCCGCGTGAAGCGCGGTTCTATTTCCTAGTAAATAAATAAACCTAAAATTTACCCGAGAGGATAATTAATTCTATAATTTAAATCGTTGAGCTTTTCCTTTCACTTTATCTTAAAAAATTACCCGCTCATGTTTAAAAGTAAAACACCTATATTGTTTAGTAAAATTGTGATGTATAATACAAGAAAATTTAAAACAAAAGGGAAAGAGAAGATATTTTTTTTCCTAAAATTCACTTTAAAATTACACCTAAAAAGCTCACCTATGAAATTCACTATACAATTTTCTCTAATTTTTTTCTCTCTCCCGATTCTAACCACACACAATTATGGGCAAATTTTGAGTTGATTAAATGTATGCATTTACATGATATTTTTGGTAAACTTACAATCACAACCTTAGATGAGTTTTAGTAGTACAATCCAAGGGTTTAAAATTGCAATAATTATGGATTATTGAATTCAACATAATTAATGGCTACAAATAGAAATAAAGTCAAACGAGACCCTCCATTTGCTCATTTGTGAAAGGTGTAAAATCGACCAAAATGGTCTGTTAAATCTAGTGGAACTAGATGCATGTGAGCTCAGACATGTGGCATAATTTCAGCCGTTCATAATTAATGTTGGATCCAAGGGATAACGATATTTCTAAAAACTTCTGAGCCTCTAAAATCCAAATTTCACTCCGTTTTTTTATCGAAGCATATCATAATTTTAAGGATTTGCCTACAAAACACAAAAATCATATTTCAAAACCAATAAACAAAAAAAATTCATAGAATAGGTTAGGAATTTGTAAATGTGATAAAATTATTAATGTTATCGACATTGTAAGTGAAAAATAATAATTTTAACCTTTATTAAATGTATATTTTTAATGTTAATACATGCACACATACATACAAACAATGAGGTAGGTTAGATTTAGGAACTAAGAACTTTAACTTTTATATATTTATGATTTAATTTTTTAATTGAATTTTTTTGATTAAAAATTAAAAACATAAATAAATAAAATAAAAAAATGCGACTTGATAAATTCATTGAATACCCACACGAGTATTCAATGAATTTTTTTCTCAATAACAAATTTAGCAACAACTCACAGCAGATTTCAATTTGAAAAATAAAACCCACTCATAATTCACAAAATTACTTAGAGCGAGTGAATTTTTACGGACAAATTTAAACTGATTTAGAGTTCGGGCATAATTTTACCCTCCTCGGCAAACAAATAGTTTCAATTTGGACCATTTCGTCCGTCCACAAGCAGGGCCGAAGCCTTCCACTTCAGCCTTTTCACACACAAATAGAGGATGCGAAGATGCACAGAGTCTCAAAGCAGGTGTACAGCCGCCACGTCACCACAAGTCTAATCCCGCTTGGTCATTTTACACTGCAGTCCACAAAATTTGACTCGTTACACCGCACCCCAAAAGATTTGACTTGTTACACCACACCCCCAATTCCATTATTTTCTCAGTTAAGTTAAACAGTGGAGGGATAAAATTAAAAGTTCATTCTTTAAATTAATTTTAATGGAAATTTTTTTATTGCAATTGAAATAAAAAAATCTTAAAAAAGTAAAGGAAAAATAATTAGAGTGACAATGTATATGTAACAAGATTTTTTTTTAATTGCAGTTGAACTAAAAACCATTAAAAAAAATTAAATGAGCTTAAATTTTTTTTAAAAAAAAAAAGGGACATGTGCTCTGTAATGAACATTTTTATTGGAGGGTATTAACATAAATATAAAATATTAGACTAAGTTTTGTATAATTAAATTTATTTGAATTCATAGAGAGGGGTATTTTTGTCATTCAATTAAAAATCATATGGAGCTATTAAAAATAACTGAAAAATTAATAAAATTGGAGGTGTGGTGCAACGAATCAAATTTTTTGAGGGCATGGTGCAACGAACTAAATCTTTGGAGGTACGGTACAAAATATCAATTCATTTGGGAGTAGGGTGTAAATTACTCAATTACATAATTTCCTCTTAAGCTCCGCCCTCGCTCTTGCTCTTACGTGGCGTTCATCAATTCGTTCGTTTTCTCACTTTGGTGAAGAGACAGTAACTTGAACGCGTCCAATTATTAAAAAAATTAAAATTGTGGATTTACTTCACAATTATTTCGTTAAATTAAATTCTTTTGAAAGTTTTGAATTCTTCTCTCTCGCCGGTCGCTGCAGGGCTCTTAGTTCTCAGTTTAATCAATTTAAATTTTGCTTAATGCTACCGTACGTCACTCACAGAATCTTCGTTTAATTACCAGATGAGCTCATGATCAATCAATTTCTCGCATTTTACTTTATTTTTTTTTTTCACAATTTTACTGAAGAATTGTCAAATTCTGAATTGCCGGCATAATGTTGATGTTTTATTTGCTAATTAGCAAAATTTGATTAGATTAATTATGTATTTGTACAACTTATAGTGTTTTTTGCCTCTCAATTTTGATTTGTTCAATATATGCCGTTAATTTTACTTATGCATGGAGTAAACGCATGACAATTTCAGTGCTATTGGCTAGTGAAATTAATCGTTTAATGCTTTAGAGTATCTTAAAGATTACTAATGGAATGTTCGGGAGTAGTTTCTGCCAAGTGCTTAAAAAAGCACTTTTTGAGTAATTTTCTCTGGCTTTTTATAACAACGCTTATCAAGTGCTTTTGGCAAGAGCACTTCAACCCTTCAATTTCCTTATTGATAATGAAAAGCGTTTTTGTCTATTGTAGCTAATTATTACCGAAAAAACACTGTAGAGATTTTGGTTATTAAGAAGTGATTGTTGTTGTGTAAAATATGCTCTTGAATATGCCACTAATTGGTGCTTCTCTCAAGACAATGTCCGGAGAAAGACTTACCCTTGATGTCTCCATGTTTCAATTTTCCGCATAAAGGATGAAATGGCTTGAGTGTAGAACTTGCATGGCCTCAACTTTTCATTTATTCAACGAGAGATCTTAGAGCAATTAATGGATTGTTTATGTTTTGATATGCAATTTTGGCGTAATTGATTACATTTACATGAATCGGCAGGCTGATACCTTGATGTTTGAAGGTTCAGATTTCTGATCTTTGTATTTTTTTTTTTTTCCTCAAACTTTGCAGATTCCTTAGTTGCCGTTGGCATTTTCAGTAGGGGCTAGCATGGCTAAGTGATTTTCATAGATTAATTCTGATTCGACATCTTTAAAAATGCAATTAGTGTCAAATGACAGTCATGACGGAGATATTTCAGAAAGTGAACCCATCTTGCCTCAGCCTGACATTTTGCGAAGATCGGAAGAGTCTTCGTCTTGTTCATCTTCCTCTTCATCTTCTTCTTCTAGTGAAATTACAGCTGTTAGAGAGGACTGCGTCGTTTCTGCTGATGATTTACAAAATCTTCATGTCGATGAAACTAGCTATCTGGTAAACGATGACCAACCACAGTGCCGTATATGTCTTGATATTGGAGGTCTTTATTATCTATATTACTTGGTATCTTTTTCATTTCTTAGGTTTTCCGATCACCATTTGAGATGGTAGATTTTTCTTCCATTGAAAAGATTCAAAATGATTATTGCTAAGTAACACACTTGGTTTATTATAAATGACTGTTAATTATTTTAGTTCTGTTTCCAGGTGAAGACTTAATTGCACCATGCCACTGTAGAGGCACTCAAAAGTATGTCCATAGATCTTGTCTAGATCATTGGAGGTCAACTAAGGTGAGTGCTTGGTTTTTTACCAGCATCCGTTCTTCTTGATTAACAAATTGATGAATTGGAATGATGCTTTGTGTGCATGGCTTAGGAAATATTACTTTTGGGAATAATGTAATTTCAGAAAATCATGTTGATCCTTCTAATATGTTTATCTACTTTGGTAACTTCACTAGTGAGTCTAAAAATTTGTGCTGGTTCAGAAACCAAAGATCGATACATTTGATTTGGAGAATTAATAATATTATATTTATTTCCTCTGATGTTTCAGGAAGGCTTTGCTTTTGCTCACTGTACAGAATGCAGGGCGATGTTCATATTAAGCACTAATTGCCCACCTGATCGCTGGTGGTTGAGATTGAAATTCCAGTTCTTAGTTGCTAGAGACCATACATTCATTTTTGTAATTGTTCAGCTGGTAGGAGAACTAATAGTTTCTGTTTATTTTGTCATTTTACTCTAGATATTGATTCAATTCACTTGGGTCGACTAGATTTCATTTTTTTGACCTGAGTAGTAAACAATTACGTTATAATGATTTGGTTGATTTTAGCTTAACCCAGACAGGAAATAGGGTATTAATACAGTACCAACATTTGCTTTATTTATGTCTAGGCAGAAAGTTGGCAGAAAAATATTGCCTATGCAATCTACTGATTTCTTTTCCTCACTATATTTGGTTGAAATCACATTTTGATCATTTCTTGTGGAGCTTAAAGTTTCTATATTATTTAGCTGGATTGCTAGCTGGTTCTGCTTTTGGAAAAGATCCTGCATTATTTCTTTTTGGATACTTTGGCAAATACCAAAGAAATATTACTTACATAAATGCTGCACTTTAATGACAGTCAGCCCAATTTTTTGTTTCTTTATAAATTACTATTTTTTCTCATTCTGTGGTTGTCGTGTGAAAGCAAAAATATCTTTGCTATATTGTGCTACTTAATATGTGCTTTGAACAGATTGTGGCATTGTTGGGGGTGCTCGTATACAAATTTTATGGAGAGGAACTAAGAGAAATCTTCGGTTATGAAGAACATCCTTATGCGTTTTATATTATGGCTGGTACTCTTGCTTCTCATGGTTTACCAGATTTTCTCTCCTTTTCCATGCTTACAGAGGCACACGTATAAACAGAGCATAGAAACTCAAGTGCACGCATCTGTTTAATAGTGAACACCTCATGCAGCATTTATATATAATTGGATTCGCACGTGCATATATTTAGACAAATTTTCTTGTCAGCCTTTTCTGTATTCTTACAAAAGACAATTTGTTCAGTGTTTGTGTACCTGACGTGACATCATATATTCATATTGTGAGAGGTTTGCTCTTTTATGTGGCAGTGTCATAAGTGCATAATCTGTAATGGGGAGTAATCTGACTCATGTTCAGACATAGCTGCCACTACTTTTTTGAGATTGTATGTGAAAGAAAATCACTGAATGATGCATAGTCATGATCTTAGTTTTCTGGATCGCATAGGATATTAGTTTGTTTAAAGATATTGCTAATGATAGCAAATCCTTGTATTCAATAATAAATTAGATGAATTTTTCTTTACGTTCATGCATTTTTTATTTTTTATTTTGTTTTAAATGTTGAAAGTAGACGTTTCACTCATGCTTACTTGAAGAAAACTTTTGTGAACTTTAATTGATGATCCTCAACATTCATTGGAGATGAAATTACTTGAGTATGTTCATTATTTCATTTTCACAATTTTGGGGACGTTTGGATAAAGACATTTTGACATATAGTAAGATGAATCTTCCCCATCTATCCTGTTTAGGACTCGCAAGTTCTTTCTGTTTGCCAGTCCATACCTTAGATATATAGCATGTGAATTGATTGGATGCACGCAAAAAGTTCATGGGACCATCAACAGCTCTCAAGTGTTTCACAATATTACATATGTACATAGTCTGAAGATTAATCTTTGTGCACATTTGATAAAAAAGAAGAATTTATTGGATTGACAGTTTTAACTGAATATCTTTCATAACTCTTTAGTTGGAAAATGAATTACTCTCGTTAGGTCTTCTTTGATCAATATTTTGGATGGAATTCTCTAGTCTAACTTTTGGATGGAATTCTCTAGTCTAACTTGTACTTAAGTATCTGTTACTATTTTAGACTAAGTTAGCACTAGGTCATTAGTATGTTGGATCTACTTATCATTTGAAGGAAGATAATCCTGTTTGCGGTTTCTGTTACCTAAATATGCGTTGCTGAGGCTCCAGCTGTCAGTTGGGGAAGTGATGATTAAATTTTATTTGAGATGCACTAAATTGTCTGAAGAAATAATATTCAGGACATTGGGTGAATACATGATTTGGTATCAAATCATTAAATTCAAATTTAACACTATTATTTTGTTGAATTGTTCAGTTTTAGCTATTGTTTTGGTGGGTGTGCTCTACGGTTTCTTCATAGCCATTATATGCGGACAGAGGATCCATGAACGACACTATCACGTTCTTGCCAAACAAGAATTGACAAAGGTTTGTGAGATTTCTAAATAACGTTGACTGGACTTCCAAGTATCCCAGGAACATGTGTCATTGAATAATGTGTGTATGAAGAACAGAAGTTTTGTCTTTGTAGGATACTAATTAAATGAAGACACATCCTTGAGTAGATACTGATACTTCTTTGATTCTCCTGAAGATGTTTTTATTTAATTGAACCATACCCGAAACTTCAAATGAGAAGTGTCAATCTCATCATATTACAGATTTTCCAGTTATTGTTTGAGATGTAATTTGATCCTGGGCATGACTTTTCAAAGGTTATATAGTTGAAACAGAATTGACAGTATGATCATTGCCCTTGCTGGTGTGAAATGATAGCAGTGTCATTTCTTTCTTGTTGGGATTTATCTTTTAAGTGTCTTTTCTGTGTCAGCTGATTGTAAATGCTCCTTTAATTTAGTTTTACCTTATAAATTTCAGATCTAAGTTCTATTGGAGCTGTTACCTCATGCATTTACATGCCACTGATGTTTATCATTTGCCGGTTGCTTAGTGCTCTGCTTATTTTCTGTGAAAAATTTTGGAAGTCTGTCAGCAAGATTTTATCAGATGTGTTTTGCTGGTGTATTGTTGCCAATATAATTTCATTTGCATGAGCTATTATTTGGATTTTGAAATTTAAAACATCCAATTTTAATATTTAGTTGTTATGCCTCAGTAGGAAAGTTGATGTAGATTGTGTTATTTCTTCCTCTTTGAGGCAGAAGCTGATTGCTAGTCATGAATAGGTAGTTTTTGAGGTGGTATCTCAAGTGCAGGAATGTTTCCAGAGAGCATTAGTTTCAGTTATATTGTTGGGATAGGTAGATTTTTGGTAAAATGTCATTAAAAAGAAAAATAATATAGGAAAGAAAGATCCAAATGATATTGCAGGGGTTTAATAGGATTAATGAAGAAGTCCTTTGAGTCAAGAAGCTGAGGTTTGTAATTAGTTTGAGAATACAAGAGAGGTGGAGTAAGTTGTGTTCCTTTTCAATTGAGTATTATCCTCAATATTTCAGCTGGAAGAGAGGTTGAATTTACATTTATGGTTTAGTCCTGAAGAAGGGTTAATCATCTTGTTGTTTTGCTCTGTGCTTCCTGTATTTGGTTTTATGACTCATTCATCAAAATAGCATGATCTATGCCTCAACTGGTAGTTTCAAATGCAATTAAAATATGAAGTAATATTGTGCGTTCGACGGCTGAATGTTTAAATTCATCAATTGATGTCCAAGTAGGCCCTTTGTGTCTCTTCTATGTTGACCATGTAAGTCATAACCTTATATAACTTAATCACCACATTGAATTTCAAAAAAAAAAAAAAAAACTTAATCACCACATTGACAGAACAGGGGATTTGAAAGCCAAATTTGATCTTCAGTTCTAAAAGTACATGGCTTTCTGGTTTATGCTTGTACTCATTAGTTGAACAAGCTTTGAGCAGTAACTTCCTTCAGTTAAGATGTAATGGGGAGATAACATATTATAAGGTAGCTAAGAGTTTCCAAATATTCAGGTTATTCGATGACATAGAAGATCTTTTAATTCCTATTTCATGAATTTGGACTTTTTATCAAATTTGTTACACAGATAGTCACGATTAATCTGAAAGTAGTAAAAATCCTCTTGTACTTGCAAGCAATTTCACAAGCTAAGCTAACTTGATTCTTCTAATCTCATGACGTTAGGAGTATGTGGTGGAAGACCGCGAAAAGAATAAGGACATCCCAGAGCTTGATCCCAGCCATGTCTCGGAGCTAAGAATGTTGGGCCTTTACTAATTTGGAGTGTGTCCATGACATGATATTATAGGTAAGTAGCTAGAGCTTCTGCATGCTTTCCATTTTGTCTATGTTTCGGGTATTGCATTGTTCTCTTTAGTTATGACTTTCTCATATGTTAACAGAGACATTAGCTAATTCTTTTCACTGAAGAAGAAAGTATTTCCAATTGCCGATCATTAGCTCTAAATTCTCAGTTTTTTGAAACTAATGCAAAAGGACCAGTTTTTTAAATCTTAAGATCAATTGTAGAAAAAATTTGTAGATTTGCTTTTTTTTCGTTTTCGATGTTTTCCATCTTGCTGCTTCCTTTTTCTTTTCTGCTGATTCATTCTTCCTGTTGATTTGACTCATAGAAAAAACTTTGGTTTATTTCCTTCTAATTTATTGATTTGTGCTTTTGTTGAATCATCCATAGTCATATTCTAGACAACTGAAAGACAGCTGTTGCTAACTCAACCTCCGACTAGTCATTATTCTTTATAAGTTCAGGCTGGATGATCACATAAAAGATATTGAAACTGATAAATTTTTCTGTTTCCTAACTTCCTGTTTAATCACTTTTTTTTTTTTTGTGTTTAATCACTCGAAGAGATTAAAACTGATAAATTGTCGAATCATTGCTTCCTATCCAAATTGCCTTTGCTAATCTAGTCTCTCTCTCTCTCTCTGCCTCTCTCTCTCTCTGTCTCTCTCCTCTCTTTCACATACATGCAGAAAGACTTAAAATCAGAAGTGAACCTAGTATGTACTGTTATTTACTATATTAGTTTATGCTTTTTACTCTTGCTGCATGTGATAATTAGAATTGGGTCTAAATATCTATGGGTGCTATTTTTTGTTTTTTATTCTTAAATGCTGCCTTCGGCGTCCCCAGTATGCACAT
Source organism: Atalantia buxifolia (assembly GCA_030444775.1). Classification (NCBI taxonomy): domain Eukaryota; kingdom Viridiplantae; phylum Streptophyta; class Magnoliopsida; order Sapindales; family Rutaceae; genus Atalantia; species Atalantia buxifolia. The sequence goes on along the minus strand of CM059831.1, from coordinate 20,402,110 downwards.
GAATTTCCTTATCATGGGGAGTCAATCTGTTGAATACCTCTGATATTAATTTGGGGTTTTCACATACTGTGGTTGATGTTTGAATGCAGAGCAAACGGCAAAACTGTAACTAGCGTTATTCCTTTCAAACAGTACATCAGGAGCGTTCTTTCTGTCAAATCTGCACAGGCATAAGGAGTACAGCATCCCGTTTAAACTGCACAGGCATAAGGAGTTCGTTGTCTATTGTCATCAGTGCATGCTCTCAGCAGACTCGTAGGCAAAAATTCCTTTTGTTATACAGGTTTACCAAAAAACATTTTTTATACCTTTTTGTGCATGTGTCATGTACTCTTTATGACGCACTTTAGATTGTGCTCTTTAGTTTCTTTTTACCAAAGATCAAATGCATCAAACATTCTTTAAAGTTTCTGGTTTTAGGAGTGTACCAAATTTACTTTTATGAGATGTAAACGATTTCAGGAGTTAAAGCTGTGATCCCTTTCGATTAGAAGTAATCATTATGCTGAGGATGATGTCTTTGCATTATTAATTTATGCACCAGGCAGTAGGCATGTATTGCAAAATTAGTAAATTTATGTGGAAAATTTTTTAAACGTGTCCTTCCTGTAATGCAGATTTATGCTAAAATTTTGTAATATAATGAAATGTTGTTGATTAATTTTAGGATAGGCTTTTATCACAAATTTCAAAAAATTTGAAGGAAGTATCTGCAAGTTTTGAAAATTTTCTATTGTTTGCTACTTTGGCTGTGGGAAAAAGAAAATTACAATAAGTATCACAAAATTGTTGACGAATTAAGAACAATGCACGTGAAGTACAACCGCATCGTGTAATCAAATAATCAATAGCACTCTTCGTGAATGATTTTATCAAATAAATATCGTTATCACTGCTGGCTACATAATTAATCCAAACTTGTTAATAATATATCTATTGGTACTTTTTTGTACATGAATCGAATCCGCAATTCATCTACCATACCAATCAACTACAAAAAGAAGAGGCAAAACTACAAATATTCATTTCATTTCCAATGTAATAATACATAGAGTCTATAAAATACATGGGGAGCTAAAAAATAACAACCTCAATCATTGACACAACCTTATGCCATATGTACAGAAAAAAGGAAAAGAAATTTGAACTATAAAATGAGATTAAAGTTAATTAACCGGGAAGGGAATCTACAATATATATTATATAACATACAGTTCTATGGCAAACCAGCTAAATAAGGAAAGATAAAGTAATTTCGGGCGGTGGACTTTTTGGGGAATTAGTTATCCTTCCCTACCACCTCAGCATCTGTGCACTCCTCCTCGCGTGTCTGCCTATGCATTTTTCTGCTGCTGCTCCGCTTATTGATCGCTTCTACAGAAAATTTACAAGTCTGATGAGCCTGCACAAACATACACACATTCAACCGATTATCAGTATTTCCTTTGAGGATTTGAAAGTCTTGTTTATGTAGCAGCGTAAATTTGTATGTCAAATACAGGAAATCTGGCAATAACCAAAGATAAATAAATAAATAAAGCAGAAACAAGATAAATGCCATGACTTTGGCAGCAAAAATATAAAGCATAGACAGAATAGGACAGGCAGAATAAGTACAGAAAACTGAATGAATATTGAAAAAAATATTCTGTAAAATATTATAATTTTTGGTATAAAAAATATGCTTGTGCAGGTGTCCGAAGCTCCAACATGGCACCAAATTATTAAATTCCAGAATTTGGACAGAAACACACTTGCAAATAAATTAAGTAATCCAAAAAGAAGCAGGGTTTTAGAACAGCACTATTTTACAGTCAATACTCCACCTATACGGGAAGCTACTTACAAAGAAGTTGAACTACTTGTACCTAGATCAAATATTAGGTCTCTCCAGAGCACTTTTTCAATCCTCACTCAATAGGATATCAGCATTGACATCACAGCTATAAGCTTTATGGACCTCCATCCATTACTTCTAATATTTGAAAAACTTACCAAAGAGGTGCAATCCTGAACAAATATATTAATCTATGCCAGAAGGCGAATCACAAATGCATTCAACTAGACAACCTTAATGTCCAATTAAGTCACAAACCAGCCATCAGTTTTCAGAGATTAAATTGTCTACTCGTAATAATGTCACCAACAAAATGGTTTAAATACAAAGTAGAGGATTATAATCTTACTCTATATTAACATCGCTCATAAAAAGTTAAGTATGATGAATATCAAATTAGTGAAGTTGTCACTAGGTAATAACACTTAAGACGATAGTTTGATAGTGATAAATTTAAATTGGTTGTTTGGAAAGCCACTTCACATTTGTCTACACATTAGCAAAACGAAGCTGGACACAATGAGGGGTAAACAGAGGGATAAGTCAATAAAATAAATCCAATTAGGATAACCATCTTCTTGCTTTGTCACTCTACATCTGTTTACATTCTACATATCTTTTATTGTTTATGATTTCATTTTGTCAAGCGGGGCTTTATTTATTTTGTCCATTTCAAGGAAACATTAGTATTATTTCTTTCTTTGACAGATTCGTTATACAGAGAAGTGTATATAAGCCAAAAAAAAAACACTAACTTTGAGGAACAACCCCATGTACACTCCAAAGTAAACAAGAAAAACACCAACTAAAACTTAAAGTTCCAAACTAGTTATCAAACAATTCCCACAATAAGTTCAATGCAACTTTCTTCTTTCTTCTAAATATTGGTTAACTTATCAATTTATTTTTCTTGTTGGGATAGAGGTAGTTAGGAGACACGTTACCAGATATAAACATTCATTGAACCCTCCATTTCTACCAGAAAGTTTCTACATCCTAAGATCTTATCATGCCATGCAAATCACAAGCATAATTATCTCTAAGCACATTTCCAAACTAAGGACGTATCAATCTTTCAACAGGAAGCCACAACTAGATAAATTCAATCATGACTAATGTGCCAATATCTCAACAATTTGTTGTAGATATCTTCTTTGGTGAATATTAACCGTATTTTTTGCCGTAGACGCATTAAAAAGATACAGCTAAAGAACTCAAGTTAATATGGAATATCAGAAATAAAAATCTCACTCACCCCAGATGCCAATTCTGTTAGACAAAATGGTTCAACCTTCCTCGTCTTCAGCTTCAGATTCATTACTTGAAGTATAACCTTCTTCCGCCTTATGTAGAGGTTTACCTACAATCAAAACAGTAGGAGTAGCTTAACTACCACTTGCAAAAGGTTCCAACCTAATTAATTATAAGGAAAACATCTCACACTGGTGATACTGCACAAAAATGTAATTATTTTCACCTAAATCAATCAGTCATACAAAACATTTGATGTAGCGACTACTTCATTCTAAATGAATCACCAAATTGTGGTTGACTGAAGCTTTGATCATCACAACCGGGTCACTTACAGTCAGGCACTTATTTGATACAAATATAGAAACTAAGTCCTAATTTGCAAAAACAAGTAAACTCAAGGGGGACCCCAGATGTTATTATCCGAAATCCCTCAATATCGTAATCAGACCAGCACAAAAACGGATCCGAAAGATCAGACCTTTGATGTAATAATCGGACGAGGGCCAGCCGCGAACGGTGCTGGTAGACAAGGACTGCTCGGGAGTCAAGGGATTGGCCAGTTTCTCGACCAACTGAGCGACGCCGTAGAACTGCGACTTGGGAGGTGGGACCCAGTAGGAAGACCCGGGCAGGAAGGGGAGCCAATCGGGTGCGGAGCGGCGCACGATGATGCGGTGGATTGCGTCCTCCAGCTTCGAAATTAGAGGGTCGGAGGTTTCGTAGACGTCGGACGACGCGTCGGGCTGGTTCGATTGGGTCCGGCGAGGGACGAGCCGAGACGATGGGATTGAGAGTTGGAGGTGGTGGCGGCGGCTGCTGACGCCGGCGGTGGCGATGGCGGTGCTGGTTTTGGATAAGAGAAAGCGAGCCATGTCTGATGGATTCTCTCGTTGCTTCAGAAAATTAGATCTACACAGAGAAATGGATTTACTCGGTATTTAAATGAATAATTTATATATTAAATCATTTTATTTTATTTTTTATTTCTAAATTAGGATTAAAATTTTAAAAAGAAAAATGATCCTATTTTGATTCTTTTCACAGTATCGTCTGACTAACCGACTGTTATTGTATTTCAATTAGGATTGAAAAAGAAAAGTTAAATCTCTATAAAATAATATTATTGAAACTGCAAAAGAAACAAAATTAGTGTAGTGCGATTATTTATTGCTAATAAATAAATAATTTATCAGTTAATCGGTAAATAAATATTTGACTACAGTTCTTGTATGAATTTCAAATATTATCATGGGTATATAAAAAAAAAAAAAAGAAAAATAACAACTGCTATGAAAATGTACATAGAAGCCCAAAAATATAATGTAAGTACATTGTACATAGACGTCAAATTGATGTAATTGCCATTCAAATTTAATATTCTAGCTAGAATATGGATTGTTTCATATGCTTCAAGCATATAGAGTATATATTCTATAAATATATCGGTTATTAGTTTTAGTTTAGTTCAAATCAGTAGATGCATATTTTAGGAAAAAAGATTAATTGAGAAAATTGAAGTTATTAAGGAAAAAAATAAATATTGTGAATTTTATATTTTATTTATTATTAATTTTTATTTGATGAATTATTTAATTTATATTTTCATTGGGTCCTAAAGGATTTTAAAAAAAATATCTTATGGAATTATAAAAAATTATTAATTTAATGCATTAGTCCAATTTGGGACTGAAAGATGTTATAATTTAGTTAAGGTTATTTAATTTATCTAACATTCGTTTATCGAGGTTTACTATATTTAAATTTTTTACTTTTTAAGAAGGACATTGAAATCCATTTGACAACATATTGATAAGTATGTCAAGGCCTGTTTTGAGTAGTCATGTGACTGAAAATTAACTGTGATTCAAAAGAGGAGAAACCAACTTCTAAAATAGGAAAATTTTATTTCTAAAACACCTATTGATAAATTTAATTTTTTTTAACTTAAGAATGAAGTGAATAAGTGTCAACCTTTAAACCATGAAATGATCAACAAACTTTTAACTTAAACGTGACACAAATCTATTTTATACCAAAATTTTAAAGTGTTTATAATTAAATATTTATCAATTTTACTTGACTCAAAAATATTTTTTTGAGTCACCAATGGGCTCGTAGCTCATTGACAATCGATGCATGCATTCAAGGGTTCGAGTCTTAATAATGGTTAGGACTCAACTCCTCTCTTAGTAAGAGTTTACCTATCCCCCCTCCCCCCTCCCCCAAAAAAAATTGGGGTAAAATAGATATTCCTTTAGTTCAACTTTCGGGCTGTGTCACAATAAAGCTATTAAGAAAAAATCTCAATTAAATTATGATTGTAAATAGTTAGTAGGGGTTTACCTGTCCCCCCCTCCTCCCCCAATTTGGGGTAAAATAGATCTTCCTTTAGTTCAACTTTCGGGCTGTGCCATAATAGAATTATTAAGAAAAAATCTTAATTAATTTCTGATTGTAAATATCAGTAAAACTCTTATTGTAATATATCAGTATATAAAAAAAAAATTCTCTGAGTCACTTAGAAAAGAAGGGGGAAAAAAAAACAAAACGAGTTGTTCATAGGTCAAGAAATTATATAGTCTAGTCCATAAATAATCAAACAAGAGATAATTTTTTGAAAAATTACAGTACAATCTACTAATATAATTATTAGAATTCAACTGAGAGTGAGAGTGAGAGTGAGCCTCAATCACTATAATTTATAATATAATATGAGAGTCTATCTTAGTATAGGTCGAAAATTTACCGAAAGAACAATTCTTCCATTTATTATCCTTAATCTACACTTGTTCCTCCATTTTAAATTTTCACAATTCTACCATTTATTATACTTAAGCTACCCTTCTTCCTCCATTGTAAATTTTCGGTTATTTAATTGAAGAGTAATTTTACAATAAGGGAATAGAGGGAGTATTTTAGATCAAAATTCTTTTATTTGGTTCAATTAGATTCAAATTAAATGGGTTTAGGTTGAAAAAAATTGATTCTTTAATCAATGGGTGGATTCGATTCAATTTGTTAAATAAATTAATTGAATTCAAGTTTGAGGTCGCTGATTTGTTTAATCATTTAGAACTCATTTATATTTTTGTAGGATGTCAATTTGTAGTTTTTTTCTACTTTATGTTGTTTGATATCAGTTTATTAATTATTATTTGTGTAAACAAATCCAAATTCAATTTGATTAGTTTAATTTTGTACAATAAATGAATCAGACAAATAAAACAAATATTTATTTAGTAAATGAATCTAATTCGAATTCATCGAATTTTGGTCTAATTCATTTATGATTTGGTTCAAATTCTTTTTAACTCCTATAATGGAATCTCTTATTTTATTAAAGTAAAGCACAAGTTAAATAATTAAAAAAACCATAGATTTCAATGTATTACAAGAAAAAATACATTACAACATTTATAAATTAATATTCAATAAATTAATAACATTTATTATATAATTTTTTTATAGTCATGATTTGGGCTAATAAGCTAAATTAATAAATTTGATAATTTAACAAGATAATATTATTTTTCTGAAAACCCAATATTTTTTTTTGAAAACTCAAATGTGACTATGTAGTCCTATTCATATCATAAATTAATAATTTGTTAAAATTACTAATATAATTGAATATGATATTTTTATTAAATAAGATTATGACCTATCATTACTTTTTTTTTCTTGAAATTTAAATCTATATTGGATCTCATATCTAATTTTTCTTATTGCATCTAGAAGACTTCTATGGTTGAATTCTACAATCTATATATATATATAAAGCTAGGACTTGGGGAGGTGATGTGGCATCACCATTTTTTATCTTTATATATTCTCTATTATCTAATAAATAGAGATTTTTTTTTTGAATTTAATTTTTCATCTTCTCATAATTAATTTTATTGATCTTTAAATTTTATTATGCTAGCAATTAAACTTTAGTGGCTTATATATATATAAAGCTAGGACTTGGGGAGGTGATGTGACATCACCATTTCTTATCTTTATATATTCTCTATTATCTAATAAATAGAGTTTTTTTTTAATTTAATTTTTCATCTTCTCATAATTAATTTGATTGTTCTTTAAATTTTATTATGCTAGCAATTAAACTTTAGTGGCTTAAAATACATCAATTAATTAACATAGGAAGGAAGAGAGATTCTTTTATCTTCCCTCAATAATGCCACTAGGGTCTAATTCTTTGTACATATCTCTTCCTCTTCCTATTTAAATCCAATAATATATAACCATTACTAATAATTAATTATAAGTCTTTTGAAACATTCATTTCTTTTATTATGCTAGCAATTAAACTTTAGTGACTTAAAATACATCAATTAATTAACATAGGAAGAAATGTTCTTTCATCTTCCCTCAACAATGTCACTAGTGCCTAATTTTAATGTCATAATCTCCTATTTAATTATGCACCCTTTTGTTTAGTGTCTTTAAATCCAACAATATATAACTAATAATAATAATTAATTATAAGTCTTTTGAAACATTCATTTTTTTTATTATGCTAGCAATTAAACTTTAGTGACTTAAAATACATCAATTAATTAACATAGGAAGAGATATTCTTTCATCTTCCCTCAACAATGTCACTATGACCTAATTTCAATGCCACAATCTCATATTTAATAATGCAACCTTTTATTTAGTGTCTTTTGGGTTATTCAAATTTTATTATTATATAATTGGGATAGCTTAATTTGGGCAGGCCTAGAAGCCCAAGAGTTTTGTTCAATCCAAAAGTTAGTGAAAATGTTAGCGTGAGCGTAAGAAGACAAATACATACATACATGTATACTAAATGTATGCACTCCCACCCTATATTAAATGTATGCTGTTAGACTTAAACTGGCGACCTCTTGCATCTACTGCAAGAGCCACTTGAAATATCTTTTAGGAATAAATTAACCATTTTATCCTTATTTATTAATTTTTTAACCACGTTAAAAATCTATAGAAAAATTTGGGAATTTTTCAGATTTGCTCTCCCGTAGACATTTAATTTCCTCACTTTTAACAAACTTTCTACTAATATTTTTTCGTAACTTTAGCTAAATATTTCTTACATCATTATATAATCTCTTCACTTTTAAGATCTTGTAACTAAATAAGCAATTAATTGGAGGCTTGATTGAGTGATCTTCAAGCAGAGTTTTTTGACAAGTCAATAGATGTGAAGTAAGTAGGAGCTAAAAAAAAAATCCTGTAATTAATAATAAAATTTTCAAAAATTAATGTCCAATGATGGGGTTATAATTGCATGGCGTCATGTAAATAAAGCATAGAAGTAATACTGTGTTGGGTTTATAATTTAGATTAAAATTTCAAAAATCAAAGTTTGATGGGGGTTATGGTTGCAGGGCACCCTCAAACAAAAATAATTTATTGGGATGTTGTAAGGTAATATTAGAATTTGAACATTAAACATTTTCTTTAATATTCTTTGTAATGAACATTTAAGGGGGAATGTTATACATTTATTAAAATAAATGTAGATGTTCATAACATATATCTCTTAGTCTCCCCACTATCTCCCATTAGTAACCTTTAACTTCCCTATAACTCCCACTATCTCACAAGAAATTATGATCCATAATTTTTCATTAATTTCATGGAGTGATTATGTAACTATAAAAGGAGAGCTCATCTTTTTGTTTTGTACACACATAATTGGAATGAATAAAATCACTCTATAATATATCTTTATCTTGTGTTACTTCTTTATTTGTATTGTTGGCTAATAGTTTTTTTTTAAAAAATTTTTTACAAGGTTGTCTCATCTTAAAAAAAATCAATTCATATTTTTTATCAGTTTCATCAAGTGTAAAGTAAGAAAAAAAAATAATATTAAATTTTTTTTTCAAAACCGCGTGAAACGCGGTTCTATTTTCTAGTTGTTATAAAAAATTATGAATTTTTTGTTGATGCTTTGAGTGCTTCCGTGTGTGTAAAAGATTACAAAGTTATTTTATCATCTTTAGATTGCTAAAATATAATAATTTTTTGTTGATTAAATGCATGTTCATTAAATTGAACATAAACTTTATAAATTAATAATCATCAATTAATTAATACCTCTTTTAATTAATAGATTTTATACAATCCTGACATTATTAATTTATAGAGACTAGTACCATGCATTGGAGTGTGTTTTTTTTTAAAAAAATATTTTAGCTTCTCCCTTAATTTACTGGAGTAAGGGATTTCTTATTATAAAATTAGTCTTTAGTTCACACACACACACACACACAAATTTACTGGAGTAAGGGATTTCTTATTATAAAATTAGTCTTTAGTTCACACACACACACACACACACAAATACATATGTATATACATACATACATGATTTTTTTATGATGCTGTTTAATTTTTGCATTATTGATAGTGATTTCTAATGGACTCTTTGATTTAAATATTTTAATCTCTATCATCCGTTTATTATAGTGGATACATGATCAAATAATTAAAAAGTAATCATTAACATTTAGGTTATGTTGGTTTTTTTAAGTTTAATTAACTGATAATTTTTTTTTTACATAACTCATGTAAATATATACAAGAGCTAATCTCATCGCCTTATAAGGGTCAGTTTGGTAATATTATACCTTTTAAAATAATTGTTGTTAGTTGTATTATAAAAATAATCAGCTGAAAAGAGAATCAGTTCATCATTGGTAAAATTTATTTTCAAAATTATTTTAAGTTTTAAAAGTAGTTGTATATGTTTGGTAAATGTTACTATTAAACAATCATAAGAATATAAATGACTAAATTGGACAAAATATAAAATAAAATTTATTTATACATTTATAAACATGTATATAAAATATTTTCTTTATATATAATAATAATTGATAACTAAGCCACTAGGCTTTAGCCTAGTGGTGAGAGCTCATGACCTCACAATTGTGAGGTCATGAGTTCGAAACCCCACAATGTATTGTGGATGTTTAATTTTCTTCCTCAATTTGAGTGAAGACAGTTTTCTCTCTTTCGAAATGTGAGTGGAGTTGACGTCCCTCGAATATTAGAAAGAGTAAAAATATGGGCGTGCTTCATAAGAATTGATGTAAACTAGTCCCAGTAATAATCTGATTTGTAAATATCAGTTGTAATCTCATGTAATATGAGTTGTACTCTTGAGCAATAGTCTCATGTAATAAAAAAAATTTGATAACTAAAATAAACATTTTATAATATTACTTTTATTTTTCTATTTTTTGTTTTAATATAAATGGTAATATTAATAATTTCTTTAAAGTTATTGATTTTTATTTCCTAATTAATAATCAGAAATTTAGATGTTTATAATACATATAAGTATGGAATTGGCAACTCGGCCAAAGGCCGAGTGGTTAGAGTTGCTGCCCTCCAAGTTGGAGGGTAGCAGTTCGAATCCCCACAAGTGTAATGTGGGGGTATTTTCTTCCTCAATTATATCGAGTGAAGATAGTCTTCTCCCTTACTCAAGAGTGAGTGGAGTAGACATCTCTCGAATATTAGTGAGGGTTAAAATCTGAGTAGAGCTCCGTAAGCATTGATGTAAGTTGGTCCTAATAATAATCTTATTTGTAAATATCAATTATAGTCTCATGTAATATGAGTTGTATTTTGAGCAATAGTCTCATGTAATAAAAAAAAAAGTATGAAATTATACTGAGGATAAAAATTTCTCAAAATTAGATTTTTAAAAAACTACTCATTCTCTACTTTTCAAAATTTGTTGTAAGATGGGTGATCTTACCAAAAAAATTTTAACTTTTCAAAATCACTTTTAAACTTTATAAAAACAATCCCAAACTAGCTCCAAGTCTTTCTTGTCTTTTCTTGTTCTCTCTTACAAGGTCAAAGCAGCCATGTCTTTCGAAAGGACAAATGCATCTTTTGAAATAAGCATTGCTAATAACATTAAGAGCACATACCTAATTAAATTGCTAAAGAATAAAGTATATTAAGAGTAATTATCTCATAAGGAATCCCTTTAGGTCTTGTTTGTCATGCGGCATTGCATAGCATAATGGGTGGGCCCTGTGTTGATTAAGACGATCCAGTATTTGGCAAAGCAAATGCAGCGATTACACCTCATTAATTGAAGGCTTAATGCAGCTTTTGCAATATGAGACCTGAGCCCCTCGAAACTGATCCGCAAGGCATTAATTTGAAGCATAAAACTTATTTAATCAATTAAACTTATTTAGTTTCTTTACAATATTATAGTTAATGAAGTAGTAAAGATGAACGACAACCATAATGAGCAAGACTAATCGTCACAACTCATGCCAACGGCATAACTTTGGTGCATCTTGACATTAATTTTCGTATAATCCTCATTACTGAAGCTACGTAATGGTGCATATATTGACTGTATATTTACAACTAATAGAAGCTCTGTTTTTTGTGATACATGTATCTTTGCATAGATCTGATTATTATAATTTCAATGGTATTAAAACAGCATTAATAGTAATAGATGCCTAAATGTGATTGAGGGCAGCGGTTTGGGGCGGCCGCCAGTGGGTAATTATATTTTTATTTATAAAATTTAAATGATAAATTTAAGAAAAATAAAAATAAAAACTTTTGAGATATTAATAATTTTAAAAAATTAATTAATAGAAATAATAATATAAAGTACTATTAAATATAATGCTATAAAATGTAACACCCAACTTGTACATTATTAAAATAATACAATACAAATGCAATACAACTTAATCCAATGCATTTTGTATTAAATAATGTAATACAGTATACCAAACATATCATTAAATTATTAAAGTAAAGAATAAAGCAAAAACCGAGTAAAACATACATATCAATATGGCATCTTTTGTCTTGTAACATATCAAAGTGTACATTTTTCTTTTTTTTTTAACTTATTCCTTAATTTAATAACTTAAGGGACCTTTAAATGATCCCTAAATAGAAAATTATTCAATATATCGATGCGTGAGTTTTAAGAGCTCTATTTTAAGTCTAAGGCAGAAAATGTCCTCCAATTAGTTGCAATTTTATTTTTTGGGTGATATAAATAATCAACACTTGAGAAGGCTGACTAAAGCTTATGGTAAAAAGAAAATAAAATATAAATGCAAGCGCTCTTATATATTTTGTGACTGTGAAGCTGTGACTCTATCTTATATACGGCTGCCGGTTGGTTTTACTGCTAACTGAAACGAGGAAGCGTTCCAAGCGAAAATTAGATTTGCTTGAGAGGGCTTTTCAATTATTATAAGCTTTCGTGGAAAGAGTTTATAATTAATGAGAAATGAAACAATCAAGTTAATGAATGGCGCAAGAGAATGAAGTTTATTTGAATACTAAGGTTCATTAAAACTTAATTTTTAAATAAAAAAAAAACATGAGACATAAAGAATTAATTCAATGGGAAAAAAGAAGAAGAGAAAGACCGTGTTCTATGTATAAAATTTAAATAACTTTTTCAACCAATTACAATATTTTTAAATACTTAAAAGTATTTCATTAATAGAAATAATATGTAGGGTTGATTTGTTACATAATTGAGATTTTAAAAAAAAATAACAGCATTATAGACTGGCCCATTTATGCATATATATTCCTTAACAAGCCATAATCGATTGACACATGTAGCAAAAAAGGATTTCCACGAGTTCTAAAAGTTTAGAGCTCAGGTTCTTGGCTCTGGTCTCATTTGGCCTCTGTGTTGAGGTGCCCTAACTTTACAATCTCATAAGCTGGTCTTGAGTCTTTGCATGGCCTTTCAATGTGAAACTTTACAGTTGTGTTTTGTGTTTATATGACTCATTATGTAATGCTTGCAAGACAGAATAAACAAATAAAGTACAAATTTGAGTATATAAAAACCTCACTCCCCACAAACTAAAATATGCCATGTACAGATGTACTCTTTTATGTACACATGTATACTTATTTTATTTTATTTTTTATTTTTATATTTCAATAGGTAAAAGTAAAATAATCTTTTTACGTATTGGAAAAAAAAAAAAAAAACTGCTCTAGAAGCCAAATACTAGAAATTAGACTACATAAACTTTTGAAAAATAAGTCTGATGATGCAAAGATAAACTCCGTTTGTATTGTTGCTCGATTTCACGATCAAATATTAAATGTTGATCAATTACTACAGTTTCTAAGCTAATCAATTTGTATTGCATGCCCAAGAATAATGCAAGTTTATCCATCTCACTTTATTCAATTACTATAATACTTTTATTGAGATTATGCTAAACAAATTAAATAATGAGTAAACAAACCTAATTCATTAAAGGTGTGTTTAACAAAACATGCACGTATTTATAATGTAACCTAGCAATTACATATTCTCAAAAAAAAAAAAAAGCCCTAAAAATTACGTATATAATTAATTAAACCTTAATCAGAGCTCCTGATGAGAAAAAGTCTTCTCAATTTGCTCCTTCATTTTCTGCATTGTTTTCCCTGCAATTTCAGCAGCAGTTTGAGCCGATTGCTCCACGGTTTCTTTGCTCCTCTCCGTACTTTTTGCGACGGCTTCTTTCACCTTCTCTCCACCACTTGGATTTTTAACTGCTCCTGCTTCGTTATTACTTCCCCTAAAACTGACCATTAATAAAATAACTCATCTGCTTGTTAGATATTAATTAATTAGTTGTTTATGACAATTTCATAAAAGATTTAATATTACTAATTTTAAATGTTTCCCCAAATTTCAAAATTATTGATTAATTTTTTACAAACCGGCAAACTAATAACAAAATGTGTTAGCTACTATTATTATTATTATTATTTTAAACTAGTGATAAAGGCAAATAAAATATTTCTGCAACCTCAATTTAAAAAACAGAGTTCACACCCTAGCCTCTTAATTAGTTCAAAAACCTCTAATTACTTAAACTTAAAAAAATTTACCGACCTCATAATGGCCAAGTGTAATTGTTTTTATTTTTAACTTAAAAATCTAAACTAATATAAGTTTTTGCATGTATTTAGTTTAAATTTTAGAAATTAAATACATAAATAAACATTTTTAATCTAAAATTATCAGGTTTCTATGTATTATTTAATAAAATGAAAATAAATTATGGGGGGGAAAAAAATTCGTAGATGGCTGAAGTAAAATTAATTAAAGAACTTACTCAAGATTAGGAGGGAAGAGGTATGCTTGAGCTTGATTCAAGAACGCTTTGAGTTTGTCTCGATAGCTGTTGCTGCTGCTAGTGCTTAAAGGAGAAGCACTTGTATAAAGAGCAAAAGTGCTTTTCAACATCTTTACAGTAGACGGTTTTTTCACTTCTGCTTCTGCTTCTCCATGTTCTTTATGACGATCATCGTCAAAGCTCTTCTGTATATCTTCATCTCCAAAAGCGGAAACAAATATGAAAAACATGCACAAAATAATTATCACCCAAAAAGCAGCACTCCTTGCTCCTGATAATCTAATATGGTGATCCATTATTTATATTTTTTTTTTTTCTATTTTGGTCAGGAGCTATATATGTATTAACCCAGCAGAAGTAATAAAAAGGAATGTAATTATTGAATTTTGTAGATAAATATATAAAAGCAAGAGCCGATACACATGAGATCTAGAAGAAGTGCTTTTAGCAGTCGGCAGATCATGGGCTCTTAATTATTTGACACGTTTGTAGTTTGCACCAAATTTTATGCAGACATTTTAAGCTACGTGGCTTCTGCTTGACTAGCTTTACAGGCGTGTACATGTTGTGTTTTATTTCTTTCTTTCTTTCTTTTTAAATAAGAAATTTTTTTTTGAAATAAATCGATATTTGTTGAGATTAAGAAAAAAATATTATTTTAATAAGATTATTTATTTATCAATAAATAAATAATATATTAATATATTGGGCAAATATATTTTTATTAATTTGAGAAGAATTTTAGATTTTAATAGCTTATGTCGTTTTGGTATGTATACTATTGCTTGACTGACATTCATGAATTTCAAAAGTTGTCATGTATATACTAAAAATATTAATAAATAGGCAAAGCTTATGTTACAAATATTGTAACAAATAATCAATAGATATGGATCATTGATTTTTATATTTATTAAATTCAATGGATGAAATAAATTTTAACTTGAAACGAGTTACGGGTGCAATAGTAATTTAAAAAATTTTTTATTTTTAATCACATATTTTTTCAAATAAGTCCTCATTAATTTTGTATAATTATATAGTTTTCTATATTTATTTTTAAATTTTTTTCTTATTTGCACCTGTATTTATAAATTATTGTCTCTCTTAAGATATAAATTAGATTTTTTACACACACACACACACACACACATATACGCCATAAATACTTTCCCATAGATTTTGTAATCTAAATTTAATACCCTAAATTATAAGAGATATTATATATCATAAATATCATATGAATTATTAGAAAAATGATACAATGAATAAATTACCAAAATTTCTAATAATTTCACAAAACATAAAAACTAATAAGCTACCACATTCTAGCTATGGGTGAAAAGAATTTTCAGGTGGAAGATTTCAACTTTTCAATTGGATAAATGATTCAAACATGTGAGCTAATAATCAATTAAATTGAATTTTACTGTATTTATTAAATAAATTAACAAACTCAAATTTATGTATTAATTATATAGAAAGTGCAAACAAAATGTTGGAGATTAATAATTTCAATGAAGAAAATATAAAACAAATTAAAAAGTTAGGAGATCAAATGAGCAAAGGATTTCATAAGGTTAAACTATTAATGAAATAATTCAACGTTGAAGATCAAGATAAATTAAAGTAAGAGATCATTACTATAACGAATAAAAATCCAATAAATGTAAGATTAAATAAGTTACAGATTCAATTGGATAAAATAAAAAATATTGTTGAGAAACTTAGTACTAAATCCGCTATAAATATAAATAGAAAATTTTAAGAAAATTGAAGTTCGAAGATACAATTACTACAAAGAGGACAATTAGATTGATCTCCAACCAACCATCAATGCAATTTAAATAAAAGATGTGATTGTATATAGGAGGAATTCAACAAGTTTCATCATCTGTAAAAGTTTTCAAGCAAATAGCAAGCCACTAGAACTTAATGGTGATGTGGTTTTTAATCTTTTATAATTTACAAGTTGAGTCATTTTATTCAAATTTGCTCTCTTTGCCTTTGCCTTTCTTTTGAGATTTGTAAAAATCTATTTAATATCTCTGATAATCATAAGTTGGTTTGATAAGACCAAATGCGATCAAAATCAAATCTTCTTTGTCAGATGAAAAACCAACCAAAAACATGATAAAAGAAGATGAAGAAGATGAAGATATACAAACCTACGAGGCAAATGTGGATAGAATTTGGGGAACTGTGCGAAATAATAAAGACTTGAGGGGGCATGGGTTTTGCCGTTGATGTTGACTAAAGGGTGGCAAATATCCCTCCTGGGAAATTTCAAAGATTTTTACAGGCATCTTGGGGTTTAAAACAAAATTTTAAAATTCATTGACTTTTTTATAATTATAAACTTTACGAAGGATTTAAAATCTTTTAGCTGTAACGTACAGCTAATGTAACGGAAGTTCTGCCTAATAAGTATTATGAATCCGTACATAGAAGCCTAAAAGTCAATATAAGTTTATGGACGTAGAATTTATGTACGTGCTTTTACAAAATTAATACTCTAAAAGATAAAAAATACATTTGAGTTTGAGGTGCTATATTTTTTAAATTATAGTTATTGTTAAAAATAATTGTAATTATAAAATAAAAATTAATAATAAAATATAAATTTTAAATAATAATTTTCGTAAATTATTAAAGATATAATAAATTTTTCATTATATAAGTGAAAAATTATATTAATATGGCTTCTAAATTATAGCAGCTAATGTTTACAAAATACTTTGATGTTATATCTTTTAAAGTATATCTGCCAAAACTTAATCCCAAACTCATTCCAAAACGCACCCAAAGTGTTTCGGTTGCTTAAAATACAAAGAACATAAACTCTATAAGTATATTGGTGATTAAATTTATGTTAATCACAAATCATTAGAACGTATTTTTAAAAAGAGTTGAGTATTGACGTTGTAAAAAAAAGCTCCTTAATATTATGAATTTTAAATGTTAATTATTATTAATATTTTTTTATTCGACTAATTATTAATTTATATTTTCACTAGGCACTAAAGGATATAAAAAAAAATGATCTTATGCATTTAGCAAGATTATTAATTTATTACATTGCCCTATGTCAAGATTAGAAGGTTTTATTATTTAATTAAAGTTACTAATTTACTAAGCATTCATTTAAAAAGGACAGTCGTCATTTAGTGAAATGGTTAAAAAAATTCCATCATTTTTAAAAATTATTATATGGACCCTTTGAATTCTCTCTCTCTCTCTCTCTCTCTCTCTCTCTCTCTCTTTTTAATTAGTGATATGCATTGTTGTAATTAGATGTTTGTTGTTATTTACATTAGAATCTACTCGAACCACTATTTCAATTTTATTATGGTGTAACCTAAATTTGTATCCTCGTAAATATTGTAACGATATCTGCTATACTCACAGTCGGGGGAAATATCTATCTCTACCAAACTTTTAATTAGAAGAGGAAATGGGAGTCTCCTATGGGACCTAAACTACAGCTCTCATGCAAATTTTTCTTATTTGAATAAGTTTTGGAAATTTGAGGACTACAGTAACATCTTTATAAATTAATAATGTAGGCAGTATACAAAAGTTGTTAATTTAAAGACGTATTAATTAATCAATAAATTAATAGTTTATTAATTTCATAGAGTGTAAATGCAATTTAATGAACACGCGTTTTAATCAACTAAAAATTCAATGTATTTTACCAATCTATCAGTCAAAAATGAATTAATCCAAAAAAATTTAAAATTCTTACAATTTTAGAATTCAATCCTGAGACTTCTAGAAGTAAAAGCGAAATTAGAGACGAGATTCAACTTTTTTTAAATTTCAAGAAAAAAATAAGTAATAGTAGAGTCATATTTTATTAACAAAATATTATAGCAATTATATTTGTAATAATAATTTTTTTCTTTTTTTTCACTAAATTTAAGATTTTCTTTATTAATATGATTCAGAAGAGTATAGTTATAGCACACATTCATCCTTCTTATTATTATTTTTTAGATGAAATTGCCTTCCAAGAGGAAATTGTCGTGGCTAGTTAGTCAATCCCTGTTCGCAAAGCCTTGCATTAATATGGCTTTAGTGTCAACATTTTGAGCTATAGACCACTACCAAATCTTTTTCATCCCATTTTGCACTCATTAACAATGTCTCAACCTTTGATTCGAGATGTAGATCATTCAATTTCTTCATGCAGGCAACAAACAAACAATATGTCTTCCTATCATTGCTTTTGTGGCAGTCACCAACATAAAATAAGCCACAACCTCTAGAAGTAACTTTTACAAATTGAATGCAAGTAAAATATGCAACATCGCAACACAAGTGCAGCTGCTGCAACTCCTCCTCCCATTCTCATTGTTGGCCTCAACATTCAATCCAATTTTTTTCTCCTTCACCTTTAGTATTTGCTCCTTTTGTTGCACTTGCAACAACAGCAAGTCTCCGACCAGCATTGACCCAAGCTTAGCTGGCGCTACGAAGGAAGAAGGCTGTCGTGGTCATTGATGACATAACCACCAACTTTGTTACCATAAATCTAATCATATGTACCCAATTAACAAAAATATGTGGCTTGGAATAAGAATCACGCCTCTAGTCGATTAGGGTTTAATGAAAATATGATTAGGATTTAACAAAATTATGTTGAATGTAGAGATGGATTCATTAAGTAAATATTTTTTTGTTGTTTTTTTTTTACTATATTTTAATGTTCATAATTGTACTTTAATTTAGGGATATTTTGATTGCAAAAAGCTATTTTTTGAAGTGGGTTTAGTAAATAGTTTAGTGGGTTCAAATAGCCTCACCCTTATATAGGTGTTTGATTTCTAACTATCAAATTAAACGATACCACGTGTTCAAGTTTAAAAAGAACGGTAGCTGTAATATTTTGCCCCTCATTATATACCACGAGCCCACGCTAATCATTTTTATGCTAATACCTATTTTATTATTATATGAAATGACTCAAAAGGACAAAGAGCTTTTAAGTGCACCCACATAATAATTTCTATTAATACCTAATTTGGTTAATTTAATTTCTTAAATCCTAATTTCTTTTAACGTTTTTAATTATTATCTCTTCTCACATATTGTATGCTCTACATTTGTAATCATGGATGCAATTAATCTATGTGGATGATGAAGAATATCAAATCCATTTTTATGGTTATAGTAATGATGAATAAAACATTTCAAAAGAAAGAGAGAGCTTATAGTGATTGTGAGAGTTTCTTTTTCTTTTTTAAAATAGATTTTATAAGTTTTTTTATGGTAGGTACTTGGAAAAAAGAGAAAAATTATAATAAGGTTAATTTGAGATTAAGTGGGATATGTTGAGAGATAAAGATAAATTTAAAATTTTAAATGGAGTTAACTGAAAAGTTAGGGCTGATGAGAAATAATTAGGGTGTTAAACATCTTTACTCAAAGAAAAGACAAAATGATGGGCCACAAGCCCATCCAAATGAACAATAGGCCAACCCCAATTAAAAATTTCAGCCCAAAACAAGAGTGCTAATCGCTAAACCAACTTAACAAGTAGAGTAATGCTTTCCACACCCTACAAAATCCTCATGACAGCCCACTTTCGTAATTATAGTTCTATTATCTCTGAAAATTACATAAACTGACAAATATGAATTTAGTTACATTAAGATGTCTTTATAAATCATAAATCGTAACTATTTTTTTTAATCATAACACATGATGCAATTAATTTTGTTGATGAAATCAAAATAATTATGAAATAATGAAGAAACAAATTACCTAATGCCAATCATTTTATTATGAAAAAGTATGTTTACAGAACTTGTTCTAATAAAGTGAAATTTAATCAAAATATGAATTATATTATAATTTTATGACCTTTTTTATAATTTGAAAAGTCAACACTCATCACAATGAACAGAGTCACAGACCAGCTTGTATCCACAAGGAAATTAGCCTTTTTTTCCCTCAAAATCCAGCTGTCACTATTTATTCATATATTCTAGAATCATTTTTTTTTTTCCTCACTTTTCTTCATTTTCTCTTCTCTTGGAAAATTTTTTATGGACAAATATTGACTTTTCCTTTTAAAGCACAGACAACTATTGACTATAACATACTTTATCTATCTGTGCTTTACTAACTTGAACATGAAAATGTTGACTTGAACTCACTTCAAATTTTTTTAATACACAAACATTAATTTAAACATTGGAATATTTTTAACTGATTTTTTTTACAAAATTTGAAGCAGTAAAGAAGGAAAATAAGTAAAGTACTTTATAAATTTATAATGGGTACTTCTATACTATTGGTGGGATAATGCTTGTGTAGATGCCAATCTTATTTCTAGTTTATAAACTATTGGTGGGATAATGTTAATGTATTGTATTATTTTAATATTGGTGTATTGATGTATCTTTGTATTGTATTAGATTGTATTATAATAATAGATTTGATCTTCTGTTGTATTATATTTTTTTTTGTAATTAATTTAAATTAAATATTATATTTTATTAATATTTTATATTATATTAATATATTTAAATTGTATTTATATTATTATTAATTTTAAATTAATATTATTGAAATTTATTCATATTTAAATATTTTTCATTAGTTATAATAAGTTATAAATTTATTAATAAATTATAATGTAAAAATAAAAAATAATATAATATTATTGAATAATAAATTATTTGTTTATTAATTTATATTAATAATTGTAATATGAAACCAAAAAAATAAAAATATTATATAATATTATATTAAATTAAAAATTATATTTATTATTATTATTAATATTAATATTATTATTATAAAACAAAAGGAAAATTATTATATTTTATTAAATTATATATTTTATTATATTAATATTTTATATTCTTATTAATTTTAAATTAATATTATTCAAATTTATTCATATCTAAAAATTTATTATTAGTTATATTATGTTATAAATTTATTAATAAATTATAATATAAAAATAAAAATATAATATAATATTATTGAATAATAAATTATATATTTATTAATTTATATTAAATTATAATATAAAAATAAAAATGTTATATAAGATTATATTAAATTAAAAAGTTATATTAATATTTTTTTTTATTATAAGTAAAAGCAAAAGGCAAATGTAAAAGTTAAAAAAAAAAATTATATAACTAATAATATAATAATTATATAACTTGTTTAAAAAAATTATTCGATCTTATTCGATAAATTCCGTCAAGTTTGTCACTCGTCTGTTGCCAGGGACCTACTTGATACATATTGACCAGCTATGTTCTTATTTATGAACATGTAAAAAAATGAGGGGCCAGATGTTATTAACCCATTAAATAATTTTTTTATTATAAATGTTGGCTCGGCTTTGGCTGTAGTCTGGTGGCTGCCCAGCTGGTTCCAGCTTTATAAAATAAAAGAATATTACGCGAATTTGACACTTCATGTTATATAAAAATAAAAATAATTGATAATTTTTTTATATAAAATTGAACATAAATAGAAAAAAAATAAAACCTGAATTTTAAATGCAAACATATTTATTTCTTTCATAATATCGGAATATAAAATATAGGAAAATAGAAGAATAGATAAGCCCTACAGGATATAGTAATTAGTATGGAATGAATAAAATTCACAATGGGTACCTTTTAAATTACTGTTAGATGACATTTAGTCAATTTGTTATAGATATTCTATTTAGTTGTAGCTATCAAGTAATTTAATAACAAGTTAAAAAATAAACATATTTTTTAAACATCCTATAACTAAAATTAAGTCATATTTAGTGTTCATACTTAAAGTAAATATCTAAAGAAAGCATGTTAGCAAAGTACATTTAAACATATTCAACATGAAAGAAAACATTTATCTATTAGAATTGAGTCAAATTTGATATTTAGAAATAAATCAAACAATCTTTAAGAACAAATAAAATAGTAAATGACAATGATAAAAAAAAAATGTAGCACGAAGGGTGTTTTCTACGAAAAGACAATGGAGTGTGACGTAAAACAATTGCAAGGGTGATAGAATTATTATTTTAGTGCCGTTTGTCAAAGACTAAGGATTTTGATAGTGGTAGTTATAACAATTCACTCGTCGTCTTTTGTAACAAAGGAATTGAGTAATGATAGGTATCTTAAAATTTTGTACTATATTTTATCCAAAATAATGCAACATATAAATTGTTATTAATCGAGTGGTTGATAATATTTCACATGTTCCACGAGAATTAATTACAGCATCTCACTATCTTCTTGATAAATCTAACATATTTATAATTAACTTTTGAGATGCCTAGCACTATTTATTTCACAGCTTAATTTTTTTTACTCATTTTTTTAATTTCTAGATATGTATAAAAAAATCATATTAAAGCATCATGTCTTTTTTTTTTGAATTATTTCTTTCTTTTTCAGAAACATGATCCTCTATATATATATATATAACGTCTAATTTGCCTTCATCTTAACGGAAGATGCTAAAAGTTTGGGGTCACGATGAGAAGTTCTAAAACAATTAGGTGGTAGTTTGATATTAACCCATCAAAACAATAAAAGAAGCATCAGAGGGGCATATTGGACAATTCAATAATAGCATCAGTGCACTCAAATTCTGGCATATAATTTGAGAGAGAGTGGGAGCGAGAGAGAGAGAAGGCGAAAGGTGAGTTTTCATGTAAATATTTTTTTAATGATATCAATATTAAATTAATAACTCAATTATTTTATTTTATTTTTTAATTCACAGCTAAGTTGTATTTTTATTTTTTTTTCTTTTTTTTTTTGTTTGCAGGTAGAGACAACCCACCAGTTGTTGCGGCTCTTTCAAGATTGTGACTGATTTCGCAGATGGGATCTCACTATCGTCGCTTCTTCTTTCACTAGCATCACTCGAATATCCAACTGGTTTCATTGATTTAACAAATACCCACATTTGATTTTCAGGTATTTGCTTAACTGTTTACTCTTTTCATGGACTTATTTTTGTTTATATATTTTTTTTTTCTGAAAATGGCTTATTTTTTAATTTATATTGGATTTTTTATTTTTTTGTATGTGGGAAAATCAGATGGAAGAATGTGGGTCGAGGAATTTTAGTAAAACTTTTTAAGAGTTTGTGTTTGGGTGGTGGGAAAATTAGGAATAAGAGGAAGGATGATTTTCAAGTTCATTGATCTATTACAAGCCTGGATCCCACATTGACTAAAAGCAGGAATATTAATGAGTATATGAGCTGATGGGCACTCTTGCATTAAAAACTGGTTTTTAAGGGTGAGTTCTATCAACGGGCTTGTATCGTGATCTTCTGTGTAATTTAGTTTTCTGTATGAAATTTTATGGAGTAATGATGGTAGGTGAAGAATGTAAGTGTTTTTGATCATTTAGGACTTGAAAAGAGGAACTTTCGCTTAGCTTGTTGAAATTTATTTTTAATTTTTCATTGTTTCGTTTATCTGTTGTTTAGATTCGCAGATCTGTTTGTGCTTGTTCATGTATGTTGACTGTGTGGATTGGGTAGGTAACAGGCTCAAAATTCATTTGTAATTCTGGATTTTGATGGGGTCTTTTACTTTTTCAGTATAGATGCTTTGTTTCAAATAAAAGTATTTTGGTGGTAGTAAAAAATTATGTACATTTGGCATATGAAAAGCCGCCATTGGGTTGCCAGTGATGCAAATAATGTTCTCTTATCATCTTTATATACAGTGGTTTTTGAACTTCGCATCTGGCCTCTTTGTGTGTATTTAGTGCATTTTTTTCCGATCTAATTTTCCATTTTGATGTTAACTATGTGACCACAAAATCCCAAATTTTTCCTGATTTAACTGGAAATCAGAGATGACATATACTTAGCTGCAGTTGCATTTCTACCGTCTACTGGATGCAAGCGGCAAATTACAAGCAGCACATTAGTTACGCTTTGTTCTTTGCAACCAATTTGTTGTTTGGGAAATGTTTTAAAGCATTTTGGCATATTTCTTTGACCTTTTGCACAGCAAGGAAAACAACTTCTTCAGCTTCTTCTTGGTGGTCTTCGTTGTCTGGTCTCTTTTGGGTTCTGCTGAAGAGGCTTGATGGGTTCCAGGTACCCATCTCATCAGCTCAGCAATGGCCTTTTTGTGTCAGGTCGGCCTGAGCAGCCTAAAGAAAAGGCTCCAACAATGAGCTCAGTAGCCATGCCTTATACAGGCGGTGATATCAAGAAGTCTGGAGAACTGGGTAAAATGTTTGATATCCCTATGGAGAGTGCTAAGTCTAGGAAATCTGGGCCCATAACTGGTGCTCCTTCAAGAACTGGATCTTTTGCAGGGGCTGCAACGCATTCAGGATCAATTCCTAATGCTGCAGGTCGTGCTGGCTATAATGCATCGGGTCCTATATCTTCTGGCGGGCCTGGTTCAGGCTCAATGAAGAAGACAAATTCTGGACCATTAAATAAACATGGGGAACCGATTAAGAAATCATCCGGCCCTCAATCTGGTGGAGCAACTCGACAAAACTCGGGCCCTATTCCACCAAGTCTCCCAGCAACCGGTCTCATCACATCTGGTCCCATTTCTTCGGGCCACCTAAATTCATCTGGGGCTCCTCGAAAACTATCTGGTTCTTTGGATTCTTCAGGATCGATCAAAATGAACAGTTCCTCGGTTGCACAAAACCAGGCTGTTACTACCATTACGCAGGAAGATAACTTCTCCTTCAGGAAGAACTTCCCAAAGCCAGTGTTATGGTTGGTGATTCTGATATTTGTGATGGGATTTATTGCTGGTGGTTTTATTCTTGGTGCTGTCCACAACCCCATTCTCCTCATTGTTGTCTTGGTTCTTTTTGCTGTGATTGCTGCAATATTCATTTGGAATACTTGTTGGGGAAGAAAAGCTATCACAGATTTCATTTCTCGTCATCCAGATACTGATCTCCGAACTGCAAAAAATGGGCAATTTGTGAAGGTCACTGGGGTATGTAACTCAACTTATTGCAATACAAGATATCTGTCTTTATGTGTTACTTTTGCATAGCATGCAGATAATGTGATAGCTTTATACTTTAGGGCAGGGAATGTAACCTTGGGAGTTTTTGATAAGCTTTACTCGTCAGAAGTGTAGGGGAAAAAAAATTGGTAGAGCTACTTTATCAATAGAATTACTAACAAGCTGTAAGCATGTGCATCTATATAAATATTGGGTTGATCAATTGAATTACCATGAGAATAAAAAATTTGACCGACATGTGATTTGTAATGATGAGGAAAGTCTTTAATGTTTGAATCATTCTATGCTAATACTTTTGTATGCATTTAGTATTCCTGTCCCCAAATTTTACAAACCTTTGCCACAATTATTTATAGCAATTCTTCTACTGTTCCAAGGTTAACAAGGATAGTTTCGGCAGTAATTTTCCCAAGCCAACTTTAACTATGGCAAGGAAGAATTGTATTTAATGATTAAGAAAGCTATTTAATTCTTCCCTCTTGAAAAATACACCAAAGCACCAAAAATGCATCGCACTAAGTAATGAAGTTGACTCTTGATTTTAAGTTCACAAAAAATAATTTGTAAAGAAATTCATTGTAACCAACAATACAAAGTTTTTATTTATCTATATGGTAAACTCTGTGGTTGAAGTAAAAATGGAGTATCTCAACCCTGCTCTCCTCCCTTTCTTGATACCAACCTATTTGGTTTTTCGAAGGTTTAAAGCTGGTTAGTTCCTTCAAGGCTACATCGTTAATTGGCCTCAGTCGCCTTTGTTAACTATGTTTTTGTTAGCAAATCTCAAATTTTAGCTGCTTATAAGCATCCCGAACAGCTTCAAAACATTGCTGTTAAGAACTGTAGCAGGAGGTAACCTTTTGTGCGGCTATGAAATTGGGATGTAAGGTTACTTTTTCAGGAGAAAATTTTGGAAGAAGTTGTTTCTGGGGTTAGTGCTTGTGTGTGGTAATTTCCATTGTTTTTGTATGTGATGCATCTAATTTCAGGGGAGATTCCTGAAATTCTAACGAGTGATCCTCAGAATTCCAAATTTGAGGCTAGCTTTACGTTCTATCTTTTTCCCTACTCTTTTTCTTTTTTTTTCCGAGTCTATTATCACAGCAAATCCTGGTCGTCATTTAAGTCTATAACTCACAGGTCTTGTCATCACCTAACAATTTGGTTGTTACAAAGAGGACTTCAAGCTTTGCCACTTCTTTGATGAATTACATCAGATGTATTCTTTGTAAATTGGAAATGCCAGCCGAAGCTTTATTTTTTATAACTTACTATGAAAGGAATGAGATTTAGAGGGTGTGTTGTATACCTAAGTTAAGAACTACTTGCTGATCAGAAGACCTCAAATCCTAGGATTAACTGAATCAAATAGAAGTTGCT
This sequence comes from Atalantia buxifolia, assembly GCA_030444775.1. Lineage (NCBI taxonomy): Eukaryota > Viridiplantae > Streptophyta > Magnoliopsida > Sapindales > Rutaceae > Atalantia > Atalantia buxifolia. The sequence continues at coordinate 20,375,484 of CM059831.1, read as the reverse complement.
TGATAACATTTTCAGCAACAGTTCTACATGTTCAAATTGGAATGAAGGCACTTGCAGTCCAATATGGGATACTCTAGGAATTCAGTGCAACCAATAAGTGCCTTTTTTTAGGAGAAGACTACAGAAAAAGGAAAACTTACGTCATTAATTTTGTTGAATTTCATTTCACTCTATCCTTCTTGTACTATAATTTGTTTGTCACTTGTTTACAAATCTATGACATATTTTTCCTAAAAGAGGTTTATGAACTGAGTCATTTATTTATTTTATAATAATTAGGAAATAGGATGCAGAAAAATATGAAGAAAATCTTGTCGAATATTTTATAATTAGCAATGATATCTATATCTATACATGTGGATATTTAATGTGTCGGTAATGGAGAGCATTATTGGTAGGTAAAACATTCATCAGAAATATCAACTTCATATGGGCATTGAATTGAAGAACAATAATTTCTTTGATAGATCTAATATCTGTGGCTTGAGGGCCTGACTGATGCTTTTCCGATGGTTTTACTATTGGTTTTTGACTTGCTTAACTGATCACTATGATTTATCGATAATTGTTTGTATATATTCTTGAAGGTGGTTACCTGTGGTAATGTGCCCCTTGAATCATCATTCCGAAGAGTTCCTAGATGCGTCTATACATCAACTAGCTTATATGAGTATCGAGCATGGGGCTCAAAACCAGCCAACCCTAAACATCGTCATTTTACATGGGGATTGAGGTCACTGGAGGTTAGTACCTTGAATGTTCATCTTTCAAATCCTTATTTTCCTTTTTAACTATTCTGGAAGTTCTTAAAGTGGAAAAAGGCATTTTAATTTTTTACTTTTAGACTTTAGATTGAAAAAATTAAGTCCAAGAGATTTTCTTTCTTAATGAAACCAATTATCAAAGACCTTTGATACAAAGAATATTGTCAAAATGGATTATAGTCCTTTGTATACTGACCTAGTAGTTGGATGCCATTTGAGGTTATAATTTTGTAATTATAAATGTCTGGATTGAAATGTATAATGCCTATCTTCCAGTGTCAAGGGATGTGTTATGTTCCCACTGGAACAAATAGTCTTACCTTGGAGGTTTCAGTATGTGCATGTCTCACTTGAATTTTTGTGTTGCTTGACAGAGGCATGTTGTTGACTTCTACATTTCTGATTTCCAATCTGGGTTGAGAGCACTGGTTAAGACTGGAAGTGGTGCGAGAGTAACTCCTTTTGTCGATGATTCTGTTGTTATTGATATTAAACCAGAGAACAAAGACTTGTCACCAGAGTTTATCAGGTGGTTGGGACAAAAAAATCTTTCAAGCGATGATCGACTGATGCGATTGAAAGAAGGGTAAATTGCTCTCTCCTGTTGAGTATTAAGTTCTTTGTAGTTGATGGATTATTTGAAGTGCACTATAGCAGGACCACTGCCTAATGGTGTTTTTTTGTTCAATTAAATGACTGCAGAAGTACATTATGCAACTTTATTGAAGTTGACAATCAAGACTTAAACCCATGTTTATGTTTTCAGTAAGTACATCCCTCATGATTTTAAAATTGCTTCTTTTGCAGGTACATTAAAGAAGGTAGCACAGTTAGTGTAATGGGAATCGTTCAGAGAAATGATAATGTCCTAATGATTGTCCCTCCCCCTGAACCCTTAGCAACTGGATGGCAATGGACCAAATGTATCTTTCCAGCTAGCCTTGAGGGTATCATTTTAAGATGTGAAGATACATCAAATAACGATGTCATCCCTGTCTAGTAAGTAGTTTGTGCATCAGAAACTTATTCACGTGTTACCCAGTTGAAAAATATTAGTTCTCTCTACTAATTTGATGATGGTGTGTGGTGGTTTTGTAGTGATAAGGATTATTAATGTGATGGTTTAAAATTGGGTTTTGGGTTCCCTTTTTCCCCCCTCTTTTCCTTTCTTCCTTTCCTTCAACTTGGTGTATAGTTTTGGGGATTGCTTTTTCATTTTTTAGGGGATTGAAGATTAATGGGGCTGGCCTTGATGTAGTGGAAAAATATATTTGAGCAGATTGCTGTAATGTGGCCAAAAAATCGAAACGTTTACGGACAGATTTACACTTCCACTTGAACTTTAATTTGTTCATCCCCCGTTAAATGCTGAAAATTCTGTTAATGTAGTGTATTTTGGCATTATATTTGATTCCATTTGTTGCTCCATTTATTAGATTTCTTCGTGGAGTTATTATTATTTCTTTATTTCAGGTTTTTTTTTTTGTTTTTTCCTTTTTCTGGTCAAGTGTTTGCATCCTTGGATTCCCTGTATAGACGGAAATACTTGATGGATAAAATTATTTCTTTTTATTGTTGAGGATTCTTTTTCCTATTTCTGTAACTGGAAATCCAGTTGTTTCAATTTGAATGTTGCTTTGCTTAATCCAAAAATATTGAGTTGATTATTGCATTTGATGTATGATTTTTCCCATCCTTTTTACCTCATTTGCATTGTAGTTGGGTGTTCTACGTTGTGGCAATTATGGCAACAAAAATAAGATAATATCAGCATATTTTAAAGGACAAATGATAAACATAGGGAAGAAAAATGATGAATGATTTAGCCGATGACATTGATCGCTTGCCTTGCCTTATGGTGAAAGGCATTCGTATGTCCTGTGCATCTTTAATGAGGGGTAGTATTATTGAACGACAGAATGTCTTGAAAATAAATGTTGCCAACGGAATGAGTTATTGAAATTTATTAAGGAAAATTTATAAAACTAACCACAAAATTTTAATTTTTTTCTATTTTAACTACACAAATTTATTTCTATCAACATTAGCCAAACGCACGCTGTTCTCCCCAAATTACCCTTATTTACGAATTAAAAAAACTTTTCTTTCTTCTCCGTTCTCAAACCAAAAGCAGCTTTACAAATTATCGCAAGAAAATCGGCAAACGCCGAAGCGAAATCCAATTATACTCCATCCAGATTCAACATTAATCGACGTTGGTGAGTAATATGAGTTATTTTTAATATTTAAATATAATTTCAGTCGGAGCAATTTACCCTCTGCTTTGCAACATCAGGCACTGTCAAGCACTTTCAAATGTGCGAGACGACTTAAAAATAGATTGATTGTATTTTTATTAATTTTGACATGGATAAATATTTTTTTTTTTTTTTTCGGACCTCATGGATTCAATCATTGTCTTTAGAATTGTGTTATGATGGTTGGTGGGAGACGGCGGAAAATGGCAGTATGGAGTATGTGAATGGTCAAAACAGAACTTTTTTAGTGGAGAAAAATTATTTGTTTGATCAGTTTTTATCGAGAGTTTATGAGGTGTTACAATTAAATCCTAATAAATATAGTATTACAATGAAGACAACTTTAAAGTCTAGTAATACATCATATCGTATATGTGCAATGCCTATGGATATATGTGATAATGAAATGGTGAGAGTTGTGTTATATATGGCATCTAATGTGGCCAATTATGGATGCATACCTATATCTGTTACTTCGTCATCTCGAAAGTCACAGAGTGAAAATATTGAGCCACATGTTGAAACAGAAACTTCTTTTGGAGCAAATATGCCTAGCCCCGATAATGAAGAAGAGGTGTTCTAAGACAATGTCATTGAATATTACTCTCCAATCAACCATAATTATGATAATATTAATAACGACGGAGTTACATTAGAAGATGTTAGAGAAGGTATATTACCACTAAGGACGTCGTTAGAGCAACGACATTCTCCGTATCACAACAACGACTTTCGGGACACTGATGATTTTTATGCTGAGACAGAGGTGAATAATGATTGTGCAGAGCAAGTAATAGTATGAGAGGCGGTCATTTCAATAATACAGTGATGATGGAGAAGCCTCTTCTAATATTCCGTCATTTGAGCATGAGGATGAATGTGATGATGATATTCCTGTGAATAACAGAGGTAATAGATCTATTCCTCCAATGGTTCGATCGAGAAGGAGAATTGATCCCCTCACAAGTCTTGCTCCAATTTTACCTTCGAACACGGTTGGTCCAAACTTTATTAGCGGTTGTGACTCGGATGATATCGGTGTGGGTAAACTATTTGCTTTGAGAAGAATGAGTTGATATTACAACCGTAAAGGTTGGCTTTAGGGATAAGTTTGATTTCAAGATTGCACGGTCTACAACGACACGTTTGAGGCTCACCGTTGTTCGAATCTGTGGATGGCGTATTCGAGCAACTAGAAGTTCGAATGAGCAAAATGTTCCTTGGGTGGTGCGGAGAATTGACAGATACACACTTGTCATAATGAGGTATTGGTTGACGCCGTCATCAAGTAAGGAGCAGGGGTTGTCGGTCATATTATTGCAGATAAATATGTTCAAGACAAGAGAATTTATACTCCGAATGACATAAGAGCAGATATGCAACAACAATATGGTATTCAGTTAACATACCAACAACCATATCGGGCCGAGAGAGTTGGTCTTGAAATTGTTCGAGGCAACCTATAGAGTCATACAACTTGCTCCCAAATACTCTCACGTATTGTGTAAAGCGAATGAGGGTTCAGTCACTCACCTCGAGCGGGATGGAGATGGTAATTTTTTGTACTACTTTGTAGCACTTGGATCTTCTATCAAGGGTTTATGCAAGATATTCTACTTTTCATTCTGATGGTACTCATCTAAAAGGGTTATATCGTGGAAGTATGTTTGTAGCAACATGTCTGGATGGTAACAATCAATTATACCCGTTAGCCATTGGGATCATGGATTAAGAAAAATAATGATGCTTGGGAATGGTTTATGATGAAGTTACACGGGTGATTGGTGATAGACCCGAGTTGGTAATTATCTCCGATCGATGCACCCCATAAGGAGAGCCGTTCTGAAAATTTTTCACAATGCAAGTCATGGTATTTGCTTTTACCATGTCAAAGGTAACATTAAAGCAAGGTTTAGGATGTCAAAACTCTTTGGGATGAATTTGAGCCTCTTTTATTAATGCAAAAAAAGCATACGGACATGAAGATTTCAAAAGACAACTTGAAGGATTGTGGATGATCCACTCAAAAGCTGATTACTTAGAAAATAATATCGGTACATGTAATTGGGTAAGGTCTCGGTTTGAAGAGAGGAGGTATAGCATACTTACCACCAACATCGCAGAGTGTGAATTCTTTAATGAGAGAACCGCTAAAATTTCCCGTTACTCATCTTGTTGATTACTTTAGGAAAACGTTGCAGCAATGGTTTTATGATAGGAAAATTATAGCTTGAATCAATGAGTACGCGACTAACAACATGGGCGGATGAAATAGTCACCGAAAGAAGAATTATAGCTGAAAGAAGAATTATAGCTTTGAAGAATTATAGTGAAAGAATGATCGTTCGGCAATGTCTCCGCATCGATTTCAAGTTGTTGGTGGTGGCATTAAGGAAGGTTTAGTTGACTTCTTCTTAAAGAGAACTTGCTCTGCAGAGTATTTCAACCTTGATCACTTGTATGTGCTCATGCAATTGCGGCGTGTCTAACTATCCGAGTAGATTTCATAAATCTTTGTTCGACTTTTACACTCTAATCATTGGTGATGGCTTACGCACAACCAGTGGAGCCGGTTGGTGATGTGGCTGATTGGGAAGTTTCATTTAAATTCAAATGATGCAAGTAAATCCACCAGTTGAGGCACCACAACCTGGTCGTCGTAAGAGCTCTTAATACCCTCTGTTTGAGTGAGGACGTTATCCGACGGATGTTAGATGCGGACCGTGTAACGAACTAGGACATAATCGTAAGCGATGTAAGAATCCCATTGCATCGAGTCAAAATTAATTGTATTCCTTACTTATAACTATTATTATTTTTATGTATTCAACACTTATGTGTCACTTAATTTTTATGTTATTATTTTTAATTTAAACAAATTAAATATATCAACTTTGCAATCTTGTTGAAAAAATTAAATTGAATTTTAAACATTCTGTTCTACAAAAACTTACAAATTAAATTAAATAAATTTAATCAAAACTTGAAAAAAAAAACACCAGAAAAGGTTGGTGCGACATGCGGGCGTGTCGCACCAAAATTGGTGCGACATTTGTACAGGGCGTGTCGCGCCAAAATTGGTGAGACACCCGGCGTGTCGCGCATGTCGCACCAACTTTGGTACGACATGTCGCGCCTCTCGCACCAACTTTGTGCGACATGCCGCGCCTCTCGCACCAAACCCGCTTCCCGCATCCTCCCGCATCCTCCTAAATACCGACCTGATTGGCGGCGCGCTAATTTTGACTGAACCAAATATTATTTTAAGCAACACCACCACTACACCATCATTTTCAAACAACATAAATAAATTGTAACATGAATTTGAATATTAAACTTAAGTTTATAAATAAAAAAGTACAACATATTCCAACCTTCAATTCAACGACTTACAATATAATATCATCACTAAATATATCAACTGCAATTTTTTTCTAAAAAATTGCACATGACTACTGTTAAATTCTAATTTAAGCCCAAACATTAAATACATCGTAAACAATAATAAAAAAACACCGCAATCTCCAGTTCCGGTTAAGAAGTTGTGGGACGCTCTTAATTGCAACAACTTTCCAAGGGTCGGTCGACTCAGAACTCCGGCCGAATATTGTAACACCAACATATTCCAATCACCGGAGAAAAATAACTTCAAGTGGCTTGAATTTAAGCTTGTATCTTTTGTCACCTTGAAATGTCAAGAATGAGTCATAAATCTAAATTTTATTTTTACGAAAATCACCCCGCGCTAATACCCAATGCACGCCATCCAAGTTAACAGGAATGAGTAACTGCAAATTAAAACTTACGTTAATTACTTATGTCCAAACCAATAAAATTGACAAATAACCAACAAAAAATGAGAACTTATATATTTTAATTACGACAGTGAAATATAATAAAATACATACCATATCCACATCCGTCATTGATTTGGACATAGTGTGTTGTCGCCACCAAGATAGCTATTCAAGCGGTCATCGAAAACTAATGAATCAACCGAACAATCTCCGTTGTTCCATAACTCGATTCAAGAATACCTAGTACATGGATAACCAAGAAAGTGCCATAAATTAACAAATCTTAAAGGTCACCATATCCGCAAATAGAAATGATAAAATTAAAATTATCTCAAGATGCGTTACTCAAAAAATGTGTCAAGATGTGTGACACGTTAAACTAGGGCATTCGGATATCTGCCGTTGTTTCTCCAATCTAAGCAAGCGAAAATACTCGTGAATATCTTTTAGGAACAGAAATATTTCGATTTTAAAAAAAGTATTCACAAATCCACAATACTCAAACAACTTAAAAAATATAATTACCTCATCGCCTAGCCATCCCATCGATGCTAAACACAAAATTACTTCGAAGAACGACCGCGGGTGTTGAACAATCCGATCTACAGTCATATGACCAGCGAACCATCGATCGAACTCAGCATACAGACTAGAATCCTCGAAATAGATTTATATCCACACTCGTACTCAACTCAATTGCATGGTCCATGATTTGCGGTGGAGGTAAACGCCTTGACAAGCTTTCCTCGCCCGAATGGAGGTATCATGTAAGGACTATCAAAACATACGACGGTCTGTTGCCTACCAACCTACTAATCCCCGGAGGTGCCTCAGTAAAGATCTGCACGCTCTCCCTACTAACATCCCCGTAGAAACTATATAATGATGTGGGAGTAGAAAAATTTGGATTGCCCACATCGCATATACACTCCTACGTCATCTGGGTCCTGTCCCATTCGGTAAGATACACATATTAACAATAACCAAATTAAAAGACAAATGAATAGAATTGTCAAAAGCATATGTACTCACAAAGTGAACGAGCATCCAAGAAGAAGAAATCCTCGTTGGGACGTTTAGAAAATGAATCGATAAATCCCACCACGGTATCTTTAAAGTCTTTAAATTCTGACTTAAGTTCGTGGATGTTGCGATCAATCTTGTCCATTCGTCCGCCGCATGTAATCATTAAACCGCTTTGTCCTCGACTAAAAAAAAAAGTAAAGGAAATTTTATAATAACAAGAAATAACAAAAATTATGTATGCAAAAAAAAATTATTTTTAACCTCATAATCACATGCATCATCAGAGTGGTCTGTCTGCTCCTGGTGGTCATCTACAGGCACCTCATCTGCAGAAGTCTCATGATGCTGCTCGGGTGTTGGGCTTGGTATGTCGGTATGCTCGTCTGATTGCTTTGTAATGGATGGCGGCGTGTTGATTGAGGGTAGGTCTTTGTATAAAGTAGCATGTAAAATAAAAAAAAAATCAAATTACGATTAAATAAACAATAGTACTATAGAATACCGACCTGATGAACCCAGTCTGGAATACGTGGCATGTAATCCTTTACAGTCAGCCAATATTTTTTACTCTTCTCCTTTCCATTCGGCTCAAGAGTTTGTAAAACATCCCCCTACCATGAATTTAACCCAAATTCATAACTAAGTATATATAGAATTTAAATTTAATAATGTTTAAAAAATCATAACTTATTACTTACAAGACGAGATTCGTCATTTAAGAATGAATAAACTCCAAAGAAAGTTGATTTTTGAAGAAGCCATGGGCTTCCATTGCAAATGCGGGAATTTTTTTCTTCGTTTTTACTGACCCATTCGACGGTAAACCTCGATCATTTCAGAAATCCAAACCTACACCAACCAAAAGTGAAAAATAATTAATACAATTATCAAATATTTAATATTATAAAACTTATAAATTAAAAAAAAACGCACCTGAACTCCGGTGTAAAACCATAAACATTGTATTTTTCAATTTTATGATTAGGATTTTCCAACCGCATTCTCCTAAATTTCTCGTCTTTCTCGTACAATGCACATCAAAGACTTTCGTATATAATTTCCCAAGACAAAAAACCCCATGGACGATTACGGAAATACTCTATATCATCGACTTCATCAAGCCATGCGAAATTGATTTGACAATGACCCTTTCTTGCACTTAAAATCTTGTCCGCAAAATAAAAACAAATGCAATCTTTAATGCGTCAATATCATCCATTGCCTCAAAATTTAACTCTTTCTCAAATAATGCATCAAATTGCTTAACAATGATGTTGCGATACAAACCATTAAAATACTTTTTCACTAATCTATGGTTTGAGCTATTGGTTCTTTATTATCTACACCATAAGAAAGTCCAAGAATCGACACCATTCAACAATTGACAACCGAATCAAATGTCCACCAATCAAAACCATAACCGATTCTCCTTGCCTTTTTGCTTCATCGATCAATTGCCTAAGCAAAATATTATGTAAAATTACACCACTAAATGGAAAGCTTCGACATTCCAAAAATGTCCAAATATATCTTTCTTGAACATATTCAATCTTTATTTGTCAATTTTCGCTCAATGGCTTTTACTATCAAGATAAATTACACATGCTCGAAATTGGCCCTAAAATGATCAAGATAAGGAAAATACATCTCGCCTAGTTGGAATTCTTTATTCGCCATGTATCAATTTATAACATAACATTTAACATAGGTAAAAAATACAATTCAATAAAAATAAGAAGGCCAAATTTGGGTGCATTTTCAAACACACCAATTTTGGTGCGACGACGACGACCTGTCGCACCAATTTTGGCGCTGACAGCACTGTCGCACCAATTTTAGTGCGACAGACAACCCGTCACACCAATGTTGGTGCGACAGTCGCTTCTTAAACGCGCGCTCTCTCCAAATTTTTCCTCCATTCAAAACAACCCAAAAGAATACATTCCCAAAATAACAAACACCACCACAAACAACACCAATACCAACATTCTCAACATTCTCAATATTCAATTTGGTAACCTAAACCCTAAAATTTCATTTTAAATGAAGAAAATTTAAATAAAATCACTAACCTAAGTTTTGAATACTTGCCGTTAATGGATGAAGCCGCAAGATGAGTGCTTGTTGCCGCCGGTTATGAGCTTTGCTTCGGTTTGGGAGAGATGAGGCGAAACGAAGAAGATGGGGAGAGGGATACTTTGGTCTCAAACTTTTTCTTTTGGCTAATATTGATAGAATTTTTTTGTTGTGGTTAAAATGAAAATATTTTAAAGTTTTATGGTTGTTTTTGTAAATTTCCTATTTATTAATTGAATGTCATATCATTTAAATTAAAATATATCAGAATCTAATATCACCTCGAAACATATAATACTATTGAATGATAAAATAGTCGAGTCCTGATTATAATAGTCTTCAACGGAACGACCCAGCAAGCAGCGTACGTCGAATATGGCAAGTTTTATTTTATTTTATTTTATTAATTAATCTTCATGGTTATTTTTCTAATAAATGCGAATGTGACAGGATTTGATTAAACTGATGGATCATTGACAAAAGCCTATTTTATTTCACTATCTAACGTCTGTCTATGGAGGACAACTAATTTGATACTTACGTAGGGGGTCAATCTTTCTTATAGCTCACTCTTGTGGGCGAGACTTGAAATATTGACCAATTTCTGATATAATTGATGTAGACAAGCTTGTTTTTCATAAAATGAAATTTCTCACAAACATCTTAAATTTGGTTATTTGATATTCAATTAATAAAACTTAAAGAAAAATTCAGCATCATGTGTAATGAATACTACTGATTAGATTTTATTATTTTAAAGAAATAATTATTTAATGTATCAAACAATGATATTTTTAATATAATATTTAAACTTCCTTAAATAAGTGAAACTAACAAAATAAACAGTCCTATTATTAAAAAAAAAAAGACAAAAAAAGAAAAAAGAAACAAAATAAATAGTCCTATGATGTGAACACAGGTTGCTTATAACAGGGATTGCTTGAACATTCATTGTTGTCTGCCACTAAGCAAAACAACTAGCATTTATAAAAGAATTTTAATTAGGTATTTTAAAAAATAAAAGATTAAAAAATTTCGAAATCTTTGAAATTTCTATTTAAAAAAAAAACATTATAATATGTTGATTAAGTCACAATCAGTTTCCTATCTAGAAGAAATTATGTGTGTCCTTGACAGCGACCAATTGTGAAGATTTGATGTGATATCGCCATGTTTAGTTTTTTTTTTTTTTAATTTATCATTAATTAGTGGTGTGGTCAAATATTTGTTGCATTTTTAAATGGTAGAAACACTAAAATTTATCTCTAAGTCAATATCATTTTTTTTTTGTGTGGTCAATTGGGGCCCGACTACATTATTTTTGGAATGCCGTATCCTATCTCTTGAGTACGTTAAATAAATTGAGGAGAAAAAGGAAAAAAAAAGAAAAAAAGTAGAAAAATACTTTAACCATTTTATGTGTTTGTGGCATAAAAAGAAAATTACTTGTGAATGCATTTGATTGTTTAATTTTAATAATTTAAAAAATTTATTCAAAAACTTAAAAAAAAGAAAAGAAATTAGATAAATGATGAAGGGTATTATCGACATTTCGAAAAAGCAACATGACGCCACGAGTCATTTCAATAACCTAACCGAGTGAGAGAGAGAGAGAGAGAAGAGAAACTTATCTATATCAAATCATAACACTTTCGGGTGGAGTAGTAGTGTAGTACTTCTGAGTTCTAATTATCATCAACAATAAATTATTACTTGTTTTCTATTATCCAACAGATTTTTAAGTAAAAAGAGAGAAAAATTAAATAATGTATTTTTTAGAATATCATATTTAGTCCACATAGTTTTATTTTTTTTGTCCATATGAGTAAAATTAGAACGTTGGCAAATCACATTTTTTTACGAATAAAAAATATTTCATAGTCTCATTTTTTAGGTTGAGGATTCGTGTTTTTTTATTATATTCGTGTATATATAGATGTTAATTTTTTTAAACTAAAAAAAAATGTATTCATCCGATCTCGTGCTTAGGTATTCAAACTATGTCAGTAACAAATTATTCTTAAGGTTGATAATTTAAATTCTATTTTTAAAGTTAATTTTTTTAAAAAAAATTTAAACTTGTTATGGGTCCAGATATTCAAACTAAGAGAGCTAATTTAGGAAATATTTATAAAATAAATAAACTAAAAAATTGTAGTTGTAAATGAAATAAAAAAGAAAAAAAGCAAAAAAACAATAATTACTAATTAATGTCACAATAATCATTTTACCTTGAGGGGGAAAAAAGGGCAAAAAAAAAAAAAAAAAGCTATTGGCCGGACGAGACAACCCACCAGTTGTTGCGGCTCCCGCAAGTGAGACTCACAAGCACAAACACGCACACACACGAGACACAACGCATTTATACATATAAGGTTCTGGAGAGAGAAACACTCCCCATTTTCTAGTGAGAGAAACAAGCAACAAAAACAGCAGCAGCGGCAGCAAAAGATGTCTCCGAATTTTCAGATTTCTTCTGCTACTAGTGGTACTGCTATGGTCCTGCTACTACTACTTTAACTGGTAAGTTTGTGATATTTTTGCTTTTTCTCAATTTCCATTTTTGTCCCTGCCTTGTTTTGTTACTAACTTTAGCTTTTGAAGAAAAGATAACTCAAAACCTTAGCTTGTTTTCTTAGATCTTTCCCACTTTCTTGGGTTTTGCTCGGAATGGTGATCCGGGTGTGTTTTAATTTCTTGAATTAAGTTCAAAAATTGCTTCTTTGTTTTTTGGTAGTTGAAGTGTTTGAACGGTGTCGTTTTGGTCAAATTTTTCTCTAAATGGAAGTTTCTGATTGCTTTGTTGTGGTTTATGTTGAACTGGGTATGTTTCTTCTTTTTATTATTTTTTTTTTTTTTTTTGGGTGGGGGGGCCTTGTTTTTGGAGAATGTTGGATAAGGAACTGTCGTTAAGAGTATTAAGTGTTGGATTTAGCATTGGTAGGGGAGTTTTATTGGACTTGTTTGTGCTTGAGAGAGCTCTTAAACTTGAACTTTCTACTTGTTCATAGTAGATCTTCTTCATTTATCATCATCATGTGTGCAAATGTTGCTTTTTAGATGAAATTTGAAACCTTCCTTAAATGGAAAATTCGGATCTTTTTGAACGTTTCTCTGCTTTGTTTGTTTGATGATTTAGAGAACATTAGATAGACAAGAAGCAATAAGTTTTAAGTATTGAAATTAGATGTTCCTTTTCTTAACTTAGATGTCTTAGATCTCACTCTTTTATTTTATTATTTTTTTTTTTCAAACTTTGGACGGTAGAAGTCTGTAAATGTTATCTCTTGACTCCTATATGATTAGAAGAGAAATATATTCTCATGAAATTTAGCAATTCTACTTTGTACAAGATGATTAATATCAAGAATTTGTATGTGTGGGAAAACATGAAAATACATAAAATAAGTCTTCATACAATAGTATCTTGCACTCAGCCAAAGTCTTCCGTCCCGACCCTTTTGGTTTGCTTTGGATCTTCTTCTTTCTCTTGACTTTTGTACAGGATGGTGGCATGAGTCTGATATTTTCTTCTTCCTTCTGATTGCCATAGTTCTTTCTACTCTTAGGTGAGCTGTGAAAATCGCATCAGCGTACTGCTAGTGGTCTTTGGTTTGTGGAACTGTGTGGAGTCTCTTAGAATAGCAAGATGGGTTCCAGGTTCCCATCTCATCAGCTCAGCAATGGCCTTTACGTATCAGGCCGGCCAGAGCAGCCCAAAGAAAGGACACCAACAATGAGCTCAGTAGCGATGCCTTACACTGGAGGCGATATAAAAAAATCGGGAGAACTAGGAAAAATGTTTGATATTCCTGTGGACGGTTCCAAGTCCAGGAAGTCTGGACCTATAAATAATGCTCCTTCGAGGACTGGATCTTTTGGTGGTGCTGCTTCACATTCAGGACCTATCATGCCTAATGCTGCCTCTAGGGCTAGCTACTCAACGTCAGGTCCTGTCTCTTCTGGAGTCACGTCTGGTTCAGCTTCATTAAAGAAGTCAAATTCTGGACCACTTAATAAACATGGGGAACCGATAAAGAAGTCTTCCGGTCCTCAATCTGGAGGAGTGACACCAAGTGGCCGCCAAAACTCTGGCCCCCTTGCTCCTGCTCTTCCTACTACTGGTCTCATTACTTCTGGACCCATCTCTTCAGGCCCACTTAATTCATCTGGGGCACCAAGGAAGGTATCTGGTCCTTTGGACTCTATGGGATCAATGAAAATACCAAGCTCTGTTCCTCATAATCAGGCCATCACTGTCCTTAGTCAAGATGAGGACTTTGACTTCAAGAGGAATTTCCCAAAGCCAATATTCTGGTCATTGATTCTCCTTTTTGTGATGGGATTTATAGCTGGTGGTTTTATTCTTGGAGCAGTTCACAATGCCATTCTGCTCATTGTTGTTGTGGTCCTTTTCAGCTGTGTTGCTGCTTTGTTTGGTTGGAATACTTTTTGGGGAAGAAAAGCTATTATAAGTTATATTGCTCGTTATCCAGATGCTGAGCTTAGAAACGCCAAGAATGGTCAATTCGTGAAGATCTCTGGGGTATGTGATTTACTTAATAACATCCTTTAGATTTTAACACATATTTGTTGGTTTAATTAAAAAAAAAAGTGTAGTTCAATCAACTGGTTGTATTGTCTATCGTCATTATTCTTGCCAATCTCTTGAATCTGCTTCTAGTTATTTACATTATTTTCTTAATTTTTTGCATTTGCACCATTGAATGTTGTAAAGAGTTCATTGCAATTGTGAGTAGAGATGTAACTTTAGAGTAAGAATTTCACTTTGCACATAAGAATTAAAGTAGCCAAAAAGTAATTGAAATTTTTTATCAGAGTGCTCTGCAAACTATATTTTATTCCCCAGAAAAAGATATCATGCTGGATAGGCTATCAATAGGATTCATGTACAATGCATCTTCTTATAAGTTTTCCTTTGGAGATGATGATAATGAAAATTTAATGAAGAGAATGGATTGAATCTGGATTCTTGATAATGCATCTTCTCTAGGATGTGTTAGTTGAAGGGTGGGCTGGTTATGCCTGCACTTCAGTATGTTTGCCTGCTGTTATGATTTTTTTTTCCCCTTCATTTTTTGGGCATGATAAGGAAATCTGTTACTAGATAGTTACTTAGATATAGATATAGTTACTTAGATAGTTACTTAGATATAGAAAGAGAGACCAATTTCTGATGTTTGTCTAAGAGTTGAGTGTCTAATACGTTGAATCTCTCAAGACGTAATTTCTGAATGATTCATGATTTCTGATGCTGATTGTATGCTCATTTTTGTGGTAACTCTTTATCATCTACCATAGCGTTTGAAGGATATTGTGTAAAATGTTTGCTTATGTTCTTGAAGGTTGTCACCTGCGGTAATGTTCCTCTTGAATCATCCTTCCAAAAAGTTCCTAGATGTATATACACATCCACAAGTTTGTACGAGTACCGAGGATGGGGTTCAAAAGCTGCCAACCCCACGCATCGTCGTTTTACATGGGGGCTCCGATCATTAGAAGTGAGTAATTTAAAAAGTGCCATGGTAATTTTGATTTATAGTTTATCATCTGATAAACGTATTCGCTGTTGTTTCCTGAGTTATCTTGGACAATTTCTCCTTGTTATTTCTTTTTTGTTTTGATTTTTTGGACAATTAATTGATGAATTGATTTTGTCAGATTTTATGCTTCAAGTCAATATGTGAAATTTGAACTGATACAGGTATCTTACCTTTAAGTGTGGTTTCTGGGTTGGTGAACAAGTCTCAATTTTGCGTGTTAATTACCATCTGTCACCACCTTAAATGCCAAGTCCACATTTTTCTATTACACATTCTTCATCTCTCTGCCTGTGTTTGTTCAAGTTGAATCGATGGGATGCTGATATTTCATTATCGAAGGACTTCCTTTCATTTAGGATAAATTTTCACTTAAGCTTTGTTGTTTTTCACACGTTTGACTGTATTCTTTTCTCATATAATTTTGCAGAGGCGTGCGGTTGACTTCTACATCTCTGATTTCCAGTCTGGGTTAAGAGCATTGGTTAAAACTGGGTATGGAGCAAGGGTGACTCCTTATGTTGACGATTCCCTTGCCATTGACGTCAATCCTGGCAAGGAAGAGTTATCTCCGGAGTTCATCAGGTGGTTGGCGGAGAGGAATCTTTCAAGTGATGATCGTATAATGCGACTGAAAGAAGGGTAAATTCTAACCCTTTGAGTTTGTGGTTTCACTGTAATCATTGGCCTGAGTATGGGCTGCTTTCTTTTAGTTAAATAACAAGTGATATTATGCCATTGACAAGTGTCCGAATCTTTTATAACTATTCGTTTTATAGGTATATCAAAGAAGGAAGCACTGTTAGTGTAATGGGGGTTGTTCAGAGGAATGACAACGTGCTTATGATTGTCCCTCCGCCTGAACCTATCACAACAGGATGCCAATGGGCCAAATGTATTGTTCCAGCTAGTCTTGACGGAATTGTATTAAGATGCGAAGATGCTTCCAAGAGTGACGTCATACCAGTTTAGTAGTACGTGCACCGTGAGCTTTTTCCTTCTATTGCTTGTTTAAGATTTTTTTTCCCCCCATTAAAATTTGATGCCGTGGATAGTGGAGGTGGTAGTAGTATGAGGAGTAATGGTGATGATCGACCAGGCAGCATTGTTTGTGGTAGTGTTTTTGCATATTACCTTCTTGTATAGGTCTTTAAGGTTTCTTTGCCATTTATTTTTTCCTTTAGGGAGTGATGGCTTTTGTGGTGAAGGTTGGTTGAGTAGTAGGGGATCTAATGTGTGAGCAGATTGCGGTTATGTTAAATAAAAAAAAAAAAAAAAAAAAAAAGGTGTTATGAGATATCAAAGTACATTATCTTCACATACAATCTGTAGTGTCTATTTACTTTTTTAATCATGAAATTTGTATAAGATGAGCTTGTTGATGTATATTTATATATACAGTTCATTTTGCATATGCCAATGTGATGCTTTCATCAATGGCAAATTCTTAGACATGTGCCTATGTCCTAGCAAAGGAAGAGCGTCATAATTTCCTTTTGAAAAAATATTGCTTTTTAATCAAGTTGTTGAGGCTTTATTTTCAAGCAACTTGGTTGTGAGGCTTTATTTTCAAGCAACTTGGTTGTAGTTTGTTAACAACCTTCATCATGATGTGCAATTTTTTGGATATGAAGAAATGTTTGGCTTGACTTGTTTCTTAAGCAAACATAATTCAATTATTTAGAGTCTCATTTCAAAGCTAAAGAATGGGTTGAATCATAAAGGGCATAGAAGATTCAAAAGCACATTTACTTTTGATCTTGGCCATGATGTTGGCCGCCACTTTAAGTCTTGGCTGGCCTGTGCTTGCTTACATATTTTAAAAGAAGAAATAGATAAATTATCGTGGCCACCGCACGCATTTAATTAGTTTGCTGAATAGATGGATAGAAATAGAATTCTTCTCAAAATCGTTGACATCAAATAATTTTGTGGGTTTTGCTTCTAGATTTCTAGGCAGGATCTTCGAAGATGCCAAATATTTTTACCAGGCAGTCTTTATATATACACACATACACACAAAGTTCTTTCACAGTGTTAGTGTGGAAGCTTTCAACTTTTTTTCATGCAGTCAATTTGTTAAGTTGTGTAGTTTAATACAATTAATTTAGAGTGAATTAAAAATTAATTATATTTAACTGTACAGTTTAACAATGTACCCGCATTAAAAGAATGAATGTCTCTCCACTTGAAAATAATATATATAATTTTAATTAATAAAATACTATTAATGATTTTTGAAAAATATAAATAGAAATCTTGGTGCCCATCCTAATTCCTAACCAATTGACCTGATCCAACCTTAATTTAACTAAATAAAGACGGGTTGAGCGTGTGAAAATGAGTTTATTGGATAATATTTCAACCCAATTAATGATTGGGTTGGGTTGGGTTTCTTTAGGGAGCAAGACTATGCCAAAGCGTTTATAAATTCTCAAATAACATGACAGGGCGAGGTTTCAGGTATGAGCTCTGTGGTTCTGTTTAGGCTTCCGGCCCATGCTATGAGGTGATCCTTGCTGCTTGAATATGAACCCATATATGTTATATCTCAATCTAACCCAATAAAAAATAGGTGGATTTGGTCAAATTCTTTTCGTTGGATTCACTAATATAAACCCATGTAACTCAACATAAGCCGAAAATAACAAATGCAAAGCCCTAAATAACTAAACATAACTCTTTAAGTTCCTTTTTCTCTTTCCAATTTCTCTCTTTTAAACATGATATTGACTCTGATTCACTAGATTCCAAGTTCAAAATTGAAATCAGACCGTCAATTCTCAATAAACATAATTTGATAGATGTTCAAGCACTATGCCATTTGATGTTGTGGTAACATTTGTTTTTGTTACTTTGTTTAATAATAGATATTACACGGTGGACAAGATTTTACGTTACTATAGAGAATTGACATGTTTTATTTTTTTTATCCCTATTTGAATTCAATTTGAAGTATTAGATAGTTTTGAACTTTTTAATATCTTAATTTATTTAAATTTCAAATTTTTAATGTGATCAACCCAACGATTTAAGTGATGAATCACTTTAGGTGGAACATAGTTAGCAGATTGGATTAGGTTAATTTTTTGCAGACAACCCACTATTGATTGGGTTGAGTTGAATTTTTATAGACTCGATCCAACTATAGTCTGGCCATCTAGCCATCCTAGTGTTTGTACTAGAATTAAGGGATTGTGTTACTAAGGTTGTGTTTCTTTTTTATCTGAAATATAAATATGTTTGAATTTAGTTGAAATTTGAATAGGTTTGAATGAAAATGTCTAAATGATATGTTTGTTTGTTTTTTTTCAACATTTGAAGAGAAAAACTTAAAAATTAGTAGTTTGACATAAATATCCTTTTAAGTGGTGTATATATTTGTTCTTCACAATTTATAATTTTCACAGGTTGATTAGTTTGGTAGCATTTAAAAAAAATACTATCATTATTGATCTTAATTTATTTTTTTAATAAAAGATGTAATTAAAACTTTAAATTTTATTATAAAGTCAACATTATTATTTTATATTTGATTCATCACAATAGACATAATTTGATTTGTTCAATATTTAAGTTTGCCTAATGTTATCATGTGAATAAAAATTTAAAGTAATTAAAAAAATAACTTCAAGAATAATACAAAAAAATTATATTTATACATACTATTGGAAATACATAAATTGTTAAGGGTATTTTTGAGATTTGAAATTAAAATTTTCCATTTGATTTCAGATTTCAGATAAAAGTGGATTTTTTTATTTAAATAAAATTATCTGATAATAAGTGATAAATTAAAAAATAAATAATTAAAAATAAATAAATATCTAAAAAAAATTAAATTTAGACTTCATGCTAAAAAATAAACCGTACCTAAGATGAAAAAAAAAGTACTGAGTTTTGTCTGAAGTGACTTAATCTAAAATATTCAGACCTTATTAAGAATTTAAGGACCAAGGATTAGGGTAGGACTTAAGATGGTAGGGACAGATCCTCTTAGAGATAGGGTTAGGACTATACCAAAAAGCTTCAACCTGACTTTTAACCCGATAATTAGTTATTATAAAACAAAAAAAAATTCACAACACGTACGCGTTATAGTATTATACACACATACACATCACTCACGTCTGACGCACAACACATACGCATTACAAATCATTTTTTTCAAAATATTTAAACTATTAAAATATTTTGATATGTTAATAAAAACTAAAAAAATGAAAAAAAAAAAGTCATTGCCCTTGTAGTTGGTAACTACAGTGCAACGAGTGGTGCCCGTGCCTTCTATTTTGCCCTTTCAAGCGGTGGTCGCCCATTGGACAATTGAAAATAAATAATTGTCAATTATTAAATTTTTTAAAATCATAAAAAAGGTTGGGCTCGGGGCTTTGAACCCGACCCAACCTCTGGTCTAATAAGGTTCCGGCCTGGCCCGAGCTTTTATTTTGGGAGGTTGAATGTTTTAGGGCCGAAGCTCTTTATTTTAGTATGCATTATAAATTATTCGCTCGTAATTTAAGGTGTAATCATACATTCATAATGTTAAATATTAATAGATGAGTGCTTGGGACAGCGGGTGACATCGGTAGCTTTCTCTATTGACATGTGTTTTATTTTTGATTTATGTGCAATTTTGAATTAATGTAAAAGTATTAATAACTTTTGGTTTTGTTTTAATAATTTCATCCGAGAATTTACCACAATATCTTTGTCCTTTCATCACTCGCAAAGTTTTTTTTCCTTTGTTCTATCCTGCCACAGCGCAAATTACAACTTCTTCTTCTCCTTCAATTTCTTTTTCTCCTTTTCCTTTTTATGAAAGCTTGGAAAAAAGAGACAAAGGAAGAAAAACAAAGTCTCCTTTTGGAAAAATAAAAGTTTGAATAAATATTTTATTTTAAAAAATAATAAATATTCTACTTGCTTAAAAGATAACAATCTCTTCATTTTTCCAATTTTTAATTTGATATATGTGTGTGTGTGTGTGTGTAATGAAATTTGTATATAATCGATCTACATGGTTTGGATAATTTTATTAGTTATTTTCTAAATAATTTTTTTTTAAAATTTTGTTTAAGAGAAGAGATTTATTTTTACTTTTTTTCCCATTTGTTCCTTTTTCTCAAGCTTTTAGAAAAAAGAAAAGAATAAAGAAGGGAAATTGAAGAAGGAGAAAAGGAAGTTGCAATAGTAGGAGAATAAGATCCTATTTAGGATTGAAGTATTGTAATTTTTAAGCTATAATTGTTATGGAAAAAGAAAAAAACTCTAACTATCAAATAAAAGTTAATAATATGTAGTAAATATAAATTTTAAATAGTAATTTCGATAAAATTATTAAAGATATAATAAATTTTTCATCATACAAGTAAAAAATTATATTAACATAACTTTCAAACTATAGCAGATAGTGTTTAACAAATATTTTAGTATGTAACTTTTAAGTTACAAACTTACAGCTATCCAATTTTAATTTCAAACGCATCCTAATAAGAAAAGAAAAACTTGGCCATAGGGGGAGAGATAAAGGATATTGTGGTAAATTCTCTCTTTATAGAGAATAACAATATTAAAATAAAACTAAAATGTTTTATGTTAATTTGAAATTAAAAAAAAAATCAAATTGTGACACATGTCGATAGAGGAAGTTAAATGAACCTGACTGTGGAAGTCAGTTGCTCATATGTTGGGATGACAATTTAACTCGGATCCAGCCCGAATCCGGATAGATCCAGATAATTCGGTCAGAGTTTAACCCGCACCAGACGAAATAAAATCTAGAATTCGGATGTGATTGTCTAAACCTGGGCATATGCGGGTTCGGATCCAAAATTAGGCAACTCGCAAATCCAAAACCCGGACCTGGGTGTATTTACTTTTATATTTTTTTAATATAAATAGAAACAATTAAAAAAAATAGCAGCCTTGCCCTAGTTTCAGTTTCACAGCCGCGCCGCCAAAGCCGAAAGCCAAATATTTCTTCATCAAATCACTGTGAATCGTGCTTTGTTCCTCATCCTCATCACCAAAACCCGAAACAAATCGCTGATAGTTATCACCAAAGACGGCGGTATAGTCGAGAAAAAGAAGAAGAAGGCGACGAAAATGAATCCTAAAGCAGGTCCATCTCGATATTGAATCTCCAGCAAGGCCACGGGCAAGCAGTTTCATCAACGATATTTTCAAGAAGTTGGCCCAAGAACGTGATTTCATTTATTTTAGGTTTTAATTATTGGAAGGGTATTGGATTGTGATTTGATGGGAGTATGAACAAGGCAATTGCAGAACATGTAAAGGCTCTTAATGGGATCTTGAATTTTTTTTTCCCTTTTAAGATTGTGAATTCGAGAAGCTTTGGTTGAGTGATCTTGTTGATAATCTGGCTTTAGTTATTTAATGTTTATCACTTCCATCGTTTATTCCTTGCAGGTTGTAGCAAGAAAAGTTTGATAAAGGGGTTTTTCAAAGCAAATGAGAGAAATTAGGTTCCAAAAAAAATTATCAAGATTTAAAATCCAGAATCTGGAAACCCAAATTTGTCCGGGTTTAACCCGTACCGAACCCACATTCAAAAAATTTGGATTTTTATCCGGGTCTTAAAAGACAAATTCTCATCCGAATTTAGAACCAAAAAACCAAACTCAGACCCAAACCCGAATTTTGCCATCCCTACTCATACGCTCTCACTCCTCAGTATTTTTATGTCATTGTCTTTTGTTAACCAAACTGCTGATGTACGTCCATCCGTTAAGTGAACCTGACAGTGGAGGCTCGTTTGAAAATAATTTCAAATAATGTCCTTAATTTTAATTACTTTAAAATAAAGGGGGCATAAGTGTTAATATCACAGTTAATAACGATCGTGGAGTAACAAAATTACAAAAATGCCGATGTCGGTGGTGACAGCGTGTGCGCGTGAGAAGCACACGGGTCGGGTCTGTCCCATTTCAAGATCCGTCCAATTTTTACACAGAGAGAGCGAGATGCAGAGAGCGTCAGTCAGTGTGAAGCTTGAAGAAAGAAGAGTCAATTCCACTTCTCTTTCTTCCTCGACGAATAAATGTATATCCTCATATACACATAATCACATGGTAGAATCTTTGATTTGATTTAGATACATTGTTAGAGAGAGATATGCGACGCTCATTCGTCGGGAAAAACGCGACGACGCCGTCGCCGGCGAGAGTGGTATTGGCGATATTTGTGATCATTCTAGGGTTTGCATTAGTAGCTGATTTCTTCTGGGCTTCTTCTTCTAAATTCACTTCTTCTTACTTAAACATCGCCTCCAATTGGTCCCCTTATCATAATTCCATAATCTTGCCCAATAATGGCCCACAAAAGGTAAGCTTGTTCGGCTGCTTAATTGCGCTGATTTTTTTTTCCATGTTTTATAGTAGACTAGGGTTTCACATTGGTGCAATCATGTCATGGTGTTTGTTGTGATTATTATTATTATTATTATTATTATTATTATTATTATTATTATTATTATTATTATTATTATTATTATTATTATCTGATGGGTGTGCTTTATTTTGTTGTTTGATGCAATTGGATGTTTGAAAAGTTACAAAATGAGAGCTTAATTGTGCTTAAAAATTGTTGATATGAACACCCGCATGGTAAAATTAAATGTTTTGTAATTGTGTAGGGTTTGATTTGCCAATTCTTGTTTACTGATTGTGGCCTCTTGGTAAGTTAAAACCAAATTAAAGTTAGAACATGTGTGCAACATGGTGGAAGGTTTAGAATAATTAGGTTGCTGATAGTTGTAAGTACTTTGTTCTAGTAAAATGTATTTGGGTAATGACAGCAACTTATGTTGAGTGGAATTGAGCTTCTGGTTAGTTCTCAAGCAGTTTGATTTTACCTGGGATATTAAGTGCTAATTGGAATATGTGAAAGATAAACTGTTCTAAATTACATTGTTGTTACCTTGAGTGTTTGTACAAGCAGTGGTATTATTGCATCTAATTTTTTAGCGCTATTTGTGTCTGCAACAATACCATTGCTGATACAAACACTTAAGTCTCAGGGTCCTGATAAGTATTGGTGCAGCGCAGTTTTGCACAAAAAAGTTTAATTAGACATGAAATGTTACATAAATCTGTTAGATGGGTAGTAAAATGCAGGAGATAAACATATGCTTGACCCTAATCAATTTCAAAGTCATTTGAGCTCAGGGAATTTTTCTTATCTTAGAATGCAGCAAAATCAATGATGTGCCCCATAGTCTATATGCTCCCAGAGTGACAAGTGATTTACCCCCATCATTAAGATTTTTAGATCTTATTTTATTTGTGATTTGGGGTTTTGATTAAATTTTAGTCCTCAGCCAACTTATCCTTGAATAGCAAATAACTTTTCAGGATTGAAGACTAACTTTCAATTTTCAAAAATAAATCTTCACCTTTATTTAAGAACATTAAACCATTTGTTATTTGGTGAGGGAATCTCTAGGGATTTAGTATTTGATATTTAATTTGTTGAGTTCGGGATTTCCATAATTTGGGAAAAACCTTGAAATTTCTTGTAAGCATTATCTGGTAAACTTATCTGCTTAGTTTGGTGAAGTTTTCTGGTTTTAGAAACTAGGAATATTGATCCTTCAACCTTATTTTTGCCGCATTTTTTGAATTGGGTCTGTTTACTTGATGAAAACATGTTGGGAAAGAAAATTTTTGTTTAGATCCTTGAAACTAATGACCAGCCTGTGTTATTTGTAGGGAGAAAATATTGGAGTTAAAACTAAGAAGGATGTTGTTCCTAAGAGGATCTTACCAGCAACTTTTCAAGATTTACCTGCACCAGAATTGAAATGGGAAAAGATGAAAGCAGCACCAGTGCCTCGTCTAGATGGGGCAGCTCTACAGATTAAGAATCTTCTTTATGTGTTTGCTGGATATGGCAGCATCGACTATGTGAGAAGCTTCTACTGAACCCATTTTTGTGGAATTTATTTTCTGTTTAAATTTCATCATGTAATTTTCTTGGTGGAAATATTGTCAAAGTATATGAATAACATCTGTTGCTCTGTTTAGCAGAGCTTGTGTAAAGCGAAACAGAACATCTCTCTAATATAAACGATAACTAGTATCAAGTGTAGATTTTAACTTTGAAGATTTTTCGTGTTTAGTTTTATACATTCAAATTTGAGTTTACACATACCATGAGCTTACACCCCACCTCCCCTTCTCCCCCACCACAAAAAACCCAAAAAAAAAAAAAATGAAAATGAAGAAGAAGAAGAAGAGACAAAAGGATGTTGTGATCGTTGTCCATTTTGAGCCAAATTCCCATCTCTAGTTTTGTGTTATATATATACCTTAAAAAGTAACTGTAATGCATGAAAGTGACTTTAGTTTACTGTTATTTTTCTAGTTGAGAACTTCTCTTGCGTCACATAGCTTAATTTGATGTTCTTGGCTGATATTCGTGACTGCTACTGAGCCTCTCCCGATTTCTGGGATTTACGTACCTAATTTTTTAAGCCTTCTGGTGTTTTATCTCACACCAAGTGTTAACTGTTCCCATTCCCCTTCATATTTGATTTTCTGTGACATTTTACTGCTCCTATAGTGCTCATGCTTGAATTTTTTGGCATATTCACACACATACAATTCCGTGATTTTATTCTTTAGGGTACCCCTGCTTAAACAGTCCTTTTGATGTTGACACCTTTTTTGTTTCTTATGTTAGAGGGGCCAGCTGGGGCAAATACTAATTTTTCATTCTACGTGGGGATGGAATTATTTAGTTTTAAAATACCAATTGTTAGATTATCATGCCTTTCCCAATTATTTGGGTTGGCATTATTTGTTACTGCAGTGCTCCTGACAAGCAATTGCACATCATAATTAGGGGTGTTCATAATCCAATCCAATCCGCTCAATCCGTCTGATCCGTAAAAATCCGATCCGTGGATTGGTGGATTGGATTGGATTGAAAATTTAAAAATCCACAGTCAGTGGATTGGATGTGGATTTACTTCTGTGAATTCGTAAAAATCCTCAAATCTGCAAAAAAATAAAAAATAAAAAATATTTATCTAATAAAAAATTAAACTTGTAAATATGGCATTATACTTACTAATAATAAATAAGTTAAAATATAATTACATTAACACCATATTATGTCTTATCTGATAATAATATAAAATAAAAATAATTAAATAAAAAATACAGCTTTTTAAGCAGTTAATTTCATGTACTGATCTAAACAAATGAAATTTTTTTCTTTTTGTTGTGTTACATTTTGAAACTTTG
Organism: Atalantia buxifolia; assembly: GCA_030444775.1. Taxonomy (NCBI): domain Eukaryota; kingdom Viridiplantae; phylum Streptophyta; class Magnoliopsida; order Sapindales; family Rutaceae; genus Atalantia; species Atalantia buxifolia. Next base: position 20,349,731 of record CM059831.1, on the reverse strand, counting down.
AATGTATTTTATAGTTTTATTTAAAAAATTAATTTATTTAAATCTTCTTTAATTTTGAATTTGATCGGTAGTAAAATCATTTTTATATTAATTTTTTTTATTTAGTTAGTTCATGGATAGTTCATGATTAAAAAGTTTTAGCGCACAAATCAATCCGCAAAATGGTGGATTGAATATGGATTGGATTAAATCTGCATCTGATTCGCAAACGTATGCATTTAATTTAGATTGAATTTCACCAATTCTTGGATTGGATTAGATTAAAAATTTATAATCCGCAAAATCATGGATCGGATATGAATTGATGTTCAATCCGCAAACCCCCCCTAATCATAATATGGCTTATTTATGTTACCGATTGCTTAGCAAATCTAACATTCCCTCATGGTACTTGTTTCTGTTTTGTGAAACCCTCTCACTATATATTTGAACTCATATGTTTTCTGTTCACAGGTGCATTCACACGTTGATATCTACAATTTTACAGATAATACATGGGGAGGAAGATTTGATATGCCGAGAGAAATGGCCCATTCACATTTAGGAATGGTAACAGATGGTAGATATATCTATGTATTTACTGGACAATATGGTCCGCAATGCAGAGGGCCTACTGCCCATACATTCGTGCTTGATACTGAGACAAAGAAATGGCAGGACCTGCCACCCTTACCTGTTCCTCGGTATGCATGAATCTGTCTATTCTATCACCGTTGACAATCATATGTTGGGCTTGCACCAGAGAAACTCTCCTTGTTTTTTTGTTGATTTTCCTTATAGAAACCGATTTGCTTCTCATCTAAATTCTAGTGTTTGCAGCATTTTTTTCCCTCAATACTTGTTTGTTTTCACTGTTTTGATCCTTAGTTTACGGTTCATTTGTGGAGACCGAATGCATTGTGTTTAAAGGGAAAGACAAATAATGAAGAAGATTTTAAATTTAAAGGGAAAGACAAATAATGAGGAAGATTTTAAATTGTAACCTCTCCTTTTTATGGACTCCAACGCTAGATGTTTTTATTGTAACTTGTGTTAATGGAGTTGCAGAAATGTTGATGCCTTTCTAATTTATGGTTCTTACTTGGGCTTCTATTTTGTCCCCTAGTTTTTGTTTTTTTAATATCATTAGAAGTCAAGAAGAATTTCATTAATTTTGCCATCATTTTTTAATTTACAATTTAAGAAGTTCTATCAGAAAGACAAATAGTGCAGAGATGAGAAATTTAATGTCAAGGTATATGAATGTATTTGCTGCAGCTTCATGTACATTCTGAAAGGGGACCAAGGTTTGTACAGAGAGTGTTATCCTTTATGTTATTTATGAGATTGTTCTTAAGTATATTTAAATCTTCTACAATCATCGTACTAACTAATTGTTGGCTTATAAATGAAATTCAATTTGGCTTACGTTTAGGATTTTTGACATGTTTGTTATTTTATTGTGGGTTATAGTCCTAAATGTGCTCTACTTAGCAGTGGTACTAAGTTGGATAGCTAACAGCAAGTTCTTCTCTGATTAGTTTAAGATAGCAATGCCCAGCGGTGGTGCTGTAATCTGGGAGGGGCTATTTTTATTTGTTGTCCAAGATTGTTTATGATGTTTTTTGTTCTTTCTGCTGTTTTAAAATTTAGTGAAAAATGTCTAATAAGATAATTTTCAGGTATGCACCTGCAACTCAACTCTGGAGAGGTAGACTACATGTGATGGGTGGTAGTGGGGAGAATCGGTACACACCTGAAGTAGATCATTGGAGCCTTGCAGTCAAGGATGGAAAACCATTAGAAAAGGAGTGGAGAACTGAAATTCCAATTCCTCGCGGAGGACCTCATAGGTTTGTGGACTTTATTACGTTATGTTTAACGTTTTTGTTATTTCGTCTATGCTGCATTCTTATCATGAGCATTTCACACTTTCATATATTCGAGGATGATAATTTAAAAATAAAAGTTATATCCCTTGGTGCTTCTTATCCTTTAGGAAACATGAAGATTCCTTTTTCAACCTTTTGCATTTCTGCTTCTGATTTTTGTCATATCTTCCATGGATGGTTTAGAATTTTCATATAGATGTAAGGTAATATACATTAGCAATATGATGTGGACTTCCAAGTCACCCCAAGTCCCAATTAATGGCTGGATTCTGTGATTTAAATGCAGAAATAAAAAAGAAAATTTCCCATCTCTAGGAACCATCATCCAGAAAGCCTGAAAGGTGCAATTGGGAATCTAAGGTGCCCTACTGTTAATTTCCTTATATATCAGTGTTATTCTAAGCTCGATTGCCTCATTGGCCTTCTTCCTCCCTCCCTCTGTGTGTGTGTGTGTGTGTCTGTTTTTGGGTAAAATTTAATCTGCCTTGCTATTGATGCCATCTTGAATAATTTCAAATGGCAACGGACACACACATGCAAAAGATTTTCTACTTGGTTAAGCTCTCCTCTCATTTGTCTAGGGTCAAAACAAATCTCATAATTTATCGTATAGATTTTCTGTCTTTATTACAGTTGCTGATATATTTTACCATGCTAGATACCTTTTTAAACCAATTTGAATCCGGGTCTCCTGGATAACGAGTCTTATATAAATTCATTTTCCGTATTTCACCTAGCTTTGATGATATGGGAGGCTAACGTTCCTTGTAAGCTCAATTTTCCTGTTGACTTTTGGCTTGTGGAAGGATTAGCAGTCTTGATATTGTTCAAAAAGTTGATGGCCTTTGGTTTATTTTGGTCCTGATTAATGTGTCATGTGCAAAAGGAAATTAGAAAGTATTGACTACTCCTTCCCTTTCCAACCGCTTTAAGTTTTTGGTGGAAGCTTCTTAAAGAAGCTAAAATTTCTTGGTTGTCAGGCTTCTTGAGTTTCATTATTAGTTGAGAATCACTTCACTTTAGATGGTGGAAAAAAAGTTTTGAGTTTATAGAGATGCTGTGTTTTGTTTGCTTTTTTGACAAGTGCAGGTGGTTTGATTTCCCATTGGACAATCAGTCAAACATAAATTCTTAGCATCTGTATGGGCTTTGGTTTTTTGAACAATTCCAGGATACTTCTTGTTCTTATTTATAGACTAGAGTGGTGTTTTTGTTCTTTGGTTTGCTTGGGGGAGTTTACTGGTCCATTGCCTATGTATAATTCTTGTTGTCGATAAAATTGGCTTAATGCTTTATATTACGCATCAGAAGAAGTTTTTCTCCCACTAAAATAAATAGAAATCATCCGAAGCTTCCTTCAGAGTAGAAAACTGTCCAAAGTTCTTTGGCTTTCCTTTGTCTTAATTTTGGATTGCAATCCCTTTTTGTTAAAATCTCTTTTATTCTCTCTCATTTTACTTTTGCTCCTTTTTTCCCCATCTTAGAATTGTGGGATTCTTCAACAGGCTCAACTGAATTCCAGATTTTGCTTCTTTTTTACCTCCATGGCTTCTTGGATTAAAAACTGCATAAGTAGTTGGAGTGCAATTTGATGGAAATGCTATTTTATTAGTTTGATATCTGCTGTCAAGTTAATGATAGCATCAAGCATCAATTGGATTTGCCTTGTGTAAATCTCATTTGCTTTGTTTGCCATGAATTTGATTTAGGGCTTGTGTTGTGGTTGATGATCGTCTACTTGTTATTGGTGGTCAAGAAGGTGATTTTATGGCCAAACCGGGATCGCCTATTTTCAAGTGCTCTCGTAGGAATGAGGTAATTGATTAGTTTGTCTTTGTTCAATGTTTAGTGAATTTGTTTTGATTAATTGTAAAATCATTTGCATTGCAATGGATCCTGTATAATCCTTTTATCGGCTAGAACGATTTTGCAAACTTCAAGGTGTTCTTTGATATACAAGTGAAGCTATGGTGGACGGTAATTATAATGAGAGGTAGATAATCTGGGAATCAGTCAATTGAGAGGGCGGAATAACAAAAGATATGCTGTTGGTAATGATGCAGCAGCCATGTGATAAGTCTGTGGTCGTGTGACACATAGGGTGTAATTAATGAACATACATGCTTGTGAGGAGATACATGAACTCAGGTTTCCTATGCAATGTAGAGAAAATGTAGACTTGTGAGTATATTTCTGTCTGAATCAAGTGTGTGGTTTGGTCATGGAGATGGAATTACAAAAAATATACAGTAGGTAAAAATATGCAGTAGGTAATGATGCAGCAACCATGTGATAAGTGTGTGGCTATGTGACACGTAGTGTAATTAATGAACATACATGCTCATTAGGAGATACATGAACGCTGGTTTCCTTTGCAATGTTGAGAGAATGTAGACTTGTGCGTAAATTTCTTTTTGCCTTGGAGTTGAGTGATTCCTCTTTCAATCAAGAGTGTGGTTTGGTCATGTTAAGTAATTCCAAGGTTAAGGAACCAATTTGGGAGACTACATTTGTGAAAAAATGCTAAGTGATCCTTCTGATATGGACTTCATCACTTGGCTTGCTACTCACAACTTTTATAAATTTTTTGCGTAGATTTTTTCCCCATTAAAAAAAAAAACTGCTTGCAGATTCTGTTCTTAGAAGCTCCTCCCGTAGAGAGAACTGGTGGTTAGGGGTTTCTCTTCCTTTAGTGCATAAACTATGGTTGTTGGTTGATGAGATGAAAATTATAAAGTTCAAATTCAATAAGGTCTGCATTGTGAATGAATAGAAGTGTATGAAACAATATTATATAGTTTGATAAGTTGCTGTCTTATCAATCTCCTTTCCACCATGTATCAATGGATGTATTTTTTCTAATGACTGAAGTGCCTTTGGGGCTGTCAACGAAGTATAGGATAGTTGCTATGTCTTAACAATCTCCTTCCTTTTTCTTTCCAATTGCCGTACCCTTATGCCCTTCTGTCCAATAAGTAGTGCCTTCAATACAGCTTCAATTTTTGTTGTTTCAGGTTGTATATGATGATGTCTACATGCTGGATGACGAGATGAAGTGGAAAGTTTTGCCTTCTATGCCAAAACCAGATTCTCATATTGAATTTGCTTGGGTGCTTGTCAACAATTCTATCGTCATTGTTGGAGGCACAACAGAGAAGCATCCTACAACCAAAAAGATGGTTCTGGTTGGAGAAATATTTCAGTTTAACTTGAACACACTGGTATCAGCTTTTTATCCTTTTAATATACTCTGTCACCCATAAACTTAAAAACAGTGAAGTGCTGCTTAATTCTGTGCTGCCTAGGCACATAAATCAAACACTTTTGTTGAAGCGAGAGGTGCTTGTATATTACTAGGTTTAAGAAGAATGTTGCATTGTTTTCTGATATTTTGTAGCATGTATATAGAAAGAATTATTTTGACCAAGGCTAGGTATATTTGTAAAGCACATTAAAATGTTGCTATCGTATTTAGTTGATCAATAGTGATGATATCATTTAGGGTTAGTTTTTTATTTTCAAGTAACAATGTTGTGTGTATTGGTTACCTATTGTAGTTAATAAAGTCTGTAATTTGTAAATGTCAGTTACTTCGACAGATTTGTCACTGATTGGTTTGTATTTACTTATTATTATTATTTTTTTTAACGTTGACAGAAGTGGCATGTGATTGGAAAACTCCCTTACCGTGTGAAAACAACTCTAGCTGGTTACTGGAATGGATGGTTGTACTTCACATCAGGACAGCGAGATAAAGGACCAGACGATCCGGCACCAAGGAAGGTACATGGAGATATGTGGAGAACCAAATTGTTATTAAACTCATGATGGAATTCTTGTTGATTATTTTGTTGGGATCTCTCCTACTAAATTTATTAACCACTTGTAATCAAGTCAATTGTTTGTCTTGCCGTAATTCTATTTGTAATTTTCAGTAGCCTAGTCATCAATATTTTTTGTCTCCCCCGAGTGTTGTAAAATTGAAGAAACGAATAGATTAACTCCCATTTGTTCTCAGGAAGTATAGTCAATTTTAGATCATCGAACCACCCAGATCAATTTTGACTTTGAGAGGCTTTTTTTTTTTTTTAATAATAATTTTTAAAAAGGTTAGGTTGGATTTTATATAGTGAATAAAGCCATAAAACTTGAAAGGAGAGGGAAAATAATTTTCGCCATCAAGTTATGCTAATAATAACCATAGAAAGAATTTAATGGGCAATGTTCACGTTACACTGAGCTGTACTGTATCGTTGCGATATGGTGTATTAATTCAGCACCTGAAACATCATTCACAAAACACACTTATGAATGTGCCACAAAATGCGATGCTTTCCCAAGACCAGAGCCGTTCTTTGCTAGAACATTCTTGCTTATTACTAACAGACATTTACCATCAAACTAAAACTATCTTACTAATCGAACAAGCCACGTACAAGTCGGATTGGCTTATGAAACAAAGTCTATGGTAAAATAATTTGTCTAATGGTTGTTTCTGTATTTAGATTTTTTGAGTTTTTTGGGTATCTTACTAATTGAACCAACACTCACTACATGTTCAACTAATTTTCTGTTTTGTCTGTGCCAAGGATTTATCAAATTTTGATTGAAGATTAGACTTTCTAAGTACCATTCTACCCCAAGAATCAGGTACATTGATTTCAGCATTTGACATTAGCAATTACATAGTGCCAATCTAAGAATGGCCTAGATTTCAAAATGAACCTCCTGTAGAAATTTACTAGTGCTGCCGTGGACACACCTCAAACTGCTGGCCCTTCAAGTTTATTTTTTTTATTATTCAAAGCCTAGGAAATTCTATTACTCTTCTCCACAGCACTACCAATTCATAACTTGGTTACTACAATCAACTGTTAGATCTTCTGGTAGGAATATCACAAGACCTTTTATCTCTGGTGATTTGAATTCACAAAAGATGTACATATAACATTGTTAAGCTACCTGAAAGAACTGACATGAATGCAATGGCAGCAACAAAATACTCTGGCATTAGCTGTATCACGCTCCTTTTTACAGCAATGGTACAAGCTCAACGAGCAGCAGCCTCCCATCGAATCTCAACCCTGACAATTCAGCAGGCTCAACTAAACCATCCACCATTCCACCAAACACATACAAGTAGCGGCCCGAATAATCTGGACAGGCTCGATGAAATGACCGACAGGTGGGTTCATAACCCTCTGCCCTCAACCTTTTCCACATATTCAGCAATAATCCCCTTGAGTCCAACATAGATTGCTGCACACTAGTGAATGGTATTGCTTTAGTATCCAGCAACCAGAAGTCATCTTTCCGTCGCCTGGATGAATCTTCCCCTCCATAAATTAGTACTCGGCCTCCCAATATGAGCGTAGCTGAGTGACCAACTCGTGGGAGGGAAAATCCCGCGGGAATGTTCTGTAATTCATATGGTATTTGTACCCATTTGAAAAAACTTTCATACACATCCAAGAACCAGACATCATTAAGCACCTCATAGCCCACTCCTCTACCACCAAATAGAACAGTGCGGTTTCCTCCTATGCAGGTCAAGGAGTGCCCTGAACGAGCAGGAGGTGATGGGTGAGTCACAAGCTGTTGCCATGACCCAAAACAAAAATTTTCTGATAGTTCTAAAACCCATGTATCACCTAATCTGAGACCATACAACCCAATCCCTCCATGAATTACCATCTTCCTATTATCAATACAACATGCAGCATGGGCCCCACGTGCTGGTGGTGCAATAGACCCAACATCGAGCAGCCTCCATGACAATGTGATACCAAGGTTCTCATGGCACGCAATCTGCCCTATCCATGTATCATTGTGACGGTTACCACGGTCATTTATTCCTCCAAAAAGAACAAGACAATCACCAATTACAACACATGTATGCCCAAATCTTCCGCTAGGAATGCCTGAATTAACTTTCTGCCACTTCAGCATCCCCTGGAAATTGTTGCCAACATATGCTACCCACGTATCATCAAGATGGCGTCCTGTAGTGAAGAGAAAATGCAACCCAAAAATATAGTTAGACGACAAAAGCATTAGCTATTATCACGGAAAAAAAAACACACAAGCAACTACAACGAGCTAATTTGAGAAGTTATTCATTCCCATAGGTGATTATTTCAAATGGTGAAATCGGAGATGAAACGAGGTGAAGTGCAAAGAATTACTTGCTCGCCACAATTATTTTCCCATTCTGTGGCTTCCATATTTTTAACAGACACAAGTCAAGGACTGAGATCCCATTGGTCTTTGCAATCCAATAAACTAAAGAACTAATCAGAAATTAAAGAAGCTGTGAGAGGGCGGCCAATAGAGAAGATTTTTCCAATGTATATCAAACTAATTACTATTTCACATCATGTTTATGTGGCAATGGAACTGATTTCTATTGCCATCAGGGCTGAAGGCATCCAGCTATAAGATTTGAAGTTTGAACTTTCACCCTGAGACAATTGAAAAGTTAGATATCCTGTTTTAAATCTGTTATCACTGAGAGTTAAATACTTTTCATTATAGTTTCTGTTTTACTTTCTCCTCCTGTGTCATACAACAACACGAGACATATTATAGACTTCTATATGTGCATTATAAGACCTTGTCCTTAACCCTATTAAAGGCCCAAAGTAATGCTATAACCAAAATAGAAGCATGCCCACAGAGATAATTGTTCTAAGGCATGTTTGGCTTAACTCTAAGGGAGCTATATTGTAATTTTTGATCCCACAAATCATTATATATCTAGTCATATTTCAAGTTTATAGTTCCACACATTAGATACCAACTCATTTCAGTCTTTTGGTATGTACCTAAATCATCTACAAATTTAGCAGAACTTGGTAATTGCCATTAAGTTAGCTGAAGTAATTAAACAGTAGAATCATTTGTGATTTCTGTTGTAATGACAAGTGAGGTCTATAAAAATTCCTAATACTAGGATAAGGGCAATCACTTTCATGCAAACATTGGTCTCATTGTGCCCATGTCTCTTGAGTTGTTCATGATATCAACTTCTCTTCAGTTTAAAGCAATAACAAACAGCAGGACTGCAGTGAGATCCAAGAATATTGCGTTAGGCATTGAATTTTGTGCACTCTCATCATTAAGGATACTTGAAAAGTATCATATTTGCTCTCACGGACTATCACAGGAAACATTCCTCACATTTTGAAGTCAAATTACCGTAATTGTAATAAAGAAATCTCCCTTACAATTTGTATGCCATATAACAATTCCTTAATTGACCCATCTAATCCCTTCCATAAATAAGCATAAACATAGCATAATAGCCAGCAAAGAATTTTAAACACCATGAACACATTTTTTGAACAAAAGCCTACCAAAATAAACATAGTTTAGAACCAAATCACTCAAGACTAATACGAAAAACACAAGATATCACACCAACAAACATAATCATAACCAAAAATGAAACAAAAGGAAAAATTGATTTTTTGAACTGACCTCCTTCGCAGCCACCACCGAACAAGACCAAACAGTTAGAGACAAAGTTGAGAGAGTGAGAAGCTCTGGGGTTTGGCAACACCAAATCACCATCTGCGTCAGAAATATTTCTGCAAGAAACAGACTCAAGTTGTGTTACCTGCCTGTAAAGCCTCATCCATGGCACCGTCATCGTCATCATCTGATATTGGCTACAAGAACACTTGAAGGCATCAACTTGCTTATCCCCCCAGTCCCTCCTGCATATACTCTCCCACAAAGTGTCAGAGCTTGCTAATGACGTGAATCTCTTGCAAGTCATTGCAAAAGACAGAACTGAGTCTACAGGAAGTCTAAGCAAGATAGAGAATAGATGGTCTTGTGCTAAGTTGGCTATAGGTGAAGTTGATCCGTTGTTAATGTTACTAGTGCTACTGCTGGACTCTGCCATGAGAGTTATGGCTTGTTAGTTTTTAGAATATGATTTGTTTGAATTTATGGCTATGGTTTGGCGGCGGTAAGTGAGACTGAGCCATGGAGAGGTGTCATGTGTGTGTTGGGGCAGCTCCAATGCCAAAATGGGTTTTGTTTGTTGGCTTTCTTCATGTCAATACGACAATGGTAAAATTTTTGTCATCATTGCCGATTTATCATAGTAGGATTTTCTCTGGTTAAAAGAAAACCCAGCCATTTTTGACCATGAAGAACAACAGAAGAAGGATATTATTTTACCAAATTTGGCTAATGAGAGTTTTTTATTTTATTTTATAATGATTATCTTTTAGTAATATATCCGCATGTTAAAAATGCAGATGTATAATTAGACTAGACTCATGCTGCTGTAGTTACAAGCATACTAATCATGTTGACATGGAATATTAATAAAAACTTATCTTCATAACCTTGTCAAGATAATATCAAAATATAAATGGAGGTCTGTACAAACAATATTTATATAAATAATAGTAACAGAATTGATATGATCATGATAGCGTATGCTCATCGTCAACTTACTAGAAGTTTGATTATAAATTTGGAAAAATCAAAGACCACTGTGTATTAAGTAATATATAGTAGTATTATATCCTGAATATGATTATGACTCTAATTTTGAGTTTAAAATTCATGTGATAATAAATACAAAATTTTGAAGCCCCGTATCATTTGAAATTTAGAAAACCAAAGCACCATAAATTTTGTAAAATGATTTGGTGGGGACGAAAGTAAAGAGGATTTGGCTACAGTGCAATTGTGGTACCGTACTACAGTTACATCAGTCGTTGGATTCACTTAAATGAATGAGGTCTATTTAAATTTTCACTCATCTAACGATTGGATGCAACTATAACACAATACCACAATTACACCATAATTTTATCCAAATAAAAATTGTTCATTTGAAAAGTAAATTGGTAAGATTTGAAAAATAAAAATAAAAATAAAATCAAACAAATGGATTGATTGTTTGTTTTGTTGTGATTGCTCATTAATCATTATGCAGGACTTTAATGGAAAATGGAAATATGGTTGGTTGTTTCATTGGGATTGGTGGGTATGGTGTGATCGAAAGTGGTAAATTCTAGCGTTTTTTTAAAATGGATTGCGTTGGTGGGGCAACCAGCTCTCTTTTGTCTGCTTTAATAAATTATGAGCACTTCACCCTAACATGATTTGTGGATTCATTCACTCATTCTATACACTTCTTTGTCTTGTTAGTTCAATGAAAACGAAACCATTTATATCCTTGAGTCACAATATTTTGCTTTTCGTTTACAATAATTTTAAGTCTATCGTTCATTTTTCAGTTTCAAAAAAGTTTGTATGATAGAAAACTGATATTTCCATTAGTTGATCGTATTTCTTTATTTCTGTTTTTTTATTTTTGGGTTTTGAAGACAATCCATATATTTTAAATTCACTTCGGTAGCGTTTGTTTTTTTGTCTGAAATTTAAATGGGTATGAATTTTTTTAAAATCTCAATAGGTTTGAATACGAAAATTTAAATAATATATTTATTTTTCTTTTTTTAATATCTAAATATAAGTGTCATTTTGTTTGTTTTTACAATAAAAAAATCTTAAACTTGACTATTTGTCATTTATATCCTTGTAAATTAAAACAAAAAAGAGGATTATATTTTATAGTTTAGGAAATAAGTTATTTTACAGAGATATTTTTAAAATATAATATTTTCTTATCATTAAGACATTTTCTCATTCAAATAAAAGCCATAAAAATTTATTTTTTCTATTTAGATGTAAATGTTTGAAAATCATATATAAGTTCTAAAAAATAAACAAGCAAATTTGAAAAAAGATATGAAATTAATAAAATTTCAGATTTCGGACATTTAACAAACAACCTCTTAATCTACCAAATAATTATATTGGGATTATATAAATAGTGTGAAGAGGAGTTAATAAGCTTAGTTTACCACATCAGTTGGGATATAAATTAAATATCCTAACTTAATAAACATAGTAGTATTAATATAAGTTTATACTTTTCAATCCAGATAGTTTTAAAACGATAGTTGTATTTTACAACTTAATCTTTCATTAATTTGATTTATCATAAACTTTAGAAGAGAAAAAAATTTAGGTGCATGACAAATTCTTATCGTCCTTCGTTGCTACCCAAAAATTCAAAGGCCTAATGGCCCAATCCGAGTCATCAAATTCAAATATGTATTCCATGGTGGACCCAAATTATTATATTGGGACAATCACTATGGATTGTGGTTTGAAAGGTATGGATACACTAAAGTGAGACCCAATTTAACTAGTGGAAGGCGTTAGTGGAGAACCAATCATTTAGGGGACCTTAGCCCATAAGGAAATGACTAGTGGAAGGCGTTAGTGGAGAACCAATCATCCTTGAAGGCCCAAAACAGCATAAACCATGTTGCCGTATTAAACTGTTACAGTATTCAAATGCAATATTAGGCGATCTTTTAGAAGTCTTCCTTAAAAGCCTAACTACGACCTAGTACATTTCCTACCCTTATAGGGTAGGTGTTTGACAACCAACATGTTATAAAAATAATCAGTGAGTTAACAATTAAAGCAGTTGATAATCAACGTGAAATTATTAACAACAAAATTAACAACAGCAAGTGGAATTAACCAACTACAAAACCAGCAGCTGTAATTAAGCAAAAACAGTAACTTGAATTAACTAAATTAAGAGCAAGAAAGAAAAATAAATGAAGGAAATAAACTCGAGGCCTATAACATAGTTTTCTTAAAACAGATTTACCACCTACTGTAGTGCTTTTAGGTTTACTGGTAACTATTTCCCAGGATACAACGGGTACGAATTATCCGTCAACCACAAACAGATAATTCCGGCGAACCACAACAAGGGAGAAACTCGATCAAAAACAGACGTCAGAAAGAAGAAAAAATTTTAAGTGCTTTGTGTGTTGTCCTCGTTGCTCTATATTCAAACCAGAAGGATAAGCTACCTTTTTATACTCATGTGGGTATATAACTGCAGCATAACATTGAATTTATGAATTCAATATATGCCTTTTTAATGTTTCAACAACCATTTATTTAAACGATTTAATTCAATCAATTGAATTCAAGAATTGAATTCAAAATTGAATTACAAAACAGCCAAAATTCAATTCACAAATAATTGCAAAACTATTACAAAGCCATTGAATTCAAAAATTAAATTGAATAACAGCTCGAGATTCAATTCACAAATTATTGTGAAATTATTGCGAAACTATTACAAAATTCAAAAGGAAATTAAAAACGTGGCATGCAAACTTGGATGATTTTAGGCTGACATTTGCGTATGCAGGAAGTGCAGGCACGCACGAGTTCAACCAAATCAGTCTTGGATTTGCACTCCCCTCTGTGCACGCGCGTGTGGAGAGAGCCTCTATCCTCAAAATTCTTGCTCATGCATGGTTAAGTGTTTACATATAAACACAAACCCCTTGACTTATTTTTCCCATGTGGGATAAGCCTCATTCCTTTTTTATTTAAATTTCCAACATCAAGGGTGCACTTTGTGAGACAATTTCTCATTCACCCATACATCATTTTGAGTAAACAAATATATATTTTTAAAGTATTCACGGAGTAGAATCCGCACCTCTCAAGATTTTCCACTTTACTATAAGTGGGATCCACTCAAAATGTGCCCTCAAAATAGCATATTAACATGCTATTTTTTCAACACAACAAACCTTAAATAAGACGTAAATCATAGGATCCTAACCTAAATAGAAAAGTACCACTTTCGTAGTGTACAAGAGGAAAAGATCTTCGAAATCCTACCTTGTAGCATGAAGATTTTTGCTAATCTTGTAAGAATAAGATTCCGAAGTCTTATTAACTGGGTTTGTCCTCAAAAATTATAAATAGAGCACCTTACACGCAGTTCTCAAGGTCTTTAGAATATCGTAATCTTCTCTCAAATATTTACCAATATAGTTGTTCAGCAGCCTTTAACAGCCTTTAAACAACTATTCTTACAATCATCCACCATTTTTGTTCAAGAAATGCTCTCTTTCTTGAACGAACAATTCTAGTTTAGATTCCTTCAATCTCAAGAAACCTAAACTATCTACCTTTATTGTCCGGTCAAACCTTAAGAAATCCTATACTGGCCATCTTTACCATCTAGTCAAACATCAAGAAACCCTAAACTAACCATCTTTACTATGCTCTCACCATCAAAACAACTTAGTTAACTTGGAAGAATCCTTCATTCTCAGTTCAATATCCTTAAACCTTTAAACCCCCACCTCAAACGCCAAAAAATTGTTATGGTAGTATTTTTGAATTGACCACCCAATTTCTCATATTCTTGCAAACCATTGTCCGAAGCAGCGCCCTAAACCCGATTCTTTATTTTTCACTAGTATAATCTACTTCCACACTTAGGGTGGGCAAAAAGACCTCGGGCCGACCCGAGCTTGGGTTGACCTGGCCCTTTACATAATGGCCTAGATAAGGGCTTAAGGAAAAAAGGTACAGGCCAGACTCAGCTCTCTATTTTTTAAAAAATAAATTTATAAATTAAAACAATAAATTAAAATTTAAAAATTAATAAAAAAGAAGATTTAATCCTTAATTCATAAATCAAAAATAATTCAAAAAACTTAAAATTGTACTACTAAACCTCTCTTAAGGGTTAATTAATTAAGAGGGGTGCTTAAATTAGAGAATTCAGTATTAAAAAATTAAATCTCTAAGTTTTTATTTACGTCATTTTCTTTATTTATTATTTTATTTTAAAATATTTATTTTTTTAATTCATCATTAATTATAACACCTAGTTGATTAGTAACTCGTTTCAAATTTACAAAAGCTAAAAAAAATTAAAAAAAAAAAAGGTGAAAGCCTAACCCCTTGAACTTTCACTAAAATGCGCTTGGGAATGGGCTTGGAAAAACCCAGCCCTAGTTTCCCATCTCTACACCGCATCTCACAGCAGATACCTTATTTTAATTGTTTCAAGTTGAAAAGCACTATTCGAAAGTCAGCAACAGTCAAAGTCTCGAAATGAGTTTTATCCGACCCGAATCAATGCCCAGAATAGATAATCTTGTCCAGTTCAAAATTAAGCCAAAATCCTATTCCCTTTAGAAGAAGCATTATCTCTAACCAATCCAGTGAAGAGAAGCAGATGACGGATCGAAAACCCAAGGAAGCATTTGAGGTGCACCCCAAATTCTTAGTGCCCTTGAATTATGAAAGTTTTTTATTTTTTAATTTTTTTGAAAAATTAAAATGCGTTTTTTTTTTTTTTTTTTTTATATCAAATTAGCTTCATTTATGAAAATTTGTTTGTATTGTGAAACATGATTAACGTATTGTGATGTGGACGTACAACCTTATCCGTTTAATCACAGAGATTTCGTTATCCAGTTATCCTTTAACTTTACGACTATCAAGGCAGTTATCCTTTAACAAATTTTTATAATGTATTGCAAATTGGCCTTGAACTTTCATAACTTTGAACAAATGTATATTTAAAGTGAAGTCTGGATGCCATTACAATTTTTTTTTTTTTTCCAACAAATTATCAAGACTGACTAATGCTAGTTACCAGATACTTCTGATGTCTAATCTTATTACGTGAAATGTCATGTTATTGTGCTCGACACATTATGTATCACTTGATTGTTGGTCGGATTGTAAGATAACAACCAATGATCAGATCAGGTGATATGTGACTCATCGCGTTATTTTCAACATATTAAAATTTATATTTTTTTATATTTTAGTGGTACTTTTATTTTATTAAAATGAGAATATCTTCATCAAAAAAAATATTAGTAAAAATTATTCAATCTAAAAATTTGAACTTTATCAAAATCTTAAAAAAATATATAATTCTGAATCCTAAGCTTGACAAAAGGCCCATTTGATACACTTTCATGGCAAATATTAAATTACATGTAATATAATTTACATTGCTTACATAAATAGTGAATGAATCCCACACTATCTATTATTTATATAAATAAGTATAAATTATATTATTGTAATATTTACTTTCTGGAGTGGGAGTGTGGGATACGGATTCCTCCCGTTTCAGTATTTACTTGCCATTTTTAAGGAGAGAGTGGGAATGGGGGGAGGTGGGAATGGGAATCCACTCTCCTCTCTTCCCTTTTTACCCTCATAATTAAAATAAATAAATAATATTTAATAAAATGAATAATATTATATTTATTAAAAATAATAATTATAAACATATTTATTTTATTAAATTTAATAAAATATTATTTACATTATATTATTATATTATTTTATAAATTAAATTTATTAAAAATAATAATATTAAACATTAATTTTAATAAATATTAATTATTTATTTAATTAATAATAATAAATATTTTATTCTAAGAAAATATTAATTTTGTACTATATTATCAATAATAATGTTTCATTTGTGTTGCTATTATTAATAATTTTTATTCACATGATTTAAAATTAAAATTAATAAAAAAATTATGATTTACATAATTAAGAATATTAAAATTATTATTTATTTACAAATATAATAAAATATTTATTTTATTTTTCAAATATATTTTTTTATTAATTTTTAATTAAAAATTATAATTCTTTAAATAAGGGTAAAATTATAATTTAAAACTATTTACTTCCAATTCAAGACAATATAAACACATAAATTTTTAATTCCATTATAAGTAAACAATATAATGGAATAACCTATATAACTCCACACTTGAATCCTAAATTTCAATCTCTACATTATCTCATCCATTATCTCATTCCAATATAAGTAAATAACCTACTCCCACTTCAACTCCACACTCCCAATCCTATGATCTTCACTTCTCAAAATCTCTACTTCAATCCAAAATATAAACACTACCTATATGTATTTTAGAGACACCCCTTTTTTCATTGTAGAATTAGTCATGAATTTGATTCTTACCGCTTTGATTTGACATGTTGGCAAATATTCAGCTCTACAATAAGGGGAGCTGAACGGATAATGATCAATTTGGTTTGACTATACAATGATTTTCTCATCTTAACGGATAATGGTCAATTTGGTTTGACTATCCAAATGAATTATTTTATTTTGTATGAGCATCCAAAAAACTTGATGCTCGAGCTGACAACTTGAATTTTGACGTCTTTCAACAAAGAGAAATTCACAACTTGCTCTTACCACAAATAACACGCAATTCTAATTGGTTAAATACTCAATTTAATCTATATATTTAACTTAAATATTCATTTAGTTCTTATAATTTTAAAAAAATACCTTGAAATACATTATGCTATTAAGTAAATTACACTCTTACCTTTACTTTTACAATAATACATTTTGCAACAATATTTTTAATATTAATTGTTTAATCTATAAAAAAATTAATTAAAAAATTAACCAATAATTACTTATTAGCAAATCAAGAAATAAATATCAATATGAAACAACTGATATTTTTTATACCCTTGTAACAATCTTACCAATTATTACTTATAAATAAATTAATAACAGTCAATTT
Source organism: Atalantia buxifolia (assembly GCA_030444775.1). NCBI lineage: Eukaryota > Viridiplantae > Streptophyta > Magnoliopsida > Sapindales > Rutaceae > Atalantia > Atalantia buxifolia. The sequence goes on along the minus strand of CM059831.1, from coordinate 20,332,387 downwards.
AAAATAGTGTTTAATATCCTTTCAACAATCTTATTGATAATTTTTTTGTAAAAATTAATTACCAATGTAATCCTAAATATTAAAATGTAACAATTAATTTTTATTTTACTTTTATGATTAAATTGTTAAATTTATATTTTTTTCATTAATATCTCAAAAAATAGTATTACAAAACAAAGAAAACATTAAGATATAATATAATTATAGGTAAAATATTTTTTAAAATATAGAGACTAAAGGAATATTTAAATTAAAATATAAAAACTAAACAAATATTTATCCCACGGGAGACACAATCATTCACAAAATAAAATTGTTTGCATTGTCCCTTTGCTTGAATCCCCCAATATGAAAGGGGCCTAAAGGTAAATCGCAAGGTTGATTTATGTGATGTTTACTGTTTAATATTAAAAAAATTTGCCCTCTTGCTTGCTTGAAACGAATTCCTCAAAATTGAAGGGATACATAAGTAAGAAGATTTATGTGATGTTTACTGTTTAATATTAAAAAATTTGCCCTGTTGCTTGCTTGAAACGAATTCCTCAAAATTGAAGGGATACATAAATAAGAATAAGTTCACACCAAAACAAAGCAGAGCATCATCTCATAGCTCCTCTGCAAATAAAGATTTCGTAAGTTATTCATAGGTCATTGCATCAAATATGACAGAGTATTGGAGATGTGATCTGGCAAAATGAAACCATTTGGTTGCGCTATCTTCAGAAAGCGCAAGGCATAGGCTAGTTAATTTGATTACTTTTACATACAACAGCTTCTATGGTTACAAAGTTATATTGCAAGCTTCTCAAACATCAATCCCTACAAAGTTCTATTGCAAGTCATTAAAACAACGAAACAAACTAAAATCCAAAGAAAAAGAAAATCAGCGATTAGTCAATGTCATGGTAAGAAGTTATCGCTACTCACCATCTTACATACTTCATACTTGTTGGAAGGAAGCAAAGGACTCACTGGGAAGCAAAGGACTCACTAACTTTTATTGCTGCAAATTATGTACTTTCCCTTTCTTTATTACTTTCCCGAGAGCGGTTTTTGCTTCCTCTAGTGTTTCAACAGTATGCCCGTCTTCAAAGGTTACCCTCTGTATATTGAACTGCAAAGAAAAGGAAAAACAATTGGCAAAAAAACAAAAGCAAAGAAAGAGTTGGAAGTTCATGAAAATGTATATGAATGGTTGTCGATGGATAGATACCTGTGCACCTTGACGGACCCGTACGTCAATTCCCTTGCTGTCTAATGATATGATAGCAGCATCATCAACCTCAGTTTCGGCCGATAAGAGCTCTTTGAGCAGCTTTGAGAAAGCAGCATTGAGTTCCTACAATAAAAGTAAGTAAAAAATCCAATTAATCCCAAGGTAAGTGTATCAACCTGTAAAATTGATTGTACAGTGCATCATTTTTCACAGACAAAAGGAGAACAAATAATTAAATACACGAGAAGGGACAAAGACTAATACAAACCGAAATTCATATCCTCTAAATGTCCCAAGTTTCATTTATTAAAGCTACTAATAAGACAGAGCTCACCTTCAGATAATGCTCACCACCCTCAACTGCAATCTTATCAGGCAAGAGGGCTTCGTATTCCTTGACATCGACCCAAGCAACAGTGCCAAAGCCTCCAATGAAATATATGTCACTGCAATAAATTTGAAAAACAAATATAAAATTTCATCTCAACAAGAAACAAACTTATAACTGACAGTTCTCCCAGGATAAACAACGAAGTTCTGACATAAAAATGCATAACAAAAGTAATAAATAAACAAAAAGAAAATTTAGATAATTGCAGGTTATGACACCAGCCAGACAAAGTCCAAAAGAAATGAAATAACACTTAGAAAATATTAAGATACGGTTCGTATTCACCATATTTCGACCACAAATATATATAGGCTTGTGCACAAGAGATTAGTAAAATAGAGTTGATAGCATCATTGAAGAATAAAAATTTGTCAACAGGAGTTTTATCAGTAGAAGTTCTATCGAGTTACAAAGGAGTTCTTCAATTCAATCGTTATTGCACCCAGTAATCAACCAGCAAAAATGGTCCACAATACAGCTGTTTTCAAATCCACACGATACCTCAACTTTTATAGAAATTTAACTCAGCTAATGCATCTTATCTACAGAATTTATGACAATGCGAACTTCATTCAAAGTGAAATCCGCATGATAATTTGTGAAAACTAAAGTGGCAGCTAATCTAAACTCCCTCTATATCTCTCTCTGGGTGTAAATGTTGATAATCCTTCAAATTAATAAATTAACTGAGATCAAGTAAAGAGAACAAGTAAACATAAAGCTACACTTATGCTCTCAGATTGTATAATGCCCATAAATCTTCTCTCCTCCATTTTTCAAAAGTTTGCCGTTCCGTAATAGCCCAGTTTTTCCTATTGAACTGATGCACAAAAAATCCCCTGATCAATTTAATATCAGACCAGGTGCTTGTAGCTCTTTCATCATAGGCTGCAAAGATAGTTAGAAACTCTGCAGACGAGAACAGACTTGAAATCCAAATCAGTCCATCAGCTGACAGAAATTTTGAACGGTGTTTGCCAACACACCTCGCCCCCCTCCCCAAATAAAAACTCTCTCTATATATATATTTTAAATAATTAATAAATATAGACACATGTGACTTAAGATGAATCCGAGCTTTAAAATCAAAGAATCTAAACACTTCTAAACTATCAGTTTCGATATGCATTGCAAAGAAAAGAGAAAATTTACAACTTTTTTATATAGAAAACATACATAAATAACACTGACTAAACCAAAATAAACTCAAGGATAAAAATGTATAAATAAATAATTAAAACAAACCTTATGTTCTGCATCCGAAAGTAGTAGAAATTACCCCACTGTTGAGATGGTCCTTGATGATGTTTTGCAATATATTGTTTATGTGCCCATTCCTGAAAACAGAACTAGGCATTATAATGTATAAACTATAAATAACAGCAATAGTGGCAGAACCCTCAGTGGCAAAGATGCATTCTTTCCCCCAAACCACTGAAAGTCTGTCGTAAAATTTAGAAGCAAAAAGATTCTTTGCCCAACAGACTCCATCATGAGAAGAAATATAGGGCTCAACCAACTTCAAAACAGGTCCAATGGAAAATAGCAAGCCCAAATGAATCTCATAGAATTAAATTGAATATAAGAAATTTGGTGAAATGTGAAGAAAAAGGAAGCAAAAGAAAACGCCCGTTAGATGCTCCAAGTATAATAATTCCTAACCGGCTAGATGAAGCTAGATTGGTGCACTGAAAATTGTACAATGCATTGTGTTCCGCGGTTATGACTATGGCTAAAGAACAGAAAGCAATTTCCGACCTTCTTAAGGCATATCCAGAAATTTATTAAAAAGTATACAAAATTAATAAGAAATAAATAAATTACAACCTGTTGATGTTCTGGAAGTGGGAAGATATCGCCAAAAATAGTTACTCTTGCATTGGATAAGCCGCTCCATCCCGGTATCTATTAATCCTAGCTGTCAATAAAATTGATAAATAGAAAACTAAAGCAGGGACTCCTAACATAGTGCAAAATACTAAATAACTAACCTGCACAACAAGTGTGCACCTGGGGTCAGCTAACAAATTCCGTGTATGGATGGCCAATGGCGAAAATGAAAATATTGGATCTGCAAATATAAAAATGTTGAAGACAAAAATAGATCATACTGAAGAAAAGGAAAACAAAATTAAGCAATTCTTAAGGATCCAAATACTTACGCCCCATTGAATCAGGAGCAAAATCTACCAGGGACCCAAATGGGTATCCTTCTCGTCGATGGTGCATCCGAGACATTACGGTACATAGATGAGCAAACCTGGCCTTAAATCATGAAGAAGGATAGATTTAAAATTTTTTCAATTCATATTTAAATGAAAATAAAAGTACAAGTAATTACTCTGAGTATAACCAAAGTCAGCTCCTTTAAAGAGTAATACCAAACAGGTATAGATTTATTATACTAAGAAATCAAATACCTGTTCCATTAGATTGCGAACTGCTAAGGCCGGTCGAGGTAAGCCATGAGCTGAAGTTGCACTCTGCACTCCACCAGATATTGGGGTTCTAAAAAGTCCAGCTCGTGTTCCCCCACTTGTTCCGCTCCCATGAGGAACCACATGAGGTGTTTCTATCTTCAATAAATTATCTGCATCCTTATCACCACTCGGGTGTTGATTTGTATTACCCTTCAAAATATGAGAGAAGCCATCACTACTAAGCTGAAGCAGCCATCTGATACATCCATTAATGGTCTATATCGTGGGGAAAAAAAATGTTGCAGATATTACATAGGAGCACAATAGAACTAGAAGGTCATCCAAGAAACCAATTCACAACCCAGAAAATAACTTGGCATTCTTGGAAAGATAAGAAAAGAATTAGAATCACAAGAAGAAGCAATTCCGCAACTTCCCAAATTGCTTCATGTACTTTCCAAGATTCACAAATGATGGAATTATACAAGGCATAAAAATTTTCCCATTACTCTCCCTTACCAGCATTAATAAATCAGAGGAAAGCACCAAAATACCATTGACAAGAAAAAGAAATTAAGTGAAAAAAAGTACTGAATCAAATAACTTGAATAGACGTTCTAATCCAAGTTCAGAACATGTCTAATGTCACTTGATGCAATAGCAAGTCACAGGCATTAGTCTCCCACACACAAATATATTCAAGACAAGAAAGAACATCATTGGTGAAGAGGCAAGGTATGACAGATATACACAGGAAGCCATCAAATATTGGTTAATCAAAAAAGTGAATTTCTACAAGAATTGGGTCACTTAACATGGCTGCACAATTGAACAATAATTACACCTCCAAAACAACACAGCATGTCCTATTTCTGCAGTGAAATGGTAAAAGGAACGAGGAAAAAGTATAATGTGCTTAATAAAGTAAATAGGAATCTCCAGGAGTATCTAAACAATTGTTTGAATCCAAAAGCAAAAGTCATTCTGCCAAATGACCCTTTAGCCATGAGCATACATAATATGGCATGCATGTGAATGTGCCAACTGCTTCTTCAAAACATCCTAAGCAATCTCTTTGCAACTACAACTGATATAAGGGAGAAAAAAAAATCAAGGAAAAGATTAACATACCAATAAACTTGACTTCAATAAGCTACCATATGGACCCCATTAGACATGAAATTAAAGTATCACTGTTTCTGTAACGTACTAATATAATACAACTGTCTTCCCAAAATAGAACAACCACGCAAGTCAATCAAGTTCATACTATTCTAAAAGGAACTCTTTTTTGTACTACTAAAGGCTAACCAAATCTACATTCAACATGCTTATGAACAAACTCAATAATGTAGGATGATTACCCAGAAAAAATTCAAGCAAATCCTTCAACTACGTTCTTGCCCAAAGAAAAATTCAGTTTTTTTAAGTCCTTAATGAACACAAATACAGATTCATTCATGATCGGTAATTGAATCTGTTGCAAGTCTCCAGGCATTCTCCCATACATGTTATTAACCAAAAAAAAAAAAAATGTAACTATTCCGAGCTCACTGATCATCGGCAAATCAAAAGCACCAAATTAAACAAGAAGCATCAGCTAACAAACTTAAATAAACAAGTTTTGAGGATATAAAAAACCAACCACCTGAGATAAAGAGACAGCGTCCCCAAAAGCTGAGCCAATCCCGTTATCCGAAGGCTTGTCATCTTCACCTTCATTGGGTACTTCACGCTCCTGAGCATGAATGCGAAGCCGAAGACCAAGGGCAGGACAATGAGAGCTTTCACTGAATTTCAAAGACCCAGTTCGCTGATTTGATGACTTTGCAAAAGAGTACGAAGGAGAAGGTAAAGGTTTATTAACAACTGAACGTGAAAGAGATTCCATCAAAAGAAAGAAAGGGGAATAACAAACAACAGTAAGAGCTTTCGTATATTATTTGCTGCAAAAGGGTTTTTGCTTTGTAAAAGTCTAAAACGAATGGATTTGTGCGTCTATGGAAAATTTTCGTTTTGACAGCGTGGGGTTGTTGTGAGAGGAAAAGGAAGATCGTAATGACGGAATTTGCACCGGCTGCGTAAGTGGTTAAGAATTGCAAAATATGCCACGGCGGGTCGGCAGTTGCTTAACTCACAAATATGACAATTATTCAAGAATGAAAAGTCTAAAATACCCCTGCCAACAAAATGTTCATTTTTTTTAATTATATGGGTACTACTCATATTATATGAGATTATAACTAATAATAAAATATTTACTTTAAATCTCATATAACAAGGGTGGATCAGCCGCACACTCGCACGCGGTAAACTTCAAACGAGTGCGACTGCATATACGTAATTAAGTTTTTACATATAATTTTTAGGATATTAAAAGTAGTGTTGGTCTTGATTAGTACACCTCAATAAAACATCCCTCCTTAAAATAACATATGTCAATTTTAAAATCTGCAGAGCCAACGCATGCTAATGTTATGTACTAGTTTTTCAAAAGCTTATGTCAGTAAAATTTTGGTAAATAGATCTATAGAATAATTAGTGTATTGTACCTATTTGATATCATTTTTCTAATTCCGTTGGAGCGAATGAGTGTAGAAAAATTTTAGTTAGATGTTGTATTTGGTTTTATTTTCTTTGATGTACTCTTTTTTAACTTATGCAATACAAGTAGTATTGTCCTAATACATAGTTAAAATTTTATTGATATTTCTAAATACTAATGTCCCAAATTAAATGAATTGTTATAATTAATCCTCTCTACTTTATTCTCATACTTTATCATCAATTTTCTTTGTTTTGCTATTTAAATTGTCGTGTTTAGAATACAACCTCACAATTGTGTTATTATATCATATAAGTCAATCCACTTTGAAATGTGTCCTTTTTCGCACTGAAAAATCTTCCTTGAGGATAGTGATTCACGGAGGCCTTGATAAATTTATGTTTGTTGACTAGCTAACAACTTCAACATTATGGGATACAACTTTTTGATTCATGGGTCCAAAATTCTCTATTTCCGAATGCGACTTTTGGGTTAAACAACCATATTGTTATTCTCAAACTATTGTTCATCAACGTTGGGTTTGCTAATCGGTGTTGTTGTTCTAGTTGATTTTGCAATTCAAAGAATCAATTTTAACTCACATTTCTATCATATATTATTGTTGGAATATCTCCAACATAAGTCAACTTAGATCTACTCTGAATATAATAAATAAAATAAAATAAAATTTTAATTTATAACTGAATCTTGAGTATTACTATGCTTACTCAGTTGATTTCAATTTAATTTGTATTCTAACTAATGAAGCATATTATGTATCATATACACATTAATTGAGTTTATAAAAATAATTGAAGCAAATTGAAGGAATGCTAATTAGATTGAAGTTTATAATATTTAGGAATGTTTTAATTAATTTGTACTCTAGTTTAGTTTAATTTGGTTACTTATTTAGAGTTTTATTTTTATTGTTTAGGTGTAGCTTATTTGAGTTCCTAATTTAAGCATAAGTCTTATTAAAACATATTTTTTTTATTCAAATTAGGATAAGTCATAACTGTATAAATAAGTGTTTCTTGTAACTTTTACAAGCAGTTCTTTGTTATTTGTTATTGACTATTTCTTAAAATAAACTCTTGATTTGAATTCTAATCTTGTTATTTTTCAGTATTTCATAAAATCAATGCATTCTTAGAATCAACGTGGATTTAATTTATTTCTTTATTATGTAATCTTAAGAATCAACGGAGTATTGAAAATATTCTTATCTATGGATTACCTTGCATCGTATGTAGAAGAAAATCAATAATTTCCATACAAGTGACAACAAATAATTATTTGGTGATTTATCAATTGGATGAAAACCAAGTATCTAAAGTTCTAAATTGAGCGGTTAAATATAAACTGTATACCATTGTATAAGTTTAATTGAGGAGAGAATTCTACATCGTCCGAGAATAATTTGTAGGGTAAGAAAAATTGGGACGATCCAATTAAAATAGCTTATTCTTTAGTTTTATAACTCTCTATTTTCTTTTTAAAAGAATAAATAAAACTATTTAGAAGTCACTCGGACAATTTTTTCTAACTCTACACAGAACTTTCAAACACATGCACTGATTTTAATAATGCACTTTCGACTACAACCTTTACCCCTTACCATATTCTCACCGCAGATGATCAGCTAATAGTCCCATCGGCAACAGGAAGTTGGCAAATCTCGATATTTGGATCAATAGCCACGGTATTGTTGAATTCCAACACAAAATCCCTAATATCTGATGTTCTCCTCCAGTCTTGCATCAGATGGTGCCACCACAGATCCGTACCATAGGGTATTGTCGTAGCAAATCACTCCCACAATCCTCACAAGCTCAAAAATCCTCTTGTGGTAGTTAATGTACTCATCTTTGTCAGCATTTCAATAGATAAAGTCAAATGTCCCATGATGTTTTTCCTGAATATAATGATAGATTATGTTGATGATTGGTCATGAGCAATTCAGCTATAAGCTAATACGAAAGAATCATATTCATTTTGGAGAATGTTGTGCTTACTGGTTGGATCATTTGATCAAGAAGAGGAAGAGCATTGCCTTCTCTAAAATCAATTTTGCGAGCAACACCAACTTCCTCAATTATGGGCAGACCCAATTGATAATATTCCCTTGTGATTTCAATGGCTATGGCCATGGCCATTTCATAATATTTATGAATAAATTGTAAATGATATAGAGTACCAATATCTGAACCATTCAAGATAAAGGTTAATCATTTTTTCTTACAAAATAAAATTCTTTTTAGTATGAGAGACATTAATCATTACTCATAAAGTTGCTCCTGTTAACACATGGAGGCCTCAATCTTTTACGAAGAGACGCAGACATTCACATATATAGCCATCAAAACTGGCTGAGAAAAGATCAAATATAAGGATTTAGCTAGCTGGTAACAAAGAAATAGCACTGGCCCTCTTGCTACACCATTTGAAAAAATTGATCAGAAAACACAAATTAATTTGAAACAAATTTTGTAGAACGAGAGAATCTCACAGGGGGTGCTTTGGGCGTCAACTCGGGGAGCTCCTTCAAGCATTCAGGCTCTCTTGGAATTGGATATACATTTAGTTTCAAGTATACACCGCAAGTGCATGGGGGTAAAAAAAAATATTTATCAAATTTTTTATGGCATACAACAATAATTAATTAATTACCTGGTAAAGCTGATCACTCCGTAAAAGGTTCTTTCTTGCGTTTCTTGGCAATCAGAATCCTGGTTTTGCTGCCCTTTCCGATTCGGAGCCATTACTAGCATTTATTTGTTTTCTTTTCCCTTGCTTTTGAGACCTAATTAAGTTTGCTGCTCTATATAACTACAGAAGCAAACAACATTACGCAGTGACAGCCACTTCATAATAACATGACACCAAATACTCTTCAAACACACCCGCAGCGTGCATGCATGCGCATGGCGCCAGCACAGGCGGCACTATCAAAAATTCAAAATAGACTCTTTTCCAATTCTTGCACATCTTAATTTTTCTCTAAGTTCTCTATCTTTATATCATTATTTTAATTATGATATGCATCTTCAAGTAATAATGTTAGCGACCTCAATATTTTAATTCCAACTTGAGCTCCAATACCATTTATCACTTTTATATTGAATGATATATTTTATAGTTTGTAAAATTGCTTAACCACCATCCAATGATTGAATGCCATATTACATGGAACTTAAATCATTACTCGAATGTTAGATGCCTAGCATTGCTCATTTATAAATATAAATATCTTTACCTTTTTGCAAATTTTGTCAAACTCTTAAAAAAGCACCATCTTCATTTTGTTATAAGGGATAAAAGCTTGTTTAGTTATTATATTTTGAGAATAGTATTCGTTTAGTTTCTATATTTTTTAAAATACTCTAAAACATCTCTGCCATTAAATTATTAACACTCCTGCCGTTACTTTTTGTTCTTTTTGGCTTGCTTTTACAATATTATTATTTTGTAACAATTTTTTTTTGGACATTAATAAAAAAATAAATTGTTAATTAAATCCAAAAAAATATATATATATTAATATTTGTGGAACACCTTACTGAGGAGTTAATATTATTTTTTTATTAATATCAAAAAAATTGGCAATTTGATTTTTTTTTGCAGTAATAATTTATTTGGACATATCTGAGCTTACACAAAAATTAATATAATCTTTTTGTTTTTATTTTAATTTTAGGATTAAACTAGTAATTTAACTTTTTTGATTTATATCCTAAAAAAAGAAACATTATTATAAGAGAGCAATAACCAAAAGGAGCGGCAAGTGTTAAATTATTGTAAAATTACTTATGTTCCAATTTCTGGCCAAGACATTGCTTGGATCATTTGTTATGTGTGATTTTAAGGGCTAGAAGAGTATCTTGGTCTGTGTTAACAATACTATAATTACCAAGAGTGTGATTATCCTCATTGAAGTGTGTTTTTAGATTGTTAATGCAAGGACCAATGAGGCAAGCAAGTGCTAAGAACAAATAAGCAAACGAAAATATATACTTTTTCCAAAGCCACCAGAAGATAATGGCAAAAATGAAGTGAAGATGGGGATGGACGTTTGCAGCTTGCAGCTAGTACTATAGTAAGAGACATTTCATCGAACAGCTTTATACTTTCATCAAACACTCGTGTGTTTCAACTAACTCTTGACTAGCAATAGAAATTCTGAAGCTTTAGTAGAAAATAGACTTGAATCAAATGGACTGCCACCAAGCAGGGTCAAAAAAATCAAAGTCAGTAAAGACTTTATAATAAATTAAAAAAATCTCCCTAGAAAGCTGCCAATTGCCTAATGACCAGTATTCATAAAATATACATCAATTCAATGAGTGTGTTTCTAAATAAATTGATGGAAAATATTGACATTTGTTTATTTTTTAATTTATTATATTTTATATTTATAAATTTTGGATGTTAGTTATAATAAGCTATTTGAATTTTTGGTTATATTTTGTAATAAAAAATGAAATGGGGTAGTGGTAAGTGGTTGAATTGTACCGTAGCGTATTGAGAAGGGTGAGGAACAATAAATCAATAATAGCTACAGGCCCATTGGCCCAATTAAAATAAAAAAGGGCTGTTTGCCAAGCACGGCCCAAGGGGGCCGTGCTGGGCCGGCCTTGAAAAAAGCTTATATAGTAGGACAAAAAAATTAATTGAAATAAATTTAATTAATCCAAATTTTGATTAAAAAAAAATCAAAACTCTTCTTAATAGAGAATCTTTCTTCAACAATGGCAAGAATGGAATCACACATCAATTAAAATCTATAAATATATGGATTTTTTTCCTTTTTTATATGTGACTTATAAGATACATGAATTAATAGTTTGAATAAAGACGTACTATTCTTGAAAGAAATTCCAAAGGAAAAAATGCTGTCAGCTCTTCATCTTAAAAAAGGACGGTGATATTTTCGCCCCTCAACTTTTATAAACCCACCTCATCAGTTTACATTGTCTTTTAAAAACACAAATAAAGAAGAAGTTTGGGAATTTAATCGAATAAAATTAAGTATAAAAAATATTAGATACAATAGCTCATATTTTTTGGTATAATTTACTCACTTTATATTATTAGTATAAAATAAGCATATAAACTTATTTTAAAACAACCTTAATGGTTAAAGATACTTATATTAAAATATATATATATAAGAAGGATTTAATTAATTAATCATCAAAACATTTTAGTAATTTGCATATTTTGAAAATAATAAGAACTTATAATAATCATTTTTTAAAAGTGAGTTGGATTTTACAAAAATAGTGGAACAGAAATATCGCCCCTACAAACAGTTCATTTGCCTAAGCTGGCCTTTGAAAAATTTCATTTAGCCCATCTAATTTTTAGAATACAGTCACTAATAAGAAAATATTTTTTTCTCATTGATCATTAACAATTTTTTTTAATGATATTTAATGAAGTAAAAAAAATGTATTTATCCCTAAAAAAATTCTTTTATTGAATTATTCTAATTTAACCGGGAGCAAAATTTTGAACTTTGCCATTAATAATTGCTATATATAGTGTGTATTATTTATCATCATATTTTTCATTTTATCGACCGTTGTGATTTCATCTCAAAATTTTCATTCCAAGCTAATTGTTACATGCTAGGTGTTCATATATACTTATGTAAAAGAAAAAATGTGTTTAGCAATATCCTCTTACTCCAGCATACCGTAACATAATTCATAGACAAAAATATTTACATATTTTCAATTAAGAAAAAAGAAATTTTCTTTTTGAAAGAAAGAAGAAATTTAAGAAGTCATTATAGCCGATCATGAAAAGTCCATCTATGACCCCAATGCATAGGGGTGAAAAAAAAATGTAAAGAAAAAAGAGAGAGAAGTAATGAACAAACATCACAAACCATAAGAAAAGAGGCAGCTCCCAACAATGTCTCTATCAAAGTGCCATTTGTCATCATGAACACAATTTCTCTTGCTTGCATTTGTTGAATTCTTGATTTGAAAACTCTCCCTCTCCTTATTATTATTATTATTATTATTTTCCCTTTCATTTGAAGTTTTCTCAAAAGCATAGTTTGGTAGTTAACAACTTTTACATTATATTCATTTTTTTTAAAAAAAAAAATCATTGGAACCAAATTGATCAAAATTATGAAGATGTCCAAAATTTCTTACAAGGTTTCTGGTCATCAACTATGGATTCTAGCCTTCATTTCAAGTATAATTTTGTTGGCAACTTTATCAAGATCAAACGTTCAAGTTGATCAATTTTCTGCTTCTGGGATCAAATTGAAATCTCATAATCAGGTACCAAGAAGAAACATATCAAAAGGTGTTGACTATCCTCCTGTTTTAGCATATTGGATTTGTGGCACCAATGGTGACAGCAAGAAAATGTTGAGGCTATTGAAGGCAATCTATCATCCAAGAAACCAGTACTTGTTGCAGCTTGATGCTGGCGCGCCGGAATCTGAAAGGGCAGAGTTGGCTCTGAAAGTTCAATCTGAAATTGTGTTTAAAGCCTTTGGAAATGTTGATGTTGTGGGAGCAAGTTATGCCATTGATGCAATGGGAGTCTCAGCACTTGCTGCCACACTTCATGCTGCTGCTTTGCTTCTCAAAATTAGTACAAATTGGGATTGGTTCATCCCTTTAAGCCCTTCAGATTATCCACTTATGAGCCAAGATGGTAAGTTTTGATCTACTTTAATTTCATTTATTTTTTGATCCACGTATAATTTTCAAATGAATAGTGCTTGATCCTTTTATAAATCATGCTTCAATTTCTCAACAAGTGCTTAGGTGAGATTTAATTCTTAAATTTTGGGCTGAGGTTTTGTTAATTTTTTAGAAAAATGTAATTGATAGATTTTGGATAAAAATGTAAAAATAATTAAACCTTAACTATATGCTGCTATATAAGTATGTGTATGATAGAAGATTATAAAGAAGCATTGGATCTAATTCTAAATTTTACATCATTTAGATGCTCTGCCTTCAATTATCTATAATGACCGCTTGTGGGGTAAATAATTTGATATATTGTCAAGTTATTTGACTAATCTAAGTTAATTTATATACATTAGACAAGTTACTTTTGGTTGTCGATTTGCAGATGTTCTTCATGCTTTCACTTTCTTGCCAAGGGATCTCAACTTTATTGATTTTACTACTAACACTGGGTGGAAGGAGTAAGCAAACTAAATTATAATCTATAATAGTTATTTTTTCGTCGCTAAATACAAGGTTTATGGTGTTCAATTGTTGCTTTAAAAGCATTGGATTGTACAAAGCAAAATGAATTAAATTGTATTTCAAATTCTATATTCTTGATTAGAAATTTTGTCATATTTTTCTTCCAGTTTGAGATAGAATCTGGTCTGTTGCAGGAGGCTAATGATTAACAGAATAGTTATAGACCCAAATTTGTATTATAAAAAGAACACTCCAATTTTATATGCAGTAGAAACTCGAACAAACCCAGATGCCTTCAAGATCTTTGGAGGTCAGTTCACTTTCAATTTTTTAATTTTTATTATTAGGGTAATTAATCATTTACCTTCATTGAGGTTGGGGGTATTTATCACTTAGATTGCACGTTTCATTCATTAGGTACCCAACCACCCTTAAGCTTAGAGAGATATAAAAAATTATATAACTTAACTTCTGAAGGAGAAAACTTTCTGATAAATTCTTTGAGATTTTTGTAGTTTTATTTGAAAAATCATGCATACAACAGATTTTAAAAGAAAATTAGTGCTACTAAGTTCTATATTTCAAATTGGTTAATAAATTTTGATTTTGTTGTCCAAGACCTTGTGGCTTTAACATTACTCATAAATTAAATAGAATGAATCACATTACCTAGTTTTACAGGTTATAATTAATAAATATTAGACCATGCAAAATTCATCATTTTAACTGGTTATTCGTTTTTTTTTTTTTTGTTTTATTGGGTTGAATAATTACCATCTACGTATATATTACAATTTAAGGTTTATGGAGAATTCACATCCATATATTTGTAGTACAACTGAAGATCGGCCAAATATAACTCGAAAATCTACTCCCACTTGTAGTTCTTTTGGTGTGGCACTAGGATCCGAGGTTACATCTTTTCGTAGCACTTTGTTTGTGTTTTTATTTTTCTTTTTCTTTTTTTAATGTTTCTAATATTTCATTTCATATTCTTGTATGTTTGTCAAAAAGGCTCACAATGGATGATTCTTTCAAGATCTTTCATGGAGTATTGTGTAGAAGGATGGGACAACTTCCCAAGAAAACTTCTAATGTACTTAACAAATGTACCATACCCTCTAGAATCATACTTCCACACAATCATATGCAACTCTCCTCAGTTCCAAAACTCCACAATAAACACTGATCTCAGCTTCATGAAATGGGAAAGCCCTGCACATGCAGGACCCCAGACACTGAAGTCGCCGGACTACGTAGAAATGGTAACCAGTAACAAGACGACAATATTTGCGAGACCATTCGAAGAAGACGATCCTGTGCTAGAAAAGATCGATGACCGTGTTCTAAATCGCCCTGGTAACGGAGTGGTACCGGGAAAATGGTGCTCTGTCCGAGGAAAGAAGAAGAATGTAGAGAGTTCAAAGAATGAGGAAGAGTTGTGCTCTGCTTGGGGAAATAATATTGATGCTGTCAAGCCAGGGGTTTATGGCATGAAGCTAAGGGCTTTGCTTTCTGAGCTTGTGACTGACGGAAGAGGGAAAATTAATCAATGCCAAGAACAAGTGTATAATTGAAAACTGAAAGGGATCACCTGATCAGTACTAATTTGCAATTAATTTTGATTTGTAATTGTGTAGCATGCACGTCTGTGATATATAATTTACAATTTTTGAGAGAGAAGTAAATCTTGTTATTCTTTCTTTTTTTTTTTTTTTTTTGAGAAGAAAGTAATCGTTTCAAGAATGACGCTACAAAAATATCTTGTGCCAAGTTTGTGCAAAACTTGTGTCAAGCTTGAGCCAAGAACACATACTTGAGGGTGAAAATTAAAGATTTAATTAGCTAATGGCACTAGCGTACGTAATGGTAATAAGGCTCAAGCTTGGAACAAGATATTTGTAAATCTTAGCTCAGGCTGCACTTTCCTTGAAGCTGGTGCTTGTATTAATGCAGGTCTCTCCAAGAATGCTCTTCCAGATGACTATTAATTCCTTAGAATCTTCAAAACCAGCTAGGCTTTTTTAAGTAATAATAGCTGCCATTTTTGGACATGGGATACTACCTGAAACAGAGGCAACTCTAGCTAGCCTCACCTGCTGGGAAGACGATAAGGCCATCTAATGTGTTACTTCGTAATTTTTGTTACTTTCTATTCAGCTGCAATGTCTGGATATTACGTCGTAATTTTTGTTACTTTCTATTGCTAGAAAATGTACCTTCCTTGGCTCCAACGTCAATAATTGGTCAAGTTATCTTCATTCTTCTTCCGGCTCTTTGCTATTGGCTTGGTTTATTCCAAGTACCTTTTGAGATGGTTTGGAAATATCTAAGCAGCTTGGCCATGGATATGTATTGACTGTCATAAGTCTATAAAATCGATTTCTACATCAGAGACATCACAATCTCTGTCGCAACAAAGACCATGGAGAAGAAATCACTGATATAAAGTTAAAATATGAAGGTGTTTGATAGTTTTTCCTTAATGTTCGACGAAATGCCTCGATGAATTATTTTTGGCGGGAACCATCTCATTTGAATTCTACAACGCTTCAAGAGCATTTGAATCGATCATCAAGCAGTGGATGAAATCAAGGTCATGATGTTCTGCCTGGTTTGCTTGTTGTCAAAGAACAATCTAGACTCAAAAATGATATTTGACATGAAATTCTGTTAAAACAATTATCGGTAGTTTCAATACACAGAATTTGGAGTCTAATATGAATGTTCTTTCTTGTCTTATAAATCAATACGACATGATTTATCTTTAATCAACTCAAAATATTGATTTCATTTATTTTAGAATGACCTCTAAATATATAGAGTGGTAATATTTTCTCACCACACAATGTTGGATTCTAATACCATAGGATTAAGATCCTCTCCAAGTATTTTTCTCTCCTTGTCTCTCCTAATGTTTCAAATTTAATGGGAAAAGTTGATTTAATTGTAAATGCAACAAATAAAGCTGGTTTAATTGTTAATATTAAAATTTAAAATTCAATCTTGGCTATTTATTTCACTAGGAGAGATTACCTTCTTAAATAACACTCTCTTGAGATCCTGTGTCTCATCTCTGGGTGGGCACCGACAAGCCCAACTTGTGAAACCGACCCAATCCGTGTGATTATTTGTGGGTTAGGTTGGGTTGATAAAATATACAGGTTGAGTTGGTTTGTTAAATTTACAACCAGCACTATTTGTGGGTTGGGTTGAGTTAAAAATTTTTAACCCAGTCCAACCCGTCAACCCGTATATATATAAAAATTATTATATAAATTTTGATATTTTATATACAAATTAAAAAATATAAAAACTTTAAAATGTCGAATTTGTTATAAGGATTTTAATATTCATATTTTTAAGTTTTTCTAATCAATTAATTTATTTTTGTTTACTATTTAATTAGACTAGAAAAATAAATTTTTTCAAAAGCTCAACCCAACCTGATACAACCCGTAAAACTGCGGATTGGGTCCAGATATACAATGGGTTGGGTTAGATTGGGTTAAAAATTTTCAACCCATTATATATGCGGGTTTGGTATGGATTCGGGTTGATATTCAACCCGACCAGTGCCCACCCCTAGACTCTCATCCATGCGCACTATCTCTAACCAAAAATATGGTCACTTGAGCCTACACCACCAAATGGGTTCGATTTTAATAATTCTTGACGTTCCTTACTTGTCCTGTCCAATATGATGTTTATTCACTTTCTACCAAAGTTCGAACAATTTTACTATTAAACCTGATAACCAGTAATCATTTGCCATCAAGCATGTGTGAGAATATGAAACTTTATTGCCCTTGGATTTTACAAGTAGAGAATGATATCATGACCTCCAAAACATTTTTTTCCTAATATTGCAAACTTTGCAAGATTGTTTATGGATCAAATTTCTCACCAACTAAAGATAAAAAATCATGAATGAAGAAGGGCCCTGCCTAGCTGCTATATCACCTTAAAACCAAAAATATCATTTTTGTGGTGTAGCAGCCCTACAACCCACCAAAATTAATCATGATTCATGTGTTTTTAAATAGGAAACAAATTTACGGTTAAAACAAGCCATCTCACACATAGCAAACTTTAAAAAAAAAAAAAATCTCAACGTTGTAGACAACAATTATGAAAATAATTTAAGGGAAACTTATTGTTTGGATAAAACAAAGGGAGATTACCAGTTTTTCCCTACTGAAATTAATATATATCACTTGTCTTCTTATTATTTCCGTAATAGTTAAAAATCTCTTGACAACATAATTTTACAGTACTACTTTTATTTTTAAATATATTTTTACTCATATTTATTATAAATTAAATAATTATATTAATAGAAATTAAACTAAAAAAATTCAAGTACCAATAATAAGAAATATATGTTTTGATAAATAAAATAATTAATAACAAGATTCTTGTATTTTTTGTTATTTTATAAAAAATTTCTTATAATAAATATGAATAATAATGTATTTAAAAATAAAAATAATATTATAAAATTATGGTACTTAAGAGTTTTTTTGACTATTACAAAAAATAATAAAAAATAAATAAAATATATCTATTTAAGTAGGAAAAAAAATTGACAACCTCAGCTAAATAAATTAAGTTTTTTTTCACTAAAAAATCACAAATCAGCCCATTATTATAACCCTACTTTCTCTATTATTTCTCTCTCCATTTGATTCTTCAGGCCACTTTAAACGGCAACCACAAGCAGCGTTTCCCCACCCACAATGCTCTCAAATCTCAGCACCACTTTTGATCCTCACACTTTATCATTCTTAATATCAACCTCAGTAATCATCCTCCTTTTCTTTAATAATTATCTTAATACTGGTGATTTTGTCTGCAGGCTTTATATTATATATTAATAGCTGGCGCATGTACAATTGGCCAAAAAAAAAAAAAAAAAAAAAGAGTTTGTGTTGTTTCTGGAGACATGCATAGTTTTTTGAAACTCCATTCATTGTCACAGATTGGTCAATTATATTGGGTGGTGCATTGTCTTAATCAAAATTGCGGTTCAAAATATCAAGCCTTATAAAATTTGAATATAATATAATATATGAATATTCTGTGATTTAGAACGCAAGTCGCGGATTCATATCTTGCGGTTTGTTGCAGCCTCTGTAATTTTCTCATTAATTTAAACACTAATCTAATGAGCACCAGTCGCATTGTCACATGATGCCTCTCTCTATCTGGACTCTGGTTTATGATATAAAAACAAAGCCCTCCAATTAATTTTTAAAATCACAATGAATTTGAAAGATGATGGATGAACATGTGTTCATGCAATGGCTTATGGGGACATGTATGTGGATCAGCTATTTTGTAATTAACCTAGGTTCCCAGATGAGATGGGGGCAGCAGCAGAGGATTATTTATTTGAGTTTTTGAATATTAAACACTGTGTTGGCAATCAAGGATCATATATTCATATGTACGTGACGATATGTAAACTTATTATAATGTGTACCATACCATCATTGATAATTAAAAATTGAATGTGATTTTTAAAATCTCATAATGAAAGTCGAAAATGCAATTAACTCATGATAATATGATTTTTAACTTGTATTTTATTACCCGTGTGAGATTATTATTATTATTTTTAAAAGCAATTGAACAAAAAAATAAAATAAAAATAAAAACAGAAACTGCATATTACGGTTACCAAATTATTAACCTTTCGTTAAGGAGACTGATAGAATTTAAAAAGAGAAATAAAAACAAAAAGTATGCTACAGAAGTAGCTTGCGTTGGGCTTACTTTTTTAATTAATTGATTTTTTTTTTTTAAACCCATTTCTTCCCCAAGAAGGTTCCTTTAAAATCTTAATATTTTATCATCAAAATTGGGGGAAATAAAAAAATTTGTCCTAGACGACATCTCGATTATAACAATTGATTTTTTTTTAAAATATAATTTCTTGTTGATGAGATAAATGAAATTTAAATTAATTTTTTAATTCCCACTGAAAAGGTGGCCAACAGAAAACAATTACTTAAAAAATAAATAATTGATTTTTTTTTGGTTAATATGTTTAACATAAATAACGTCATCCACGTAATTTGATGACAGTCTTTTCATTTTTGAGAACAAGAAATACAAAGCACAAGAAATCTAAAACAAATGTATTTTTATCAAAATTTCTTCAAAACTGTTCTTGAAAATGATCTTGGAAAGTCATTAGCGTAATTCATATCTTCTTCATTATTTTCCAGATATGTTAATTTCATAAAGCATCTACAAACACGTAAATCAAACATTTAAGATCAATAAATGAATCTATCACCGTAATTTATTAAAATCTAGTACATCCGTCAGTTTATATTCAATTTTCTCCCAATTTTTTTTTTTTTATATCAGCAACCACTCTTCTAATTTCCAGATCCACTGAAGCCATCAAATTTTCTATCCTAATTTTAAAACGAACACAAACAAATAAAATAAACATAAACTTTCAAAATCACTTTGCCCTAATTTCAGATTTCTGTGAAACTCATCAACTCACACGTGCCACTCATACGTTGCACTCAGCCCATCCTTCCTCCAAGGCCTGCCTGGGTCTTCTCCTTCTCACCGCCATCACACGCGCGATCTTCCCCTCAACGGCCACGATCAACTTAGCCGGCACTCCTGATATCGCCTCAAGCCTTCTCAGATTCGGCCACGTGGCAACCGTTTTGTCCCCACACATTCTCAGCCCAAACCAAAACGACGCCGCCAAGCAAGCCCGCAAGGGCAACGCCGTCGACCTCTCCAAACACAACCCCAGCGCCTGACTAGCCAAAGAGACAACAACAACCGAATTACAATTACTATTATTACCATTCAGCCCCAGCCTTCTACACCAAATCGCAAAAATACCCTCCGCCTTGGAGTCCGCCACAGCCGCCGCCTTTTCGCCGGAAATATCCGACACAGAACTCGAACATGCACGAACCCTTTTACGTTCTCTTCCCATTTTCTTCGCAGCGTAGCTTTCGGTGGAAGAAATACAATCAGACGACGTCGTAGTAGTAGAAGAACAACACGACAGGCAAATGGGTTCCAGCGATGACGCTGAACGTTCACCCGAGATGAACTTTCCGGTCAAAGATTTGCACTGACAGCACAGAGTTTGACGAACGTGACGAGCCACGAGAAAGTTGGCCTTATGAACCCTAGCGTCGCAGTCGAAACAAAGGAAGGCTTCGTCGGAAGCGCAGTGGAGGGCCGCTTCTTGGCTGCAAAGCTCGCAAGCTCGTTTCATATTATACAATATTTAAAATTATAATTGATTTTGATGAGATGAGATTCAAATAAATCGAGAAAATTGTATGTGCTATTTGCCTTTGGGTTGAGAGAGATCCAAGGGAGGCCGTAAGAATCTTTATGGTTTTAGAGAATCAATAGAATGTGAGGAAAAGATTTGTGGAAGAGAGATTTGAGGCGAAATAAAAGGAGAGAGAATGAAATGAAGGCAGTGCTGGTGTTGGTGGGCTGAGGCTACGTGGTTTGTATTTTGTGGTTGATGAGCACTTTAAGAGAGGGACTTATTTGCAAAGTAAATGAAAATATAAATTAATATAGATATTTTGTGCAAGTTGTGTGATTTAATATACTTCTGGCTAGCTCAGCCTCTTTTCTCATGCACTTCGCCTGTCCACATAATCCTCGTTCACCTCGAACTACTCAAAAGTTTCTGTTGTCCAGATTTCTTTTTGCACGTGCAGTCCCTTCTCTTTTGTGTATTTATACATTTGGTCCCAATTTTTTTAGATATTTTCTTTGGCTTTGAAAATAAATAAATAAATAAACATTGACCTGAATGACCCCCACTACCGAAAGAAGTTGAATAAATAAAAAAATAAAGTCATGAGGAAAGATCTTCTATTAAATATTAATACTGTGATTAAAAAAATCTTCAATTAAATATTAATTTTGTGGTTATGCAATAGTATATTAGAGTTGTTGCTTATGTATTAGGTTGCCTAATTAAATTAATGGATTTTAGGAAGTTGGTTTTTTTAATTAAAAAGGTAAAATTATGAAAAGTCATAGTATTGTGAGTGTGAGAGTTTTTTAAACTCTTTTGTTCAACACAGTAAAAGTTTGGTTACTTCATTAATGAATTTTTTATTTTTATGGTCGGCTTATCAATAAAAAGTTTGGTTGCTTCAGCGCTCTCCATTCTATAGTGAAGAATTCATGTATTCAATCCTTAACATACGTAATATTATTATGGTCGGTTTATCAATAAAAAGAAAAATAAAGATAAAAGTTTTCTTTTTCAAATTAGGATAAATGTTCCTTTAGTTTTTATATTTTAATTTAAATATCTTTTAGCCCATATATTTTTAAAAAAATACCTCAAGACATGCTTAATGTTAAATATACTACTCTGACTGTTAAATATATTATATTCCTATCCTTACCTTTTTCTTTTATTTTATAATAGTACCTTTGTAATAATATTCTTGCCTTCTTAAGTATATTAATAAAAGGAAAAAAAATGCTAATTATCAACCTAGTCTAAAAGTAACATAAAAATTTTCATAAGTTTTTATTTTATTATTTTATTTTTAGTATTAATTTTGTAAATTAAATTTTTATAAAATAACTACTAGTCAAACTGTTGGAAGGATATTAAACATTATCTTAAGTTAGCTAATATTAATTAATTTATAAATAAATTATTAACCAGATTATTACACAAGTATAAAAAAATATTAGTTCTTTTGTATTGATATTTATTGGTTAATTTGCTAATTGGATTTTTACATATAAATTAATGAATGTCAATAATATTATTGCAAGAGTATTATTGTAAAAGGAAAAAAAAGTAAGGAAAAGGAATGTAATATATTTAACTACAAAGGTGTTTTGAGTATTTTTATAAAATATAAAAACTAAATAGATACTTAAGTTAAAATATATAAGCTAAACAAACATTTACCATATCAAATAAAACATTGTCCAAATTCAATAGCGTTATAATTTATGAATAATATTAGAAATACAAAACTTTTATACTTACTATATAATTTATATAAAATTAATGTTATATTTTTATTATTTTATATTTTTATTCAACCAATACTTTCATTAATTCACTCATAATTAGTATGAAAAGTTTATCCAAACATTTCGCAATTTTTAATCCAAATATCACAACTTGCCTATTCATCTAAGTTTTGCATAATGTAAATACTTAAATATATTATATTCCTATCCTTACCTTTTCTTTTATTTTATAACAGTACCTTTGTAATAATATTCTTGCCTTCTTAAGTATATTAATAAAAGGAAAAGAAATGCTAATTATCAACTTAGTCTAAAAGTAACATAAAAATTTTCATAAGTTTTTATTTTATTATTTTATTTTTAGTATTAATTTTGTAAATTAAATTTTTATAAAATAACTACTAGTAAAACTGTTGGAAGGATATTAAACATTATCTTAAGTTAGCTAATATTAATTAATTTATAAATAAATTATTAACCAGATTATTACACAAGCATAAGAAAAAATTAGTTCTTTTGTATTGATATTTATTGGTTAATTTGCTAATTGGATTTTTATATATAAATTAATGAATGGCAATAATATTATTGCAAGAGTGTTATTGTAAAAGGAAAAAAAAGAAAATAAATATAATATATTTAACTACAAAGGTGTTTTGAGTATTTTTATAAAATATAAAAACTAAACAGGTATTTAAGTTAAAATATATAAGCTAAACAAACATTTACCATCTCAAATAAAATATTGTCCAAATTCGATAGCATTATAATTTATGAATAATGTTAGAAATACAAAACTTTTATACTTATTATATAATTTATATTTTTATTATTTTATATTTTTATTCAACCGATACTTTCATTAATTTACTCATAATTAGTATGAAAAGTTTATCCAAACATTTCGCATTTTTTAATCCAAATATCACAACTTGCCTATTCATCTAAGTTTTGCATAATGTAAATACTTAAATACGAGGGGTTAAAATGACAAAAAGGATAAAATAATGACCGTGAGTACAAATGAAGGAAGGTTAGGCGTCCAAGTGTAGAACATCTAGAACTCGAGCGACATGTATTAAACAATCATAAATTTGTGGCTAATCCGCCTAATCCTTTACAAAATATCTTTCTCCGCCACCAACTGCAATTGGGTGATGTGAATGACTTGTTTCATACAAATTCTCCACCAAGAATTTGATAAGACCCTCAGAAGACCAACACGTGGCGATATTTGACCTCCTCGTCGTTATCTTTCGAATTTAAAACCGCGTCGTCGCAGGGTCACCTAGGCATTAGACAACTGTTTCATGGGAACATCATATTTCCGGATCTACCCCGATGCCATGAGAAGTGACTTGAGAAAACAAAAGAGAAATGAGAGTAAATATTTCTACGGCTTTGAACATTTTTCATTTCTAACACTTTTTTTTTTGAATTACATGAGGTTAATACTCATATTATAATTCATATTATATGATATTTATAATTAAATAATCACTTAAATTAATTTATATTAATTCTTATATAGTACTGACTAAATTTTTACTCTCTTTAATATTTGAACAGTATTTACTCCATATTATATGAGATTTATAACTGATATTTACAATTAGATAATTACTAAAAATAATTTATATTAATTCTTATATAACACTGTCTGGGATTTTACTTTCAATATTCGAAGATATATCTTTCTCACATTTCGAAAGGGAGAAGACTACCTTTACTTAATTATATACCATAATTAAGAAAAAAAATAAGTCCTACATGCGTCGTGGGGGCTCGAACCACTGCACTTACAGTTGTGAATGCAGGATCCTAATCACTAGACCAAAGGTCTAATGGTTCATTTCTAACACTTAATGCTCCAAAATGAATGATATGATTTTTCAATCATAATTATTGAAGTGTCATTTTTTTGAACTTTCTTTAGCATATGAATTTTTTTTTATGTATCTCTTAATTATAGATTTAAAATGTTATTATAAATACAAATATTTTTTATTTATAATAAATAATTTCAATAAACCGAAAGAAGATTATACCTAAAGGAAGAAATAATTTTCTTTAACCATATGGCAGGTTGTTGGTATGAAATAATTAGTTATGTGAAATCATATGCTATTGAATTATATAAATTTAAAGTAAAACTAAGTCAATACATATTACATTCCGTAAAGTTTAACATCATCATCCACCCACATATTTTTTTTTTAATTATGAATATTTTCTTCAACTATATGATTAATAATTTGAAAATCTGATTCCATAACTGAGGGAGCTAAACCCTCCTCACTTAGTGGTTGTAATTCAATTAAAAAAAAAAAAGGCGCACAGTGATAGAGAGGGCATTATAGTAATTCCAAAATATATTTTGCACTTGTCTTGTTTCGGTTTTAAAATTCAAAAACCAGGTTCCGACAATAGAGAATCAGAATTTCAGAACCTTCCTAGGCGCAAAACAAGTCTCATCATTACACTGGGAACAGCCAAAACAGAAGCCACTGACGTGGCGAAATATCCACGGACAGATTTCACTAATTCTTTAATTCTGAGCCACACAATGACTCAAACGAGGAATCACCACATAAGCAAGAGCCAAAAAAGAGAAAGTAACCGGCACCTACGCCTGATCGACACGCGGCGCTCATAAGGAGGCTGGAGTTGGCGGCTTACTGTAGACCACGCAGCACCCGGCGGTGGGAGGTCGCTGCACAAGGATCGCGTGATGGGAATGATTTTACTGTTTTTGGTGGGTCCCCACCTCGAGGAATGCGCGGGCTTTCGGTGTTTTTTATGATTAACAAGGAAACAATGGGAGCCACGAGATTTTTTATTTTCTCTCCCCTTGGTGTAATATCTCTTATCTTCTTATCAAAAAAAATGAAAATATCTCTTATCTTCAAATATTTTCCACGTATTGGTATGACTTTATATATAATTTTTTTTTCTTTTCCAAAAGAAAATGACTCTCATGTTGTATCCTGATTAATAGAATTATTAAAAACTCACTTATTAGTGAGGCGATGGATCACCGTTTCTCTTAAAGTCGAAAGTTGAAAGTTTAAGTATTTTTTTACTATAAAAGATTAATTTTTTTAAAAAAATATTTAGGAATAAATTCGACTATATTCAAACTGCATTATCAATATTGATTTAAAAGGTTTTAACTTGATTTAAAAGGTTTTAACTTATAAAAAAATTTTAATTATGTATATCCGCTTTATTCAACATTAAGTCACCTTCATATCTTATTTTGTGTTTAGTGAAAGGAAAAAAAGAAAAAGAAAAAACACAGCACCTAATTTTCTTTTACCAATTAAATGTAGATCAAAACTAATGATAGAGATAAAAATATCAATCTCACTTTCATTTTTTTTAATTTTTAATTCTCACTTGGATCGTATTTCATAGCATAAAAAATAATGCGTAACAAAGTAATGATGAGTCGTGAGCAGACTAATTTAACTAACAAAATAATTTATAGTGATATAATAACGTATGATGTTGTAAGTAAATAAATAAGAATAAAAAATTAAATTCTTAAAATTTTATGATAATAATTGCAACAAAGCATCATATTGTTGAAGTTAACAACAACTTTCACTTCCATCTTATTTCATATGTGACAAAGAAATGAGGAAGCAAGCACAAGTCTTGAGCAACGCTTAAGGGTTGAGTTTCTAATTAATTAAGACAACAACACGCAGAATCAGATCCGGGGCCAATGCAGGCACCACTTTTAAAATTCTTGGCAACGCAATCTGTGTTGCATTCTTGAGCAGTGATACAGCTTCCGAAGCAATTCGGCAACACCTTTATCGCCGCCGCCGGTGTCGGCCCTGCGGCTATGAAAGCACATACACTTTAATTAGTATCCGGTGCAGAATTCCTGTATCCACTGTGTTCATTAAGTTTTGTGTTACATTTCTCAAATCTTTCGCATCATAACTCTCATACTTTTTAAAGAATTTTATAAATGTAGTGGACAAATTAACACATCTAATGAGTACCAAATAACTTCATATAAAAAATTTAAAATCTCTCTATGTGTATTGCTGCTCTCTGGACTTCTGTTTTATTGTTGTCCTAGTAATAATATTGAAGCTTTAATAATATTCAGCTTTACATTTACAACTACATTTAACAAAATGTAATATATTAAATTAAAAAAATTATTTAAGAAAAATTTGGATGTCATACTACTTCCTAAACGTTGAGAAGAGAAAATGACAATGTACAATGAAAAAGAGACACGGCATGATATCGCAAGTTCCATTTTTAATTTTATTTTAAAAGTTAAAATAACTGAAGTTTGGTTGAGTAAAAAACTAAAATTAGTATATTTTAAGAACGGCAATCTCCAAAAGCTCACGCATATGTATTAAACAAGAATAAGCACATACCCAAAAATATTTGATAACTAATAAATCGGGAGATATAATAAAAAAACTAAATAATAAATTAAATTGAGGGATGAGTTTTAATTACCTGAATTAATCAAAATGAAAATGATGAAAAATAGCCCCCGGAGGGAATGTCTAACGGGAGCATAATTAGCCATTGTTTGAAGATCTGAGCGGCTGCCAATTTTTTTTACTGGTTTTCTTGTGGGATTAATGGTCACTGCTGAAGATGATATGTTCCTATATTGACAAAAATAAGGATTCTAAAAGAAGAATATTATAACCACTTTCTCTAAAACAAGAATATTACAGCCACTTTCCTCATAATAATCAAAGCACTTTGCATTTATTAAAAAATCTTCTCTGCAATACTCGTTGAGAAAATAGGATAAATATGCAAGTAAATCTGCAAAAAGATTTTGTGAGAATCTTTGTAAGAGATTGCTATGTCTATTATTATTAGGAGAGTTCAAGATCCGATCCGATCCAATCAAATTTTATTGTTAGTAATTAGAAATTCTGAAGAATAATTGATTGTAAATTTTTTATTTTAATTGAATTGATATTGAGTTGGATTTAGCTTTTAATTGTTTGGATTATATTGGATTTGCAATCCAGATTGGATCGGGTTATATCCTAAAATATAAAATCTAATATATGATGGATTAGCATTTGATTTGATAAAATTCCATGAATTTGAACCATTGAACAACCTAATTATTAGGCACAAAAAACCTCTACTTCTAATAAAAGTTAGTTGGTTAGGTGAAAACATTTTTACAACAATGCTAGGAATTCCAACATTTAGATGCTAATTTGTATCCCAACTATATGTTTTACTTATTTGTTGGATGATGTATATCATAACTAATAAATTTACTACTATAATAACCAATAAATTAGTTGGGATATAAATTGAGATTCAAATATTGTGATCTTAGCATTATTCATAATTTTAAAAAAAGAGAAATAAATAACCAATTGATAGATATCTCTTTACTTTTTTGTTGTTGTAAGATCTTGTAAATTTGATTATGATATGTGGTTATAACAGTGTTTTCCTTTTTCAATGGGATTGTGGTATCATTTTCCAAATCTAAGTTAGGAAACATGGGCCAAACCCGTAAAATTTCTTCAATGCCAACCTAATATGTAAAACTATTTTTCTTTTCGATTAAAAAGAAAAAAATCTATAGGGAAGTGAACTCTAAGACTTGCGTTATCCTATGTGTTATACTTCAGTATATTATGACCTTAGGTTACGTTTGGCACGCATGATTAGATTGGACTAATTATTAGGATTGGACTGAATTAAGTTGGATTATATTATATACTGTACTATGTTTGGCACAATAGCGGATTGAACAATGTGAAATCACATTTAAATACAAAAATAATATTTATGAATATTTAAGGGTAATAATTAAAATTAATTTAAAGGTAATTAATAAGAGTATTAAATATGCAGTAAATTAGTTATTGGGTATTCATAATTATAATAAAAAAATATAAATTAATAAAACTATTTAATTATTTAATTAATTTTTATTAGATATTTTAGATGTATTCTA
Source organism: Atalantia buxifolia (assembly GCA_030444775.1). Taxonomy (NCBI): domain Eukaryota; kingdom Viridiplantae; phylum Streptophyta; class Magnoliopsida; order Sapindales; family Rutaceae; genus Atalantia; species Atalantia buxifolia. Next base: position 20,303,627 of record CM059831.1, on the reverse strand, counting down.
TTTTATCAAAAAGTTAGCGCATAATGTATATATAAAATCAATTATTTACTTGTGTTATTAATTTCCATGATTATTTTTAATATTACATTGGTGATTATTAAATTTAATACAATCGATTATTGTAACAAATTATTAAATAGTTAATTTTATTGGAGTAAAAGTACCAATTTAATAAGACTATAAAAACAAAATAAAAAATAAATTCAAGTAAATCATGAATAAAATAATTAATTAAGTAATTAAATTTTAGGTTACAAATAAAAAATAGTGTTATTTATGAAGGAAATATAAATAATTTTTTTTTCTCTTATTGTAATCCCATCTAAACCCACTTATAAATTGGGATTGTTAATCCCATGACTTAAGGACTATATTCAAATTTAGTCCTCCCTAATCCAATCCAAGCAAAGTAGCCAAATATGAGATAAAATATTTAATCCTAAAATTAATCCAATTCCATATTTAATCCTAACTTCCAAACATGCACTTATATTCTTATTTTTGTGATAGTGTAGCGTTGGTTGTTTTGACCCTTTTAATGAAAGGTTTGACTTTCTTATTTAAAAAAAAAAAAGAATTGGTATAAGAAAAGAAATAAAAACAAAAACATAAACCTGGAGATGGAAGCATGCATATATAATATATACATACCAAAATATTGATAATAAATTAATTGAGATGAGTTTTAATTCTTACCTGAATTCAAAATCAAAATGATGCAAACTAGGCATAGGAAGGAATGTTGAATATGAAGATTAGCCATTGTTTAATTTGAAGATCTGGGCTGCTGCATTTTTACTTTATTTTAGTGAAAGGATGATGACGGATATATACCTATTTATAATAAATAATAGGAATTTAAAGAAAGAATATCGTTTTCATAAAACAATGCTCTAGATAAGAAATATAACTTATTAACAGGGGAAAAAAAAATCCTTCTCTGTATTGCTTGTTTTCATTAATTTATTTAAATAGAATAACGGTTAAGATAAAATCAAAAAAATAAAGGGATGTACGCTTCACAATCATAACTGATGATAATTCTAATAAATTAAGTAATGAAGATATTTTTGTGTTTTTTTGTTAAAGTGTGTAAAATTGCATCTATAGTAATTCAGCAGATATTAATTTGTCATATTTCCGAAAGTGAATAATTTTGCTGAGTGAGTAATTTCATGCATTATTTCAACTTTCCTTTGTGATTACAAACTAATTAAATGCAAGTTTTATGATGATTTTAGTCACAACTACAATTAGATCACAAGATGAGCTATTTTCATATGTGTGTGCGTTTGTGTGTATATATAGGGTGAGATTTTAATCAGGGATCTCTAATCATAATAAAGTATGAATACAATAAAAGATAAAAAATACAAATTCAATATATTACAGAATAAAATACACCGCATTAAAGTCATTTTACCTTTTCTCGACTTTTAAACTACAACTATGTTGTATTGAGGCTAGCAAACCCCCTTGCCTATCATGTACCGAAATTACCGTCGGATTAGGGTTTTGAGAATGCAACACGCAGCAGTTAAAATTAGGTGATAGTTCGGGAATGAACGGGTCAAACAAATGTTTGAACAAAAGTTACAATTGAGTGGTTAAAGCTTTCAACCACTAATTGCATAGTGTATGCAATAAATGGTTGGTGATGTAGAATTGTTGAAAACTGAAAATGGCACCCATGCAAGCATTGGTGCCCCGTGCATGTAAGGGCTGAAATTAGATTGATCTGCGGTTTTTAAATGTCACATGAGCTAGTTACTTTTCGAGTTAAATATCAAAACCTCATTGTTTTGCCTTAATTTTAATGCAAATGACAATAATTTATTTATTTATTCATTTATTTTTTAACACATGACAATAATTAATAAGACTATTTACAAATATCTTCAATGTCATCCCGATATCAAATGAGACATTTACATCATTTGAATTTAGTCCAACACACTGATCTATTTTTGTAAAAACAATAATAATTAATTTGTTAAAAAAATGAAATAACATTTGGTTTAAATCTAATCAAATTGTTATTACCTATTCACAGTCGGTACTAAAGTAACATGAACTGAAAATCATTCCTTCTGTTGCGGGATTAAAAACTTAATAGAAAGAGAGTCAGAGATTTTGGGCGTCCTCAGAAAATGTGTAGAGGTAAATTGAAGAAAACGATCACAATGTGCAGTTTAAGGCATCATTTAGAGTACAATTTTATAAAAAAAGGACAGTAGATAGAAAATATCATTGATGAAGTAGGTTAAAAACTCAAACACAGTCCCTGTAGTATATTATGATAGATAAAAATAGGGGTGTTCGCGGATTGGATTTTACGAATTGGACATCAATTCATAACTAATCCACGATTTTGCAGGTGATAAATTTTCAATCCAATCCAATCCACGGATTTGTGAAATTCAATCCAAATTCAATCCATACGTCTGCGGATCGGATACGGATTTGATCCAATCCATATCTAATCCAGCATTTTACGGATTGGTTTACAGACTAAAAATTTTTAATTCTGTCCAATGCACAAACTAACTAAATAAAAAATTTTAATATAAAAATAATTTTACTACCGATCAAATTTAAAATTAAATAAAATTTAAATAAATTAATTATTTAGGATATTATCATTTTACCATAAAGTTATTCTGACATATCATGTCAATAACATGGTTTGTTAAAAAATACATTTTACTACTAAATGTTTGCGTTGTTATCAATTTACCACATTTCCGTTAAAAAATGTTAATATTTGCCGTTAACTTTTTTCAGCCCCTTAGACTCAGTTTATGAATTCAAGCCAAAACAATTTATTTACTTACTAATTTAGCAATTGAGAAAATTTTCAGTTTAAATAGAGTAATAAATTCTCGATGATAAAAAAAATACAGCAACCATATCTGCAAGGGCCATTCATTGACTTATAAAACAAATCCAATAATTTAAAATTTTAAATGTTGCATCCACTGTTAACAAAAAAAAAAAAAGAGGAGAAAATCTCTTCTGTGGCATGGACCAATTTTTGCATGATTCTCTTATGTTTTCCAATAACCACTACTTTTCAAAATGCATTTGAATTTGATGAAGAGTGAGAACGCAAAAATAATTTATTTGTGACATGTAATTAGAAGTTGCCACTTACAGTTTTGTGAATGTAATACTACCAACAGATTCTTAATTATAAATTATTTATAAGACTTAATTTTTGTTAAATAATGCGTTCTCTAATTGGGAATAGAACATTTGAAAATTGGAGAAAACGGAAAAGACCATCCCATCACTCCGAACTCCGTTCCGGGGATCTTTCCGGAAGTCGGTGACACTATGTATTTTCTTTAGTATTTCAGAAAGCAAATTTGGCAGCACATCATCGAGTTCATTAACTCCAGCCGTACATTACCAAAAGATTCAAGAATTTTCGATGAAAGTAAAAATTAATTTTACACTTAAGAGTATGAAGATAATTTTATCTTTTAAAAAAAATAATAAATAAAAATAAAATTTAGAAATTAATTAAAAATTATAATTAATAAAAAATAATAAATACTATGCAAAATTACGATAAACGGTAAAGAAAATAATTAATAAAAAATTTATGTTTCAAAATTAATATTATAATCTATGAAGTTTAAGTATTAATCACAACTAAAAATAATAACGATAACAATTAATAAGATTTAAAAAATAACAGAAAATTCTAATTAATAAAAATATTGAACAATATGTAAAATTACGACAAACAACAAAAAAAATAAAAAATTATATTTCAAAATTAATAATATAATCTGTGAAATTCAAGTATTAATCACAACTAAAAACAATAACAATTTAATTAAGGAAAAAAAATTAATGAGAGAGAGGGGCCGATTTTAGGGTTAACAATTTCCTAATTCTGTAATTATTTCCCTTGAATTTTTTTACTTTTTTATTATTTATTTTACACTTGTAATGCAGTGTTTTGCCTTCAATAGGAAATGTTCTTAATGCCCTTATGACATCAGTAAATTTTTAACATTTTTAACGGAAGGGTGGTAAACTAATAACGGCGCAAACGTTTGGTAGTAAAATGCACTTTTTGGTAAACCTTGGTACTGACATAATATGTCAGAATAATTTTGGTGGTAAAATGAGAATATCTCTAATTGTTTAAATAGAGTTAGAAAATACATTTAAAGTCTCAAAATATAACACATTAAAAACAAAAAAATCTCATTTTTTAAAATCAGTATATGAAAATTAACTATTTAAGAATCTATATTTGTTTATTTAATTATTTTTTATTTTATATTATTATCAAATAATATATAATATAATGTTAATGTAACTATATTTTAACTTATTTATTTACTAGTAAGTACTAATGCCATATTTATAAGTTTTATTTTTTAATTAAATAAATAATTTTTTAATTTTTTTACGGATACATGAATTTTTACAGATTTACAGAAGTAGATCCATATCTAATCCACTAATTGCGAATTATCAAGTTTTCAATCCAATTAAATCCACCAATCTACGGATCGAATTTTTACGGATCAGATGAATTGATCAATCAAATTGAATTCAGAACACACCTAAATAAAAAGGGGTAGCAAAGAGTTTAACTGGGCGACAGGGTGAGAGTATAATAGGTGAATAAAATTCATAAAATGTTGTAGTTTTCAAAAAAGGAATGACCACAGCTTCCATTGTAAAGAGCCGGCATGTTTGAGTGTCGTATTTCGAAGCCTTTTTTTTCCCACTCCCCTTAATTTCCCCAGAATTTCCTTAACACCCCTAATTCTAAACGCAGATGATCCGTAACCGAATAAAATGGCACTCAATGTCTGGCATTCCCAAGTACAATCATTGGATAATTTGGATTATCTTGCTTCAAACCTAAGTATCTAACGGAAAAAAGACAAAATACTGGGTTTTTACTCAGGTAAAGTAGTTGGACCCTATAGGCTATGTGCCTATGTTTTGAAGACATAATTGGATTGGATTAACTGGATTAGATTAAACTAGATCAAATATAGTGTTGTTTTTTGTTTGAGTGTAACATCAAATGGGACTGTAATAGTATTGTCCAATGTTTGACATTTTAGATTAAAAAAATAATTAGTATGGAAATTAAGCGAATTTAATAAAAAAATAATCAGTATGAAAATTAAGTGAATGTAATCATACTTAAATTTTAACAATAACTTTTGAATATGGACAGCAAATTGCGCCTTGGTCCAAGTTTTTTCAAACTCAGGGGCAAACTCATATTATTGTAATAGGTCTAGGCACTTTAAAATTATATTCAAACTTAAACAGGTCAGGCTTTGATCACTCTTTCACAGTAAACAGAACTTGAGTTTCTATTAATTTTTAAATAAATTTTTAATAAAAATAAAAGTTAAAAAAATAAAAAAATATTATCTAACACATAATATACTAATAGTGGAATTCACAAAACACTTATTGGTGCTTGATCATTCAGATCGTAATGATAAGTTTATGCATTATCCTTTGATTCCACACATTCAATAAGCTCGTGCTTCTATTGGATCAGATTTAGGGCCAATGTATAATTACAAGCCACGGGGACTATTTTCTGATGATCAAATGATATGAGCGCATTCAGCATCATATTTCATATGATCGTCTCATCAATTGGATTCATCTTGTCATGGAAGGTAATAAGGAGAGTATGCATGTAGGAACGTGAACAGGGGATAACTTGCATGCATACGCTCATTTCATATGTAGCACCTCTTTTATATTTCGAATTACGCGGTGTTTCATCGCTTGATTGGAGGTGCTGGTGTGAGTAATAATTGATTGGACAGGAGATCAACTTCACTGGGACTCTGGGTCTGGGGCTGAGGGCGGCGCGGCTTAACACACCAATGGTTTTAATTAATTCTTTTTAAAATTTGGGTCAAAAAATATATATTAGTTAGATTATAAAATTTATTTATTTAAAAGTAATTTTTCAACATTTTAAAATGTAAAATCATTAGATAAAATTCTATTATATTTTTGTTAATCCATGAACTTTTAATTTAATTATAATATTTTTACTTACTATTTCTTCAAACTACATCCTTTTTACAACTCCTTTTTAGATTAAACTGCTAATTCTTCTATTTTTTTTTAGAATTTTTTGATACAATTTCATTTCAAAATAGATAAAACAAGCACACACGCACAAAAAAAAAAAAACAACACTAGTAGGTCAACAAAATAATATATTAAAAAAAAAAACAAATAAATAAAAGAATATATTAAAAAGAAAAAGAATAAATAAATAACATAACTAATTAAGAGAATAATAAAAAGATAAAATTTAGAATTTGATATGAAATCATAAATTAACTTTATCTTTATATTAATTGTTTGAGAATTTGAATAATGATCAATAACTATGAAGAATATAGAAAATTATTAAATTTTTCTTCTTCTTTTTTTCTTGAGCAAAAAGTAGAGGAAGTAGATTCTCTCTCTCTAAAGCACCAAGAGTATACAGTGTCTTGGTTGTTAGAGGAAAAATTTAATAAATAAGTAACAAAATGTGGGGTTTTTATGGAGGTTTAAAATGAATATAAAACTTTTTTAATTTTAACATATTAATTCTGATAATAAAATAGAGAATTTGGAGGATTCAAACTATAGGAATTAAAACTATTAATTATTACAATAGATAGACTTTATAAGAATTTGATAGTTTATTTAGGAAAAGATGATTACAAAATAATATCAAATTAAATGAATAATAATGACTTTAGAATCGCCTAAGTTACCTAGAGTTCGCTTTGGGTCTGGGATGCTTCTCCAGATGCACGTAAAACAAGTACGCTTGCTCTTTTATGAACAAAATTATTTTTGTTTGAATTTTCCTTTTCAGGTCCACTCAGATTTGAGTCAATTTTATAAATAAAGTTCTGTATCATGGTGCTGCAAGTTTATAGCGTGAAGCATCTATTTGTCCTTCGTCCTTCGTCCATCGTCCATCGGATCTAGTTCTGTTCTGCAGACTTCAATGTAGTCGCGTTGCTGGAGATAAAGATGTATTACAACCGCAGTGAGGTTTGCATTCCTCTGAAAAACAGCAACTCATGTAAAGATGATTGGATCGATCGGCGACGAATTGATTGATCGGTGATGGCTGCTTGGCCACTGTTGGGTGTCGGTTTGGTTGTTGCTATAAGCAATGCTCGGCGTCGGCTGTTGCTTGTTTAATTTATTAGATTGCTGCGATTTGTATGGGTGGATTTGGTAACATTTTCTTGATGGGTGTTTTTTGATTTTCAGAAATAAAAAAGAAAAAACATGTTTTGGTTAGGCCATTTTTTGATAAAGAGTGAAAAAAAATGGAGAACACAATATTTTCATTTTTTAACTTTTGTAAAGAAAACTCAAGAACGCCAAATTGGCGTTCTTAATTTGGAAAAAAAGAAAGATAAAAAGTTAGTCCGACTCAACCATTATCATTTATTAAATTATTATTTTATTAATTATTTTTTAAAAATTTTATTTTCACCTTATCTTTTTCTTTACAAGAGCACTCACTTGTGTGATTTCACTACCTATTTTCTTCTTCTTCGTTGTACTGTTGAACACGGACTTCTTCTTCCTCACTGTATCAAGTAACAAGATCTATGTGCATTTTTTTTATTTGAATTTTGTGGTTTTGTTTGTTGTGCATTAAAATTTTGTATGGTTTTCTATTATATTAAATATAAAATGAAGAACCCTCTATTTTTTTTTTTGGTAATTTTTTAAGAATGAATAATGGTGGTTTTATTTTAAATTATTTATTCAAGTTTATATGTGCTTATGTATGTTTTGCATTTTAAGCATGTACTTTGTTGTAATTTTTTTTTTGTATTTTTTGCATTTTAAGCATGATGACATTTTAAGCATGTATGGCTCCTTGTTTTTTAGTCTTTTGTTGATGATGACACTTAGTTTTTATTTGTTATATATTTGAATTTCTAATGTTATTACCATTATTAAATATCATGCAGCTATTTTTTTTTTTTTAATTTGTAAGTGACACCCTTCATGTTGAAAGGAATAGATGTAAATATTTAGACATGCTTTGGATGCAAATATTTTGTACTCTTTTGTTATTTATATTTCGTGTTGTAAAATATAATTAACACAAATGAATTAATTAAATGTCTATAATAAATATAATTATAGTATGGTTTTTTATTTTTTTATGTTAATTAATTCTACATTTATTATTTTATATTTAATTTTATTTTAATTTCTTAAACTTAATAAAATATAAGGGGTTTTTTTGAAAATTATTATTGCTGTATGAAATTTGATTTCATTTTGATTAAAATTATAATATTAAAAGATAAAATGTATAAATAAATTGATGAAAATTATTTTATAAAATATTCTATAAAAATTCTATATTTTCAAACAAACAATCAAACGCATTTTTATTGTTTTTCAAATTTTCAGATAAATAACCAAACACATTTTTACTATTTTCATTTTCATATACTATTTTACTATCAAATAAATTTTCATTTTAAAAAATATCAAATCAAAACATCATTCTCTTTCTCTAAAATAAGAGCCAAAACATTAGTTAAAAAATATTATCAAACACACCTTAAAATTTGGCTTTTTTTTTTTTTTAATTTGGCCTTGATTTTTTTTAATTTATAAATTATAAAAGCCTGACCCTTTTCCATAGGTCCTTGACCAAGTCCATTCACAATCGTTTTTAAATTTTTGGCCCATGCCGAGCCCACTCACAATGGACTTTTAATTTTTGGCCCATGCCGAGAGCCTCAAAATGTAGGCCAGGCCTTAAGTCTGTGAGCCCAAACTAGGCTCTTTGAGGATCAGGACAGCCCAAGGTTTTTTGCCATCTATACTTTTGAACAAAATTTGCCTTCTATAAATGATATCAATTTAACCAAAAAAAAAAAAAAAGAAAAAGAGAGAGAACAATACTTAATTCAATAATAAAGTATACAACCACTTGCATAAACATTACTTACACTATACGACATTACCAAAATATATAAATTCTGTCAAACTATAGGGCAACAATTCAGTCTAAATAAAATACAATTTCTCATATAATAAATTTAATTACATAAGACAACAACTAAACAACTATCTATAAAGTATTAATACATTATATGCGTTCATCATTAAGCTTCTCTAACATGTGATTAAATACTTAAAAAAAGATGGTGGGTACCATTTATAACAAATAATTTATAATCACCTACAAATGAAATCTAATTCGTATGATTAATTACAAAAAAAAATGTCATCATCAACTTTATAGACTCACCATTCACCAACACCATATACGGTTACTCTTCTATGCAAAAAGGATCCCAAAATACCACCCTTATCAATCATCATACCCACCTAAGATAAGTTCTTCAAGAAACATCTTTCTTTCTTCATCATTTTGTATTGTCCTAAATATTCCAATATGTTCTAGTTGTTTCAACATCTTTTGCACCCTAACTCTTTGATAAATGAAAGATTTATTCTTATCACAATGTTAGCAACAAGCTGTGAATTGATACTTTCCTTTGATAGCTTAGCAACAAGCTTATCCACACCCTGACTTGACTTTTCCATCACATCTTGAAATATGTACACAAATATTTCCAAACTTCCAATCAATAGATCAATTGATATAGCCCTTTTTCCTTTTATATGATTTTGTTTGAAGTTTGTCCAAACTCAAACTCAATTTCAACATTATTTTCATTTTCATTCTCCATCATGTCAACGTTAGTTTCAGCTCCTCTCCCAATAGTACGATCTATTCAAAAAATATATACAAGCCTCTTATATAAAGGAAATGGTTTGTTCCTCCACCCGTCAGTGTTCTTATGATGCTAAAATGAGGGGGAAAAACAACTAGAATTCTGTCAATTAAAAAAAAAATCATATTTCTTACTTTCATGAATATTTATTATAGGCCACTACCAAAAAGAAAAAGGGAAAGAAAATTTTTTTTTCACTTGAACATATGATTGCCATGCCTCATCATTATCAACTTCAACACCTTTTTTTAATCATTCCAGCCAAAGCCACTTGTGTTAAGCATTTTAAATGCTACTCCACAACTATTCTTTAATTTTCTTTTCATTTTTGATTCCATGTATGGGCTAGCTTTTAGGCCAGCGTTAGGGAGTAACTTTGCCAATTGTTCTTCAATATGCCCATCAGTATGAAATCTGTGTGGTACCATTTCCTCTGATATATTTAGCAAATCTTCCTCAACTTCTTTTGTTTGTGCACATCTTGTCCCTTTTTTTGTGCTTTTCATTATTTTGATTAGTTGTTACACCATCCATCCCATATAAGAATAATAATAATACGTGTATTAAAAAAATGCATTTACAATGAAATAATATATAAAATAATGGCAATAAATGAGGATAATGAAAATTAAGCAATAGAAAAATGAAATAACTCATTTTTACAAAATATAAAAGTGTGAAATCACAAGAAATTACATAAGAACAAAATACGCAGTTCAATTATAATTAAAAATAATTTGAAACTTCAAATTCCTCGATTTTGCTTCTTATCGTTAAACATTTGTAGTGCTAGATTATCGTTCCATGTAGTCTACTGTTCAGATGATGAAAATCAACAAGTGGTTTTCCGGTCCTCCAAATTACTACTAAGGTTAAAGTTATCTATCTTACACTCCATTGGATCAACTGACATTTCCTTTCTAATAAGATTATGTAAAAGGCAACAAGCAGTTATTATTCTATATTGTGCTTGTAAAGGATAGGAAGATGGACTTCATAAGATTGTCCAACGCATCTTAAGAAGTCTAAAATATTGTTCTACTACATTTCTTGCTGAAGCATGCTCCATATTAAAATACTCTTAATAATTAATTGGAGTAAACGTTTGTCACTCCACTCTGATAATGATATGTTGTTCCAGTATATAGTGCGAAAATTCCTTCACTATGTGTGTACCTAGCATCCACAAAATAATAATAACCTAAACATTGAGAAGGTAAAATAGGATTAAGAAAAACTTAATTAGTTTAGCGCTGAGTATTCTAAATCTATTCTTACTAGTTAAAACTTTTAATCCATTTTCCCTAAATACCCCATCTCTAAGTATTATAAAATCAGAAGCTGAAAGTATGGGTTTTGATTGAGAGTTTGTTGGGATCGTGGGTTTCTATTTACTATCAATTTCTTCAATCAATATTTCCTTGGCTCTTGTTTTGTTTCGTTGATTTCAGATTTAGGGTTTTGGTAGAAAGACAAGAGGGAATCGATTATGGAGGGAGAGGGAAATAAGGAGCCAAAAAATTCCCAAATGTTTAATTTATAGTGATAACATTTTATCAATAAGAACAACACCGTTTAGATTTAGTAAAACTGAAAAAAATTAAAATTAAAATTACCTCTCTAATTAGTATCAATATTTGGTTATTACATTATAATATCAACAATCACTGACACTTATATATCAAAAGCGTAAGAAACTGCATAAATTATTAAATACTGATGCTTTTTTATTTAGTACTTTTTCTTAGTAGTGCCTTATGCCTTTTCATACCATACAGTGGAGGCTAACCAAAAATTGATTCAGCTAGCTAGCCGGTGATTTTTTTTTTTATGTGTAGATATGGTAGATTACATTGCTCACAGAATATATATAAAAATTTTGCCAATTGAAATATTTAATCGAGACTAGAATATATACCTTTATTGTAGACAGTAGAACAATATTTACTAGTAGAGGACAATATTATTGAAGTAAAAAGAAAGTTTTACTCACATCTTATTTCACATATATATAGAACAAGAAATTAAATGAGAAGCAAAGGCAAGTATGTTAAGACAATGTTTGGGGGTGATCATGAGTTTTCTAATTAATTAAGACAGAAACAAGCATAATCAGATCCGAGGCCAATGTAGACACCACTTTTGAAATTCTTGGCTATATAGTCTGTGTTGCATTCTTGAACAGTTATACAACTTCCAAAGCAATTCGGCAATACTTTTATCGCCGCTGCTGGTGCTGGCCCTGCAGCTTTTGAAAAAAAAAAAAAAAAACTTTGATCAATACATTGTTTGGTTCCTAAGAAAGTGTGAGAAAATATTGAATGTTCGTGACCGTTTGAATGTATGAATCCGTCTACGGTATATAAATACAGTACATTCATTCCTTTACTTTTCTTTTTTTTTTCTTTTCGATAAATATGAGTTGTTTATTATATGTTTCAAACTTTGAAGAAAGTTGACAAATGTAAGTGCATTTAATAAAAATAATGCAATAAAAGCTTCATTTTGATGTTACAGCCAAAGTCACATATGTAGTTTCGATCATTAACCGTTGAAGTTTTAGATGATAATTTGACTTTCATTAAAACATGCTAGATATCTTAAAAAGTGACTCTAAAATTCAACTGATGTGGTCGCGTCATTTAAGATAAAAGAAATAATAAAGTAAGAAATTGTTTAAAGAAAAATAAAGGCAAAAAAAAAAAAAAAAACCTGCAGATGGGAGCATGCATGTATAATATACAGATACCAAAACATTTGTTAACGAATTAATTGAGATGAGTTTTAATTATTACCTGAATTCAAAATCAAAATGATGCAAAATAAGCCAAGGAAGGAATGCTGAATATGAAGATCAGCCATTGTTTAATTTGAAGATATGGGCTGCTGCTCTTTTGCTTTAATTGAGTGAAATGATGATGATGTATATGTACGTATTTATAATAAAGGGAATTATCAGTCATATACTCTTAAACGACACCCGTATTAAACATGTGTGAACACTTTTCAAATGTATCACTCGTATACTCTAAGTTGACAAAACACTTCTGCTGTACACCAATCCGTTAACTTCTGCTAGCAAGCACTGATATCATAAGGGTAATCTAGTCTTTTTAAAAACGACATGTCATCCCATTTACCTAATAAACAATGACATGTCATATGATATATGTTGATAAAAATGACATGTCATCCCATTTATAAGATAATTGTTAATAATTGCTAAAAAAAACTACTTTATAACCGAATCTACTCCTCCAAAATTTAACCTAAATTTTTAAAGATTTACTCCTCTAAGCTCCAACTGGAATTTTTTATGGTATAATATGTATAATTATAAATAATATGCTGTTAATAATTTTTTATAGTATAAGATGGATATTTTTTATAAATAATTGTTAATAATATGTACCATTAATAATTTATTTTTTTAATAAAAAATATATTTTTAATAAAAAATAAAAAAATTTGTATATTAAAAATTTATGTTAAATTTTTTGGGTAAATTTATCTTTTTACCTCATTTTGAGTTTCAATGGTGAAATAGTCAATTTACCACAATTCTGTTAACTTACTAACAGAAATTAACGGATTGGTGGACGGCAAAAGTGCTTTGTCAACTTAGGGTATACGAGTGATACATTTGAAAAGTATTCACACACGTTTGATATCGGTGTCATTTAAGGTATATGACTGATAATTTCCCTATAATAAATAATAGGCATCTAAATAAAGAATATTGTTTAAAAAAAAAATACACTAGATAAGAAATATAACGTAATAACAAAAAAAGTCCTTCTTTGCGTTATTTGTTTTCATTTATTTATTTAAATAGAATAATGGTTAAGATGAAATCACAAAATAAAGGAATGCTTCCAATTCACAACTGATCATTCTAAAAAATTAAATAATAAAGAATGTGTTGTATAAGCTTGCATCTACAGTAATTCATTAGATATTTTTGATATTTCCAAAAGTGAATAATTTTGCTATGTGATTAATTGCATGCATTATATCAACTTTCTTTTGTGATGATAAAACATGAAAGTGTTGTCATTATTTTTATCAGAATTACACCAATACATAATTAGATCACAAGATGAGCTACTATAAGGGTTTATATATATATATATATATCAGCATATAATTTTTTTAATTATCTTAATTGCCAAAATTACTAACAATAATGGAAAAAGAATACATGTAAATCAAATTTCACAAATACATTATATTTGTTCAAATTTAATACTAAATCGATGTTCTTAGTTAAGCTAAAATGATATAGAATGAGATACTGTATGCGGCTAAAGATATTGATAGTCATAGAATAGTAAAAACTTAAATAACATGATGTTTTCAATAAGTTCGGAAGATAGCTGACGACTATTGGGATATTTCCCAAACGCGTTTGGATATGTAATTTTTGCTTCTGTGATTTTGCATACAGTTGGGCTGTTGGGTCTCTTCAACTATTGACTTTTTTTTTAATATTTTATATTTTTATTTTATATTTAATTGTTAATAGTAACAAAAAAGGGAAATAGTCAATCATCTACCCTAAGTTTACTCTCTTATAAAATAATACTGTAAAAGTTTGAACTTGTCCCATTTTTTATCCTAAATTTGTAATTTGTATCAACCATCCACCAAGACATGAATATTGTTAGAATATTTAATATAATCTAAATAAGGTGACCATTTTACCATTAAATTCCAAGACATTTTTGACTTTGTGTCAGAAATAATGAAAAATATTTTAAAAAATCAAAATATAAAATCCCACTAAACCTAGCAAACTCTTTGCTTTAAAACAAAATCCACCAACGATTTTAATCCTAAACCATAATTTCTATCAATTACTTCATTAGCCACATAAAACCAAAAACAAAATAAAATATATCTTACAGTCTTCTTCCTTATTTTCTTTATGTATACAGTATTCTTCCTTATTTTCTTTATGTATAAATTTTTAGGGTTCATAGTATCAACACAAAATCTATATTAAATCCTTCACCACTAAATCCTTCAACTATCTGTGATAATAGATGAAAATATGCATTGGGCTATGATGACTAGTCATTGAGGATTCTTGTGGTGGTTGTAACTATACGTAGCTAGAACAACAATCAACAGCAATGGTGGCTATGACACTGTAAACTGAGTTTGGTTGGCTATTTATAAATTGGGGTTTAAGGTAATTTAAGGATTTGAGTTTGATTATTAAATTTTGTAAAGATAAATTGAGATGAAAAATTAGATTTTTTTCAATTAAGGAAGAAACTAGCTTGTTTAAGTGAATTTAATTGAAAATTGGTTATAGAAAATAGTGTTTTATTTTTATATTTTAAACTATTATTTTATTTTTATTTAACATCTTAAATGTCTAAAATACCTTTGTTACATCATCAATTACAAATGACAAATAATGTTTTTGTGGACAATTGATATAAATTGTAAACTTCGGGTGAAAAATTAAATAAATTCAAAGTTTGTAGTACCTTTTATAACAAGGTAAATTTAAAGTGGATGATCAATAATTTTCTATTATTTAGCATATTAAATGTTTAAATTACGCTTGTAATGTCATCAATTATGAATGGCCATTAATATTTTGTTGGATGATTAATGCAAATTTCAACTTAGGGTAAATAATCGAACAAATTCAAACTTTTGTTGTATTTTTTATAAAAACATAAAATTAAGATGTATGATTGATAATATTCCAATAAATAAATCAATCAAATATCAAAAATACTTTAAATTTGTTTAAATTAATTTAATACCAAACCAACTTGCGTAGCTGATCTAAAATGATGAAACACCAGATATTGGAAGTATCCAAAGGCATTGATATACAGAATAGTCGAATGTTAAATAGTTTCAAGTTTTCAATTTGTATGTAGCTGTTGATGGTCCTAAAAAGATTCGGAGGTAAGCAAATTAACCCGCGTTAGGTTGGCACGTCCAGAACAACAACCCATTTTATAATAAAGATTAAGTCAAAGGAGTTGGTTAAAATTCAGAGTTTTGTAGTGCAAATATTTGGATCGCGTTTCTCATACAACTTATAGAATTACCATAATCAAGAAATTGCACTTTTGTTTTTCTGTTGTATTGATTTAAGCTCTTAAGTCATGGTCTGTTACCAATCTTATTAAATTATGATATGTTACCAACAATCTTCTAAATTATGACTCAAACTTGATTTACACTTGACGTGTGAACGCCTTTATCACTATTAAAAGAAACTAGTAATACAAAACTTTTTCTCTTAAAGTTAGAGAGAAAATTTTTTTTTCTCTATTTTATATATTGTGGCTCTTTTGTTCTCTTGTAGAAAAAGAAGTCTTTTTATATCTCTTGATAGAAACCTTAAGCTCTTTACCTTATCTCTTTTTGAAATCTATTACATAAAAAATATTTGATTTAAATTGAAAGATAAGATAAAGTCGAAAGTGGCCTACTACTTATGCTTGTTGTAGGGCCTCTCACCAAACGATAAAAAATATTATAAAATATTATAAGGCTCCTTATATATAAGTCTATTAAATAGAGCCTCTCACCAAACGATAAATTTGACCTTTTAATCTAAATAATTTATTATCTTTAACTTATTAGTCTAGTAGCGATGTAGTTAATTAAGTAACAAACTCAAAGATCATTCAAGTACATACAATAGTAGGTACAATAATTAGGCTTGTAATTAACTAACCATATTATTTAATTCCAAATTAACTTCACTAAAAGATTGAGATTGACATCTATAATTGTATATTATCTAGGATAATACTCTTGAATAATAATTCAATCCATGCCATATTGATTTCTTTACAAATTAATCTTTTGTACCACACATCGTTAATTAAATTGATATTTCAACTATTCAATCAATTTAATTACTTTTTGTTTCTTGAAATTTACTAGTTTTCTCTAATGATCATTTTCCACACACTAATCGTGTTGACATACTCTGCCTAGAGAATTATATGATCAAGTACCAAAAACTCATCACGAGATGTATTTTTCAAATTCTATATTATTAATTTATAATCTCACTACTCATAATTGCCCCTACCAAGATACCGGATAATCTTGACTTCAAATGTATATCGTGCCCATTGGTAATTCAAATGGAATAATAATCAAAATCATAAAATTATAATTAATTCAAGATTAGATTGCGATGAAATCAATGTTCATGAGATTTAATTAGTCTGATAGTTATTTTCAGATTAATTAAATCTCATATGTCATCTAATTCAGTACAGCCAACTACATTAGTAAATTCACACATGATTAAGAGAAATCATTCAATAAATTTACTACAGTATTTATGTGCAACTGGGAACTCAATGTATTATGTGCAATTATGTGCAATTCAATAAAAGTATGGTGTCAATTTTTCTTCAAATTTTAGCCATTCAATAAAAGTATGCACAATGCTTTTTTCTGCAAAATTTAGAATCATTGCCTAAGTTTTTCATTCTTCATCAATTCTCAACATATGAACCTAGGGTGCATTATTTTCTCGGATGGGAAGTTAGTCGGGAAATTGGAATTATTAATTGTGTTTACTTGATGCAAGTATTGAAGAATTAGAATGTATTTTGCTAGGGCTTGTAAACTTGGGAATAAGAAATGAAAATTCCATTGCAATAGGGGTGGAAATAAAAATAGAGAATGAGAATGGAAATAAAATGATATATTTACCTATAAAGAAAATTAAATATTTCTTTTTTTACCCTATTTAAATATGAAATAATAATATTATTAATTTCAATATTCATGTAGTAATAGTAATAATAGTAATAGTCTTGTAATAAAAATTTTAATTGTTGAACCAATTAGCACACAATTAGAAAAGAAAATTTTCCGATCCAAATAGCATATAAAAATTAAATAGGAGTTTAGATGAATATTCTTGAAATAATGGGACCTTCCAGTAAATAATTCAAATTTTTGTGGCCTACTAGGTTTCTTTCCATGATAGGTTTTTAAACTTTCGAAAATGTTAAAGAAAATTCCGGTGAAAATATTAGGGTTATTATCATTTTACTATTTCAGAAATTGCTAAATATCAAATGACTATAAGAATTATTGTCTCCTATCGTTTTACTATTATATCTTTATAAAATTATTATTTTATTATTTTCCGTTATAATTATTAATTGACCGCTAGTTGACTAACACAATATTAATTTTACCCTTCATAATTAAAAAAAATAATAAGATAAATTTGTAATTCATATATCATAATTCTAGTAAAAAAAATTATGTTGGTATTTTATATCCATTTTAATAAATATATTACAAATTTATTTTGTAAATAAACTTTAAATATTTTTTTTTAATCATGAAGGGTGAAATTTGTATTTTGTTAGTCAACTAACTGATCAACTAACGGTCAACTAACTATCCACTAATAATTCTAACGAAAAAGTAGTAAAATAATATTTTTATAAAGATATAATAGTAAAATGATAAGAGACAATATTTCTTGTAGTCATTTGATATTTGATATTTTCTGAAGTAGTAAAATAATAATAACCCAAAATATTAAATATGTAATAACCACCGAAGTGTTTACTCCGAAACATGGAGAGCGGCTGCACCGAACTCCGTCTCGTTTGCCCCGTCGCATTCGGCAGATCGGAATCCACCATCAGACACGTCGAGTCCGTCTCCGGCGCCAAGATTCGCTTCCTCGACGACCTCTCCTCCGAAGACTGCGTAATCCAAATCACAGCCGACTCCTCCTCTGCCGGCGCCAATAGAGATAACAATCAGAATGTGAGGAGAGAAGAGGAGGAAACGTGGACGGCGGAACAGAAGGCGCTGGTGAGGTTGTATGAGACGATAGTGAGGCGCGAAGCAGCAGGAGAGCAAGCGGAGGTGGTGGGAGATAGAGAGGTGACGTGTAAGATGCTGATTGGACGAGGATTAAGTAAGGTTTTTGAGAAGGTTGAAAGTGAGAGCGGAGCTAATGTTAGGGTTTTAGCTAAAGACCATATCTTTGCTGCCGACGATTTGTTGATTCAGGTTGTTGAAAAATTCGATTTTTTTTTTCTAAAGTCATGCATTGAAGTACCTATGTGGCATCGCATTAATCACTTCACAAAATCTATTTTCAATTATCTACTGATTTGGAAGGTGCCGTTTTTTGATAAGAGGTATTTAGGTGCTATTATCCATGGCTTATGTGGAATGCAATCACTAAGTTGTCAAACGCAAGTGACTGGGTGGGTTGTGAATCTTAGCGACTGTGTAAATGTTGAGTGTCTGCCAAACACTTTAGTTGTCGTGCTTTCAAAGTTTAGCCGAAGCACAATAGTTACAAACATAGGCTTAACATGTGTTTTGGACTTTTCATGTTCATCAAGTGACAGATGTTGTGGAATGTTTGGATCAGGTCGCTTGTTGAATTTGTTTCTTAAATTTTATAAGGATGTGTTTATTGTGTAATGGTTACTTTCTCTAATGACTTATGTTGGATTCTAATTTGCAGATAACAGGAAGCTTTCCAGATGTAAAGAAAGCACTATTGTCGGTTTCAAATTTTGTTCAAGATAGCAGAAGAGTCGATGCACTCAAAGCTAATGTAACAAAATCTTCAGGAATGGTGGTTCATGGAAATCCTTACCCTCCAGCTGCTGAACCATTTCATCAGAGAGGATATGCACCTGGTTATCATTCGAGGGGCTATTCTTCGGGTCCAGGGCACGAGGCTGTTGGAGGTCGTAACAGAATGTTTTACGAAGAGGAAGTTGTGTTTAAGTTGTTATGCCATCTTGATAAAGTTGGTAGTTTGATAGGGAAAGGTGGATCTATAGTACGGACTTTTCAAAATGAAACTGGCGCATCGATCAAGATTGCAGATATTTTGCCTGATTCAGAAGAGCGGATCGTTG
The DNA here is from genome assembly GCA_030444775.1 of Atalantia buxifolia. NCBI lineage: Eukaryota > Viridiplantae > Streptophyta > Magnoliopsida > Sapindales > Rutaceae > Atalantia > Atalantia buxifolia. The sequence goes on along the minus strand of CM059831.1, from coordinate 20,283,919 downwards.
TGATATCTGCACGAGAGGCATGAAACTTAACCGTATTTGATTATACTCCTTTAGGACTTTGTGGAGACCTGCAATTTTCTTGCAGATGGGGTAATTAGGGAGCTTTTATGTTTGAAATTTGGAATTCTGGAAGTTATATTGGTTAATTTACTGAGAATGTTTTTCCCTGTGTCAGAATAATAAGTCCACTAAATTGACTCGTTGTGACTGTTCTTGCTTTGTTGAACACTTCAATAATTGCCCCTTTGGTGCTGCTCTGTTTACAGGGTTAGTAATAATATAAACATGCCGTTGAATTATGTGGTAGGATGGGACCAGAAGTTGTGGAGCTATCATCCAACAGATCACACCTACATTTCTTTTTAATGAGTTCTAGATAGTGTTTATATGCATTGTGTCTTTGGAGCATGTCTCCTCTTCTTTATTTTTCTAGATAGTGTTTATATGCATTGTGTCTCCGGAGCATGTCTCCTCTTCTTTATTTGAAGTTACAAGGGAAAAGAAATAATCCAATACCTTCTCATATATTACAATGTCAATAGGAAAAGTAATCATTGAAATTTTATATGATTTTTACCTTAAGTAATTTGATTTGAATCTATGCAAGTATCGAGGTTGCTTTCCTTTAAAATTTTCAATTTGGTTTGACCCATTGCAGAATTCAGAGATGAGGCACTCGCCTGCTCAGGATGCTGTTATGCGTGTGCATTCAAGAATTGCAGAGATCGGATTTGAACCTGGTCAAGCAGTAGTTGCTCGGCTTCTTGTACACTCACAGCAGATAGGTTGTTTACTGGGTAGAGGAGGCCATATTGTTAGTGAGATGAGGAGAGCTACTGGTGCTAGCATACGTGTATTTCCAAAAGATCAAGCTCCAAGGTTTGGTTCTCCGCATGATGAAATTGTTCAGGTGACCAATTAGTACAGGCATGAAACATCTTTTCTGCTAGTTGTATTGATCTGTTTAAGTCTTTTATACCTTTTCTTTATCTGTTTCTTTCTTGATACATGCTTACTCTACGTGAATGCCTGCTTGATGTTTGAGTTGGTGGATGGGTCCAGGGTTTATTAATGGATTTGGAATATGTTTATTTCCATGCATCTCTTCAAAATGAAAAAGTCACTTCAGCTTTATTTATTTATCTATTGGTTTGCATGAAGAATAGATAGAAATTTTTGGATTCTCCTTGACATGTATTTTGACATTGCTACCTTCGATTTGGTATTGCTACCATTTTGTTTTCAGTGTGTTTGGAGAATGATGCTCAATGGGTTGGTTTGGGAATAAATTTTGGAATGAATCAGTGCTTGGTTGAAAATCATCTCGCCTGAACTTACTTTGTCACCTATCATTCTCCTAAAAAGAATATTAGGATGCGTTTACTTCTTTGATTGGGGAATCGTTATGATTGATCGTGTTTACTTGCTAAAAACATCAAGGAACGGGAATGGATTATGGGTGGGGCCCACAAATTTGGATATGATGAATGGGAATCCCTTTCTCATGGGGAGGTGGGAATGAAAATGGGGGAATGGGAAGGAAAATTAAATATTCATTTTTTACCCTATTTAAATATTAGAAAAATAATAATATTATTATTAGAGGAGGAGGAGGAGTAATAATAATAATAATAATAATAATAACAGCAGAAACTAGTTTATTCTAAAAATTATAGTCGTATGCTCAATATTATAAACATCCATGTATTTCCCTTTGAAATGTTTACTTATTGTTTTGCTAGAGAAAAATATACAATTTTACTAAGGGCATTCTAGTAGTTTATAACAATCTATTCCGATTACAAGACAAAAGGAAACACATCAATGGGAATACAGCTCATTCCACTTCCTATTCATCGATTCTTGTCCATTCTGATTCATTGGAAGTAATTTTACCATAAATCTAATTCTAGTAATTTAGAATTATCTGCCTGGTGTCTTGCCTGTACAAGATGGCAAAGACGATATAATTAGTGTATATAATCCTTGTTTGAGGCCTTTTTTGTCAATGACGCCATAACTGTGGATCAATGACGGATTGACTTAAGCCTACTAATTCTTTTCACCTTTTATCTTCATTTTTCCTGCCAGATTATGTCTTGTGACTCAAAATATGACTTGCAAATAGTTTTTGTAATCTTTATAAATCTCCAGGTGGAGTGTGCGCTCTTACTGTCTAAAGAAGCACTATTAGGAGATATTAAATGATTGGCACTCTCTTGCAGGTTATTGGCAACTATCATTCTGTACAGGATGCATTATTTCACATTACAAGCAGACTACGGGAGACTATATTCCCTATGAAACGATCCTGTCCCAACAATGGCCACTCTTACTTGCCTCCTTTTCCAGAAATGCCTCCCCCACCATTTAGGCCGAGACATAACCCTGCCTCCCCAGGTTCATATCCTTCACCTGTTGGCCCGTTCCACAGCATGGACCGTGGTATGGGTCCATCACAACCTTTTGATCATCAGGCAGCATTTTCACATGGTATGGATCCTATGGTCCCACCTAATTCAGATCGAATCCCCTTTCCTTATGGCAGTGAGAGACCTGGGCATGGTCCTACATTTGATCGGCCTCCATCTCCAAGATCTTGGACCCCTCAGGTTAGTGCCTGGTGCTTCAAAAAGTGTGCTTATTGTTTGAACTTAACAAATGTGTCACTTAACGTAATTGATAATGTTTCTTTTGTTTTATTTCTTTTATCAAAGATAAATAAAATCATAATTGACCTAGATCTTATTTTGTGACAGGGAGTTGGTGGTGGGAATCCTAGGGGATTTGATGCTAGTTCTGGCTTCACCCCAAGAAATGGACCTGTTGAAAGGTATCACTTTCTCTAATAGGTTTATAGTTCTATGTTGTGGTCATTTTCCAATCAATTGGCTTAATGTCATGAGTACTAGTTACATTGTAGTGAAGATGGCATCACACACTGTGTCTACCTTAGCTTCTTAAGGATTCCTGCATCACTGAATTCAGAATGTTCTTGTCATTTTATACCTATATTTCTTCTTCTTGGCATCACATGCTTTCTGTCACCAGATTTTAATCCTATGCTCTCATCAATGAATTTCAGAAAGTTGCCAATCTATAGCTTCTTTTATTCTTATATGTGGTGCGTGGAAAAATATAAGGAGAACAAAGTTTTCATGATTTGATTTCAAAGTAAATGATATGATTGGCCATTATTTTCTGAGCAGTGGAAATCATGCTGCTATATTGACAAGCACCACCATTGACATTGTGATCCCCCAACAATACATGGCCCATGTTTATGGAGAGAATAACAGTAACCTGAGTCACATTCGGCAGGTGGGTAGATATCTTAATGCTGTTGATTTCTATTTCTCAAGTTGCTAAAAAATCTACAATCCAGTAATGCTCACTATGACCAGGCAACTATATCTCAGATCTCAGGTGCAAATGTAGTTGTTAATGACCCAAAACCTGGGGCTACCGAAGGTGTTGTGATGGTCTCTGGGACGTCAGATCAAATGCGTGCTGCACAAAGCCTTATTCATGCCTTCATCCTTTGCGGAGTGACATCCTGACAGAATCTCTAGTCAAGTAGCAGTCTATCTCACCGGTCAGTTTTTGTTTTTGTTCTTCAAATAGATAAACAGAAAAGGTCAATAGAACTACCTGTATATTTAATGGTCGCCTTCTTAAATTTTGTTTTATGTGCTTGTACTCTTGTTCTTTTGTAAATAAGAATTATAAATGTATTGTGTCCTTTTGAAGTGTGTACAAAGATTTACAAATTGGTTAAATACCCTAGACCACTTTTGTTTTGCCAAGTTTCCATGAGAATACGAGTTCCATGAACACCTGCATTATATTGAACTTTGAACATTTGTGCAGAAGAGCAATCCTTGATAAGGGCAGTTTTTTCTTAAAATCTGTTAAGCTATGGAATTAGACCTTTCCTTATCTATTTGATTGATTCTATGAAGGTGCATGCTCACACACGCACTTAGAAGTTTTTTATGCTTTTTTTTTTAATTGCATTTAATCTCGTACGCAATCATGCACGCATTTCTGTGCCTTTCTTGTTCCCTCCTATACTGCACGTTACTTCTGTTCCATGAGGAATAAACTTGAATTTATTAAAATTCTGCCGAATGTTCTGTGTTGTAAATTGGTAAAAATGGAAAATCACTGAGTCACAATTTGATTTTGCTTCCACAAACCGTCGGCTCCTTTTCTTTGTTCTACTTGCCTATTCTCTTGTATGCTGCAATTCAATGCCGTCTGTTAATTTCTTTTTCTTTTTTTCTCTTTTGTACCTTTGAGAATTGGGAAGAAAAAATTTGGTCAGTTTAAGCAATAATAATTACAAATTGGCTACTGTAGTCCTGGATAAAAAGTTGCTAGACAGTCAATTTAAAGTGGTATATTTTGAGTTCTTTTTGTAGAAGTATTCATGCAAAAGTCTAACTTAAAAGCATTTACTTGTTCTGAGGGCTTCATATAATATGCCTCTCTAAATAGAATTTAAAATGCATATTGTATGACAAATTGTTGTAAATTATATTACTTCAAAATATTTTTTGACGGCTCTGAACAAGGCGCTAATGATCACCACCATTGATAGAACACAAGATAGATCCATCGAGATCCTGTCATAAGCAAATTATCAAGTTTAAGGAGAGAAAAAGGGAGTTTGATGAATATAAAAATAAAAAACCATTGGGAATTTGGTGATCTACCCTCTGTTTGTATTGTTGTTTGAACAGCCGTGCAATTGAAGCAAAGGCGTATGTGTTCGCCAAGTACTTTATAGCTGCCACGTTGCCTTTATCCACAACTGTCAAATCGACGATAACTCAAATGGTTGTTTACTCTCTCTTGGCAATCAGTACTTCATTTCGTAACTATTGTGGCTTTGACGCTTGTTATAACAAATTACAAAAAGCCCAAAAGTCGACCAAAAAAAAATTGGCCCCGTAAAAAATTTATGCATGAAATAATTTAGGTTCATATTTCAGAATAATGAACTAGGTACTTAGAGAGTTTTTTTAGGTAAATAGTCTAAGGGCAAGAATTGACAAAATGCCTAAGTGTTTAGGCAGCGCTTATCTTACATTTGCTGCAAGTAACATTATGAAAAAATCGATTGTTGGATCTGTCAATTATCCCATCCAACGGGTGTAAATGAATCTAACACAAAATCAGGTACAGGTGTAAATGATAAAATGATTAAATAAACAAAAGAAGGGCAACCTGCTACTACGGTTCTAGAATAATGCAGTTAAGGGGTTATTCAGTAATGAAATTTATAAAAGGAAAAGAAGAGTGATGAGTGGGTATATGGGTATGCGAAAATTTGAAGAGGAAAAAAATACAGTAATTAGGTTTCCAAAGAGGGGAAAACATTATCAATTTACTCGTTCAGTTTTGCTGATACACAAATTGGGCAAACAAAAAAATTTGCTGCATTCCAAAACGAAAGCTACAGGCGCAATAAACATCACTGAAAAATGCATTCCAAAACTGAAGCTACAGGCACACAAACATCACTGAAAAAGGTAAAATTTCTAACCTCTTCTTGTTAAGTTGTCTTCACCCAATAATTTTCCTCACATGATTCATTGTTATGGGTGGCTCGTTATTATTTTAACACCTTTATTTGGAACACTTCCATAATCGATCCTGACGAAACCCAGAGGTTAAGAGCATGGGTTAAGGCTGGAATCGAAACTCATTGAAGAGCGCATATCAAAGGTTAAGAATGGAAAGATGAAAATAGGAATTTGGTTGGTTTCATTCTGTTAAAAGGGAAAATGAGTTGCAGATGGAAAGAAATGATAGGGCAAATAGAAGAAGGTTTTTGTGAAAATTGAGTCAATGATTTAACAAGTTCACCGGATTTAAAGCAGACCATTTGTTGTTCAAATCCATAAATTAATTTGTAAACTGATTAACATGTTCAATATTAGCCAACTATAATTCGCAAACGCCATTCAAACATCTCATCGAGCATATGGGTCGTTTAAGAATTTGAAGCTGGATAAAATAATGAGAATATTCAACTAAATGCTAAACCAATCAATGATATTACAATTTCATTAGTCCAATGAAAGACAAAATAACGAAATAGTTTATAAATTTTCGAACGACTCTTTAACCTCTGAAACTGCAGCTCCCCATCATTTCTCTATGTAATAGTAACGAAAACAATTTTGAAACTATTTTTTTTCCCAGCTTTTTCAACCTTTGTTCTGTTAACTCCATCATATAGATGTATGAAATTTTCGCAGATAATGTTTCAAAGGGGAGCTGTTGCATCTTTAACAAGTAAGTCATCAGATTATGGAATATGAACTTTTAAAAGCCACGTTTAAAAATTACAGATTTGGAATTTTTCCTCTCTTTTCGAAATTTTCATTGATAAACGCCCAAGCTTCAACCGGCTATAAAAAGGAAAGCATGGTTTGACTTTACCGTTGAACCATTTTGTAACTGGTTTCCAACCGGTTGAAACATATTTTTCATAATGCTCCTTACTGCCACGTGTTGCTCGTAGGTGATTTAATTAGTCATGTCACTTCTGTTTCTTACATCAAATGTAACATAAGCTTACCCAAGTGTTTAACTGCATAAAAATAATCCAGGCCTGTTCCTTACGAGAATAGCCTAGGTACGCCTAGGTACTTTAAAAAATTCTAAATAAATTACCTAAGTATTTGATTGCTCACAAATAAGGTAGGCATATTCCTTACAAGAATAACTACTTAGAAAATATTCTAAATAAATGATCTAAATGCTGACAAAAGCCTAAGTGTATGATTTTGTAAAAATGATTTAGGTTTATTTTCTATGAAAATGACTAAGGTATGTAGAAATAGTCTGCATAAAGAATCTATAGGCAAGCAAATGTTCCTGCGGAGTGAGTCTACAGCAAATAAATATTTTATAGAATAAGTTTTACAGCCAACAAACTTTCTATGAATTGAGTCTACAAGCCAAAAATAAATTCTATGGAATGAGCTTATGGCAAACATACATTTTATAAAATCAGTCTACGAACAAACGAATATTCTACAGAATGACTGCGGACAAACAAATATTTTACATAAAAGCCTTCTGACAAACATTCTAAGAAAGTTGCCTATGGGAAAAATTTAACAAATATGCAATGAGCAAATTTTATTAAAAAAAAAAGGCCCTAAAGTTATTCTCTACATGAATGAACTAAGCCAACTACTTAGGAAATATTCTAAGTGCCTATGGGTAAAAACATAGAAAATGGTCTGGCAATATGCAGCTAAAATAATTTTCTTAATGAGGAACTGATAAAAGGGCCAAAGTCAAGCCCAAACCCATTAAAGATAGAGTCAAATATTATAAAATGTACACTAAGTGCCTGTTTGGTATGACTTATTTAATGACTATAAGTGCTTATTTAATCACATAAGCTCTTATCATAATTTTTGTTATTGTTTGGTTGCTTTTCTAATAGAGTTTTGAAAATAGAGGTTGAAAAGCTATTTTTAAATGTTAAAATATCTAAAATATCCTCTACTTATTAACAATCTTGTTTTATTCTTTTCATAATATAACTTTAAAAAGTTTGCATATTAAAGTAATTTCATAAATTTTTAATAAAAACTCTTATTGACAACCAAACAACTAAAGTTTTTTTAGTAAAAACTCTATTTATAAAAGCTCTACTAATAAAAACTCTATCTAAATAAGCTCTACTTGAAAAACTGTACCAATCGGAGTCTAAGAATACTTGTCAAACAAGTATTGACACACATTGATAGGTTTTATTATGCATACGCTTTGTGAACACTTCTCATAACAGCAATGCTAGCGACATGTCTGATAATTCTTTCACCTCAATTCTTCAAGTTATCTATATAAAGGCTAAAGCCTCCTGCTATTAGAGGTAAGACATATATGAATACAAAAATTTTGCTCGCTTCCGTTTAAACTGTCTATTTTTGGAAATTGAGTATAAAAGGCTAACTTGAGCATTGGAAGATTATTGACGACAACTTCAAGGATCATTTGACAATTGTTTCTTGTACAAAACAATTAACACAAGAAGACACATGATCAGAGAACCTCGCCTCAAGAAGAAAATAGGCACAAAACTTGATATAGAAGAAACTCTACAGCAAAAATTAGTTATTGTTTATTGAGCAAAAATTTGCATCAACAGTTGCACTGTCTGCTAGGAACTAACAAAAGGTCAAGGCGGTTATATCTTCATTGTGCATGCTAATTACAAATACTCTGATCTTGTGGCTAAATATGAAAGTTAAAAGGACGCGAAAAGGGACATGGTTTGGGTTGGGTTGCGAATTGACAGTCTCCTTACATCTTCTTGACCTCCAGTGAAACTTAAATCTTTCATCCCAATTTGAAACGTAGAGTCATGTAACAACCCAGGAAATTCATTATCCTTATTGTGATGCTTAGTTGCAACTCTACCAGTAGCCAATAAACAGCTTCGTCAACCAAAATTCCTAAAGGTGTGTCTCAACGAAAGCCTAAGGGCATGTATTGATTAAATTGCCAAAGGGTGGTGTGTCTTGACAAAATGCATGTGAGCATATCTCGGTGAAGTGCCTAATGGCATGTATTTTTAAAGTGCCTAATGGCATTAATCTATAAAAAGACCTAGGTCATTTCTCTATAAAATGGCCTAAGTACCTACAATACAATCTAAGTTGAGTGCCTGAGGGTAGATATGGTAAAAAAGGCCCAAGGCAAACTTCTACTAACTAAAATACTAGGTCAATTCTTTACAAAAAGAAAACTAGGTACTTAGAATTTTTTTTTTAAATAAATCACCTAAAAGACGAGCCTTCAATAAAATGCTAAGAGTGTAATTTTATAAAAGACGATCTAGGTTCATTCTTTGTAAAAGTGCCCTGTGTGCTTAGAAAAAAAAAATATTAGTAAAACAACCAAAAAGCGAGACTTCGATAGAACGGTAAGTGCATAACACTACAAAAAATTACTTACGTCTATTCTTTACAAATGGTAACTTAGGTACCTACGACATAACACATAACAACAATGCATCACTTTTGGAGGTAAAAGATAAAACGAGTGCAAAAATGTTGTCTATTTCCCTCTAAACTCTCTCTCGTCTCTATATATATAAATTGAGTACAAAAGGTTAACTTGGATGTCGAAGGGTTATCGCTAGCAATCCTAGCACCCTTTAACAATATTTCTTTTGCAAAACGATTAAACATAAGAAGACACGTGACCGGAGACCCTCGGCTCAAGGAGAAAATGGACCATGTAGCTTAATATAGAAGAAATTCTGCATCAAAAATTTGTTACTATTCTTTGAGCAAAAATTTGCATCAACAAAGCTATAACAGCATAATATCCAATGGTTCCTGAAGCGTATTTAGCTAGTGGATGCTTTTTCAAGTTAGTATAAAGAATTCTTCACAGTAGTGTAATTTTACAATAAGTAAATCTTTTACTTGAAAAAAAAGAGACAATTTAAAAGACCATTTTTTTTTATCTTTTAAATTATCGGTTACTTTAATCTTCTATAGTATTTTTTTAAAAAAATTAAATTATCCTTTTTTTTTCTTCTATAGTATTCTGTAATTGTAAAATTATTCCTCTGTGGTAATGTGAATGGAGATTTAGTAGGCAATTTCATGCAGTACTCACACAATTTGATTATGCATTTATAAAAAACATATCAGTTCTCTGATCATTTTTAGTCAATGGCTTGTTTGATGATTAAATCATATAATACACGATGTAAATGTTTTTTAATTGTTTATTAAGTGGGACTATTTGTACTCTAAAATCTACTTCGAACAATTAATTTTTAATAAAATAATTTATTATAAAAATACCCTTTAGAAAAATTGCTATTGAATACAATTTATTATCAGTTAACATAATATGATTATTTTGAGCATTCATCAGTCAATCTATAATTCTTTTACTTTGAACGTTCAAAATTTTATTTCTAACATCTTGAACAATTTACTTTGAACGTTCAAAATTTTATTTCTAACATCTTGAATAAAAATTGATTGATCAATAAGTAAATCAATATTTTGAAATATTTTAACTACAAGATTTGTGAGACCATTTTAAATTTTCAAAATACTAAATTAAATTAAAGTATCGTCAAGACTTTCATATATCTACCTTTCGATTTAAATTATATATATATATATATATATAAAAGGATCGGAAGAGGGAGGGGAAGCAAAAATTGAAGCCAAATCAACTACTGTAGAAGCATCTCCTAACTTCTTCTGTCAATTGGCCCTTTTTTCCGGGGTTTTTAATTAAAGATGCCTTAAAGATAGGGTATTTAGTTAAATATACCCCATGTTTGAAAATTATTTAGGTATGCCTTTTCATATGGTACATTGTCTAAAATATCCCTAAAGAAAAATATAAAACACACACAATTCACCTCCAACACTCTTCTCTTTACTTCTCACTCTTTTTTCCACACAACAAAAACCCGCTCCCTACTTAAAATCACTCACGAACAGCCAAGAACTAAGATTTTAGTTTGCAGCTGGGTGCATTATTCAGCTCATGAACAATGTATTTGAAACTTTATTTATATTTTGTGTTATTTATTCATTTTGTTGACATTATATTATTTTTAGGGTTTTGTTTGGTTTGTGATAAACAATAAATCAACTCACATTTTCATTACATTTGCATCATATGACTGTTATTTGATGGATTTTATAACTATATTCGTTAAAATCTGAAGTTCTTGCCAAATTATTGTTCTGCACCCGACATACACGACACTCAGTCGTGTATATATGGATTTACACGACAGTAGTCGTGAAAATGTGCAAAAGATTCCAATTATTATGACACCCTACCATTCTATTGGTGTAAAAAATATATTTTTTTACCAGATATATTCTTTTAATATTACTGGACTACAGTCGTGTGTTTTAATAAGTTACACGACTATTATCGTGTACTATGAACTTACATACTATAATTGTGCATATATGTAAAATGTTTGAACTGTTATGAAACAAGTATATTTTATCAGTGCAAGAAAAATATTTGTTGAAGAAGAAATATGTCCTCTGACTATTTACTGAGTCATGTATTTTTGCAACTTACACGACTTTTGTCGTGTATGTATGAATTTACACGACAGCAAACGTGGAAATTTGGAAGATATAGTAACTGTTATGACACCTAGCATTCTGTTAGTACAAAGATTACATTTTTTTGTTAATAAATATATTCTCTGACTATTTATTGGACTATACTTGTGTATTTTAGCAAGTTACACAACTATTGTCGTGTAAAACAGTAATTACACGACGTCAGTCGTGTAAATAGGCAGACAGTTCACTTCATTATATACCTTGTTTGATTGTGTTTTTGTATTTGTTATATAATCAACTATTGTATTATTGTAGGAAATGACTTCAGTACGTGTGCCTATTATGTTTTGTGGTGAATGGATAGAGCAAAATGGCCATTATAGATTTAATGGTACGGAGGCAAGAGGGATCATGGTGCCCCGTTCTACAACGTATGCACAATTGATAGAAAGAGTATCTCAGGTAATTTGCATTGATATTTCTGAATTTGACATTGAAATGAAGTTCAAGCTCAAAACATTCGATCCAATGCCGCCCGTCCCAATTATGAATGATGATGATGTAGATTATTTTCTAGAGGAAACAATTAGTGGAGCTGAGTTGAAGATTCCTCTTTGCATTACCTATAGAAAAAAACAGATTTTGGTGACTCCTATTACTCATGTTGACCCTAACTTCGGCCCGGATAGCTGTCCACAAGAACCTGTTGAGCCATATGTTGGAGGTGAAGGTTTAAGCCCAAACAATTTTGTTGCTGAAGATCAGTCAATATTTGAATTTGTTCCCGAAACACAACCCAATGATAGAAGAGGGCCAAATGAGGAAAATGTGAATGTTATTGTTAATGATGATGTTGATGGGATAACAGTTAGTGATCGAACAGTGGGGAATGTAGCACCTTCTAATATGAGTTTCCTGCCCTCCGATAATAGATATATGCCTAGAGTTAATTTGTTTGCATGCAGCAGTTCATTTGACACTGACAACTCGCACTCTAATAGTATTAACTTGGCATCTATGGAAGTTGTTGGTGACAATAATGGGTTAATTGGGCAAAAGTTGTTCAGTTCGAAAGAGGAGTTGCAAAGAGTGCTTTCTATGGAAGCTCTAAGGAATAATTTTGAGTTTAAAACCTTCAAGTCAGGAAAGAATATACTTGTTGTTAGGTGTATTGACGATACTTGTAAGTGGCGACTTCGTGCTATGAAGTTTGGAAGTTTGAATATGTTTAAAATCACAAAGTACTATAGTGTCCATAGTTGTGCAGTTGATGTTCGTAAGAGAGATCATCGTCATGCTTCATTTAAGCTTATCGGAAAAAAGATTTGTCATAAGTTTGAAGGTGCTTCATCCTCATATAGGCCTGGTGATATTAGAGAAGATTTTCAGAAACAGTTTGGGTATGAAATAAGTTACCACAAGGCATGGAAAGCAAGAGAATATGCAATGGAAAAAGTTAGAGGCACACCTGAGGATTCATTCAAGTTACTCCCTTCATACATGGAAATGTTATCGAAGAAAAATCCGGGCTCCCACACATTTCTTGAAGTTGACAATGCAAATAACTTTAAATATTTTTTTATGGCAATTGGGGGCTGTATACATGGATTTATTTCATCAATAAGGCCAGTCATTGCAATTGATGGCACGTTCTTGAAGGGAAAATTTAAAGGAACTTTGTTTATTGCGACAGCACTTGATGGTAACAATCAACTATATCCTGTTGCATTTGGTGTTGGTGACAGTGAGAATGATGCATCATGGGGATGGTTTCTAATGAAGTTGAAGGAAGCAATAGGTGAAGTTCCTAATTTGGTTTTCATTTCAGATCGGCACCCAAGTATCCAGAAAAATGTTAACATTGCATTCCCAAATGCTGGATATGGTATTTGTACGCACCACTTAAAGCAAAACTTACGAGCTAAGTTTAAAGAAATTGAGGTAGGTGCAATTGTTGAACTAGCTGCAAAAGCTTATCGACCACAACATTTTAATTATTTTATGAGTGAGATTCAAAAGGTCGATGAAAGAGTTGCAAAATATCTTCAAGATGCAGGGTATGAAAAGTGGGCTCGTTCTCATTTTAATGGGTTGCGTTATAGTATTATGACAACAAACATAGCAGAATCTATGAATTCTGTTCTTAAAAACCCCCGACAGCTGCCCATTCATAAGTTATTGGATGCGATCATTGATAAGTTACGGGAGTGGTTTTGTGATAGGCGAGAGAGGGTCAATTGTCACACACGCCTTACAAAATGGGCCGAAAAGAGTTGTTAAAAAATCAGAATTCCCGTACATATAAAGTGGTGACACTAAATATGTACGAGTTTATTGTTAGAGATGGTGACCTTGATGGTCACGTCAACATTCTTGAGAAGACATGCAGTTGGAATTTCAACTCGATCAACTACCTTGTGAACATGCATTGGCTGTTTGTAGGTACCGAGAAACATTTTCTGTATATGATATGTGTTCTCGTTATTATTCCAGTGAAGCATGGGTTGCAGCATACGCAGAAACAATTTATCCTGTTGGCATAGAAAAAGAATGGGAGATTTCAGAAGAAGTGCAAAGTAATGAGGTTTTGCCCCCTGTGGAAAAGCGGAAAAAGGGTCGGCCACAAGAAATTAGGATAGCATCACAAGGCGAGGAGAAGTTGCGCCGCAAATGTGGTAGGTGTGGTTCTCGAGGACATAATCGACTAACTTGCAGTGTACCAATCCCATTGTCTAACAATGAGCCTGTAGTTAGACCGAATGAAACGTAAACAACCACATGTACGACTATAAAGCTTATATACTTGTCATTATTGTTGTTTTAATTTTTTTACTATCTTTAATATTTAGTTGATAAAATTCTACCCTTTTTGTCTCGCAGATGAATGAACATGTTTGTGTGGCTTATATTGTTTTCAAGGGAGGCGACCCAGGGCTTATAATACATGGGCCGAGTGTTTGGGTTGAAGATGCAAAAAAATATTAGTCTAAAGAGTGAACAACTTCCATTGTATTACAACTTATTTACGATTTGAATAAGTATTGGATTTATGTTGTTTGATGTATAACCACTTTTGTTATTTATTAAATTGAAGTTTGATATCTTAAATACCCGACTGTATGTATATTTGTAAATACTCGACTGCAGTCGTGTATCTGTGCAAACACCCGACTGCAGTCGTGTATTTTCTTACAGAGCTACCCAAGTGTTGCAAATACTCGACTGCAGTCGTGTATCTGTGCAAACACCCGACTGCAGTCGTGTATTTTCTTACAGAGCTGGTCAAGTGTTGCAAATACTCGACTACAGTCGTGTATCTGTGCAACTACCCGACTGCAGTCGTGTATTTTCTTACAGAGAGCTGGTCAAGTGTTGCAATTACTAGACTGCAGTCGTGTATCTGTAGAAAAACCTAACTGTAATCGTGTATTTGCTTACAACTTCCTGGTCAAGTATTGCAAATACTTGGCTACAGTCGTGTATGTATGTAAATACCCGATTTGCATCGGTATCGAGTCTGCAAATACACGACTGCAGTCGTATATTTTCTTACAGACTATTCCCTGAGCATATATGTCCATCCTGTTATATCATATACATTGTACAAACTATCTTCTCTATCATTAATGTAATTAACAAAAAAATAAAACATCGTAATGGTTGTACAAACTGTTTTTAATGACATCAAATATCAACAACATCCTCATTGTAACCATTACATCTCACGGTCCAAAAAATGACACATCAACGAAGTTCTTAAGGGTATAACACTACGAAATTTTTTTCCACGACCTTTGCCTCCATAATTTGACAGCCAATGCTTTTCGAAATTATGTAACATGATCTTGTTGGCAATATGAATTCACGTCAAGTCCATGGGCTAGGACCTCCAAATATAGCAGCAAAAATGCTCCACAATCACCACTAAAAAAATTAATATAAATCAATTGTTAAAAATCATCATTCGTATTGTTAAGTTCAAAACACAATATATATAGTGCATACCCTGATTTTTGTTGCGGGATGTTACGCACTCGCACGATGGGCCAAGGAATTTTTGATATAACCTCAGCACAGTCTGGATGTGTTTCGTGATATGCTATCTTCTGAAGTATCAAAGGTATCATGTCTGCAACAGGCAACAATTGTCTCACCAAAACTGAATCCTTTGTTAAGTCTATCATGGAGTCATAAATACAAATCTTGCCCCCAGGTATATCAACCACACCAAGAACCCAATGCTCATTCATGAATATCGGCAAATACACGCATTTAAATTTGGGAACTGTTTTTATTTACTTGCAGTGCATATAAAGTCAAAAAATTAGCATACAATGTGAAACTTACAGTGGAAACATTTTTCCAAGGAGTGGCACAGTTCAATTTTGCACCATTAGCATAATCAATACAGTAACAATCCTTTTCTCACACCCTATCTGGATCTCCCAAGTATATCTTATGTCTGTCCTTCAGATTATTCTGTAAAATTTAACAATAATATATTAGTTGTGACACTGCTAAGAAGTTAACAAATATGCTACAGAAATTTGACTATACCAGAAAATTACTGTCCATAATGGCAATAGCTTGTTCATTCCGAGTCAGAGCCTCGGACATTTCTTTCCTTAGGTAGTAGCATCCAATGTCGATGTGCTGAACATACAGTGTAAAATAAGTAAAAAAGAAATATAAATATTTATCATAATAATCACATGTTGTTACATTTATGACTTACAAGATTAGACAACCACATGTCCGATGTGTATAATTTACGGAAAAATTCGCGGTTAACCTCCGTAAGAGTCAAATCGATAAATTTACTGCATAGAATAGATTATAAAATTAGCAGAGGTATTAAATAAATATCGCTGCAGAATAATTCATAAAAAATTAATATCATAATATGACAAAACTCACGGCTCTTTTTTATCATTTTTTATATCCATCCATCGCTGCAGCTCCAATAACTCCTCTTGAGGGTGCACCTCAACATCCGTCGTCTCTCGCGGCTTCTTTAAAGGATTGGTGTACGGTGTCCGCAAATAAGTGGAAGTTTTCATATCTTTTCTTTTCCGTAAATTGTACACCAATCTACAATCTTTTTCTTGCGTTGTGACGATAATAGGATCCTCCTCTGTACCATGACAATCAGCTGGCGTCATCATGTCAGTAGGCCCTTCTGTACTACAAAGATTGACAAGCGTGTCCAAAGGTTGTTGCATAGGTGACTGACCCGATGCGACGTCCATGGGATCGTTCATAGGCTACAGACATAACAACCAAATTGTTAGACAATTAAATAAATATATATATACTGAATAAAAAAATATTAATAGTTTTATATATCAAACCTTCAAATCAACCCCCTCAGATTCTGAGGATGATGAGGATGAAGACTGCTGAAGTAACTGAATAATATGACCGATTTTTCCCTCAATGTTATCAATCTTTGCGTCCATATTCTTCATGGTATTTTCCATCTTCGCAATATTTTCTTCAATATTTTGGATGCGACAACCAAGATGATTAACCTTATTCTCGAGAATAGAACCACGAAACGCACGGTAGGCATGTCGAGATGGATCACCCTGTCATGTATAAAAAATTTTGAAATATTATATGAGTCTTGATGTAGTCGTGTAAGGTATACATTACACGACCACAGTCGAGTAAAATATACATTACACGACCACAGTCGAGTGAAGTATCAAATACCCGACTGTAGTCGTGTACAGTAGAAATTGAAATAGTGAAGCAAAAATATTGATGCAAATATATATTTTGAGGACTGAGAAATAAAAATAAAAATAAAAATAACCATAAACTAAAATAATTAGGCTGCAGTTTAGAAATTTTTTTTTTACTAAAGAATGAACTTATTAGATAACAAATAAGTTAATATCTAAGTATTATGTTACTTACTCCCTTCATACCAGATATGCATACATAGGTAAATAAATTAGAGCACAATTTACAGCATAGTGCAGAAACGACAGTGACTTACCCTTTTTGTTTTAACCTCAGCTGATATTGATGCTGATCCATTTAAATGTTCTGGAGGTAATGTTCTTGGAGCACTAGAGGTGGGTGCACCATCTGAATCACTATCATCAGGAGGACCATCAAAACTATTTAACTCGCTATCATATGATTCATTATTATCATGTGAAGGATTTGCCTCTGGATGACTACCTGACTCAACAACATTATCATTCTCTTCACCAATCTCTTTAAGCCACTCCTCTTCACTAAAATACCTCATGTAATGCTTATTTGCCTCGACATCTCCAATAGCATGTAACTTTTCTATAAAAACCATCCTGGAGGCTTTTTTATTCAAGATGTTCGTTTGAATCTCTTCAAAATCTTTAGGCTTTGTCGATTTCCATCTCAAAATCCTTGGAAAAAAATCACCATAATGCTTTGCACATTTATCACCGATGACGGAAACAGCTTCATATGCCCACACCTGTATAATCAATGACACAATTTATTTTCAACCAAAAAGAATTGGTAAATTATAAATAGAAACATAATGCTGACAACTATCACTGGTATAATATGAATACTTTAACGTTAAGATCATTTTAGGCAAAAGATTATTGAAATTAAATAAAACAATGAACACTTATTCAATAACTCAATAAGTGATATATAAGCTAGTGTAGTTTTGTTACCAGAAAAGCATGGGGGAAACCGTGCACACTATACGTTGCTCCTTTGTATTTAGAATCTGCAGTTGACTTCTTTTTAGGCTTCACTGCACGCTCTACGACGCCTTTTCTCAAACTATGAATGGTCATCTGGAAAGAAGTGCGTCCCCAGGGAAATTCATTAAACTCGGTAAAATTGTCCACAATGAGTACATTAGTTTCATTTATATGATTTCTATTCTCCTTTCCAAGTAATACGGACTCAACAAAATATAACATGGCAAGCTTGACCATTTTCATGTCATCATCTGACTCAGCCTACAAGAACACACTACGAAGTTCTTTTGTTGTGATTGCACAGTTTCCATTTAGGAGCTCATCAACTATTCTATAATCATCGTCATTATTTTCAGTATTGGGCTCATACAATGGACTGCAATCTAAACCTGTCACTAAGGCAAACTCCTCCAATGAAAATCGAATATCTTTTCGTCCGATCCGAAACCACATCATCTTTTCATCTGATTTCACTTCTCTCAATAATATACTGTGGAGTAACTGAGCAGAAAACTTTAACTCTTTCACATCCAAAAAATGACCGAAGCAGGAACGCTTGAAAATATTTTTCTGCTCCTCAGAGAGTTTATTTTTAATGTCCTCCACTGCTTCTAGTGATGATCGATTTGAAATCTTTGCTTTAAAGAATTCAGATTCCTTAATTTTTGGTTCCATCTGTATAAATACAAAAAAATTTATCAATCCATATATAAAATGATTGAAAAGTTGCATAATAATATATTTTAAATCAATCACAAAAATTACACGACATACCAGTCGAGTAAATCATTCATTACACGACTACAGTCGAGTACTGCATATATTGAACTATAGCCCACTATATAAACCATAGATTCTTTGTAACATTCAAAATAAAGTGTTCAAACCTGCATCATGTCGAGTGAATAATTCTTTACAAACTGCAGTCGAGTAAAGAACTAATTACACAAATATAGTGGAGTAAGGTGTTCATACTCGACTGCTGTCGAGTAAAGTATTCTTCACACAACTGCTGTCGAGTAAAGTATTCTTCACACAAGCTACGTAAAATTAGTGTAAAGAGCCCTTTACACGACTGATGTCGAGTAAAGAGCCCTTTACACGACTTATGTCGAGTAAAGAGCCCTTTACACGACTTATGTCGAGTAAAGAGCCCTTTAAGAGCCCTTTACACGATCGATGTCGTAAAGAGCCCTTTACACGATCGATGTCGAAAAGAGCCCTTTACACGACTGATGTCGAGTAAAGAGCCCTTTACACGACTACAGTTGGATAGAAGTCGGGTAATGAATTTTTTACACGACTGCATTGGAGGTTGGATTTCATTACACAAC
This sequence comes from Atalantia buxifolia, assembly GCA_030444775.1. NCBI lineage: Eukaryota > Viridiplantae > Streptophyta > Magnoliopsida > Sapindales > Rutaceae > Atalantia > Atalantia buxifolia. Next base: position 20,264,776 of record CM059831.1, on the reverse strand, counting down.
CATAACCCAGTATAAACAAAGTAAATGATTCTGCTAGTTGTGAAAAAATTCAGAGTAAATAAAAAATGAAGAAAAAAATAATAGTTATAATGATAATAATAAAACTAAATCCACAGGTGGGCAACAGTACAAACAAGTACAACAACATTGCTGTTCTAAAAAATTTCAGTATGTACAATGATTCTCTGGTTCAGTCAAAATGTATTTATTCACTATATACACGAGTTTGAGTAAATCATAGTGACATGAAGCTGCATACTAGATAACAGTTTACAATTCTAGTTCTAAACAATAAACCACAAATTTCCGCATTATTGCAGCTGAAACAGTTGGCCAATCATATGGTACTAAATCACATGTATTGAAAATTAAAAACAACAAAAACTTATGTCAAATCAAATTGCTGAATAAGAAAATCATAAAGACAAGAAATTTGTAATGCTTGCAGCAATCAAATGGCCTCTCAATTCTACAAACTCTCCATCCATCACCAATCCCCTTGCTTCTTGAGCAATTATTACTGAAAAAATAAATTTATCCACCCACTCTTTCTACTTCTAAGTAAATATAATGTAGATAGTCCAAAATCAAATTATCTCATACAAGTTTCCTAAATGACATCTTTCAGTTGTTGAAAATAAAAAAAGATATATATGTAATGCAATTTTTTTTTTCATTTAGACTGTAACCCATATCTATATATAAACACAACTCCAATACTTGAGCTTTTGTACCAAATTTTCTAGGTCATTTAAGATAAATTCTAATGTTATTAACAAATCACACAAATTAGCAAAGCATATATTCTGATAGAATCATACTCAACAAGGTGTAACAGTCAAGTTTTGAGCGGTAAATCACCTTTCATTCACCCAATTTCAATTCAAGGCAGCAAATTTATGGGCTGGAACAAATGGCAACAGAGGCGTGAAGTAACAGCACCAAAGCGTCATTGGCGTTAGCCTCATCTAATAGCGCACCAAAGGGACTGCAATCGAGCCTGACAAACTCTTCACTCTTTTTTGCTTGCTTGGATTGGATTCAATCTTGAAGAAGGTTTGAATTAGGTAAAAATGGGTGTTCTGTACGCTGGTCGTGAGAGAGAATTGGAGGTTGTGTTATGCGACTGATTTTTAGGTTTTTAAATAGGGTAATTTCGTAACTGCACATTAAAAAAGGTGTATACACGAAATTTAAGAATATGGGGGTGTTTTTAGATAAATACCCTATTTTTGGGGTATGCCGCGGACAAATCCCTACTTTTTTCCTCTCAATTGTTATTGCAGGCAGGCAAAGAAATGAGCGTAAAAATCAACTCTAAAAGTATTTTTTAGTAAACAAAACTAATAACTAAACTTGTGTTAAAGAATTTATTTACAATTTGACTCGATTCTGTTTATTGTAATTATGTACTAACTTTTAATTTTTAATTTTGCTGTTAATAATAGTTTTCATATTTTTTTTAGGAAATTAATTTTAAATGGTTTCAGTTAGGATATTTTTGACATTTTAATGAGTGTATAAAGAAAAATTTATTATATAAACATACAAAAAAATAAATAATAGAGTATTCAAAATAATTTTTAGATTACAAATAAATCACTCTTATTTACTGCACATTTAAAGGCTTATTTGAAACACACATCATTTTACACTTGTGATTTGAAAAGGGAAAAGGGTTTGACTCTCGTCAGCATTGGCCACCAGTATTGCATATTGACTGTAGCTTTAATTTGTTGAAATTTAGTAGATAAAGACTTTAGAGGAAATTAAACATTTATTTAAATGTGGGTCTTGGTAAGTAATCGAAATTGATTTGACAAGAAACGGATTCTGAACTTGCCATGTATAATAATAGCAGGATCAATCGGATCGAAACTTGATCATTTGCTAAGATTTGTTCGGAAAACAGGTTGAGTGGTAAATATTTATTAAAGATAAGTTATTTAATCCAATCGTTATTTAATGAGACACCAAATATTATGTAGTCTACTGCAACTAAATTTCTACCCAATAATTTACAACCTGCGACTGCCCAAAAGCCGTAATATTTACTAAGAAATTTATGGGCAATAAAACATCTATATGTATATAGTTTATTGAAATAGAATTTAACGAAGATATTACATAGTACGAATTTGATTTATTTTGATGGAGTTTCAAGATATTTCAAATTTTGATGGAGTCTCAAGATATTTTGGATATACCATTGAAAAATTATAAAATATTTTAGAAACCATTGTTTACAAAGAAGAATCTGATTTTTTTTTTTTAATGTATATTAAGAACCAGTTTAGTAATACTATAATTTTCTAAAAAAATTTTGTTAGTTATACTGTAAAAATAATTAATTGTGAAAAGAATAAGTTCAATACTTTATGAGATTTATTTTTAAAAGTATTGTGAGTTTTAAAAGTAGTCGTATATATTTAATAAATCTTACTGTTAAATTATCTTAAGAATATAAATTATTAAAATAGACATAATATTGTATAAAATTTATTTACACATCTATAAACTTATATATATATATACTATTTTTTATTTTATATGTATAACAATTGTTACCAAAATAAATATTTTTAACAAAATTTTAAAAATTCAAAAACGGTTTAACAAAATTTCGGAATCAAAATCCAACGCTCATTATTTCGTGTCTGTTACACACATTTGCATCCGACGCCTACTACGTAATGCATCAAGAAAATTCGTACAAATCAATTGTACTGTAATTACTTAATGAGTAATTTTATAGCTTTGTACAAATTATTTTTATATAAAATGATGTGATATAATTATATTACATGATTGATTAAATGAAATATAAAATAATAAAATAAAAATAAATAAAGTGAGTTAAGTTATGTTTTCATTTAATTATTCTTTGTATGAGTTTGTATAAAAAAATTGTAGTTCTATTATTCTTTGTTGATGAGTGTGCTCATCCACACATTGTACAACAAAAAAAATTAAATTCAATTTTTACTGCCAATAAAAGACAGATATTTCATAAAAATTTTCAAAATACAAACTCTTCCGATCAGATTACTTGGCCATATTAAACAAAAAATAATAATGAGAGAATAAATTTTGCTATTTTGATGAGGTTATTTCCCAATAATTTACCCAAACTATAAATTATATTTTAATTTTGAAAAACCAAGCAACCAGATTACAAAACATTTACCTTCTAATATTTTGGCTTCCCTTAGCTGTTTAATTTTCTTTTTAAACAAAAAATATTATCCTTTTTTTTTTATTCCTATATGCTTTAAGAATAATTATGACAATTTATATAATTAAATTGCATCATCAAAACTAATTTACTTTTTTTTTTCTGCTATTTTCCCTGCCACAATTAAATTATGAGTGATGATATAATTATACAAACTGATGTGGTTAATTCATGGTTGAATGAAAATATAAAATAATACAAATAAATCACGCACAAGAGATATTCAATTCAACCAATTTTATCATGCCACATTAGTTTGTACAAAATAAATTTGTACAAGAGTTTGTGACTATATCATTACTCTTAAATTATATGGTTTTAGTAACTATTAAGATGAGGATTATCCTTCCCCATACGATTTTAAAATTTTTTTTATTAAAAAAAAAAAACTACTCAAATTGAAATGGCTAATCTCAATGGTTTGGCGTATGAGGAAACGCCCATAAGTTTTCAAAATTGTCAAACATCCCCGAATTATTGATAATTTTCCTCAGTTAAAGAGAATTCTTAACCAATTTCATGTTGCCAAATCTTTGAGGAGCCTTAAGCACAGGCACAAATAAATACATCTGTAAAATTAAAAAAAAAAAAAAAATCAAATGAAAGACACATACTTTTTCTATCCTCTGATCACTGGTAAGAATGAACAATAACGCACAACAAAGCCTCTGTTTTGTCTCGGCAGCTTCCAAGTTCAAAACGACAATTTCTCTAAATAAAAACATGTCTCTTGAAAATTTTTTAAATAAAAAGAACAGTTCCTCTAAAGTATCCATCACTCCCTACCAAGACAAATTTTACAGATAAAATTATTCTATTCAAATCAAGTACAAGCAGCCATGGATTATAGGAACCCGCAGAATGACGCAAATTTCCGCGATGTCCATCCATCAAGATACCTGTTTGTCCATTAAAGGATAAGCTGCGGATATCCATGTTAGCATATAAAACTTACTTGCCCTGCTGTGCAACCAACACTATTACTCCTCACTCAAGTTTGACACGGAGCCCCAGCCAAAAATGGCTTATCATGTGGAGCCGTTAATATTTCCCGCAGCTCTAATAACTTGCTCAGCCTTTAAATTTCCATTCTACAACTCATTCCAATTAAAATGTCTATCAAAAGTCTACAGTAGAAAATACTAAATTTTGAACCCAAAAGGAAACAAATACATCCGTAAGTAGTACTCATTTGTGGGTTGCTCACCTCCTCATTCTTGTTTAAGGAAGACGTCTGTCCAGCTTGAGGTGCTGCCTTGGAGAGATCTCTCAAAGTTCCCTAAGGTTCAGAGGTTTCAAATTACATATCCGTTATATACAATACAGACAACATGCAAGGTCACAAATTTCAAGATCCTAGGCACGCTCTCCAAATAAACCAAGACATGGTTTTAACTAAAAAGGACCGTGCAACAAGATTCTTATAATTACCCATGCAGAGTTTTCATTGAATCCTTCTAGTTAATTAAACAGAGACATCTCACTGTGCACTTGCTTCCTTGCTTATTCATGTTCATCCATCAACAGAGAACAAAAAGGCTATTGGCAGAAATGTCCAAGCATGTACAAGAACATCCACATCAACAGCAAAGTTATTGTATAAATGTTGATGAGGGAATCGTCCATAACCATTTTGAATAAAGAAGGAAATCAATATGCTGGTACAGAATTACAAATCAAAATCCCTTGAACCATAATGAGCAACCATTTCCCATGAGGATGAAAGTCATTTTGATCTATTTCCTTCATATTGGTTCCTTTGCATTGAATGTTATATAATAAAAAATTTTCAAGATTAAATCACCAATGACACTTGTTGCAACCATGCAAGTTCACTGTAGATATATTGCAGCTATATGATACGCATACAAGTCCTCACACCTTACCTTGTTTGCCCACATAAGTCCGCAGGCATTGCAAAGGGTCCTTGGTCCTTCAGGTCCACGTCGCATCATTGGCGTTGACTTCTCACTGATACCACAGTGCCGGCAACTGACATATTCAAGGGAACATTAGAAATCATAATTTCACAGAGTTGATAAGTGTGAACAAGTTATGACAGATTATTTTTTAATGCTATGCGACCATCTGCGTTACATATATGTGGAGACCAACGTTCAACAGAACATGCTCTTATGTCAGTCTCAATTGTTGCTAAGTCCATAGAAAACTAAATTTTACTAATAAGACTAAAGAAGATTTTGAAATCCCTGGTACAAAACAAATACAGATTAGATTTACGAAATACAGAGAAGATAACATTGACTCACACAATGTCTTGATTTTGGGATCCATTAACATCCCCAGCCCAGCTCTGGTTTGACCCCCAACTCGAAACTGCTGATGCGGAATCCTCATTATTGGACTTCGTAGAAGTAAACTGACCTTTGTTTCGCTGCATCCTAAAAGAACAACAAAAATGGTGATTATGAAGAACTCCAGAATTACAGCATTAGAATTCCACTTTCCGCATGCAAACATAAAAAATAGCATAATAAAGCTCTAAGGGAAAGATTCCTGATCTGCAAGATGATATATTCACCACTTCCATAAGAAGATATACTAAACTAATTTTGGTTCCACTGGAGTTTGAAGTAACAATTCAACGCATCACATTTTAGTGAGGGAAGATTGGATGAACATTCCTACTTCTGAGTACAATATGCTACTGTATGACTGGCCTGGGATTCCAGACTTGAAGAATTGCCTAGAGCAGAAGCTGTAGGGCACAATGCTACTGGCCGAGATAACAATATAACATGCCAAGCTCACAATCCATATTAACAAGGCCAAACAAAAGAGAGCCAGCATTGTTTAATGTAGCAGTGTGGTCAAGTGAAACAGAGCATAACATATTTTCTAATATAATATTCAAAGCCTGAACAATCTTATGCTCACATTAGGCTTCTCCATCCAAGGACTAACCAATCATTCAATCCACAACAACTTTCATCAAATTTGAACGCTTCTAAATTTCCTCTCTCAAATCAAATCCAGAGAAGCAACTAAAAAAAAGTTCCAAAAATGCTATCAAAACATATGAGGTACTTTTCATTAAACCGGATCCCTCTAGGAACTTGTTTTTTTACCCCCCACTACTTTTACCTTCTAGCATTAGAAGTATAGTACAATATACTTAACTTGGAATGAGGAGGTAGAAGAAGGAGGAAGATAGAGAAAGAGAATTGAAGATGATATCTAGAATAACACATTCTAATTCTTGTTTTTTCAATACATTCCCTCTGTCCTAGATGATTACATCAAACTTAATCCGAGGATGGAATGATGCATATCAAGCATGTAAGCAAAGCAAGCCACATCATAATAAGCAAGTAATAGGAATGCCAATATTGAGAGAAAAAGATTTAAAGACAATTGTTTACGTCTTAAGTCAGTCACAACTGAGGATGCCTATATTGAGAGGCGTCTCAGCAAATGCAGAGCTCATTATTATTCTGTTAAATTTATTGCTGGATTTTTGTTTTCCTTTGGAGGGCCACAGCTGCAGGACACAAATATAAATCTTCACCTTTTACTGTCTTTCAAATAGCTTTGACTGGCAGTAAATTGGCATCTTTTAAGAGGGGCCGAGAATTTAAAGTTTCAAACAATCTCTTCATGGAGCGGGAAGCCAATAGGGAGAAAAGGGAAAAAGTAATTTCTAGCTAAGAAACAAAAAAAATTGTCCAAAGAGAGATTACTTATCCCCCCTCACTTAGATAAGAATTCAATGTTACTGGAATCTGTCAATTGCCAGGCTACATACAGGTATGCAATAGCTTAACAGTACGGCATCATTCAACAAATGCATGTATTTAACCCCCATAAATGGTGAAGACAACATAAAGCAATATACCAATAATAACTTAATCATTCATATAAAGCATTATCAGTGGTAACGAGGGCAGATTCCATACCGAAGTGCTACTTCTTTACGGACAGTATAACGAATTTTCTTCTCAAAATTGCGTTCTTTTCGCTTTTCACGAAATCTAATCAGTGAAGCCAATCTCTGTGGGACACTCAACCGTTGTGGAGTACCAGGTAGTCCCTGGTTCAAGGATTGGTTAGCAAAAATAACAGAAAGAGACAAAAAGAATATTAATCAATCAATAACTCAGGTCAACTGAAATACCCGGTTGTTTTGGTTATTAGCTATTGGGATAGCAGGTGTGGTTGAAGGTACTTCTCGCCCCCCCAATAACAATAGTACAGCTTGAACCTACAAAAGATACCCAAGAAGGATCAAAATGAAAACTACACTCTTTGATGGTTTTCCATTAAGAAGAATAGCCCACAAATGGACAATTTGCCAAGAGAAAAGGAAGCCAAATCTGAAATCAACATTGAGGCATATTTTAAATAAATGTTTCATTTCAGGCAAGAGAGAAAATTTGCTGCCATATGGTAATCGCCAAATATAACAGCATAATAAGAAACCTAACATTGTAAAAGTGTTTACTAAAGAAAACAAGACGCTAAGCCTTATACTAATCAAATTAGCTTGGACTGGATAATCAAAATCCACAACATTCTTTCAACAAGCCCAAAACAGGATCACAGATAACCCAGTCCGTCCTGAAAAGAGTGTAGATAAGATTGCAAAGGGAAACCTTGAGATTTTGTCACAATATATTTTCAGAAAACATGTGCAGCAAAAAAGTGTATACACAGTAGAATATGTAAGGAATATAATGTCATAGAGCCACTTTGAGATTTTCAATGAAACAAGGCATGTGACAAAGCAACTATGCAAGAGTGAAAGGAGTCAAGATGAAAGGGAACCTTGAGATCTAGTCTGCTGTTGCTTCTCAGTAGCCTCTTGGTAAAGCTCTTGTCATAACTTTACATCTAGTTACAGAGACTTATTTGATGATAACCAAGCAAGCGCAGAAAGGAAGGCCTTGATTTAACCACTATGGGTACCCCATATGCCCTATAGAACCTCACATTGAATTATGAGGACTCTACTTCGATTGGTGTAGTCTTGGACATTCATATCAGTAGTCAAAGGACAATAAATAATGGAAAACTATAATTAATGATAATGGCATTCGTTAAGAATTCTTTTAATACATGACACCTATGACAAGTCAATTTGAAATGAAAATACATGTCACAGTTCTGAGAATCAAAACTAAGAAACTGATCCATTGGTTAATTAGAAACTGGGACACTGTGTGTTAGCAACTTAAATTAGTTTGTCCATTAAAATATATAGAATTTCTTTATTTACCTTTTACGAAAGATTAGATAGTATTTATCTGAGTGCAGATTGTTAAATGAAACAGATCATATTCACTTCAAACACCACAGCAACATCCCCATTTACACAAACCACTATTAGCAAACTATGTTCAAGACATTCGAACTACTTTGTAAGCAAAAAATTTCAATATGCTGCAAGCTCATAAACGAAATCCCAACAATCAAACAAGGCAGTCAGAGTAATGGATATTAAAAATACATTAGTTCCAAATGTTCCAAAAATCACCTTTTCGGGCGAAACGGAATCAAACACATAAACCTGCCCTTGGAAAGACAGTGTTAGCTGGTCCCCAATCTCAGCAATGGCACGATTATCAGAAAGACTCCCGGGATCAGATGGTGCATCCCCTTCCATTGCCTCGCTCTCTCCAACACCATTACCCTCATCATGCTCATCATCCATCACATCCCCATTGCTTATATGATGCAGTTCATGCTCTGGCACATAATTCACGTGATGGATTGAATGCTGCTCATCACTCATTTGCATTTGAGGATTGCTCCCGTGATCCATCCTCTCTTCTACACTAAAAGCATGAAACACCAAAATTTCAAAGGCCGTCCCTCTTAAAATATATGAATAAATACACAAGTGCGAGAACAAGTCCCAAAATACTATATATAACTGTCATTTAATTAATACAGTTCATAGAAACAATCTGATTTTGCATTAAAGTCGATGCAACGCTATAATTCTTGAATCAAGTAAATTAAACCAGGTCGGTAGCTGAGAAAATAGCAAAAACATAAAATTGTAATCAATAAATCATAGCCACTTCAAAATTCACAGCTTATTCCTCTGTTTGGTTGGTGAGAAATGACTGAAAATTTTTCAAATCAAAAGTTTTGCTCTTTTGAAACTAAAACGAGCTTTTGAGTAGACGACATATTTACAGTGAGTTTTATTCAAAATTGATACACATTGATAAATAAATGAATAAATGGCGCTCTTTCTAATTGCCTAAACTTTCTCGGGAACCATACCTATTAATTTAAGCTAAATCTTTTAAAAGATTTGTTTTTTTTTTTTTTTTCATCTTGTTATCTGCTCAAATTTACGTAGAATAAACAGCCAATTAAACCAAAAAAAACAAAAGAATTATAAAAATTAATTTTAAGTACCATTCGAGTGTACGACGAATCGAAAACGGAATAGGAATACCCTACACTGGAACAAGCGAATTCCGCCGTTGAATTAAATCGCCGGAGAAAGAGAGATCAGAACAGAGGAATTTGTGGCCGTCAGATTGCGATCTGTGAAGCTGGGATATCAACGGCCGAGATTAAGCGCTGGCGAAGGAAGAAAGAGTTTGGATGATTGAGATTGGATGGTGGCGGCGAGAGATGGGCAGCTGTTTAGTTCAATTTCTCATTTTGGTCAAGATTTTGTCTTTGACCTTTTTAAGTGCAATTATTAAGGGAATTTGTGTACGATTCATATATAATGTTACTTCTTTAGTTATAAAATTCTTCCTCCAACGGAGATAAGTTTGGGCTCCCTCAATTCTAAAGGATGTTTTATTCATTTAATTATTTTTTTTTTTGATATAAAAGGGAGCCAAACAAGGCTAAACCGAAACAAAACGCGGGAACGCATTCCCGTACATGTCATGAATTAGGTAATTGACAATACCATGAGGAGGATTCTGAAGGAAATAGAAGCCAAGAGGCTGACTCATTGCGAAATTCGCAAGAAAATCCGCTGCAAAGTTTGCTTCACGATAAATATGTTTAATGCACACCTGCCATTCCCTATTAAGGAGCCTCCTGATGCTTTGAATCACTGAATAAAAACTATTAGGACCATTGCTCGTGTTTGCAAAGGTGTCAATGGTGCACTTGCTATCAACTTCAACCAACAAATTCAACCCCACCTTCCAAGCCACATCAAGACCATAGTATAAACCCCGAGTTCGGCATTAGTAATGAACTAATGCCAATGTTCACAGCGCGAAACCAAAGAACCCACTTACCATTGGCATTTCTTATCAACCCACCCGCAAATGCCATGTTCATCTTTTTGCAGCCCCATCAAAATTCGGTTTGAAGACATTTTCGAGGCGGTTTCCATCCAAAATATTTCACAATTTTTGAAGCTCCGTGCTTGATCAAATTCATCATAGTTTTATGCGAATTTTCACTCTAGTCATGATATCTAAAATAATGCTATGATTACTCCTCTCACACATTCTTAAACAGAGCTTGGTTCCTCCAAAACCACAAACGCCGATTGCTTTGTGCCAAAAATATAATGACCTCCACTCCATTACTATCATAACGATTAGGTTTTAAATTAGTAAGGATCCAATCCTCTAAATCTAAGGAGAAAAAGCTATCTCGTAGGCTAAAAGGGACAATATCTAACCAAATATGCTTGGTTGTGACACAATCTCTAAGGGCATGAATAGAGTCTTCCACGCAAACTTTGCATCTCCCACATTGATTCTCTGCCAAAATATGTCTTCTAGCGAGCTCAGCTTTGGTCTTTAACTTATTCTGAATAGCAAACCAAAGGAAAGTTTTAATACTTTGTGGTCCTGTCCAGCTCCAAATAAGGTCCCATCTCGATCCGATATGACTGGAGGACTTGCTTGAAATACTTTGGTATGCTGATTTTACTGTAAAGTTGCCCTTAGTCGAGAAGCCCCAAAAGATACGGTCCATACCCCCCTCGACACGTGGAGGCATAATGGCAGCAATAGTAAGCGCTAAACTGTGAGGGAGATAATTGCTGAATGCAACCCAATTCCATTGCCCATTATCGTCCACATATTCCTTAATAGAGTTGTCAAGCATATCACTCGGCACCGGCATCACAGCATAATCCTTCAAGATGACATTTTGCAACACCCAACAATCTTTCCAGAAACGAATCTTTGATCCATCTCCAACTTGCCAACGAACACCATTCAATACTTTTTGCCAAACCGTACCCACAGCACGCCACACATAAGACCCGTATTTTGTAGGTAGCTTTGTGGGGAGATTGCCATTCTCAACACCGTGCTTAGAGCATAACACTTTGATCCACAGTTTGCTCTGAGACACAATAATATTCCACCCAATCTTCATCAAAAGCGCCTCATTGATTTGGCGAAGATTTTTTAATCCAAGACCACCTACCATTTTAGGCTGACAGATTCTATCCCATCTAGCCATGGACATGTTATTCCTCTCACTATTCCCACTCCATATAAAACGGCGAGTAATGCGATTAATTTTCTCTTGGGTGCCTCGCGGAATTATTGTGGTTTGCATAGAGTAAATTGGCAAGGCTTGGATTACCGCTGAGCAAGGGTAAGCCTTCCAAAGAAAGGATAAAGCTTCGCATTCCAACCTGAGAGACGTTTATTGACACGATCTAGAATCTCTTGATAGGTTTTATTGGTAACCCGACCATGAAGAAGCGGCATACCCAGATACTTCCCTAAATTTTTTGAACTTGAAAAGCCACTTAGATCACTAATTTTTTTTGACAAAGCAGGGTCCACATTCTTTGAGAAGTATAAACGAGTTTTTTTCCAGTGCTAACTTTTTCTCCCGACATGTTGCAAAAGTTATTCAGAGCTTTGATCACTACCTTCGCCTGCTCAGGGGAAGCTTCTGCAAGAAGAAGAAGATCATCAGCGAAAAAAAGATGAGTAAGAGGTATACTGCTTCGGACAGACAAATTTATGGGTTTCCATCGATCCTGCTGCACTTCTCGATTAATGATGTGACTAAGTCTTTCAATACAAAGAACAAAAATGTACGGCGAGATTGGGTCCCCCTGGCGAATTCCTCTGGAAGTCTTGAAGGAATCAGTAAGCTCACCATTCCAAAGAATCTGCATGGAACAGGAGGTGATGCATTCCATGATGATTCGTATAAAGTCCATAGGAAGACCCACAAAAACCAAAGTCTCCTTAATGAAATCCCGCTTTAATGGTCATAAGCTTTTTCCAAATCTACTTTGATAGCCATGAATCCTCGTCTACCCGTCTTCCGTCTCATACTATGAATAATCTCCTGGGCGATTATAATGTTTTCGGTGATGTGACGCCCTGGAACAAAACTTGTTTGATGCGGACCTACAAGATCAGGGAGAATGTTTTAATCTATTAGCAATGATTTTAGTGATAGTTTTGTACATAATAGTGCAGAGACTAATCGGCCGGAAAAAATTTAAACTAGTTGGATTGTCAATTTTTGGGATAAGAACGATTAAAATCTTCAAAAAATTTTCAGGCACTGTCTCTCCGTTGAAAATATCTTTGATTTGCTTGCAAACCGACTCTCCCACCACCTCCCATTGAGATTGGTAAAAAATCGCATGCGACCATCAATTCCCTACGCTTTAAAGGTTTCATGCTAAAAATAATGTCTCGAATTTCCTTGTCCTCCACTGACTGATTCATGGTATGGTACCTCTCTGTATCAAGGCAAGGAAAATCATTAAAATTAAAATTACTTTCAATAGAATGTTTATCAGTCGTGTATAAGTTTGTGAAAAACTTAATAGCATGAGCCTTAAGCTCATCCTCATCCGAAATCCACTGGCCCCTGTCATCTTTCATCCAGACAATTTGGTTATGTCTTCTCCTCGTCATTGTTTTCTGGTGGAAAAAGGAAGTATTTCTGTCCCCAAATTGAATCCACTCGCTGCGAGATTTCTGAATCCACAAGAGTTCTTCTTGATTAAGAATATCGTTGAGCTCCTTGCTGAGATGAGTTTCCAACTTTAATAAATTATCCGACTGGTGACTCTCCAGAGCTTTTTGAATCCCACTTAGTCTAGCTAAAATTTTCTTTTTTCGCTTAAAAATATTTCCAAACTCATTCTTGTTCCAATGATCAATTTTGTCTGTAAACTCCTTAACAGAAACATTATACCCAACATCCTTCTTCCAAACCTGAGACACAAAACCAGAGAAACGATTATCAGTAAGCCAAGAAGCAAGGAATCTAAACGGTTTCAAACCTTTGTTCCCAGTACCCTCATTATTCAAATTGAGGAGGATAGGCCGATGGTCAGACCCCAATCTTGGTAGGTGAAAAACTCGTGCCTTGTTAAAGGTGTTGAACCAAATATCATTGCAAATGGCTCTATCCAAGCGTTTGTAAAGAGATCCCCTTTTCCAAGTAAATTTTGGTCCTGTAAACTGGAGATCGCAAAGGCCGCGTTTGTGGAACCAATCTTGAAAGTTTGGACAAGGCCGGCTGTGATTATTAGTACTTCCTTTACTCTCTGAGGTGGAGAGAGTGGCATTGAAATCACCTGCTAGCATCCACGGACCATGAATAGTCTTCGCCAAATCATTTAAATCTTTCCAAAGAAAATTTCGGAGAGAACGAACTGGGCTGGCATAAATTGCTGTGACCCAGGTTCTTAAACCCCTTGCATCCGACACTTGGAAGTGAATATATTGCTTATGGTTAATAAGGATGGTGACATCTAGACCCGTTCTCCATAATAACCAAATTCCCCCTGAGAACCCAGCCGCCTCAACTCGATGGGAATGATCATACCCACTGTAACGAATAAAGTCATCCGCTTTCCTTCCACTAATCCGAGGTTCACACAGAGCCACAAGTTTAGGTTTATAATTTTGAACAAACATCTTGAAAGTTCGTCTAAAGGACTGCGAGCCCGCCCCCTGGCAATTCCAAAACAAGAATGACAGATTCATTATATAAAAAAAAATGAAACAAGAGAAAGGACAGACTTACTCCAAAGGCTCAGAGCCCTGTTGATTAACATCCATATTATCCTCCTCAACAAAAGATTGAGACTCATCTGATGTCTCAGATTCGTCATCCTCTGATTCCTCCATATATTCACTATCTGATGAGTCCTCCTCTACTTTCTTCATGTCCCTATCGCCTATATCAGGAGGCTCCTCATTGGGGTTTGGTTTGGGAGGGATCGAAAGGGGGGCCTGGACCATCCCATTTTCTGAGTTGTTTTTGAATCTTATTGCTGAATGATATTTAGGATCCAAAGAAGTTGGGATTAAAGTTGGTTCAAGATCATGGGTCATCGATAACTTGGATTTGTTACTTAAGATATTTTTTCCCATGGACTCGAAAGGTTGTTGGTTTGATGAGCTATGACCACTTGTGGGGGGGTGTATGCTGTGTATTTCACGTGAAGGTTTGGGTGCAGTGTGTTCAGACGTGTCAGCCTTCTTGTTTCTCATCCCGAGTTTTCCCTTGCTCCCAGACAGCCTCGTTTGAGTAGAGCCTATGTAGTCACGTGAGCTCATCTTGTCTTTGTTTTTGGAGAGCAACGGTCTTCTTGTGATTGTCCGTGGTGATAGCCGCGTTTGAAATCTCCCTAGAATCATTGTCTAACTCACTTTCCTGACCTAACACACCGAATCTGGAACCTTCACTCTGTTTCCCAAAGCTATCTTGATTAGGCTCCTTTGTATCTGCTCTTCCTTTGTTTCCTCTATAATTTCCTCTCCTAGCCACGATCATCCAAGGACCAAATCTGGGATTGTCTGGAGTAACCACCGCCATGAGATCTCTCGAATGGTCGTTGATAGTTTTACCTCAAACCATATCATTCATTTTCTCCCCTCTTGCTTCCAACATCGCTTATCCGAGCATAAGGAAGAGGTGTGTCCATACCTTCCACATCCAAAGCATATTGTTGGAAGCGCTTCATATTCAACCCTTTGGACTCTTCCATCCAGTAAAAATTGAGAGATTAAGGGACTCCCAAGGGAAACTTCCACTGCAATACGGGCAAACTTACCTCTCGTCGCCAATTCCGTATTATAATCAATTTTGATTACCTTTCCAATGACATGCCCCAACATTCTAATGATCTTTTTATGGTAATAATGTAGAGGCATACCTGGGAGCCTTATCCATGCCGTGATTTTGTCAATCTTTTCATTCGAGCTATCAAAATGGGGCGACCATAGCTGAACGGTCAGGTAATGCCCCGAAACAATCCATGGCCCTTGTGTAAGAACAAAATCAGCATCACCTTCCTTCCTGAACTTAACGATGAAATAGCCATTGTCCAAATCTATAACAGAGTATCCGCCAACATTAGGCCACAAGATTTCCAGCCGTGAGCAAAGCGCTTTGTATCCAATCATGCGGCCAAGCAGTTTCACCACCACAGTCGATTGCCATGGTTTTATGAGTTGCTCATGGACTTTTTTTGAAAAAGAAATCGAGGGTAAAAAGCCTTCCCGTTCAATGACCACATCCTCCTTTTCAATCTCAATGTCATTTTCCTTCCCCATGAGTTCTTCTCTACCGACTTCAGCATCAATCACCCCCCTTTGTTGTTCCATTAGTTTATCTCGAAAGGACAATATAGATGGATTATCTCCATCCTCCCCTTGTGCTCTGAATTTGGTTTTCTTGGTCGATCTATCATCCTCCAGTGGAGGTGGGCTGTTCTTGTCGAGAGAGTTTTCGGTTGAGAGCATTTTCAACGGCTTTTTTTTATTGATATTGTAGCTGAGAGATGGTGTGTCGGCTTCAGCAGTTATTCATTTAATTATTAAACAAATGTATTTAGTTTTTTTTATTAATCTAAATTAATTGATTATCTTATTTTATTAATTAGTACACTGAATTTTTAATATCCGTTTGATTGTTCCTAGTTTGGCAAGAACCCCGACATGCTCGATTCTGGGCATGTGGGCTTATCGGGCCAATGGGCCACAATAGCGAAAAGCAAAAAACTGGGTCAGGTTTGAGTTTGGCAAGTACCCCGACATGCCCGATTCTGGGCCCCAACCCGTTTGATCCTCTTACTTCGCCTCTCTCACTTTCACCATCTTAATTTTCATTCCTTTTTATAATCCTAATTCCTATCTTAATTTTATGCAAATATTGATTTTTAATTTTTTTATTGGAAACAAAATGAACCATCAACTTATATTTTCATTCAGGAAAACACTACATAATTTTTTTAATTATTATTTTTTCTATGTAGCTTAAAGAGTATATATTTAATTAACTCGAAAGTCGTTTAGATAAATAACAAAGCCATAAATTATTCTTAAAGAAAATTTTTAGATATTAATCATAATTTTTTAATATTTATATGGGAGGATAATGTTAAATCAATTTTTTTTAACTTTTTATTTCTCTAAAATTCAAATTCCAACAGTTAGTTTTTATTAATTATTATTGTAAGGAAATTGACACTCACGCAACATTAAGCATAATGCGTGACACCGAACGGTGCATTTTGAGGCAAATATAAAAGGTCATAGTAAATCGACAGTTGCAACACACACACACACACACACACTCTCTCTCTCTCTCAACTACATCACACACTCTCTCCCTCACGTTTTTCCTCACGCTCTCTCTATTCTTCCTCACAACACACGACTCTCTCCCCCTCCAAATCCAGTACCCGTGGGTCACTCTAGCTCTCCCGCTCCAATCCAAGATCTATGGATGCACAATAGAGTAAATAGCAATCCCCATCCACTCTAATAACAAAAAAAAAATGGCGGCTTATGTGATTGTGGTGAGAAGTTTCCCCTAGCAATGCTAACTACAACAAAGAAACCATCAATTCTCTACACATAAAGATGCCAAAAACAACCGTAAACTCAACACCTTCAATTGCTAGTGTGTACCAACAGAGCAATAGGTTGTGTTTGGGGCTATTAGATGTCGAAATAATTGAGGTAAAATTCTTTTATACAATTTTTTGCTTATGTCGACTTTTGAAAGGATACTTGTCTTTGGGCTGTCAATGTTACTTATTTGTTAGTTTATTTCTTAGGTTTTGTTGTTTGGGGATATCATGTATTGGATTTCCTAATAGAACTTGATGTAATTCTTTTTGGAATATATTTTTCTGAACTAGAGATAACATCATTAGCATATAGTATTTCTCTTTGAGACAGCCGAGAGAGTGAGGTGCCATGAGAGATGTAATTCTTTTTAGGATATGTTTTTCTAAACTAGAGATGACATCATTAACATCTGGTCTTTCTCTTTGAGACAGTTGAGAGAGTGAGGTGTCATGAGAGACGCAATCGACGGGGGAGAGAGAGAGAAAGAGGGAGCCGACAGTGAGAATTGTAAGGAAGAGCGGAGCGTAGTGAGATTAATGGCTTAGTAAGGAAGAGTGTGAGGGAGAGAATGAGCGAGCGTGTGTTGTGGTTAAGAGTGTTACAATTGATGATTTACCATGAATTTTTATACTTGCCTCAAAACTCACCATTCGGTGCTATATGTTGTGCTAAATGGTGTGTGCTTATCACCATTGTTATTGTAAAGAATTAGATTCTGACTTGTGTTTCAAGTAAAAATCATTCAAATTTTAGATCTCCAGCTGAATTTGTTCTTTTACGGTAAAGGAAAAGGAAAAAAATAAAAATAAAAAACGTAGATTATTACAATTGAGCCATGACTTTGCTACACCTACGGCAACAAACCACCTAATTTGTGTTTAATTCATTAAATCATTCTATCATATTGCCAAAATTTCGTATAGCATCTTACACTCATTTTATTTTGCAAATTTACTCTATATTTAAAAATATAAAATAAAATTTATAATGTGAAATATGTTCTTATAAATAAACATGTAATTTATTGTTTATAATGCTAAATAAACAAATAACAACAAAATATAATTTACAATTCATTATCTTATTTCACCAAACATAGTATGTTCTTAAATTTTTTAATTATATTAATACAATGTAATATAATACAATTAATATAATGCAAGACAAGTATTTGATATCAAACCCAACCTTAAGCTCACCAATGTATCATGAATGTAAGCATAAAGTATCTTCTTTTTAATAAGAAATAAGAACTTTCATTCATTCAACAATGAAAATACATTCATGATTTCATTCGGGAAAGAATCCAACCAAACAACAGTGTCTAAGTAGTCAAAAGTTAGTTTAGCTAAAGTGTGGGTAATCACATTACAAGATCTCGGAGTATATTGAAATTTAACATCGCGGAGGTCTTTAATCTTATCTTGTATCTCCCAAACAACCTAAAAAAATCTCATTCTTGCTGCCTCCTCCGTTGTTAATTAAGTCAGCCACCATTTGAGAATCAGTTTCAATAATTAGAGAGACTAGCCTTGCATTCTCGGCCACCTGTAACCTCTAGCTTACAGCTTCTGCCTCTGCATATGCTACATCTCCGTAGAACTTTGTAGTCTTGATAGCAACAGCTATGGCCTTCCTAATTGAATCTCAAATCACTACTCCCAAACTTGACAGTTGCTTGTCATTGCTTATGTTTGCATCAACATTCACCTTAAAACAATTTTACGATGGGGGTAGCCATCCTCTGGTGTTGTTTTCCTCTTTAGCAGCTCTATGAATCCCCTTTGAAGCTTTTACTTTTTGATAGGCTTCCATGAATGCCTCTGCCTTTACCACTGACGTCTGAGGATCTAGTTTCTTTGCTTCAAACAAGTATTTATTCCTTACTTTCCAAATAGTCCAGCAGATAATAGCCATCAATTCAAAATCTATTATGCTTATCTTTTTTACTAAGTCATGAAAGACAATAAACAAATCTAGACTTGCCAAGCTTTTAAAACTCTCTGCAAAGTTGGTAAACCTCCAAGTTTTTTTAATTGCCTTACATTCCATCAAAGCATAAAAATATGTTCTCGAGCTGTGACCACAAATCTAGCAAAAAGGCTCATTTAACACCTTTTTTTCTCCATAAGTTGACAGTTGTTGGCAACAACTTTTGAATGGCTCTCCATACAAAGATCTTGATTTTTTCTGGAATATTGAGAGTCTAAATCACCTTCCATTGATTCTTTTGGTTTTCTGAGCTACTCGGAGTATCTAGAAATTTTAATTGAGAGCTATTTGACATCCACTTTTGACAGAGTAATCTCCATTCTTATCATAATGCCAAAGCACTTGATCTTTGTTATAATTTCTGGGCAAAAGGATATTCAAAATAGCATTTGCATCTTCCTTCATCAAATGTTCATAAAGCAAGGCTTCTTTCCACTTATAATCATGATCTATTAGCTCGGAAACTGTATTATCACTTGATAGAGTTGGGTAGGACATTGGTTTAAAAGTAATTGGTCTAAGAATCCAATTATCTTTATAACCAATGATCTGATCAACACCATTTGTAGCTTTTAAAAATTACCTCTTTACCCCACAAAATACTCCTCCAAATAAAAAAAGGGTTTGAGCCCAAGGTTGCTTCCATGAAGTTTCCATGCTTAAAGTATTTGGCTTGTAAAACTTTTGCTACCAGTGATATGAGATTTTGAATTATCCTCCACCCTTACTTTGCCACCAATGCTTGGTTAAAGCTAGAGAAGTCCCTGAAACCCAATCCACAATGGCTCTTAGCTTAACTAAAGTTATACCAGCTAGTCCAATGTGTGCTTCACTTGTCTTCTTTGCTTCCCCATCATTATCTTGCAATAGCTCTTTGGATGTCATTAGAAATGCCTATTGGTATTTTAAAAGTACTCATCACATAGGCTGGCATAGTTTGTGCTACTGCTTTGATGAGTACTTCTTTAAGCTTGATTTCATTAAAAAAAGATTTTTTTTCTCCCAATCATAGAAGGCAACCCTAAGTACTTCTCGTGTTTTGAAACCGTATTGAGCTTGAATAAGTTCTTCATGGCTAAAATTTTATCATCTCTTACACTACTGCTAAAAAACATCGATGATTTATCAAAATTGAAAATCTGCCCCGAGGCCATTGCATAGCAATCAAAGATGACTTTGAGGTGGGTACAATCTTCCACTGAAGCTCTTGCAAAAATAAGGTTGTCATCAACGAATAGCAGATGGGAAATGGTGATGTTATTGCCAAATTTCAGCCCATGGATCAGTCTCTGATTTTCGGCTTGTATCAGAAAATTGGAGAAAGTCTTTGCACGCATGATGAACAAATATGGGAACAGTGGACACACTTGTCTCAACCCTCTTTGAGGCTAAATAAACCCTTCGCTACTCCATTGATAAGAACAAAAAAGATGTTGTGGTTATACAATCCATTATCAGGGTCACCCATCTATTTGAAAAACCTAACTTCAACATTGTTTTTTTTTTTAGAGATTACCATTCTACTTTATCATAAGTTTGCTTATGTCAAGTTTTAAAGCCACTAACCCATTTCATTTCCCTTTACTATGTCTAATTTTATGCAAACATTCGTACCCTATCAGTTATTAACCTATTGGGAATGAATGCACTTTGTGTTGGGGATATGACATGATGAATGATATGATTTAGACAATTTGCTATAGTCTTTGTAACAATTCTATAAATTACATTGTATAAACTAATGGGTCTAAAGTCTATGACTTTTCTAGGTTTTCCAATCTTTGGAATTAAAGCAATGTAAGTGTGATTTAGGGATGTAATGGTACCTCTCTCATTAAGAATATGTAGATATGTGCTAATAACTCCCCTTTTGACTGATTGCCAATGCTTTTGGAAGAAGATTGTATGCAATCTATCAGGTCCCAGAGCTTTGATAGGGCACATTTGAGCTAGGGCTTCTGTTATCTCCTCCTCTGTAAAGGGTTGTTCGAGCTCATCATTCATTGCAGTGGTGATTTTGAATTCAGGCCTTGTAAGGCTTCTAATTGATATGGACTTGGAAAGAGAATAAGTTTCCAAAATATCAGCAAAACTGCTTTTCAACACATTCATCATCTTCAATCCATTTTCCTTGGTTACTCTCAATACCCCATATCTTGTTTTTTCTTTTTCTGGATGTGGCTTTGGAGTAAAAGAATTTGGTGTTTTTGTCTCATTCTTTAAGCTAGTCTGCTCTCAAGCGTTGCTTCCAATAGATTTCTTTTTCTCCCAAAAAAAATTATGAATTTGCCTTTCCATCCTCTTACTTTCCTCCCCATTGTCAGTATGCTCATGCTTTTCCTTAAGCCCTTCAAGCTTTTTCATCAGCATCTGAATCTTCATTTTTCTGCCACTAAACTCATCTCAACTCTAATTTTTTAGCCAAGCTAAAGACTTTCTCACAGATTCCAAAAATAGCTGCACTACATTGTTTCTAGACTAATTGCCATGGCTAGCTCACTCTGTTTTGATAATCTCCTTACAACTTTCATAAGAGCTCCACATATCTTCGTAATGGAATCTTGAAAATGTTCTTCTTCTATAGTTCAATCTACTACTTCTTTGCAACAATTTTGACTGTTTCTAGTGACTGTTTTGTTTTTTTTAAGTATTTAAAAAAAAAAAGACACCTACACCCCTAAAATTTAGAGAAATGATTATAAAAACCTCCAAATTTTGATGAGGGACAATAAGACCTTTTTTTGACCATAATACCATTTGACTTCAAAATTCTCAAAAAAAAACCCAAAATCTTATAATAAATGGAAATAGGACATTAAAATACACGTAATAATTTATACATTTCAACATATTATGCTTATTTTATTATATTAAAGTAATTTTTAATTATAGATAGAAACATAATATTAAAATTAAAATTACTTTGAATATTATGTAAAAGTTAATTTCAATATTATTAATGTGGAGATTTTTTAATTGCAAAATCTATTTAACCCAAAGATTTATTTAAAATATTTATAATATTACAAATATATTATTAAAATAAATATAATAATTAAAAATTTTTAATATTATTTTAAATGTCAAAAATAATTAAATATTATTAATCTACTAGATAGATTATGTTATTTATATTAAATTCGTGTTAATTAAAAACCTTTAAAGTCAATTTTCTAATTATTATAGTCAAAGGTATGGACAAAAAGGGGTCTTAGTGTCCCTTTTTTAAAACTTAGAGGTTCTTGTGATCATTTTTCTAAACATTGGGAGTGTCGATATTCGTTTTCCAAGTATTTATTGAAGGGCCAAAAGTCAAGGAAAACCCTGCTATCTCCCACTTGATTCAGATGGTCAGAAATCTCATTACTGTGAGTAATAAAAATTTTGTTTCCATCAATTTAAAAGGGAGATCCACACTTTCCGCTAATATGATTTAATTAATTAATTAATGCCACAAAATCTGAGATAATTTTTTAGAACCAAAAATTTAACATATTTAGCACTATTCTATCACCAATTGTGTTCCTATAATTCTTATTGTAATGCTTCAAATCTTTTTACAAATTTATTCTATCCATTTAATAACTTAACATTTACTATCGTTATCATTGTTATTAATATTATCAAATTTAATCACGATGGTCAATGATTTGAAGATTTATTCTGAGTGAATTGGAGGAAAGGACATTAAAAAACTAAAAATATATATATTGTCAAATTGATCGACAGAACCCATTTTTTTTAGCCTGAAATGGTTTCTATAAAGAAAATCAAAAGTTCAATTGCGCGAGATGAGTTGAACCTAAAGTTAAAAAAAAAATTAAGGAAAAAATTGATTTGATAATATAAAAAAAATCAGGGGTTTTTAGTTGCGAATAGACCTATTTAATATGGCATTTTGAGAGATTATAGAAATTACATGAATATTGGAATTTATTTCCTAAACAACGTGAAATGGATCATCAACTTACATCCCCTGTCCAGATGGTGATTGAGATTTTTAGTGTAGCAATTAACTTTATGGACTAAGATTGACAGAGATTTTACCAATAATAGATAATGCGTGTGGGTGTATGTATTAGCGCAAAGATAAGGGAAAAAAAATCATTTTCTTCTTCTTTTTTCCTATAGGGCCAGGTTTAATGATTTGGATATCATTTGTTGTAATTTTATTTAATCTGTTGCGATTTTTTTATATCAGCAATAAGTAGTAAAAGATTATATTTGTTACTAAATCGCGGTGAGGAAACACTAAAAAGGAAACAAAGTAACTTAAAAGATGGCTTTACCATTTTACAATTTGTATTACATCTCTATAATATTAGGTGAAAAATAAAGTTTTTGCATACAATTTTTCTTTTTCTCATACAATTTTTCTTTTTCTCTCAAAGAAACATCTGCGTGATTTATTTTTTTGTATTACAAAAATGGAGAAAGCCTCGTTTAAGTTAACTTTCTTGTTCGTTCTTTTGATTGTTGCATATGGTTAGTCAATGTCCCAAATATCTCTTTTTTTTCTTTTTTCTTTTTAGGTTTATTACTAGCACATTTCACCTTTTGTTTCATTTTGTCATTATCATGAATTATTGATCTCAAACAATAAAATTTAATTTGCAAGCACCATAGTCTTTGAGTTACCAAGTGCTGAAGCCTACACCGGAGGGTTACCAATTCGTTGTACTCAGGATTTTGATTGTGTGAGAGATTGTCCGTCTAAAAATGGATTTTGCTATAAAGATGAAAACAAACAAACTTGTCCTAAAGGCGTTTGTTTTTGTACTCCACCTAAATCATTGTAAGTTGTGATTTATGAGTGCATCATGTGCGTGAGAAGAAATAAAGTTCTGAAACTACTACATTCATAATAAAAATTCATTTGTAATTGAAGTATTTCACATCGTCCCTTCATGTCAATAAATAAGGTGATTTTAGGAAATTTAAAACTAATTATGGTGTTTGATAATTTTTTAAAAGAGGTTTCATAAAATGACCCGATCCTATACATATTTTTAGTAAAATCTAATCTTTAGAAAGTTTTATCTTTCATACAATTTCATATATATACTCGCATATATTACATAAGCCTAAAAATACCTTTATTCAATTAGAAAATATAATCAGTGAATTTACGAAGATAATTATTATTATGAATTTTTTTTAATTCACGTATATTCCTCAACCTAGCTATTTGTTGTCAATTCTTTTGACATGTGTTTTTATTCCGTCTTGTTTGATTTCCTATGTCTAAGAGTGGAATCAGTATTGGGCTTCCATTTGGTCCTTTTGCACTTAGGCTTGCTTGTTGGGCCATTTTATAGTTAAGCATGCCGGTGACCTTCATATCCAACAATTGCCCCATGTCCTTTGTGCTTTTTGGTACCAAGGTACAAAAGGAGACGAACGAATAAAAATTCATTGTAAACATAATGCATTAATCATGCTATAATCGTCATTTAAAGAAAATCAAGTTGAATTATTTCGTGTTATCCACGAATAAGAAATATAATCACGCAGTAGCTTGCTTGTATAATAATTTATTCATAGAGTTTTTGGGCACGCCAAGAGTTGATTATGGATAAGCTTTTATTTGATTTAGAAGCCTGACCTTAGATACCGGTTCATATTATAATTCTAAACTAAAGATGACTTGTTCAAACCCCAATACCAATGTGATTCATATATATTTCTCACAAACTTATGATTAAAAGTTTAGAAAAAGTTATCTTAAGAAGGTGGGAAAAATTCTTGAGTCTCAATCCGAGTAAATATTTTTCTACATGAAACGCAGCAAAATAATCTCCACAAGTATTAATATGAGTCTCCAAGTTGGATTAGGAATCTCTCCTAATTTTTCTTTCTTCTTTCCTAACCTCTCCTAATTTTTTAAATCTAATAAAAAATGGCTTAATTTTAAATAAAATAAAAAAAGCTAACTTGATTGTCAACATTAAAATTTAAAATTCAATTTTAGCCACTCATTAAACTATGAGAGATTAGGAGAGTTAAAAAAAACTAGAAATAGGAAAAGATCCTTATCCATTGAAGTCATTGATTAATCGAGCAAAATTTTGAGATTATTTGTAGCACTGATATAGCAAGCACCATTTAAATTTGAAAAGACTTTGATTTGTTGGGTGATGAAGAAGAAATACGCTGCTGATCATTCTTGGGATCCTACAGTAGTAATTCAAAGCCAGCGGTCTTAATTAAATTTTAAGAAGTAACCATGTTAGTAAAAATAAGAGATATATATTAGGCTAAAACTAGGATACTAGGAGCCATTGATCTTTATACCTCTTCTTGATAATTGATGTGAGAGGGCCTCCACTATATTTGTGTTAATCCATGCCATGGACCAATGGGCTTTCTTCGACTCAACAGCCCCCTTGCCAAGTAAGCTCAAATGATTACCTATCAATAAAAGGGACATTAACTTAAACGGAGGTTCCAAAAAAACTATTAGACGTGAACGATCCAATGAAATCACCAAAATATAAATAGCAGTAACTCACATATTGTTCTCTGTAATTTGAGAGCACTTAGCTTTTGGATGATAATTTTTATTGTGCATTCTCGATTTGAATAAAAGCAAGATTTGAGTAAAGAAATAATTATTAGCCGAATTCATAAATACATAATTGATTGGTCAATTATCTAATGTATACTCATAAATCCCGCGCAGTAAATCATATTATCTAAGGCTATGAAATTTTTAATGAATTCAATGTTGTTAATTTTTATAATTGATTGCCTAGCCCTATCAAATCAATTTTTGATATGTTTACAAATTATAAGGCAGCAACCAATCCAATTTTATCCACCACATACTTGGTAATGTGGTGACTGTTGTTGAAGGCTCATAAAGGTTTTCTTCTCTTACTCATTAAACTAATGACTCTTGTAAACATGACAAATTGCCAACATTTTTATCATTTTTTGTATCCTCACAAGTACTTTATATATAGTCTAATCAATGTGATTCTACGAATAAATTTTCACCTTTGTTAATGTCTTCATCCATTTTTAATTTTCTGTATAAGCTTAAACAATAAGCTTTTTTCTTTTTATTTTCTCACATATCATCTTTTAAAAAAAATTATAGATTGGCAATTTTGTGCACTTTTTAACTATAATTAATTCAAACGTATATGACTTTATATATATATATATATATATATATATATATATATATATATATATATATATATATATATGATTTTATTCATTCAAAAATTTTTGCCAGAAAACTGAAAAACAAGAAAAAGATATTTTGGTATATTTTATTGTCAACATTAGTAATTAAGAAAAGTAAGAAAAAGAAACTCAAAATTTGTTCTAGGGAAAAAACTATGTTGCAACTGTTGTACGGTATAACAGTTGCTTCCATCGGGATCTACAACAGACAGCTTACACTAACTAAATTTAATGGCTTTGTCTTTATGCACAACAATTGCAATATAGGTGGACCCCTATTCTAGGCATTGAAATTGAAATAAAAATGGTCCAATTAAGTAATAACATTTGACACCTTCAATTGATCGTTTTATCTTCTTCCATTTTTAATTATACTATTAATTTTAAAAACTAATGTTATTAAAAATTTTTAAAATAAAATTAAAAGTATTTTCTTTTTCTTTCTTTCTCTCTCATCATTGCCTGTGATTAGATGGTTTGAATCTCCCCCATAACCATGGGAGTAAAATCGAAAAAAAATGATTAGAGCTTCTTTTAGAAAATATAAAGAAAGGGATGAACAAAATTATCATTTATGAAAATGAATTTTACTAACATATGTCATATAATGGGGTCAAAGTCTGATTGTGAGGGAAGGTCTACGACAAGTCTATAAAAGATTTATGAAGATTTTTAATATCTTGCAAAATATATTCCACAAAATTGACAATACATGACTGGAGACTGAGCATTATATTTCAATTTCAATTCCAATACAAACACATGACTGTAGACTATGACAAGTCCATATTCCAATTCCAACAAAACATTATGTAATCAACTTTTCCAAGGGAATTCAAAAAAAGAAAAACTTTTCCAAGTAGGCTTGGCAAAAGCCCGGCCGGCCTAAGCTCACTGCCCGTCCAAGGCCCGCGGGCAGGCCCCCCACACATGAGGGCCTGGATAAGGGCCCAAGAAAAAGCCCTGACAAAGCCTGTGCCCATTCCTTTTTTTAAAAAATAAATTTATAAATTAAAATAATATAATTAAAATTGAAAAGTAATTTAAAAATAAAAAAGAAAACTTAAATTCTTAGCTTATAAATCAATTATGATTCAAAAAAGTTAAAATTATGATACTAATATCTCTCTTTTGTGTCAATTAATTAAGAGAGTGTTTGAATTAGAAAATTCAGTATTAAAGAAAATTAAAGTTATAGCTTTTATTTGCTTTATTTATTATTTTAATTTGAAATATTCATTTTTTTAAATTTATCTATGGTTATAATAACTTGTTAATCATTAATTTATTTCAAATTTACAATAATTTAAAATAAATTTAAAAAAGCCTATGTCCGGCCCGAGCCCTACCGCAATGGGCCCTACCAGCCTGTGCCCTCATGCTTCAATGACAGTGGGCCTGGACCTGGGCTTGAAAAAGCCCGGCCCAGGCCCGCTGTTTGCCATCCCTATTTCCAAGGCATGTTATGTTGAAGCGCTTTCATGACTGTGGACTGAGCACAACCCAACCCAACTTTTGCCAAGAACCAGTGTTCAAGCCACAATCATCCTTTTTATTATTTTGGGGTTATTCTGATTTTCTTGTTGAGATCCCTTATAATTTTTGTGAATATAATGAATATCTCATTGATTTAAAATTTTGGGGTACCTTTTAACATTTTTTTTTATTGCAAAACCAAATATACAAATGCATATTTTACTTTTACAAGCAAACAGTCAAAGTTATTAGTGTAATGATTTGTCTTTTGTAATACCATTAAAATTGAATTATTCCTATTCAAATTGTGTTCAGAGTATAATAAATAAATCACGACGGTCAATGATTTTAAGACTTATTGTGAGTGAATTGAAGCAAAGGACTCAAAACAAAAAATGTTGCAAATATATATCACAAATGAATCATGCTATAAAACGTTAATGAAAGAAACTTAAGTTGATAAATTAAATAAAATTAAGTTGATCAATTATTAAAAAGTCGATCGATTGTATCAATTTTTTAATACACACACACACAAAACAATACAAAATCTGGGATATTTAATTAATTGCAAAATAGACCTATTTCATATGGTATTTTTACGAGATTATAGAAATTACATTAATATAGGAATTTATTTCCTAATCAACGTGAAATGGAATTAATGGTGGGATCATCAACTTACATTCACTGTCTAGATACTAATTGAGATTGTAATGATCCAACTGAATTTACAGCTAAGACGGATGAAAATTTTACCAAGGGTCATTCTATGATGCCTTGATTAAAGTTACAGCATCAATACCGTAAAACTTGTAAATTGAAGGTAAAGTGAGTAAATTAATATAAAACTAGTAAATTGATGTATTATAGTAAATAAAACAAAAACTTACAAATATAATATAAAACTTGTAAATCAACATTAGGTGCAAAATAAAACGTAAATTTTAGAAATTAAACATAAGATTTGTAAAAGAAGGATAAAACAAGTAAATTAATATAAAACTAGTAAATTGATGTATTACTAGTAAACAAAACAAAAACTTGCAAATATAACTTAAAGCTAGTAAATAAACATTAATAGTAAAATAAAACATAAATTTTAGAAATGAAGCATAAGACTTGTAAAAGGAAAGTAAAGCAAGCAAATTACTATAAAACTAATAAATCGATGTATCATTAGTAAATAAAGCAAAAACATACAAATATAACATAAAACAAGTAAATCAATATTAAGTACAAAATAAAACATAAATTTTGTAAACTATGCCCAAAACTTATGAATAAAAGGTAAAATAAGTAAATTAATATAAGAGTTACTAAAAAAAAAGCTCTTATAAAATAAAAAACTCATTATAATGTTTATTACCTTATATATTTATTGATTTTTTTTAAATTAAATTGAATAATGCTAGTTTTGCATTTATGTAGCACATGTGATGTTCTATTAAGGATGAAATTTATTCGCAAAATCAGATTTTGAAAAAAAATATTATTTTAATATCTTTCATAGTTGTTGTAAGATAACGTTATCTTGCATCTTTCTACACTTCATCAACAACAACCCTAAATGGTCTCTTAAGTAAAAGTAGAAAGTTTGAAATTACATGAAGCATATATAGAACTCAAAATTAGATCTAATTTTATTGATATATCATATATGTGCCTAGTAATATAAGAATATTTATTTATTTTTACTTGATCCACATCAAGATAAATAATTGCACTTAATTAACTTGTGTAATAAACAAATATTATTATAGAAAATGGGTAAAAAGATTGTACAAATGTCTTAGAATAAATATAAAATTTATGGTTAAGCCAATTCAATAAAACTTATTCCACTTTTTTTAGTACAATTTTTTTGTTTAATTAACGAGTAATTTTTTCTTTGTTTAATTAAAGAAAATATTTTTAGTAAGTGAATAAAATATTTTTCACTAAAATTCTGCAGAAACAATGTTAATTTGTAAATAATTACTAATCTTATATAAATTTACTTGTTTACTTTATATTTACTAGTTTTATTTGTAATTTACAATATTTATACCTATCACAGTACTGGTGCCGTAATGAAGAATTTTCCTTTTACCAATAGTAGAAAATGTGTTTGTACATGTTCATGCAAAGATATAAATTTTTTTTCTTTTTTTCCTCTTTCCTATTGGGCTAGATTTATTGATTTGAACATTAATCTGTTGTAAGTTTATCTGATTTGTTGTGATTTTTCTATAAAATAACTTAAAAGTTGAATGTACCATTTTACCATTTGTATATTACATCTCTATAAATATTGGTGAAAAACAAAGTACTTGCATGCAATTTTTTTAGATTTCTTTTCCGCTGAAAGAAACATGCTGCATAATTTTTTCTTTACACTAAATGGAGAGATTAAGTCTTGTTTAAATTAACTTGCTTGGTTGTCCTCATGGTCGCTGCATACGGTTAGTTAATGTCTCAAACATCTTGTTCTCTTTATATATTTTTTGCTAATTACTAACATATTTTGCTTTTTATTTTATTTCTCCATAGTCATGAATTATTGATCTCAATCTGCAGGCACCACAATCTTTGAGTTACCAAGTGCTGAAGCCTACACTAGAGGGTTACCAATTCGTTGCACCCAAGATTTTGATTGTGTGAGGGATTTTCCATCTAAAAATGGATTTTTCTGTAAAGATGAAAACAAGTAAATATGTCAAAGGTTTTTGTTTTTGTACTTCACCTAAATCATTATAATTTATGATTTATGAGTGTATCATGAGTATAACAAGAAATAAAATTCTATAGAAACTATGATAAAAATAAAAATTTATTTGCAGTAGAGGCATTTCACATTATCCATTCATGTTAACAAATAAGAAGTTATTTTGAGAACCAACTGGGAGGCTCAAAAGTGATTTTGAGAAGTTTAAAACTAATTACGGCGTTTGGTGATTTTTTCAAATTTTCTTTAGTAAAATCACCTAACCCTATAACATATTTTTAGTAAATGTTAATCTTGAAAATTTTTTATCTCTCATACAATTCCACATATATCCTCATATTTATTATATATACCTAAAAATACATTTTTTAATTAGAAAATACAATCAATAAATTTACGAAGATAATAATAATAATAATTTTAAAAAAAAATCACAGACACTCCTTAACCATATTTCTGAACCTAGCTATTTTGTTATCAAATTTTTTTTAGAGAATAAAACAAAAAGAAATAAAATTAATAAATGTGTTTTTAATAAGTCTTGCTTGAAGAAGATTCCATTTGCAGTGTTTTGTGTGTCAAAAGTAGAAACAATATTGAGCTGCCTTTTGGTACTTCCGCTGTTGGGTTTCTTAGTGGGCCCTTTCATAGGTAAACCTGCTGGGGATTTTCGTATCCAACAATTTCCCCATGTCCTCCGTTGCGTCAGCACCAAGCTGCAAAAGCCCACGAACAAATAAAAAATCATCGTAATTATCGTGACTGAAATAATTTGAATTATTACAAGCGTTATCCAAGAAAAAGAAATATAATCCTACAGTAACTTGCTTGTATAATAATAAGAGTTGATCATTGATAAATTTTTATTTACTTCTATAATAATTTGTTATCTTTCTTTTTCTTCAAAAGATAATTTGTTATCCCAAGACCAACGCGGTTCTTATATATAGCTGATTAAAAATTGAAAAAAAATTATTTTAAGAGAGAGTGAAAAAAAAATATTAAGTCTCAACTCATCCTAGTAGATATGTATATATAAGAGAAATGGTAAAGTTTGTCAATCACACACTCTTCTTGCTTTATATAATTATATTGCAAGGTGCGATTCTAAATGTGAAAGTCTAGATTCTAGACATTAACTATCTGAATTTAATATGTAAAATTTATTTGTTTGTCATTTGTTTAGTATAATCAAACTTTAAAAGTGAATGCAAAGTAGCGAACTTGTTGGGTTTGTGCTTGGGTCCATCATTTTCGTTTATTTTTAAGATAAATGATTTTTTAATTTAATTAATTAAAAATTAAAATACTAGTGGAGGCAATCGAGATTTTAATTGAGATTTTTAAATATTTTAAATAATAAATTGGTGTAAATTTTGATTTTAAATCTCAACTGATTTTAAATGAATTTTTAAAAAATTTATATTGAACTAAACTCTATATGGTTCAAGACGGGATCCCGAATCCTAGTAAAATTTTGGATAATTCAACCAACTTAAAGGTAATATTCTAAAATTATATGAATTGAATAGGTAGCATAATTGTAAATATCTTGAATAAATTGGGCAATATAAAAATAAAAGAAGCCATTAAATTCAAAAAATAAGACAGGACACATGTGCTTGATGAATAAAATGACAATTATCCTCCAACCACCCCTTGTTTTAAGCTTTTTCAAAAGATTTTTTGTTCGGAAAATTCCACCTAAAGTTTACAAAATTTATCATTATTCCACTGCTGCCTAAACTTCGTGAGAGAATTTAACATAATAGTAATATAGTGATTGTTTTGTCCCTTTAATGTAAAATTACTATTTCACCTAAGCCAAATGACAAAAGAAAAAAAAAACACGACTTTTTTAATTCTTTGCAATTTAGATATTAAATAAAAATGAATAAAATAATCAAAATTATAATAATTGAAACAAAATAACCAAAATTAAAATGAAAATAATTAAAAGAATTAAAACCCAAAACTAATCCCAAGCTCAATCCAATAATCAAATCAAAATCAAACACTAAATATTATGCAAATTTTATTATACTCATAAGCACGTGAATCTATTGTAGAATATATTTATAGTGACAAGTGTCAATCCCAAGAGAATATAGATTTAATTGTGTAAATGGTTAATTTTCTAAATGTGTATGTGAACTAGTTGGAAGTCATTTCTTTAATATAAAATGGCGAGAATGAATTAAAGATGAAACTATGTAAAATGAAGCACCTGAGCCTCTAGATTCACACTTAACATTTCGCCATGGGCTTAGTATTTCTTTTTTATTCCAAATAATTTATGGGGGGTATACCCACTCCTCATAAGTCTCACTCTAGTAAATATAATATCAAGCGCTTAGTGTGCTAATGTGTAATGATCTTCTATTAAGTGTGGTGTCAAGTATACATTGTTTCTACAACGTGGCAAGACCGCTCATAAAATAACTTAAATATAATGTCTGTCAACACTGAGTCAAGACGACCCACAAATACTATAGGGAAATCTCTTTCTAATAAATATAGTGTAAAACACTCACTGTGCCAAACAATAACGATCTTTTATTAAGGAGCCGATATACTATACAAAATCTAGATAAGATGCACTATCTGTTGACAATGAGTCAAAACAACCATATAAATAAGAGAGGAAGAGTAAATAAACCTACCAAATTAAGCCATCAAAATAGGATTATGTTCTGAGCTCCAATTCACCAAATTAGTTGCTGCTAAGTTATAAAAATGATTTGTCCAGCCTTTAATGTATATAAATCTATCTAATTTCTCCTCAATGTAATATGGCCCAAATCTCCTATTAGACCAAATGAAGGGATGGCCTTGACTGCCCATATCCATCAATTTCTAATCCTAAACAGTATTTCTAATCTCACTAATGGCATTTAAATCTCTATCATTACCACCATTTTTCTCATCTAAATGGAGAATCTGATTAAAGTCACCAAAACATAGCCAAATAGATAAACCTACTAGCCTTCTGAGTAGAGTTCAAGTGTGCCTTTTTAAGTTGCTTCTAGATGACCATAGATCTCGGTACATCTCACCTATTTCCCTCGTTCCATTTGTACTTCGGCATCAATATGGTGGTTGCTGAAGGAGGTTATATTAACATTAATTTATGAATTTCACATTAATGTTAATCCTCCAAAGCATAAAGTATCTTAGTATTTATAAAATTTTATAAATAAAGAAAGTGTAAGGTCTTCGATGAAATTTGACGATAAAAGATGAATTAAGGGACACGGCACCAGTAGCCCACGGGCAGACCAACAAAACTCAAAAACATCATAACCATCACCAAGACAAAATACCAAAGACCTACAAGAGTCTCCCACACATTTTATACCAAAAAAAAGGAAAAACAATCTTCTAAATAATCATGCCTCGCTATTACAGCCATAGAATTTGAGAAATTTTAAGTTCTTTTGTCAATAATAATTAAAAGAATAAAATTAATTATGTGTAAATTTACTGTTTCGAAAGGCTGTCTTTGGTAGCGAATTACCATTTTCTGTTTTTCAAAAATGTGAAAATGAAAAACACGGTTGGCAGCCCTCAAAATTGGAAAAATTATCGTTTTTAATGGAAATCACATAATTCTCAGTTAGGAAATTGGATAAAATCACAGCTGGATTTATGCAGATCTACTGATTAAATTTAACTATTAAATTTAATTTTAATAATAATTATTGACTAAATCTAATGATTAGATTCAACTATAATACTGCGTGAATGTAAGATTACAGCTATAAATCCTAAGAAATTTAAAAATTCTCCACGGTTTCTCAATGTACACGGGCCCCACTAAGGACTTTTTATGATTGCAAGATCTTTCAAATTAAAATTGTACCGCACAAGTTCAATGCTATCAAATCATCAAAAAAAAATTTAACTACCATTGACTATTGATCATTTGATGATGTATAGAAAGGCAAACCCTAATTGTGAGATGTAGTATCTTTAAGAGTATCCTAAATTACATTATTTTATTTATTATTTTTATTTTTTTATAGGATATTAATATTAGCGTTGAGTTATTATAAGGTTTGTTATTGATTAAGACTTTTTACATTTCAACTTAGTCTAAATTTTCATAGAATTTCTTAAAAATTTAGCTTATTTTGTCTATCGATTTGTTTTATTTTGTCTATCTTTCATATTAATTATTATTTTGATTTATAAAAAGTTGGATAATATGTATTTTTTTAAGTCCTCCATATTAGTTATTATTTTGATTTATAAAAAATTGATGTTACTAATGATTTTTTCTATTTTTCTTATTAGTTATTATAAAAAAGTCATTCATATTTTCTAAAAACACTTTCATTTATAAAACATTTTTTTCTCTTTTTTTTGTCTCCAATTTTCAGACAAACAAAAGACAATCAATCATATTTTTATTTCTTCATTTACTAGATACTGTTTAAAAAAAGCCAACCAAATGCATTTTCAAATTTGTCAAAAATTGATCAATTCTAAACTAAAAAATAATAAAACAATAAGAAAAATATGTTCTAACTCTGATGATAAAAAATAACTCCAATTTAAATTGAATAGAATTAGGTAAACGCAACATACACGATGTCAGCGAGACCATCTTTTAAGGCCGCTGGCCAAATTGAGTTTCGTAGAACATATTTTTCTAAATAGGTTTATCTGGTATGGTATCCAAAATCTCGTTTTTCTATTTTCTGAAAAATATTTTTAAAAAATATAAAATTTATTCTACACTTTTAATAAAAATAAAAAATAAAAAATAATTTTTTTCTTTTTTTTATTTCTCAGTACAGTATTAAATTACATAATAAACAATTTTCTTCCAAAAATAATACTAATAACATCATCAACCATAACAACAAAACATTATTATTATTATTATTATTAGTACTACTACTACTATTACTACTATTATTATTATACCCAAAAAATCAATTTCTCTCACAATAATCTTTTCCTTTTATATACATTATTATATTTATATTTTTATATATTAATTAAATCAAATATGTATAATTTATCATTTTTTAAACAAGAAAATTAACAATATCACCTAATTTATTTTTTAAAATTAAAATAATCAAACTAATTAAATAATAAAAATAATTATGCATTACTTAATATCGATTTTATGAAAATTAGTCTAATAATAATTATTTAAAATATTCCTACCGGGCTTGTTTTACTTTTCTCATTTTTAAGGTTTAATTTTGAAAATTATACCACACATATTTTTAAATTTTAAAAATAAATTTAAAAATAACATTCTCGTTCTATTTTTATTTTCTATTTTTATTTTATGAGAGCAGTAATTAGAAAACTATACCCAATGGGACATAGATTTCTTGAATTCATAATATAACAATGAGATTGATTCAAAAATCTACTTGATAAATAAAACACACGCGTGTAAGTGTCATTTTATTGAAATTAAAATGAACAATAACCTTTTTAAATCCTAAAAAAAAAAAAAAAAAATTAACCATTGACTTGACTGACACAGAAATAGAAACAAAGGAAGAATAAGAATTGCGACTCAGTCTTCAGTTGCTGACATGTCAACTGTCAATTGGTCTTCAATCAAACACCACTTTGTAAAATTCTCCCGTGTTTCTTTCTTCACAAACACTCGTTCGCTTATCTTTCTCTCCCATCAAA
Organism: Atalantia buxifolia; assembly: GCA_030444775.1. NCBI lineage: Eukaryota > Viridiplantae > Streptophyta > Magnoliopsida > Sapindales > Rutaceae > Atalantia > Atalantia buxifolia. Next base: position 20,228,691 of record CM059831.1, on the reverse strand, counting down.
CAACATTTGTACAAACACAAGCAAGTCCTCGAAACGTTTTTCGAGCAAAACCATCGTCTCGAAACGTTTCGGTTCCCGTTTCCGTGCTTCTGTCAGATCAGCCTCGCTCGTTCGCTCCAAATGCTTCTGTTTTGACAAATCTATATCTATAATGGATTAAATTATAAATAAAATTAAATAAAATAATTGATTTAGGAGTTCAGCTTTTGTAGTGAGATCTAATTTAATCAATCAGATGGCGAGGAATAGATCATCATCATCATCATCATCAAGTGGCAAATTGAGGTACTGTAATCCGGCTTATTACCTGAAGAGACCGAAGCGTTTGGCTATGCTTTTGATCGTGTTTGTTTCTGTTACTCTGGTCGTTTGGGATCGCCAGACTCTTGTTAGAGAACACGAGGTATTTTTTTTAAAATTTCTTTAATCTAAAAATTATGAATATTGTTTGGTTGTTTGATACTTGTTAATTACATGATGATAATGGCATTGGACATTTCGTTTATGCAAAATGTTATGTATAATTATTAGAGATATTATATAGAATCTGAGCCGTTGATTTGATATGATCTCAGTTTGGAATCTATATTGATTCTTCAGAATCAATGGTCTCCGTTCCATCATTGTGAGGAATGTAGATTGTTTGATATTCTCTTAAATCCAGCTGAAGTTTGATTAAATATACCATTGAGCTTGGTGGTTCTAGGATCTCATTTTGAGCATTTATGTATGAGTATTGAGCAAGAATAGACAGTTAGAGCTGACGATAACCGGTATTTATACCGGAACTTGGATCTAAGAGTGCTTTACATTGAAGGAAACTGTGTTACCTGTTAAGAGTTCAGTGCAAGTTTTTATGATAGAAAGAGTAGAAGCCAATTGTAGCTAGAATTGTAGTTACCAATGCCGTAGTTACCAATGCGGGAGGTCCTATTACTATATTTTAGAATATAAGTAACATGAGAAAAACATTGACTGACGAATTGGGATTGCGTCCAGTTACAGACAAATGAAGTTTTAGGTAATTTGTTTAGTTCATTTTCGAGATCCGTTCTGAAATGAGAAATTACCAAGATAAGTACTTGACTCACTTGAACTTCGATGGCAATGAAGACCAAAATATCCACATCTAGAATATAGGCTCCCAGCAGCTAAGGTAGGAAGTAGATTTATTTAAATTATTACTCTTTTGGTAAGAAACCGGAAAACTTACTGAAGATAAAGAATCATTACAGTAAAGTTGATCGGTTGTCCACTGAGTAAGCAAAAACTAAAATTTTCTGTGCTATACAAAAATATACCCAATCATCTATCACCCCTCTAGAAGGCCAAACCAGCTTTTATACTCTATCTCTACACCCCCTTCCAATTGAGATTAACAAAGAAAAATGATGATTAAACAATTTTGAGGGGTCCATTGAGTTGTTTCAAAAGATTGAGGAAGGCTGAAGTTGAGAGGGGACAACAGTCCTTGAAAAGACCTACACTAATTTGTATGTCTTGCACAATGAGAAGTTAGTGGAACCTACTGGGTGGATCATTTACCACCCTTCTCGCACATCAAGACGAATAATTGAATTTACAATAAATGGGTGAACAGGTGATGGATTTATTGTCCTGGTCATTTATTTGTTGTTGACGTGAGTAGATTACATCCATATATTTTACTCTAAAAGTGAAAATCATGTTAGAGCTTGATCTGAAGTACAAATGGGTTATTCACGAAAAGCAACCAAGGAGAACAAGGAGAAGACCAAGCTAGAATTGATAATATGGATACATGTAAGGAAAAAGTGAGGGCTAGGAGAAGCTAGGCACCAAGTTTTTGTTTCTTGAACATGTCAGCCTTGAGTTGCAAACAGGATGCTTGATTCCATTACAAGTAATTTGTCAAAACTGCACCACATATGTAGCACGATTTTATAGGTATTAACCAATAAAGTAAATAAACGAACAAAGTAGCTAAATGTTATTTTCAAAGAGATTAGTTGGTTTGGATGAGGATTACAGAGTAACAAGATGAAGAGGGATATAAAAGAGGGAGTGGGAGATAGAATGAGAAGTTTACTTTTGTATTCTTTTCCTCCCTGTCCTATATTTTATTTTTAACATCTTGATTAAAATGTATTTACTTAGTACACTACTAAATGACACAATGCCCTATTGTGGCCATGTTCATCAAGCAAATTCTTATATAATTTATTTTATGTGTGAGCATAAGTTCTTATATAATTTATTTTATGTGTGAGCATAAGTTCTTTGGTGGATATATACAATATATATTCAGAAATGAATTTACCGTAAACTTTTTTCTCTGTCAATTTTTTTTTTATTTTACTGGAAATTAGTTTGCATAACAAAATTCTTTTTTATCGCAGGTTGAACTTTCCAAGTTAAAAGAAGAAGTTACTCAATTGCAAAATATGGTAGGAGTTGTCAACCTTAGCATTCTCTTATCTTTCTCTTCTACTCTTTTCTTTTTTCCTTTTTCTGCTTCTTCCGGAGTTGGATAAAAGAGGGACGAAGAAGGATGGGTGGTGGGAGATTGGGGGTGAGGAGAGGAGGGGTTGGGTATATCTTGGCTATTGTTGTGCATCTGCCAAAGGCCCCATAATTTCTGATTGATATAATGAAATATATATGCAAAAGGCCTATTATATTTCCCTTTATCTGTCTTCAATGCTATTTGTGTGACTAATAATGCTACAAGTGAATTCTTAAGCCACGAGCAGCACCCTGAATTCAACCTTTATGGGCAGTTTTCTAAGGGATTCTTAACTGTGGTTTTGATGCAAAATTTATTCTTTCAGCTGGAAGAGATAAAGAATAACCCTGCCAATGTAATTGGAAAAATTGATCACATAAAACAAGCTAAACACCCCCCTGGAAACAAGGCATTTGTGGAGGATCCTATTGATATCCAGCGAAAACAGAAAGTAAAAGATGCTATGATTCATGCATGGAGTTCATATGAGAAGTATGCATGGGGCCAAGATGAACTTCAGGTATGTTTGAGTGAATGATATATACTGTTGGTAATGCAAATTAACATGGATTAGATATATTAATTGTTAGCTTCTCTATTCCATGTTCCTTTTTTTTGGAGAATTAGTGACTGCTCTTTTTCCTCTGAATTTATGTTCGACAGACACATCTTGTCGATCATGGTTTGTAAATTAAAAATAAAAACATTACTTGACACAAACGGGGGCAAAAACAATTGAAACTTGAATTATGGGTTGAAATGTTTGGAATTTAATTTAATTCTAAACATGAATACTCGCTGATAAAAAGCACTGAACTGCAAAAAATTTCTCTAGTTTATTCTTTTGTGAGTGAATTGGATAATACCATATATTCTGATACTTTCACTTATTTTTAGTGTCGAGAAGTTTACTTCATTGTTTTTTTTATATCTTCATTTCCCCATCAGGGCCTGATTTCAAAAACTGTTGAAGGCTGGTCATAAAATGCCTGGAATTGCCCTTCTGGGCAGAGCTGAGATGGGCCAAAGCCCTAGTCCCTGTGAAGCTTTCATGAAAAGGGGTAGTCTTGTGTGTGAAAATAGCATTTTGTGGTCAAACCACCCCAACCCAACTAAGAAGAACTGAACTTTGTTGGACGAAAAATGAGAAATTTTGATACGTCATATATTGGTGTCACTGAATTACTGGACTAGTTTTTTTATATTCTCTCTCTCCTTCTCTCTCTCTATTTTTTATTTTGTTTTTGTTAATAACAGTTATGTTCTCCCGCTTGGAAAAAAGGGGTGATTCTTTTTTTTTGGGCTGGATCCTTCTAAGTACATGGTTAACTGTAAATCTTGACATGCATTGCTTGGGCTTTTTCTTGTGCTGCCTGGATCATGGAAAGGCTTAGGGAAAATGTTTCAATTTGAAAACCACCAATGCTTTATAAACTAGGTTTTTTAAGTTTTGGTTGTACATGCTTCCTTTATAATGAAATCCAATGTTAAGATGAGTTCTGCATCAATTCCTGAACTTGCAAGATATCATTTGTCGACAAACTCTTAGCTTATTGTTTAAAAGTTTGAATTTAGTTTCCACATACAAACAATATGAATTTTATTTATATGGCCTTAGAAGTAACATGCTAATTTTACCTTTTCATTTCTCCCATTATTTTTGTTAACAGCCACAGACTAAGAATGGGGTCAACAGCTTTGGTGGTCTTGGAGCAACTCTAATTGATGCTCTCGATACATTATACATAATGGGTCTGGATGAACAGTTTCGAAGAGCTAGAGAGTGAGTTTCCTTTCGTGGATTCTCTCTTTCACTTTAAATTGATTTGTTCCTATTTCCCTTTGATGTTTCTTTTGCATCATTCCAATTCTTGCAAAACCTTGAACATAAAGTCTTTTAAAGTTATGTTCTAAAATGGCTTATTAAAATGAATCTTGCCTGCTCCTTTTCAAAACAGATAAATTATTGAAGGCTTAAATCTACTTATTTACTGATTGGCACAATATAGACCATTTATTCAGCAAAGTAGCAACTGCTTCACCTCTAAAACCACTGCCTTATTAAATAAGTGCAGCTATTGCAACTTAAAAACAGGAAATAGGCTAACAATTTTGAAATTGCTTATTTCCTTATGAACTTATTTTATTCATTGGAGATGAGGATATATACATTAGGAAAGTTGAATTCCATGCAATTTAAATTTCAAAAAGACTGTCTATTCTCTTACTATTGCCCTGGTTAAGTGACTCTATTCAAGATAGTTTCTTGAGCAAAGCATCTATCATACTTTTAAAATTAGTGTATGTGCGAATGAGTTGATTGACTTTATTATGCGGCCTCAATTTTGAAATTTGAGTCCCTTTGAACCTGGGTATGTTCTACAATTCTCTCAGCCTTATATGAGTCACTTCTGAGGAGTTAATGGTTTATTTAACATATCATTGCTCTGTTCGTGATTTATGTAGCCAATTAATCAAACTTTGTCCCGATTTTTTCACAGGACAGTAGTTTCTTGGCCTCCAGTTGAGATGTTCTCCTAGCTGTTGCATACTCCTGGTTGTTTTTGCAAGTTTTTTGGATGCGTTTGATTTTCAAAAGTTGTACATTATGCTTGAAGATATTATTCTTCATGTGTTTCCTATCTTGTATTTCTAGCTTTGTAGTTTGTGTCATGACTTCAAATCTCATTTGACCTACTGGCACTTTTCTTTCATTCTCTTTTTGCCCTCACTTTCTCCATGCATAATTCTCCCAGTTTTTTCATCATCTCTTAATGTTTATGTAGTATTAAATGTGTCTCCCGGAGACCAATGATTGGTGATATTTGAATGAGCATTCTCAATATTTTGCCGTGAAGAGGACTCAAACCTCCACACTCTTTAGCACAAGATTTTGAATCTCACTTATCTAATTTTTTAATGCCATTCTTTTGCAGGTGGGTTGCAAACTCGTTGGATTTCAACAAGTCATATGATGCTAGTGTTTTCGAGACAACCATAAGGTTGCGTTACCAGGTTTAATTCATGGTTGATTTTATTTTGTGAAACAAGTGTCAGTGGCAATCGCTGTTTTCTTTTTTTTATAATTTCTTGGGGGAAGGACAAGTAATGTTCCTTTGCTGACTCATTTCTTTTTTGATATTTCAGAGTTGTAGGTGGACTTCTTAGTGCATATGACCTTTCAGGAGACAAAGTTTTTCTCGAAAAAGCTAGAGATATTGCAGATAGATTGTTGCCAGCATGGAATACTCGCACTGGAATTCCCTATAATGTTATTAACTTAGCACATGGAAATCCACATAACCCTTCATGGACAGGGGTAAGTTGTTAGCTTTAACTTCTAGCATTCACTTTATTTGTACTATTTAAACATGATTCGTCACATTTCATGGCATCCTTTAAGTTGATTATGCTCTTTTTCTTTACGTTTCCCTTGACCCCAGCAAAAATTTCATTATGGTCACTTGGGAAGCTCCTGGCCTGCTGTTAGATCAGCAGGTATTTGGTTGGCTTCAAATAAATATGGTTCTTCTCAAGTTTACAGCTTTCTGTCTTTCTTCAAAAAGTTTCTTCCATCTATTCTTTCAGCATTTTCTGTTTCTTTGACAGTTAACTGCTAAAAGTAAATGCCACGGAGTCTTGTTGTAAACCTGTTCCATTATCATGCATAACATAGTTTACACTAGTCTCTTAGTAGATTGTTTTGTCCTTTGTCATAGCTCATGTGTGTCTTATTGAGCCTGTGTTGGGTCTTTTGTCCCACTCATTTGTTCACGAATGTATATTTGATTTGATTGCTCTTCTGCCATTTCCCATTTCATAGGGTGAGAGCATTCTGGCTGATTCTGGTACAGAACAACTAGAATTGATTGCTCTTTCACAAAGAACGGGTGACCCAAAGTATCGGCAGAAGGTATGTTCTTGTGTTTATGCATGTGGAAATATGTTATTCATCATTCTTGTGTTTGAATTTGCCACTTAATGTTTGACATCTTACAAATTAGTGCTAATTATTCATATTCGTATGCACTAAGAGGTTAGTTTGAAGACCAAAAGTGTTCAGGGAGTAATCAGTCAATAGTTCACTTCTCTTTCTGAAGAATGATTTGTTTGGGTGAATGGATCCTGTTGATGGTTGCAAACTGATGTTTCAGGCTGAGAAAGTAATAGTGGAGCTTAATAAAACATTCCCTGCTGATGGCCTGCTTCCCATCTATATTAGTCCTGACAGGGGAACTCCATCATACTCGACCATAACCTTCGGTGCCATGGGTGATAGGTATTCACCGCTTGAACATTTATTATCATTTATGTGATCTTAGTTGGGTTTAACATTTCATCATCTATGATTTAACCTCTTTTACTTTCTAGTTTCACTTCTTAAGGTCAGTAAAGGAGTACAATTTTGCAAGATTGGTTAAGAGTTTTTGGTTAACAATGAAATTTTATTGCAGCTTTTATGAATATTTACTCAAAGTTTGGATTCAAGGGAATAAAACCTCAGCAGTGAAGCCTTATAGGTGAGGAGATTTTGTTCTCATATGTACCTGCATTTGGATCTGCAACCACTCAACCACTGCTGCTTGCTGTTTGCAGTTTATTTTCTTATGTGAAAGCCAAAGACAAACATGCTACTGTAAAATTTAGATGTGATGGGGGCTGGACTGGTCAATGTGATTAAATATTAAATGATTCTATTTTCACTGGGATTTTGGTGGAAAGGAAATTTTTTCAGCTCCATACACTTTAGCTGTCTTCTCAGATAAAGCCAACAAATTAAGGAGTCGGTTACAAATGCATTACAATGTACTTTTATTTCTCCAATAGTAGCTTCCACTTTCTAATTCTGAAATGTTAAAAAAAGAAAAAAAAAATCTTTACAATGGTACACGTTTGGGATAATGAGTCCGATCGAATTCACATTTCAGTGTGGAAAATTACTGGGACTGAAAAAAAAAAAAAAGAACAAATGACAACTAATGCAGGATGGATATCATGTTTTAATATTTAAAGTGTCTGCAATTGTGCTCTGGTCAAGACTCAACCTGTTTCTCTCTCTAGTATTCAGGTGTCTGTGCTCCTAAATTTCTTGATGTCAAAGTTTTGTTGTGGAATCTTTCAAGCAGGGACATGTGGGAGACATCAATGAAAGGTCTATTAAGCTTGGTTAGGAGATCAACACCATCGTCTTTTACATACATTTGTGAGAAGAATGGGGACTCGCTGATAGACAAGGTAATACTCGGTTACACAACTGTAGGGATGCATTAGTAATTGCTAGATATTGATGGCTATTTTGACACCATGCCTATGCAGATGGATGAATTAGCATGCTTTGCTCCAGGAATGATTGCTTTAGGATCTTCTGGTTATGGATCCGGTGACTCTGAGAAATTTCTCTCTCTTGCAGAAGAGGTATTCCTTCTGTCTCACTTCAGAAAATATCTTAATACCCAAATTTTGTGCAAGAACAAGAAAAAAGAACATTGTTTTGTTAGCTCATATAAGTTGTGGTGAATAATGCAATGTCTTCACCTCCAATTTTAAGGTACCGTTTTAAGATACCGTATGACATGATTTTTGAAATTGAATGAAGTTTCGATCACATATATATGAATTTTGTTTGGCAAGAATCATCTGGGATTACCAAATTACCGTGACTTTGAAACTGATAGGTTATTAAACATTTCAAAGGAATTTCAAGAAAGAAATGGACGAATTTTTGAAAGCTCTGGGAAAGATTTTCAAAATTGAATGAAGTTTTGATCATATATACCTGGATTTTGTTTGGAAGAAGCATCTGGGGTACCAAATTATCTATTAAGACTGATAGGTTATTGAAGTCAAAGGAATTTCTAGAAAGGGGGAATGATGATTTTGAAAGCTTGGCTGGGGAAGATCATTAACTGTTTTATGTGATCAGGCAAAAATTTAGGGTGCTTTATTCTTTGGGCATCAGGGACAAGAATTTTAGGAACTGTTTTTCTTTTACATAAATTCAAATTGGGAAGTGTTTTGCGCTAAGTTGAATATCGTCTTGATTTTTACAGTCAGTGTTTTATCTTTGGCTTGAGTGGAAGGGTTCTTTGTAAATAGATTTTGGGGTTCTGCCAGGCTGATCCTGGTCTTTTTGACTGCTTGTTCACTTTTTTGTAAACCTCACATTGTTTGGAATATAATTCAAGTTTCTGTTTCTTAATAAAAAAAAATGATAGAAGGACATAAAATATGCGTGTCTGTCGGTGTCTCTTATTGCCGATTGGTTTGGCCTCTTGAAGCAAGAGGTCAAGTGTTCAATTCCAAGGAGAGATTTTTAATTTGGGTTGGGGAGGGAAGAGAAAAATATTAATAAATCTCTGATTGAATGCAAGATTTACCAGATACATATGGGTGTTGGGTGATTTGTTTGGGGTATAAGACCAAGATGGTTTTGGATGAATCTCATATTTGGTTAATCTTTTCTTTTCCTAGTAGGCCACTAGTTAAAGGAATAAACCAGAACCAAAATTTTAATTTGAAATATAATTTAATTTGGATTGCTGACCTAACCATTCATTAGCTTCTATGTGCATGTTCCTATCTTTCCCATATCAAAACCAAGGATGATGTGAGATGAGTTTTTCACTGGATGGTTCTGTCTTTTTTTGCAGCTTGCTTGGACATGTTATAACTTCTACCAGTCAACACCGACAAAATTGGCCGGAGAGAATTACTTCTTTCGTGATGGGCAGGTTTGTAGTTTTTGTATTATCAAATGAATTTTCAATATTTAAGGTACTGCTGTTTACCAGTGCTCATTTGTTACATTTTCAGGACATGTCTGTGGGCACATCATGGAACATACTGAGACCCGAGACTGTTGAATCACTTTTTTACTTGTGGCGTCTAACTGGCAACAAGACATACAAAGAGTGGGGTTGGAACATATTTCAGGCATTCGAAAAGAACTCCCGAATAGAATCAGGATATGTTGGACTGAAAGATGTAAGGACACCTCAAACCTCCAACATTAAATAAGATCTTTTTCTATAAATATTCTGTATGCTTCAGTAAATTTTCATGAAAAAGCTGACGTGATACAAAACTAGGGATGCTTTTTTAGAAAATGCGCTTCTCTTAGTATCTTTGACTGTAAAGCCTCAGTAGTAGAGAATGTTTGATGTTTTGTTTTAAATAGTTGTTTGCATTAGTGAGCATAGTCTGCTGACTATACACAAAAGCAATTGCCATTGGCAGAAACTTAGCTAAATCTTCGGACAATCTATAAGGCCATTTATGAGCCGACATTTGGTAAAAAACGGAGAAAATGTTTTTAAATGTTTTGGTTAATCAATCTTTTGTTAAATATTTTTCTATTTCTTCTGCATATCTATCCTTTCCGGTGGATTTGTTAATGTGCTCTTATTTATACTGCTAATGAGCTCTTATTTATTACGAATGATTGTTGTGTTTTCTCAGGTTAATACTGGTGACAAAGACAACATGATGCAAAGCTTCTTTCTTGCAGAGACACTGAAATATCTGTATCTTCTTTTCTCCCCCACAACAGTGATCTCATTAGATGAGTGGGTTTTCAATACAGAAGCCCACCCATTAAAAATTGTGACCCAACGTGATGGAGAGATCTCTGGGAGATCGGGTGGCCACCATAGACCAAATATCAGGTTACGCGGTAGGAAGGGAGGTCGATTCGTTGATGATATCAGGATTCATTAGCTGTTATCTATTTTTGGTTGAACAAATTTGATAATTCCAGGCTCTAATCAGATGAAGAGCCAGAGAGTTAGAAAGCTGGTGTACTCGAAATCAGATCCAGAGCCTGATGAATTATGCTGTTCCCTTTTCGGCAAACAATGCGACTTTAACAGATTCTCTCCGCTTCAGCTGATAGGAAATGTTGTACCCTATGATAAAAATGTTGAATAGAACCTAAGGTGATTGATATGTAGCATAGAGTATATAGATATTGCCAACAGTTATTATTTCACAGGAATATGGGTTTTGAGTTCTGACCCAACCTGTTATTAAACAGCGAGGTGATACCAATCTGTAACTTTTTGTTAAGAATATTTGAGATGCCTTGAGCTTTTTCATCACTTCCTTGCAAGTCACTGCTAAAGCTTGAATTAATGATACATGGTTTACCACATTAGTTTTCTGATAATGCAGTGTTGTAAAGTTTATCTTCGGTCTTATTACTGATATTGTGAGGCGTAGCAATCGCAAGCAGATTTTTGGTCGCCCTGTTGTACGCTGTCATCATATCAAGCTCTTCAGGTTCAATCCTGCCTGGAAATGACACAAATGAGCAGGGACAAGCTCAATACTTGCGCTAGCAAATGATATCCCAGGACATATCCTTCTTCCTGAGCCACATGGACGCATCTCAAAGTGGTTGCCTTTGAAGGCAATAGATAAATAAAGGAACCTTCGAAACGCTCTGATTTTTAAAACATTCGGTCAGGATTGTCTGTCCCCATTGCATAATCATTGGTGATGATTTTGGCATTAGCTTTTATTTCATATTTCGCTAATCTCACATGTTTACAAGCTGTTGGTTAAGTGATAGGACCATATTGGTTGACTAATTTTGTAAGAGCACATGATGTGGTAAGCTGGTTGACCCATCAGTCAACTAGTGCAGGTTGCCTCGTAATATAGGCAGCGGTTTTGGTCCTGGACGGCCCTTGCCTTGGGGTTTCTTCGCATATCTAACAGACTAACACGAATGAATAAGAAGATAAACGAGGTTAAATGGAGACTGCGGTATAGAAATTGGAGCATTTAGGATTTTGAGTTTTGACAGGGATGGCAGCCATGTCATGTCGAGCTCGATTCAAATTGGATTTTCTTTGCATCAGGCTAAAAAGTCCGAATTTTATATTCTACTTTTTTCTATTTTTTAATTAAATTTTACAAACTTACAGTTTATAAAATTTTGATTTTTGTTAGATTAGGTTTTAAAAGTTGGTATTAAAGTACTTAGAACTTTAAATATATGCCATACAGATGGATTTTAATTAAAATCATTTTTTAAGAATTTCTTCAGCCTTCGGGCCGTGGTTGGGTTTTCTAGATAAAGCCCGAGCTCGGGTGTTAAGAAAACATGCTCGAGATGGGGCCAAATCCAGCCCAAAACACTAACACTCGGACTAGATTTTTCTACCATCCTTCATTTTGAGGAATCTATTAATTTCGTGTGAATTTATTTGAGCATTTCAAGTTATCTGACTAACCTCAACTTTTTAATTTATCTTATTATTTTTCAGAATTATCCTTAATAAATCAAAGTTATTATTTTATTCTCTCTCCACCTCCCCCCAAACCCCGTCCCTCTCTAGTATAAATGCATAACCATTAGTCCATCACCTCCAACACTTCGTCAACAAGAAGTTGCCATCACCGCCTATTTTTTCACTATTAAGACATCACCTTTACTAGTATACAATGAGTTTCACCATTAAGTTTTATTAAATTAGAAAATTATTATTTGTAAATCCTAAACTTGCGCTTTTATAAAAAATACTACAATACTTTAAAGGTGTATCAATTGTCCACCCTAAATTGAAAAAAGTTATCTATCGACTACTAAATCGTTAGCTGCTGTTTGAAAGTTAACGGAACTGTAGCGAATTGACAATTTTACCCTTGAAAATTATCACTTGTATACCCTTAAAATCTCTTATTATCACTTATATACTCTTAAATTATTACTTGTATCATATGAAAAAATCAGATTACGCTTCTGACTTCATCATATTTTAACGGCAACAAACGGTTTGGTGGACGACAAATATATTTTGTCAACTTATTGTGGACAATTGATATACCCTAAAAGTGTTGTAGTAAATTTAATAATGAAGTAAACTAAGGGTATATGATTGATAGTTTCCCTACTAAATTTTATGAACAAGTGGTAGGTTTTATTATTATTACTAATATTGGTTTTGATTTTGTGAAGAAATTTAAGATTTTGTTTAGAAATTTAAGATTTTGTTTAATTTGAGATTTGATTATGAGTTAGTGTTTGATTCAAATTGTGAATTAATTCAAAAGATGAGAGAGATAATAAGTTAATCAATTGAGAACTTGAGAGAAGAAATAATATTTATTTTTTAGTAAGGGCAATTATGAAATAAATAATATTAATTAAAAAATGAAGACTGATGAAATAAATTAAGGAGGTCAAATATCACTATTCTTATTTTTTTTTTTTGTAAAAGAACTAGAAATTTTTTTATTAGATATCTTATGTCACATCATTCAAGTGTGTATTTAGTCTGTAAAAATGACAAACAATTAGGTAGTTATTTTAAAACGAAATTGCACGTCATAAATTCCTACTAGACAATTGTATTATCTCAAATATAGGGTGTTGTTAAGTTACATAATAATGTAACTTACATTAATCTAGAAAGTGTATTTAGTGACCTAAAAAGTAGTTTAATTGGTTTTACTTTTAGGTCACTAGTTACAACTTAATGATTGATGTAAGTTACATCATAATGTAACTTAACAATGTCAAATGTAATTTAATTAGGGTTAGTTTGATACCGGTTGAGAAGTCTGCTTTTTGGTTTATTCATCCCAACTTCCAAGGACTATAATATTTTAGTCCCTACTAGCGATTATGAAGAATTGAGCTAAAAGCCTAAAACACACAAGTACTTCTTACTTGGAGTTGAAGAAATCTATGGATTAATGACACTAGTTAATTAAATACTGAGATTAGAAAATTTGTTCTATTCTATTAAAATCTTACATAAATTTAGAAAATATAAATAATTTGGGTAATTTAATTTAGCCCCTAGTCCAAAAAAGTGAATTGGCTATTTGGGCTACAAAAATAACTTGGGCTAAATTTTGTCTCCACTACCCCCCTGCCACTGTCCCTGGTACGCTTTCTCATTCCCAATGTTCAGTCGCAGACAGTCGCCTTCTTTTCTTCTTTAGAAGGCGGAATATGCTGCTGCTGCTGCTGCTATCATCAAGTCAAGAATCCCTTTCATCTTTGAGCTTTCTTTATACCAACTCCATTTCAACCCTCGATATGAATGTGCGTACTTAACATCTCGAACATTTTGGGGGAATTTAGAACAATATCAGAATTTCTCTTAATTAAGCAAAAAAGAAAAGATTTAGATTTGATGCGAACATCTTGGCGTTTCCTCTCTCGTCTCCTCCACTCCTCTAAACGCACTGCCGTTTTAAACCCTTCTTCTCCCTTTAATGTATTTATAAATGATAACAATGGAAAATTCTTTAGCATTTTAGAGCATACTAATCAGTTTCGAGGTTTTTGCTCGGTTCATTGCTCGAAACGTTTCGTTCTATTGGGTTTGGTTTCTTTTGACAATAGCGGTAGTAATCAACATCATAAGTACTCGTCTAATCGCAGTAAGTATTTTGTTTTTGCCTGTTTGTTTTATTTTGGGATTTAAATGTGAATTGGGGTCTAACTTTGTGTGTGTGTGTGTGTGCTTTTTTAATTATTATAGATTTTTTTACGAGGGCGAAGCAGGTGAAGAAGATTGAGATTACAGATGAACACAGGTAAAATTTTTTGAAGCTGTCGTGTAAATGTGTTGTTTCTTCGAGCATTTATTTTCCATTTTTGTGAATACGGGCATAAATTTATAATTTGGCCATAGTATTGGGTTTTACGAGATGCTTGATTTCCCACACTTTCAAAAGTCCACGTTGATAGGTAAAGGATTGTAGAATGATGTTTGAGGTCCAGTGTGTTTAATGTTGTGGTGGCATTAGTAGCACTCGAGTTTATGAAGTGCGCTAATTGGTTATAGTTGGGAAACAAGTATGGACATGGTGATGTAGTTGAAATGAGTGATGATAAGTTTTTTTTTTTTTTTTTTTTAAACTTTTTCCTTTTGGAAATGAAAATCTCGAATCATGATAATGTTTAACGTTCAAATATGAAGAGAAAAAAAGGAGGAGATAAGGGTAATAGGCACATTTGTTAATTTGGAAAAGGAGTCTGATAAACTACTTATCTCTTGACCTTTTTATCAATTGGCAATTGATTTGTCGCAATCATCTAGATAGAATATTGTGACAACTAACATTATAGATGCGAATCATTCAGCACATTACTGTGTAAACAACATTGTAAAAGTGGTATTCGTCTAAAGACAGAAAAAGTTCTCTTCATGGATGCATTCTGCAAAAGGAACAGTACCAAGTGTATTTGTTAATGACATTATTCTTCACAATAAAAATGCTGGTAGAACTGTAGGAAATGTGTGTTTGACGAATTTTCCCAATCAAATAGTATCTTGAAGAACGAGGCATTTAATAGAGCCGGATTTCATTCCTAAGTTGGTAAAAGGCGGGCATTTTTATAGTTGAATGAGACTTGGAAAATGCATCTGGTGGGCATTTTTATAGTTGAATAAGACTTGAAAAATGCATCTTTTACAACTCTAGCATGGGAAAAGAAGGGATTGGGATCCTCCTATTGTTTAGTTTTCTGATTAATCTTTAGCCAATTGATTTCAGATGAATGCACTCTGACAAGAATTGGAACCTGTGCTACAAACCAACCAGTGTTTATAATGTCAATTTCTATGGATGCTGATGCTTAGTCCATGTCTTTTTTATGCAGCACTGTTTAATCTTGTTATGCCATAGAACATCATGGTTCAAATACTATTAGAGTAAATTTGGTTGTTTGTAAGTATTCCTGTGTTTGTTATGTTACTGGAAAATATGTGATAAGAGAATAAACAGGTTTAGTTGAGAACTTAAACAATAATTTAATCTTTGGTATTGTTTGTCACCACACAATGACCGATTGAAATGATATATTTGTTTAAAGAAACTAACCGGAAAAAAGACCATCCTAATAATTGCAAGAAGAAACAAATTACGAAGATTGAACATGGTTATGATCAATCTGATCTGGTTGAATATGTAAGATGGCTGGTGCTTCTCTTTTGCTATCCTGTATTATATTTTACTGCCATGTATTACTAACATGAATGTGCTGAATACTATTATATTTGTCCTCTTTTTTCCTTAAAACTTATCTGATTTGTTTCTTGCTATTATCGTCTCCTCATATCTGTATGTAGTCAAAGAGCAGTTACGACTGCATTGTGGGGCAATTTCCTTGTCTTCTCTCTCAAGTTTGGGGTCTGGCTAGGGACCTCTAGCCATGTTATGCTCGCTGAAGTTGTGCATTCGGTTGCGGACTTTGCTAATCAGGTACTTGTCTTGAAGTTTCTTCAGAATGAGGCTAGCAGATGCACTTGTTTTCTTTCCTCTTTTAAATTAAATCAACTCATATGTTACTCATTGCAGAGAAAATAATTCTTATTAAAATTGCAGGTGCTTCTAGCTTATGGTCTGAGTAGCTCCAGGCGTGCACCTGATGCTCTTCATCCGTAAGTTTTCTACATCATAAGCCATCATCATTAACTATAAATCGACTGCATTTTCCTTGTTTTTCAATCTTTCAGCACTTCATCTCATGTATAAATTTGTTTCTAGATTTCAGGCTACATATGTTTTGCAATTTTTTTTTTTTTGAGTACATTAGCCAAAGGACACTAGTGCTTTCTATTTTTGAACTTTACTCAATGGAGTCAGAAATTTTCATTCATGTTTAGAGTGAAGACGTAGGTGTCATTTTTGTTATAAGAATGCACTGAATTGATTTACTTTTTCTTTTCCCCAATTGTACAGTTATGGCTATTCCAAGGAACGATTTGTTTGGTCTTTGATATCAGCTGTCGGGATCTTTTGTCTTGGTTCTGGTGCTACAATTGTCAATGGAATTCAACACTTGTGGACTTCAGAGGTAATGAAACAAGTTATGTCATCCAAAATTCTAAATATTCTGTGTTACCTTGACATACGCATAGTTATATAGTTTTGCGTGTTTTTCTACAGGCTCCTGAAAATATGAAATATGCAGCTTTGGTGATTTGTGGTTCATTTATCATTGAAGGTATAGCTCGCAGACTGTGATTTTAGGTTAACAACATGGTCTGAAGAGGCTAGTTTTAACCTTTTGATCTTCGTCTTTTCCTGATTTAAGTTCATTATACTTTCCTACAGGTGCTTCTCTTCTTGTTGCGATACAAGCTGTCAAGAAAGAGCAGCTGCAGAAGGTATGACAATAAGAGACTATATCTGGCGTGGTCATGATCCTACATCTGTTGCTGTTATGACAGAGGTATTAATTGTGTATTCTTCACTGTTAGTTTAGATAAGCAATTGTACACAATTCATCCTCCTACCTTGTGTGTGCACATTGTTTGTGAATCTTTGTATGGCCGTGTATGTCCCTAATCACCTTTACTGCAATTAACTACATTTTGCAATTCAAATTAAAAAATATATATTTTGGTTGATTGCTGATAATTTGTTCTCTAATTATGTCTGATACTATATATACATTGCAACTATTCTCCTTGTCTGGGACCCCTAATAAATGATTTCTGTTATGCAGGATGGTGCTGCTGTTACCAGCCTTGTTATAGCTGGAGCATCATTGATTGCGGTTAATGTCACAGGAAATGCAATTTATGACCCAATTGGTTCAATTATAGTTGGAAACCTTCTTGGAATGGTATTATTTTTTTCCAAAATAATTAATTCACTTATACATGCATTAGAAAGTCCTGAGGTTGGAAATCTCCACATGATAGTAAGGTAAAAGCTCCCTGTAGTCGTAATGTTGGGACCAAACTAATTTATTACTATGAGGTTATAACTTAACAGAGGTGTAGTTACAAAAATTATTATTTTGACTTATTTATCCTTAGTGTAAGTGATATAGAGGTAAAACACACACTATGTTGATAATATAGTTTGTGGGCATGTCAAATCCAATTTATAGACTTTGATAAAAGAGGTAGACATAATTTCAAAATACTTGTACATAAAATTTCTGTAATGTTGGGAAATATGCAAAATAATCTTAAGAATCTAAATAAATATTGCCCTTAACAACTTTAGAAAATTTTTTTATTCCATCTAAAACCTCTAACGTTGCACAGCATATATTTTTTTGCAATATGCAGTTAATTATTACCATGCAGAGGTAATTTCCTTAGAATAGGATTTAGAAAATTATAACTTATTACAATGTGGACTTTGTTCTTTTTTATAACTGGCCCAAATTGGGATAAGAATTTTTTATGACTATATGAATGTTATTCTTATACAGAGTATCACTATAGAGAAGTTTTATTGTATCATGTGAACTTCTAATGTGCTCTTATTTTACCATTTGGAGCAAGGAAAAGGCACTTTCCAAAAGTAATTGGTTTTCTGAGCCATGCATTATAGTTCCGTTACTCAGAAATCAATGAGAAAATGGCATCAGCTGAGACATCTTGGACCTTTCTGAAAATGTATTATCAACCCTTAAAGGAAAGGGTTCTTTTTTAAGTGGCAACCAACTTCTTCCAAGCTTTAAAGTACCCAATTCCAAAGAATTGACAACTCAAAAATAGAGAATGCTATATGATGACTTATGTATGCTTTGTCATATGGTACCTCATCATTCAGCTGTGCTGCTTCAAGCTACAGAAAGATTGGCAGCTTGGGTTGTTTTTAAGTTCAAATCTTACTGAAACAGGATCCTTGTTTCTCAATTCCGTTTTCTACTGCTCATTTATGTTTTCAGTTTTTATTGATCTCATGAATAGATCTGTACGAAGTCCTCAAGAGAACACTCCAGCTAGTTTGGCCTCGTGGCCTGTTAGTGAAATTAAGAGGTGAAAAGTTTGAATCCTACTCACACCAACTGTGGAGAGGGATTTAGTTTAATTTAGGGTGAGATCGGGTGCTGCATGGTAATTCGAAAGAAAAAACTTTAAAATATAAAATGAATTTTTGAAAAAAAAATTTATATCTGTATGAATATGGAATTTATACATTTACTGATTATTTGAATTTGGGGATAGGCTCCCAAAAATGGTAAATAAGAATGTTACAGAAAGTGATAAGTGTGATTAAAAGTGCTGGTTGAAGGAATCTGTTTAATTGTAAATTTAAGCCTCAATGGCTATTAAAATTAGATATTTTGAATATGAAAAATATGAAAATGGCTTGTTTTGTATTATTAGTTTAGAGTAGAAGAGGAGGAATAGTGGTAAAAGCAAGATTGCTTGCTGCACTTTGAATGATGCTCTAAATAATGAATTGGCCATGCAGAAATTACTGTTCTTTTATCAATAATAAATGATGGTTCGACTATTGTTATAGGTAATGAACTGTATCTCCTATGCAGGTGGCTATATTTCTAATACAAAGGAATCGTCATGCTTTGATTGGTAGGGCTATGGATGACCATGATATGGAGAAGATTCTCCGTTTCTTGAAAAATGATCCGGTATGTTCATGTAAGATAAGTCTATGACTACATTTGTTCTGTGCATTATTCCCATGTTTGAAAATCTAAAATTTTGGCAGGTTGTAGATGCTCTATATGATTGCAAAAGCGAGGTGATTGGACCGGGATTCTTTAGATTCAAGGCGGAGATAGGTGATTTTTCTTGCCATGTCCTACTGCAATTTTAAGCTCGTACTTTTGCTGATATGTCAGAGAGTTAATTTCTATCAACATCAGCATCTGATTATTGTCCACAACATGTCGTCTCTGTTACATTTGGCATCTACATTTTTGTAGAAATCTTTGCAAGAGTAGTAGCTTGTTGTTTCTGTATAGAGGTGTGAATTTCTCTGATAATATTCTTAGTTTACAATCCATATGAGCTGCTTTGGCATTTGTAAATTCATATAGATAATATGGAGTACACAGCATATATTTGTGATGATTAATTATCTACATAGATGCAAAATTTATGTGTAATGATAAGAAATCATTTTAATCGTATATTGAAAGTGGAAAGGAGGCATTATTCAGCTATGCCACTCATGAAATTTAGTTTAATTAATGTGAATTAATTTGGCATTAGTGGTGTATTAATTTGGCATTTGTGATGTTTGACTGAATTGAAACAGATTTCAACGGAGTGATGGTTGTACAGAATTATCTAAAGAGAACCGGACGTGAAGCTTGGGCCAAACAGGTTAATCATCTTAGTCTGTACTTTACATTACTTCAAATTCTTATTTTGAAATGTATCACATGCATATTAGAAACTGATACTGTCCAATGTTTTGGTAACTATTAACTTTGCGAGTCCAAACGCTTACAAATTCATTACGTGCATATATTTTACTTTCAACTCCCTTGTTGAATTGACACATGCCATACTTCACAAGTTAATATCATTAACTATTTCTATCTGTCCGACTGGCTCCGATGACAGTTTCGTGAAGCTGCAAAGGAGAAGGACGACGCAGCCTTGCTTAAAATCATGTCGAACTATGGTATGCATCTTAGTTAGCAGTTTGTTTTATAACTTGAATTGTGCTTGGAATGTTTCGAACATCGAGTTCTTGGTGCAGGTGAGGAAGTTGTTACAGCTTTAGGAACTGAAGTTGATAGACTAGAGAAGGAGATCCAGGACCTTGTTCCTGGCATACGGCACGTGGATATTGAAGCCCACAACCCCGTAGACGTACCCTCATCATGACATTTATGTGTTTATCAGTACATTACATGGCATTCTTTTCTTGTATATCCGAGAATGATCACTAATTCTGGCTTTATGCTTGTTATTTGAAGTCAATTAATTATGTTGGGAAATGTTCATAGCAAATTACTGCTTCCGTGGATTTGATATATTTTTTACATGGCTTTATGCTTAGAATTGCTTATGGTATTATTTGTTTTGAAGAGCGTCTGAAGCACTTATTTAATTAGAAGGTAATTATTCACTGTCTACTTATTTTTTTGTATTTTTTAAAAACACATTTTTAATGATAATTTTACCTAAGCTTCAAAAACGTAATATGGACAATATTCTGTTAATTTTATTAATGTTATAAGGGTATAGAAAAATATAACTTCAAGTGGAGTTTAGTAAAAAAATTAAGAATGATGTATTTTTTAAAAAATGTAAAAATATAAGTAGACGGTGGATAGTTCCCATTGATTAGATGGGTAATATGCGTGGATAATTATCCTTGATTAGATGGTTAATTTGCATTTAAAATGCACATTGATGCAAGTCAAAATTGAATTTCCGTCCAAGCCTAATCACACTTCCGCGTGAAGTTAAATACTTAACCCGAAATATGTGAAAGGTATTCAGGATATTTATGGTGTGTTTATTTAAATGAATGAGGAATGGAAATGAAGGAATGAGAATGAAATTTATATTTACTTGGTAGCATACGTAATTTGGGAATAAGAATAAAATATGTGGGTCCCACACATTTGGAAATAAGGAATGAAAATTGATTCCCATAAGGAGTTGGGAATGAAAATGTGGGAATGAGAATGAAACATAAATTTATTTTTCTATCCTTCTAATTTTTTCATATTTCCTAAATTACCTTTATTCAAATCACAAATAATTTTATTATTTTAAATGACATTAATAATAATAATAATAATTATTATTATTATTAAATTTTATTATTTTAGTTATTATTAATTATTATTATTATTATTATTATTATCATTATTATTAATAATAAAAATAATGATAAAAATAATAATTAATAAAAATAATTAATTTATCATTATTAACAATATTATCCTTATTATAGTTGTTGTTGTTATTATTATTATTATTATTATTATTATTATTATTATTATTATTATTAGTAACTTTATTATTTTAGTTATTATTAATTATTGTTATTATTATTTTTATTAATATTATCATTATTAACATTTATAATTATCATTATTAATAAAAATAATAATAACAATAATTAATAATAACTAAAATAATAAATATTAATATTAATAACAATAATTAATAATAAATAAAATAATAAAGTTAATAAAATTTGTTTTTAATAATAATAATAGTAACAATAATTTATAATAACTATAATAATAAAGCTAATAAAATTTAATAATAACAATAATTAATAATAACTAAAATAATAAAGTTAATAAAATTTAATTTTAATAATAATAATAAATGTTAATAATGATAATATTAATAAAAATAATAATAACTAAAATTAATAATAACTAAAATAACAAAGTTAATAAAAGTTAATAATAATAATAATAAAATTAATAATAATAATAACAACAATAAGGATAATATTATTAATAATGATAAATTAACGATTTTTATTAATTATTATTTTTATCATTTTTTTATTGTTAATAATGATAATATTAATAATAATAATAATAAATAATAACTAAAATATTATTATTAATTTTATTTTTTAATTAATATCATTTTTATAATAATATTTATACATGTATCTAGTCAATGAAAATTATATTATTTAATACTATGGGTATTTTAGTAAATTGATTATCATTTCTATTACTCATTCCCATTTATTTTCTAAAATAAACACATAAATGGCATTTCCAAAGATATTCCCATTCCCATTTATTTTTGACAAGAAATATTAAAATCTCATTCACATTTTAAATTTTTCATTCCCAAATTCGGCCCATTCCAAACGCATTCCTATTCTCACCCATTCTCATTCCACCTCATTCCCATTCCTTAAGAAACGCCCATTAAAGCGGAAATGGTTAATTATTTCTTCTTTCTGTTTCATTTCTTTCTTTTTTAAATAGCACTGCTATCTAAATCTCTTAATTTTTCTTATCAATCTCCACTTTTCAATTAACTCATCGCAGTTATTTATATAATTATCTTTATTAGAAAATAAATATATCATTAAAACGAAAAACACAAAATCAGTTTCACAAGTTCCAACCACCTTCTACCACCATTGTTACCCACATTTCCACAATGGAAATAAATAGTAGGTGATACTAGAGAAAAAAATACATACATACATACATACATACATACATACATACATACATACATACATATATATAGTTCATAATATCCAAGATCTTCAAAAAGAGATTAAAGAAATCAAACTTGAGATAAAAGAATTAAAAGAAAAACAAAAGAATGATTAAAAACCATTCAACTTCTCTTACAAAAACAACTTCAAGATAATGTTGAAAAAGAATCGGAATCGAAATCGATAATGATGATAATAATAATAACCAAAGCCTTGAAAACATTGAGTCAATACCCAATGATTTTCTATTTATTTTAAAGCAAATCACTACAATAAAATTTTTGATAAAAATAACCTTAAACTTTTCTAAAGATTTTGAAATTGACACCATTGCTCTTTTTGACATTGGTGTTGATTTAAATTACATTAAAGAAGACATTGTGCCCAGAAGATTTTATAAAAAAACAAATGAAAGACTCTCTGCCGCCAATAATTCAAAGCTAAAAATCAAATCAAAAGTTGATGCTTCAATTAAGTAATAATGGTTTTGAATTTCAACTACGTTCCTTTTAACAAATGACATACACCATTCTCATTATATTAGGAATTCCATTCATTAACCTTATTATCCCATATACTGTTAATTATGATAGTATATCGTTTAAAGCAAATAATAAAAACTTATTTTCCCTTTCATTGAAAAAACCTAAAATAAGAAATTTAAATATAGTAAAAGCTTGTTCTGCTTACTGAACTAAATCAATAACATCCTCAAAACTAAACAAAATGACCTCATTTGTCTAAAAAGGATTTGGGTTTACAAAGAATTGAGAACCAATTACAGAATGATTTTATAAAGAGAAAAATTTCTAATTTTAAAGAACTCATTGAAAAAGAAATATGTGCTGATTTACCATCTGCCTTTTGGGCACCGAAAACAACACATGGTAGATTTGGCATATGAGAACTCTTTTGATGAAAAACAAATACCTACTAAAGCCCGTCCAATTCAAATGAACATGGCATTGGAACAACATTGCAAAAATGAGATAAAAGATTTAGAATCTAAAGGTCTCATTATAAAATCTAGATCTCCATAGTCTTGTCTTTTTTTCTATGTCAATAAAAGTTCAAATAAAAAGAGGAACACCTAGGCTTGTAATAAATTAGAATAATGTGGTGTAACTATTTTGGCCCATGTCCGTAAATACTTACTCTAAATGCTACCCAATACTTAAACCTCTTTAAAGCCCACTACATACCTTCGATTCCGAAAAGATTTTCTCCTTTTCTCTATTTCTCGTATAAATTTCTTCATTCCTTGGGTATGGATGTGGAATTTTCGTTATTACACACAAGATACCCAATTAATCATTCAAAGGACATTTAAAGTCAAATGGTGGTCTAAATTCGATGAACAGTCCAAATTGACTACCCACTTAATTCACAATTGGCTTTGACCAAGGGATTCCTTGGCCCAACCATCAAAGACGTGAAAGCCCAAAGAACCTTTCTCACTCAAAAATCCAAAGCCCAATCTCTTCTTGCAGGTGCAAAAACAGAAGAAGAATATTTTAAAGTCATGGAACAGCTCATCGCCTCCAGATCAGAGCCTTCTGTTGCCAGCTCATCTGAAGCCGAAGAATCTGAGCCCTTCATTTCCCTTGGCGATGACAATGAAGATGATTGCTTTGGGATTTTCCCTCCAAAAAAGCATTAAAGCCATGGTCTCGCAATTTATGGGTGGTCCTCTGGACACAAGTGAGAGCGCATATGTCTCTTCACCCATCTTTTTGCTTAAAGGTCTTAAAGTAAGGGACCCACTCACGTGAAGCCCTTTGAAAAGTCTACAAAGATAAAGATGTTGTCCCCCACGAGCCAAAAGCATACTCTCATGATTAAAGCTGGTGACCCCACTCTCCACCAACAATCACGTGAAGACTAAAGCTTTTGAATTTACTTTTTGTAAAGCAATTTTGTATAAGAGGTGGACGAAGACTAAGACTCATCACCTCTGGAATCTCTCTTTCTCTCTAATTTTCTCTCTCTCTCTGGGAAATCAGGATAAAGACTTCAAGGAATTTTTTCCTGTCTTGTAATTTTCCCTTTTCTCTTCTAAAAGCATTCAATTTAATTTCAATGTAAGCATTTAATTTTTGTAATTTATTTTAAAGCAATCCAAAGTTTGTAATTAATTTTTAAAGTTTTGCAATTTATTTTAAAGTTTATGTATGATCGGCGATCGATCTTCCATATCGATTTGCCCATAAAATCTGTTACGTTCCTCGAAGCAAAGAGGATCTCTATCTTCTTGTATCTTCTCTTCTCCCCATTCAATTTAAATATTAGTTACTGGGATCCAGATCTAATATTTCTGCTTGAGCCTTGTGGTAAGAAAGATTGATTAAAGAACAATAAAGATTGTTTGAAAATAATTAAATAAAGGTATATTGACTGAAAACCAGAACATGCGGGCTATTGATCTGCTTGAAGTCGATCTGGTCCAAAGGAGATTTAAATATCTTGGTTTACCAAGGATCTCATCGATCCGGAGGGACAACGCCACGTACCTCAACTTGGTAAATTTATTTTCCAGTTGCTTTTGTTTGTTTAAATTCTTCGATTAATAGAGTTATATTCGTAAACACATCCATCCTTCGATGCTATTTCCTTCTGGTATCAGAGTCAAGGGGAGGATAGTGTAAAATAGTGTAAAGATTCTGTGTTGTTTAGATTTTTAAATTGTTTCTGTGTGTGTGCTGAATTCTTTCTTGGTAGTAAGTCCCGCTTTAGGACAGGGGATCCGTTTAGTAAGGCGGAAACCATACCTGTAGGCATCCATATAGGTAATTGTTGAAAAGATTTAAACATCATGGAGTCTCTACTCGTAGAACATCGTCCTTTTCTAGCTTTTCTTCCGGAAGATTAGTGATTCAAAGAATGTTGTGAATTCGAAAGAATTCGTAATTGAAGATTTTAATAAAGCAATTGATAATTGGGAATTACCAAAAATCTCTAAAGAAATGATCTATAAAACAAAAAGCTTGACCTTTTAAAAATGATTATGTTATAAAGATCAAGAACGAGACATAACCCTTTCAAAGCCCTTTGAGACAATTCATCTGTTCTCGAACAATCTTTAAAGAAGTTAAAAGATAAAAACGTTAATTATGTCCACATTGGTTTAATCCAAGTAGGAATAAAACCATTGACTAAAGAGGGATTGGATACTTCAATCCTTGCTGTCTAAGAGATGGCGATTCATCTATTTCGATGATTCTTTACTAAGTAGTATAGAATCAAGTCTTTGTAAAGGCCCTATTTCATTTAGTTGTTATCCGAACATAACAATTTTCCTTAAAGACAAAAATATTCTGAAAAGTATGATTTTACAAATCAAGACCCATAATTACCATATGATTGAGGATCGGTTCCCATTGCCTTAATCTACAAAATTTCATACAAAGCCATGATCTCTGCGTTTAGTACGCAACACAAATTCCAAAGTCAAAAAGAGATGAAACTCTTCTCTTACTGATCGATCTTTCTAAAGCAAACATCTTATTCCAAAACCAATCCAAAGTGGAAAGATGTCAATCTTCCGATGAATGGATTCTTGAAGGAACTATTTGCTCCAGTAATCCCAAAAACAAAATGAGCCAAATACGAGTTGCAAAATGTGACTCAAGATTCGACGGTAAAGTCAAATTATCTTTCAGAGATCTACATCATCTAGATTCTCCGATAAAGATTCTAGTGCAAGTATTTCTTCACTAGAAAGAAAATTTACAAAAATTCCTTCTGTTATAAATCTCCTTTCCAACCAAAAAAGTGTCAACTTAGGTTTTTCATTTCGGATATACCTACTTCCTCCATACACTCTGTTGACTATACCACTAGTGTACCACACCCAATCTATACTAGTAGTCAACAAGAGCAAAGACGGGAAGAGAAGGAACCTTCTCCTCCGACTTCTCCTACATTTTCTGCCGTCACAGAAAATATAATCAGTGTCATCGAAAAAGAATTTGAATTAGATAAAATTCTACTTCATAACGATTTTTATTCTGACACTAATAAAGAAAAAAGACTTTGGTTTTTCAAACATTTTTTAAATCAAAGAAAAGAAATACAAGAAACATACTATGAATTTGTGAATCTGCATAAAGTCCACATATTATTTTTCGATTGGTTTGAAATGTATGCTTCAAACAACAACATTTATTATCCCTTTAAAGAATCAAACCCCATTACTATGAGGAAGAAAATCCCTGAATGGAACCTTTCTGATAGTGATAGAACCATAGAGTTTGAGCATCCCCTTCTGTGAGTGTAATCATTGACCATGGTGAATCTCCTATTCGATTAAAGCCTCGCCGTATAAAATCCATAAGCCTAAAGATCCGTGAAATGATTTAGATAGCATTATTCAAAAATAATTTCGTAATGCTAATCTAAATACAATAGGAAAACAATTGACTAGAATAGAGTCAATTCCAAAAGTCAGCCATAATCAAGTTCTCCTGTTACATCAAAATCACATCAAAATCGATACTTGATAAAAGCTTAAAGAACCTATTTTCAAACCATTCCGGTTTGAAACATAGTCAAAAGCTTGTTCAATAATCAAAATCAGATTTTGCTAAAGCCATTAAAGAACAATTAGATAGATGTGTTTCTTCTTTCCTCTTCTAGTAAAATTCGATAGCTCCCGATAAGTGCTCAATCTAGTAAAATTGGTGTACTAGAACAGACAACTCTTCTATAGCCTCTTCTCGATATAGAAGCCTTTAAAGAAGAACCAATTCCTAAAGCCAACAAAATCCATTGGGAATTAGCCCTACCTACTGTCAAGTCTCCACCTGACCTAACCATAGACAACAGGCCTAGTGTATTAAACCAATCACGTTTTAATGCATCTTCTGTCTATGAGTGGAATATTGATGGTATGTCTGAGTATAATATACTAGGGTTGTTGCAACAAATGACCATGGCAGCCAATGCCTATAAAACTCAATCGGGAACTTCTGACAAAGCTATTGCAGAAATTCTCATTGCTGGTTTTACTGGTCAACTTAAAGGCTGGTGGGATCACCTTCTTACCAAACAGCAACAATTAGATATTTTAAACTCTATTCAAACAGATGAGGATAGAACTCCCATTCTGGATGAATTCAATAGTCCAATTCAAGATGCAGTTGCTACCTTGATTTTGACTATATCCCTTCATTTCATAGGTGACCCTTCTCACCTTAGAGACAAAAATGCTGAGCTTCTACATAATCTGAGATGTAGAAAACTTAGTGAATTCCAAAGCTATAAAACCTCATTCTTTACCAGACTCTTCCGTAGGGATGATGCAAATCATATAACTTGGAAGGAAAAATTCCTTGCAGGTTTACCTACCCTATTAGGAGAAAAGGTTAGAAATTCCATTAAAGCTTTGTATGACAACCGTATTCCTTATGATGAGTTAACCTATGGTGAACTTGTCAGTTTTGTCAATAAGGAAGGTTTAAAGATTTGTCAAGATTTGAAATTACAGAAACGACTTAAATAGGAGTTTAGAAAGTCTAAGCAAGAATTAGGTAGTTTCTGTAAACAATTCAACTATGACCCCTTTAAAACTTCTACTTCTAAAGATTGTAATGGTAAGTGTTCAGTAAAACCTTACAAGAAACATTACAAGTCCAAAACCCATAGAAAATCTTTCTAAAGTTTTAGAGAACCTTTTTATAAGAAACCCTCGAAGCTTTATAAGAAACATTTCTCTAAAAAGAAAGATTTCAAACCCACACAAAAAGCCCCTTTTAATTACAAAGAAGCCACATGTTTTAAATGTGGACAGAAAGGCCACACTGTAAAATTCTGTAGAATGAGCAGAAAGCTCAATGAGCTTGGCCTTGATGATGAAACACTTTCCAAAATAGCCTCTTTAATGATAGAGTCTTCTGATTCTGAGTCTTCCATGTCGGAAGATAGTGAGCCCCTACAGATTGATGAGTTAATTGACTCTGACTCTATAACTGAAAGTAGTAGTGATTCTGAAACAGAATCCTACTTAAAGAAAATCAATGCGTTGACTAAAGACCAAGAAACCTTTCTTGAATTAGTCAAACATATTTCTGACCCTGCCCTCCAAAGAGAATACCTTGATAAATTTTTAAAAACTTTAGAAGTAAGTGACAAAGCGAGAGACTTCAAAAATCCCGATAGTAAAGAAAAATACTTATGATCTCACCGAATTTTTGGATAAAAAGAAAACAAAAAGAAAATGCTAATATCCAAGATCTTCAAAAAGAGATTAAAGAAATTAAACTTGAGATAAAAGAATTAAAAGAAAAACAAAAGAATGATTTTGAAATCATTCAACTTCTCTTACAAAAACAACTTCAAGATAATGTTGAAAAAGAATCGAATCGAATCGATAATGATGATAATAATAATAACCAAAGCCTAGAAAATATTGAGTCAATACCCAATGATTTTCCATTTGTTTTAAAGCAAATTACTACAAGAAAATATTTGACAAAAATCACCTTGAATTTTTCTAAAGATTTCAAATTGACACCATTGCTCTTTTTGACATTGGTGCTTGATTTAAATTGCATTAAAGAAGACATTGTGCCCGAAGATTTCATGAAAAACAAATGAAAAACTCTCTGCTGCCAATAATTCAAAGCTAAAAATCAAATCAAAAGTTGATGCTTCAATTGTAATAATGGTTTTGAATTTCGAACTACGTTCCTTTTAACAAATGACATACACCATTCTCATTATATTAGGAATTCCATTCATTAACCTTATTATCCCATATACTTTAATTATGATAGTATATCGTTTAAAGCAAATAATAAAAAAACTTATTTTCCTTTCATTGAAAAACCTAAAATAAGAAATTTAAATATAGTAAAAGCTTGTTCTGTACTGAACCAAATCAATAACCTCCTCAAAACCAAACAAAATGACCTCATTTGTCTAAAAAAGATTTGGGTTTACAAAGAATTGAGAACCAATTACAAAATCATTTTATAAAGAGAAAAATTTCTAATTTTAAAGAACTCATTGAAAAAGAAATATGTCTTTGATTTACCATCTCGCCTTTTGGAACCGAAAACAACACATGGTAGATTTGGCATATGAGAACTCTTTTGATGAAAAACAAATACCTACTAAAGCCCGTCCAATTCAAATGAACATGGAATTGGAACAACATTGCAAAAATGAGATAAAAGATTTAGAATCTAAAGGTCTCATTGTAAAATCTAGATCTCCATGGTCTTGTCTTTTTTCTATGTCAATAAAAGTTCTCAAATAGAAAGAGGAACACCTAGGCTTGTAATAAATTACAACAGTTGTGGAACTATTTTGGCCCATGTCCAGAAATACTTACTCCAAATGCTACCCAATGCTTAAACCTCTTTAAAGCCCATTACATTCCTTCGATTCAAAAGATTTTCTCATTTTCTCTGCTTTTTACAGATACAAATTTCTTCCTTCCTTGGGTATGGATGTGGAATTTTCGTTATCACACACAAGATACCCAATTAATCCTTCAAAGAACCTTTAAAGTCAAATGTTGGTCCAAATTTGATGAACAATCCAAATTGACTACCCACTTAATTCACAATTGGCTTTCACCAATGGTTTCCTTGCCCAACTATCAAAGATGTCAAAGCCCAAAGAACCTCTCTCACCCAAAAATCCAAAGCCCAATCTCTTCTTGCAGTGCAAAGAAAGAAGAAGAATATTTTAAAGTCATGGAATGCTCCTCGCCTCCGGATCGAGCCTTCATTGCCGGCTCTTCAAGCGAGAATCGAGCCCTTCATTTCCTTGGCGGCGACAATGAAGATGATTGCTTTGGGATTTTTCCTCCAAGAAAGCATTAAAGCCATGGTCCCGCAGTTTATGGGTGGTCCTCTGGACACAAGTGAGAGCGCACATGTCTCTTCACCCATCTTTTGCCCAAAGTCTTAAAGTAAGGGACCCACTCACGTGAAGCCCTTTGAAAAGTCTACAAAGATAAAGATGTTGTCCCCCACAAGCCAAAAGCATATTCCCATGATCAAAGCGATGGTCCCACTCTCCACCAACAATCACGTGAAGACTAAAGCTTTTGAATTTACTTTTTGTAAAGCAATTTTGTATAAGAGGTGGACGAAGACTAAGACTCATCACCTCTGGAATCTCTCTTTCTCTCTCTTCTTCTCTTCTCCTCCGGGAAATCGGTATCAAGACTTCAGAATTATTTCCTATCTTGTAATTTTCCTTTCTTCAAAAAAAGCATTCAATTTAATTTCAATGTAAGCATTTAATTTTTGTAATTTATTTTAAAGCAATCCAAAGTTTGTAATTAATTTTTAAAGTTTTGCAATTTATTTTAAAGTTTATGTATGATCGGCGATCGATCTTCCATATCGATTTACCCATAAAATTGCATTACGTTCCTCAGAAGCAAAGAGACCGGATCTCTGTCTTCTGTTGTATCTTCTCTTCTCTCCCCATTCAATCTAAATATTAGTTCTGGGATCCAGATCTAATATTTCTTTTGAGCTTGTGGTAAGAAAGATTGATTAAAGAACAATAAAGATTGTTTGAAAATAATTAAATAAAGGTATATTGGCTGAAAAAGCGAGCGTGCGGGCTATTGATCTGTTCTAAGTCAGATCTGGGTCCAAAGGAGGTTTAAATATCTTGGTTTACCAAGGATCTCATCGATCTGGAGGGACAACGCCACGTACCTCAACTTGGTAAATTTATTTTCCAGTTGCTTTTGTTTGTTTAAATTCTTCTTTAATAGAGTTATTTTCGTAAACACATCCATCCTTCGATCCTAATAGGAATTTTTATTAAGTGTAAAGGTAGTATAATTAGAGAATTAAGTGATTTTGTCAAGTAGTATAATATAATTTTTATTTGTTCTTGATTGAGTGAACTAGTCATGTGATAATTTTTGGTTAGATTGTATGGTTAGATCACGACTACACGGTAACTCATCAAAGAAGACTTTTTGAAGGCAATATATTAAGTCATCTCTCTTATTTCTTTTTGTTAACTTGTATATGTTCATAATATTGATTTTGATGATAACAAACTTTAAATGCTTTATAATTAAATTGTTGGAGTTTTTTTTTTAGTAAAAGAAAGTCTTAAAATGTCTCCTTAACATGTTCATGAAAGATGGTTTTCTGTTAAAATTCAATTGAAAAATATTTTCCTGCAATTTCTGGCTATAGAAGTGGTTCTGTAAATAAACGGTTTACCGTTTATGTTGAAAACGGCAAACCGATTAAATCCAGAGAGTAAACAACTCTTAAGGCTTGAACCGTTTATTTAAAACGGCTAACCGATAATTTCCAGAAGTTCAATTCCTTGCTAATCTTTAACCGATTAGCGGAAACGGATAAGGCTAACACGTTTTGCAGGCTACTGGAATTAAACGGCGAACC
This sequence comes from Atalantia buxifolia, assembly GCA_030444775.1. Taxonomy (NCBI): domain Eukaryota; kingdom Viridiplantae; phylum Streptophyta; class Magnoliopsida; order Sapindales; family Rutaceae; genus Atalantia; species Atalantia buxifolia. Next base: position 20,196,912 of record CM059831.1, on the reverse strand, counting down.
GTTTATATAAAACGGCTAACCGATAATTTCCAGAAGTTCAATTCCTTGCTAATCTTTAACCGATTAGCGGAAACGGATAAGGCTAACACGTTTTGCGCTATCGAATTAAACGGCGAACCGTTTATATAAAACGGCTAACCGATAATTTCCAGAAGTTCATTCCTTGCTAATCTTCAACCGTTAGTAGAAACGGATAAGGCTAACGTGTTTTGCAGGTTTACCGAATTAAACGGTGAACCGTTTATATAAAACGTTAACCGATAATTTCGAAATGTTATTCCATGATACGCTTTAACCGTTTAATGAAACCGATAACCAAAATCTGTCTTGCAGTCTCTCGAAATTAACGGTTAAGGGGTAATCCTTAACAGAAACCGTTTATTTGAAAAACTAGCTCTAACGGTAACTTTTGAGAATAAACGGTTAACTATTAACTATTAACGGCGAACCGTTTTGAAAGCATAAATAAGAACGGCTAGTTTTCAGCTCCAAGTATAAATAAGCTCATTCAAATCCGAACAAAGGTTGATCACTCCTTCATCATTGAGCATACACTCGAGAATACAATCTTCAAAGAGCTTGAAACACCTTTATTCTTCATTTATTCACACATTGGGCATTGATTTGTAATCTTAAAAATTGTGTGAGAGTGAAACAATTTGTAATCTTAAAATTGTGAGTGATTGTAAGTGTTGGAAAACACTTGGGTTAAGAGATTGTGGATAATCTCATATTGTAAAGGTTTATTGACACCTTGGAAGTCAATTGTAAGCAATTGTAGCCTTGGAGGCTTGCTTAGTGGAATCCTCAAGCTTGGTTTGCTTGGAGGCGTGGACGTAGGCGGGGATAGCCGAACCACGTAAAAATCTTTGAGTTTGCTTTCTCTTTCCTTAATCTCTTTTAATATTGTGCTTGATTGAATTTATTGTTTTTGGTTTGATTAAGGCAATAGATTAAATTGTTGTGCTAATTGTGTTGTTTGCCTAGCTTAATTTTTTTTTTTTTAAAAAAAAACCCAATTCACCCCCCTCTTGGTTTGCCTAGTTAGTATTTCATTTGGTATCAGAGCTTGGTTCTCTTGTTAGGACTTAACCGTCTAGAGTAAAAGATCCATGGCAACCCAAATTGATTCAACCTTTAGGGAAGGACAGTCCACAACTAGACCACCATTCTTTGACGGAAATGATTATCCGTATTGGAAAACTAGGATGAGAATTTACCTACAAGCACTAGATTATGAAATTTGGGAAATTGTTTGTGATGGTCCTTTTATGCCTTTGACTAAAAACGAAGTCGGGGAAAATATTCCAAAACCCTCCCGAATGGAATGAATTGGAAAAGAGAAAAGCTTCTCTAAATTCCAAGGCTATGAATGCCTTGTTTTGTGCACTAGATTAAAAAGAGTTTCATAGAGTGTCAAGTTGTAAGAGTGCTAATGAAATTTGGCATAAACTTGAAGTTGTTTATGAAGGCACTAATCAAGTGAAAGAGTCGAAAATTAGTAGATACACTGACAATATGAATTGTTCCAAATGGAACAAAATGAGAGTGTATATGCTATGTATACTAGATTTACAGACATAGTGAACACTCTAGAGCTCTAGGAAAACTTTTTCTAATAGTGAGAAAGTTAAGAAAATAATTAGGTCACTACCTAAGGAATGGAGACAAAAAGAACTGCCATTGAGGAAGCCAAAGATTTAAATGTCTTACCTATTGATGATTTAATTGGTTCTCTCATTTCATATGAAGAGGATTTGGCAGCAGAAAAGGACATGAGGAAAAGAAGAAAAGCATTGCTCTCAAAGCCTCAAAACGTGAGAGTGATGAGGAAAGCGAGATGGATGATGAGGAGTTGGCAATGTTGGCTAGAAGATTCAGAAAATTTTACAAGAAGAATAATGAGCAGAGAGAAAGTTCAGAGGTTACAAGAATAAAAAGGAGAAGAAGGAGCCAATCACTTGCTATGAATGCAAGAAGCCCGGACACATACGACCGAATGTCCTCTCTCTCAACAAACTCAAAAAGAAAGCTATGGTGGCAACGTGGGATGATAGCGATGAGGAATCAAGTGATGAGGAGAGCAACAAGAAATGACAAATTTAGCTCTCATGGCCTTTGGGAAGAATCATGTGATGAGCTTGATGAGGTAAGTGATCTTCCTACATATGATGAATTACATGATGCCTTTAAAGAATTGCATGATGAATTGATGAAAATGGGCAAAAAGAATGTTTGTCTTAAAAAGAAATTGGTAGAGCTTAAAAATGAAAATGAATCATTTAGTGCAAAGATTACATGCCTAGAATTAGAGAATAAAGCATTGCATGATAAAGTTGCATTATTTGAAAATTCTAGTACTTCACATGAGCATTTAGAATCACATGTGAATGACTTGAAAAATGAAAATGAAATGCTTAGAAAGAAAAGCAATGATCTAAATGAGATTGTGCTAAAATTTACAAATGGGCAAAAGATGTTAGATAACTTGCTTAACTCACAAAAATGTGTGTTTGATAAAGGAGGGATTGGTTACAAACCAAATTTGAAACAAAAATATTACAAGAACTACTTTGTAAAGAATACACCTATTAATAATCAAATTGTATGTCATTATTGTAATCAAGATGGTCATATGAAAGATAGATGTTTAGTGAAGAGAAATGCATATTATGGTGTGAAATGTGTTTGGGTTCCGAAAGGAACCATTGCTAACTCTCAAGGACCCAAAAAGGTTTGGGTACCTAAAATTTGAAATTTTCTCTGCAGGGCTTGAAGAAGAAGAAGAATAAGTGGTACTTGGACAGTGGTTGTTCAAGACACATGACAGGGAATTATTCTTGGTTTTCAAGTTTTACCAAGATCGAAAATGGTGGAGATGTATCCTTTGGAGATAATTCAAAAGGAAAATCATTGGCATTGGCAATGTCGGTAATGTATCCTCTACTCTCATTGAAAATGTGTGTTTGGTTGAGAACTTAAAACACAACTTGCTTAGCATTAGTCAATTATGTGATAAAGGTTATAGAGTTATTTTTGATGAATCAAAATGTGTTATTGAGAATGCTTGTGATGGCAAGGTTTTATTTATAGGAAATAGATGTGTTAATGTCTATACCATCAATATAGATTGTGCATCCTCAAATGATAAATGTTTCTCCGCACAGCATGATGATGGTTGGTTGTGGCATAGAAGATTAGGTCATGCAAGCATGGATTTGATTTCAAGTATTGTGAAAAATGAATTGGTTAAAGGTCTTCCAAAAATCCATTTTCAAAAAGATAGAATTTGTGAAGCTTGCCAATTTGGAAAACAAATCAAAACTTCTTTCAAAAGCAAGAAAGATATCTCTACCTCAAAACCTCTTCAATTACTTCACATAGATTTATTTGGACCTTCTAGATATGCTAGTTTAAGTGGCAAATACTATGCTTTTGTGATTGTGGATGATTACTCTAGATTCACATGGGTGTTGTTCTTAGCTAATAAAGATGATGCTTTTGATGCATTTAGAATTTTCTGTAAAAGGTTCAAAATGAAAAAGGATATTCAATTACTTGTATTAGAAGTGACCATGGTGGAGAATTTGAAAATCATGCTTTTGAAAATTTTTGTAATGAGTTTGGCATTGAGCATCAATTTTCATCACCTAGGACTCCTCAACAAAACGGAGTTGTAGAGAGAAAGAATAGATCTATTCAAGAAATGGCTAGGACCATGCTAAATGAAAACTCTGTGCCAAAATATTTTTGGGCCGAAGCCCGCCAACACCGCTTGTTATGTTTTGAACCGTGTGTTGATTAGACCTAATCTTAACAAAACTCCATATGAGCTTTGGAAAGATAGAAAACCCAACATTGGCTATTTCAAAGTTTTTGGATGCAAATGTTTTGTCTTGAATACAAAAGATAATCTAGGTAAATTTGATTCAAAATCCGATGTTGGTATTTTTCTTGGTTATTCAAACTCAAGCAAAGCTTATAGAGTGTATAATAAAAGAACTTTGGTTGTGGAAGAATCTATGCATGTCACGTTTGATGAGTCTAATTCCTCCTCTGCGGAGAAAGGAGCTATTGATGATAATGCGTAAGAAGAACATCAAGGAGAATCATCAAATGACGACCAAAAGGATGTACCTCATGGAATTCAAGAAGAAAGCATGCATGGAGAAACAAATGCGAGCAAGATGAAGGCATTTCTCAAACACTCCCCAGGAGTGGAGGTATGTTTCATCTCACCCTAAGGATGTTATTTTAGAGATCCCTCACGTGGTGTTACAACTAGATCTTCACTTAGAACACATGTGAGCATGCTGCATTTATTTCTTAAATTGAACCAAAATCCTTTGCGGATGCGGAAAATGATGAATCTTGGATTATGGCAATGCAAAAGGAGTTGAATCAATTTGAGAGAAACAATGTGTGGGAATTAGTTCCTAATCTAGAACATCAATCCATTATAGGCACTAAATGGATATTTAGAAACAAAATGGATGAATCCTAATGTGTTGTAAGGAATAAAGCTAGACTAGTGGCTCAAGGTTACAACCAAGAAGAGGGAATTGATTTTGATGAAACATTTGCACCTGTAGCTAGACTAGAATCCATTAGAATGCTCTTAGCTTTTGCATGTCATAAAGATTTTATTTTATATCAAATGGATGTCAAGAGTGCTTTCTTAAACGGTTATATTATGGAGGAGGTTTATGTGAAACAACCTCCTGGTTTTGAGAATGAAAAATTTCCAAATCATGTGTACAAGTTATCTAAGGCTTTGTATGGATTAAAACAAGCACCTAGAGCATGGTATGATAGACTTAAGAATTTCTTGTTAGATAATGATTTTTCAATGGGTAAAGCAGATACTACTCTCTTTGTTAAGCATAAAAACCAAGATATACTTATTGTTCAAATTTATGTTGATGATATTATTTTTGGTTCTACTAATGAGTTGTTGTGTAAAGAATTTTCATCTTGTATGAGTAAAGAATTTGAGATGAGTATGATGGGAGAGTTGAAGTATTTCCTTGGACTACAAATAAAACAAAATGATGAAGGAATTTTCATAAATCAAGCCAAGTATGTGAAGGATTTACTCAAGCGATTTGGCATTGATGACTCAAAGACCAAAAGCACTCCAATGAGCACAACTACTAAGCTTGACAAAGATGAAAAAGGCAAAGAAGTGGATATCAAAGCATATCGAGGTATGATCGGATCCTTACTATATTTAACTCGCTAGTAGACCCGATATCATGTTTAGTGTATGTTTGTGTGCAAGATTTCAATCATGTCCCAAGGAATCTCATTTACTTGCTGTCAAAACGAATTTTCCGTTATTTGAGTGGAACCATAGATCTAGGCCTTTGGTATCCTAGAGGAACTCATATAGATCTAACTTGTTATTCGGATGCGGATTTTGCCGTTATAAAGTCGATAGGAAAAGCACTAGTGGAACTTGTCATATTCTAGGTCACTCACTTGTTTCATGGTTTAGCAAGAAACAAAATTCTGTTGCTCTTTCAACTACGAAGCTGAATACATAGCTGCAGGAAGTTGTTGTGCACAAGCTCTTTGATGAAACAAACACTTAAAGACTATGGCATTAACCTTGACCAAATTCCTATTAAGTGTGATAATACTAGTGCTATAAATCTCTCCAAAAATCCCATTCAACACTCTAGAACCAAGCATATAGAAATTAGACATCATTTCTTGAGAGATCATGTGCAAAAGGGAGCTATTGCATTAGAGTTTATTTCTACGGAAAAACAACTCGCGATATTTTTACCAAACCTCTTGGGAAGAACATTTTTCTAAAATTCGACATGAACTTGGGATGATGAAGTCTTCACATTAACATTTCTATTCATGTTATTAAGTCTCAAAAAATGTTTGATTACTTGGTAAAATGCTTAAGCTAGATATGCAAGTGATGTGGTTGGCTTGTTAATTTTGTGAATTTCTATATGAATTGATTGGTTGATTACATGTGAGTATATGAATCATGCATCAAAATGGCTTGTAAAACGTTTTGGATCAATTAAATGATCTTAGAATGTATTACTTACGGGCCAAAAATCAAATCAGAATGTGCGAAATTTTAGGTAAATAAACGGTTAACTGTTAAAAATAAACGAGTACCGCTTAATTCCGTAAACTATGCTCTAATGCTTTGGCCTTACCTCTTATCGTTTCATACAAACGGTAAACCGCTTGTCTTTAACCTTTCACCGTTAACGATTAAGCCTTTACCGCTTCGCTTATGCTTGCTCTCTCGAATTTACTCCTCACCGCTTACGTAAAACGGTTCGCCGTTTTCGTGTGATATAAAACTGTTTCAAGGGTTTCTTCTTCCTACTTAGTTACCCTTTCACCGTTTCAGCCATTGTTGCGCAACCGAAAGCTTTCTTCCTCTCCAATCTCGTCTTCTGCTTCATTTTCTTGCAAAATCACACCGCTAAAACCTTTATTTTCATCCTTAGATCAATTTCACCGATTCAAATCTTCAAATCGAGCCCAACATTCGAAAATCCCAAATTGAAACCCTAAGGTTAGCGGAACTGATTTCCTCTTGTTTGGTTGAAATCTTGCCTTTCTTCACTCAAATTGAGCCTCAAAATCACATCTTCTTCCTCTTTACTGTCTCCGGTCACCACCATGGCCAGCTCATCGCGTCCCACTCGGAGAAGGAAACAGTCCTCTAGCAACCCTATTCCACCTCGAGACTTCCGAATTTGAACAACTTCATCTTCCCACTGCACCATTGCGCAAGCGCTTTGAGGATCGCTTCATGGGTCGAAAGGTATTAGATTCATTCTATGCTGATATAGACGATTTTCAGGACTTAGTTGTATGTCGTAGAAGTGTGAGCACTATGCTTCGTCCTTGGGAATCCGCAATAGATTTAGATTACAAGGTTTTTCCTAATCTAGTTCGAGTTTTTTATTCAAACATGGAAATCTCTGAAACTCGGGTAGATAGCATAGTTACTCAGGTTGGTGGTGTGCCCATTGAATTTGATGTTGAGTTTTTAAACAACCTTTTAGGAATTTCCAATGATGGGCATAAGGTTTACACTTCCCGGAAAGCTTTGTCTTTTTCCAACTTTTTCTCATCATTCGGTGTCCGAAACATTTGTCGCCAGAGAGATCTCAAAGAATGAAATCTGTAATTTACCTTTTCTGTCTCAATTATTGCCTCTCCAAGTTCGCATCCTTCATAGTATTTTACAAAGATATCATTACACCTAGGAAGGGTCATTCGGATGAGGTTACACGGTTGGATGTTGGGTTGTTAGATAGTCTTATTCAGGGACGACCTATTAATCTTGGATACATTATTGTGCGCCACATGTTGAGTACTCCTCGGTTAACCACCGCTACTTCCCTATGGTAGTATTATCTCTAGGCTATCGGCACTTTAACGTGCCTCTTCGGGACGCAGCAGTATACGAGTCCAAGAGGATTGGTCCTAAGCCTTGACCAAGATAGGTTTTTCTCGAAGGAATGGACAATGGGTCAAGACCAATAACTCCAAGAACCGAGATACCTTAATTGCTCCGGAGGATGATCGGATGCTCAACGATGTTTACCCTCCCGATCAGCCTTCCCGATTTTAGGCTTGAGCTCATCCTCCGCCTCCTCCACGCCGCCTCTCTCCCCGCCTCCACTGATTCTGCTCTGCAGAGCGAGAGATGGATACTGATATTCCATCCACCTCCATGCCTTCTCCAGCTCCTGAGCCGCCTTCCGCGCCTGCACCATCTTCTATTCCCGAGCAGCCTTCAACTTTTGTTCAGCCTCCCGTTTTGGAAACTCTACAAAGAGCTTGGTCGATGATGTTCGCAGAATTCCGAGAGGCAAGAACTGATCCTCGATGATTGGACGCCCTTTCGCGACTCAGCAGCAGCTCCGCTCTCCGCTCTGCCAGACTTTTCAGAGCAGACTATCGATCAACTATGAGATCATTGCCGCACAAATAAGCATTCTTGGCTATTTTGGCTATGACCACTGGCAAAGCGCCTCCTCTCCGCCACCTTCTTAGTTTCCAGCTTTCATATTCGCACATACATTTTATGTTATGTTCATTTGTATTTTACTCTTCATACTGTGTTTTGATATTCTCTATTACATTTCTATGCTGTTGATGATGGATTGATTGATTTTTTTTTTCTTCATGATTGGATACTTATATGTTGAAAGATGGAGTTGTTGGTACATGGAGTTTTGGTTAATGTTTTGGAAGTGCTGTGTTTTTTGTTTTGAGGTTTTGCTTCATTGTACGGGGGGCCTATGCCAAAATTTTTTTTATGCTTTCTGTTGCTCGTTTCTATCTTTTCTTTTTGATGATGAAGGGGGAGAGACTCTTGTATAACTTGATTTTTTTTACAAAAAGGGGAGATTGTTTTTCAAATGGTTCTTTGAGCTAATAATATTCATTGGACTTGTTTTGAGATAAGTTATACATTTAGGGGGAGCATATATTTAGGGGGAGCATATATTAAGGGGGAGCAAAATATGGAATGAAGTTTGTCATCATCAAAAAGGGGGAGATTGTTAACTTGTATATGTTCATAATATTGATTTTGATGATAACAAACTTTAAATGCTTTATAATTAAATTGTTGGAGTTTTTTTTTAGTAAAAGAAAGTCTTAAAATGTCTCCTTAACATGTTCATGAAAGATGGTTTTCTGTTAAAATTCAATTGAAAAATATTTTCCTGCAATTTCTGGCTATAGAAGTGGTTCTGGAAATAAACGGTTTACCGTTTATGTTGAAAACGGCAAACCGATTAAATCCAGAGAGTAAACAACTCTTAAGGCTTGAACCGTTTATTTAAAACGGCTAACCGATAATTTCCGGATGTTCATTTCCTTGCTAATCTTTAGCCGATTAGCGGAAACGGATAAGGCTAACACGTTTTGCAAAGTGCTATCGAATTAAACGGCGAACCGCTTATATAAAACGGCTAACCGATAATTTCCGTTTCAATTCCTTGCTAATCTTTAACCGATTAGCGAAACGGATAAGGCTAACACGTTTTGCAACGCTACTCGAATTAAACGCGAACCGCTTATATAAAAACGCTAACCGATAATTTCCGTTTCATTCCTTGCTAATCTTCAACCGTTAGTAGAAACGGATAAGGCTAACGTGTTTTGCAGGTTACTCGAATTAAACGGTGAACCGCTTTATATAAAACGTTAACCGATAATTTCCGTATGTTATTCCATGATACGCTTTAACCGTTTAATGAAACCGGATAACCAAATCTGCTTGCGTGTCTCTCGAAATTAACTTGTTAAGGTAATCTTTAACAGAAACCGTTTATTTGAAAAACTAGCTCTAACGGTAACTTTTTTTGAGAATAAACGGTTAACCGTTAACTATTAACGGCGAACCGTTTTTGAAAGCGCATCGAAGAACGGCTAGTTTTCAGCTCCAAGTATAAATAAGCTCATTCAAATCCGAACAAAGGTTGATCACTCCTTCATCATTGAGCATACACTCGAGAATACAATCTTCAAAGAGCTTGAAACACCTTTATTCTTCATTTATTCACACATTGGGCATTGATTTGTAATCTTAAAAATTGTGTGAGAGTGAAACAATTTGTAATCTTAAAATTGTGAGTGATTGTAAGTGTTGGGAAACACTTGGGTTAAGAGATTGTGGATAATCTCATATTGTAAAGGTTTATTGACACCTTGGAAGTCAATTGTAAGCAATTGTAGCCTTGGAGGCTTGCTTAGTGGAATCCTCAAGCTTGGTTTGCTTGGAGGCGTGGACGTAGGCGGGGATAGCCAACCACGTAAAAATCTTTGAGTTTGCTTTCTCTTTCCTTAATCTCTTTTAATATTGTGCTTGATTGAATTTATTGTTTTTGGTTTGATTAAGGCAATAGATTAAATTGTTGTGCTAATTGTGTTGTTTGCCTAGCTTAATTTTTTTTTTTTAAAAACCCAATTCACCCCCTCTTGGTTTGCCTAGTTAGTATTTCACTTTTGACGTAACATATAAAATACAACAATGGCTTCTTATTTGAAAAGTATTTAAAAAAAAAAGCAACAGAGATGATGAAATGCATAAAGCATTATAATAGTATAACAAAGAAAATCATAGACATATTAAATATGCATTTAGTTTTAAATTAGTTAATATTAATTTATGTATTAATTGACAAGATTTTTTTAAAAATTATTATCTAATAAATTTATCGAATTATTAATTTACCACATTTGTCCCAAGTCAAAACTGAAAAATTATTATTTAATCAAGGTTATCAATTTATCAATTATTAATTTAATTAGGTTCTACTATATTTAATTTTTGATACAGGGTAGGTTTAGAAACAAATTAGATAGTGGGGGCTAGTGAAATAAGTTGAGGAGGTTAAATACTATCGAGTGAAGCTATTGGCACACCTTCATTATCCTTATAAAACCCTCATTGAAATAAAATTATAGTTGAGAACAAATAAGAAGTCAACACAAATGTTTTTTTTTTTTTTAAAAAAATCCTCCCATTTATGATCAATTTTTTTTTTTTTTCATTTTCTACATGTTACTTCACATGTAACTAACGTAAATTGTAAAATTTTAGAATAATATATTTTTCTTTTCCTATTTCTTATTAATTAAATATTTTTATACTTAAGATTACTTTAAAACTACAATTTAAAATATGTGCCATTTAAGCTGATAATTAACATCTAAAAATTCATCAATTAGAAAACTTTTCAGTTTGTATGTTGAGTAACAATAAGATTACAAAAGAAACGAAAAAATAATACAATACTATTTTAAGTTTTAACAATAAAAATATTAAAGAAAAAATTAATTTTTTTAAAAAATAAAATTAATATAACTGAAAAAAGAGTTTCATGGGAGATTAGGGGTAAGGCAAATACTTTTAGGTTTGCCAGCCCATTAATTCAATCTAACGTTGAGCTACTAACACCCCAATAAAGTCCTGATAAAACCCTCTTTATAAAAGAACCTCTTTAACTGATAAAAAGAATTCATTGTTTATAAGGAAACTTATCTTCTTCTAAAACTATCCCTATTTCAATCTCTTTCGAGGACGCATTCTTTGGTGAACACGCAAGGATCTTGGGTCATTTTCAACACCACAACTTTGATCCTTATGTTTATATATACATATTTGCTCAGCAGCTATTCGCTCTAATTGGCCAAACCCCATTCGTATTTGAGGCTGTGGGAATCTTGTTCCATATGGATGATATTGAAACCTCAACTGTTTGTTTATACGGTTAAATTGCTGATTGTAGAGTTTTTACAGGCGCAAAACAAGATGATGGTGATGGCTATTATAGCAGCGGGGGCCTTGATCTAATGTTGGAGGATACCCTTCCAAAATGGTAGGTCTCTTGTAATTTTTCTGTTAAAGAAGTAATTATATTTTTTTTTAGATATTCATACAGAAATAAGCCAATTTAAAGAGATTGAATTAAGGGTAATTTTGGAAGAATGCATGTATCGTTATAAATAATGAATTCTTTCCGTTAATTAATGGGATTCTTTTGAAAAAGGTGTTTTATTAGGACTTTTAGGGAGGAGCCCATTGTCCTACTCTTTAATTTATCCTAATGTAATGATAAGTCCATTTTAAAAGAAAAAAAAAAAAAAAAGAGTAATGATATTTGATCTTTTTAATTTATTTTATCGGCCATTATTTTTTAATTTATTTTATAATATTTTTAAATCAATTTATTTTATAATATTTCTAAATCATCTTTAATTAAAAAAATTATCATTTTTTATTTTATTTTTTTCCTCTTTCCTCTTTCCTCTTTCCTCTCTCGTCTCTCCCCTCTTCCCTCCCCTATCTCCTCACTCTCTCTAGCATAATTATCACCTCCACCATCTATCTTCATCGACAACCGTACATAAATCCATCAACATATGATGAGTATCAATATCAAATTTTATTAAATTTTATAAACAAGGGATGGATTTTGTTGTGATTAATAATATTGACCTTGCTTCTTGTGATTTTATAAGATTTTGTTTAATTTTAGTTGGGGATTTGATTGTGAGTTAACATTTCATTCAAATTGTGAATCAATTTAAAAAAAAAAAAGAAAGAAAGAGATGTGAGAGATGGTAAGTTAATCTAATGAGATCCTGAGGAAGTAGAAAAAATATTTATTGTGCAATAAGGAGATTCTGAAATAAATAATATTAAGTAAAAAAGGAATCTGGCGAGATAAATTGCGAGGTCAAACACTCGTAACTCAATTTATTCTAACGTAGGGGCCATTCCGCTAACAAGATATTGTCCCCGCCACCCTTAGGATTCCATTCTTTTGGTTACTGCCCAAGCCCACCCAAAAAGAATCCTAAGGTTATGTTTGGGAGGTAGAATTAAGTGTAGGATTGGATTAATTTTAGGATTAATTATTAATTTTATGTTTGGCAAGTTTCATTTTGAATTAGAACATGGGATTAAATTTGAATTTAGTCCTAAGATTATGGGATTAGAAATCCCAATTAAAACATGGGTTTAGTTAGGATTAATTTAAAAATAATTATCTATTTAATTAATTATTACTTGAATATCTAATGAATACTTAATTTAATAATCATTATATTAAAATTAATCATGAAAATTAATAATACCAGTAATTGGTAGCTTTTATATATTTTGCTAACTTTTTGATAAAATAAAATATATTTAAAATATTTAATAAAATTAAATCAAATGTTTAAATAATTTTAATTTAATTTAATTTAATGTAATCTAATTTATATTTGTTTATTATAATTATGATTACCCAATAACTAATTTATGCATCTTTAATATGAATTAATTGTTTTTTAAATTAATATTAATAATTATTTATTATTAAATATTCACAAATAGTTTATATTTATATTTAAATGCACATTAAATGCTATTTAATTTCATTCAAAATAATTTTATATAATCCAATCTCATACTGCACCAAATATAAGATAATATTATATAATCTAATTTAATCCAATCAAATTTAATTCAGTCTAATTCTAATAATTAGTCCAATTCAATCATGTGTGCCAACTATAGCCTAAAGTGGATCACCCATTATAAGCTCATGACTTACAAACTTACAAGCTTCCCAAGTGATGTAGGATGTGAAGATGTTGCACATTTTAGTCTATTTTATTTTTACATAATATGGTGTGGTGCGTCAAATTTGCCCTTAGTTGTCAAATGAATACATCATTTACATCAAACTCCAGGGTGTAAACCTTATATTGTAATTAAAAACACGGGCTTAGTGAGAAACCGCAGCTAAAATGTCCAAGAAGTCAAATAGTCAATGCACCATTTTTTGACCCGGAGCGAACCTCGCTGCTTTCTTCGCAGCTTCTCAATTGATTCATTTCTTGCTTTAAACGCACCAAACGTGAACATCACCAATCAGTTCGAGAAAAATACCAAGTTCTTTAACAGTTGTACCTAAAAAAATAAACAATAGCAACCCAGCTAAGAAACAGAGCATTAAAAATGAAACTCCAAAGAAGTTGCATGCACAAATCTTTAAGTATTATGTGCATAAATAAATATATTGAGAGCAAGCATTGCTTACAACAACGTCCCCCAACAAAAAGAGAAAAATGAGCGTGTTGTCAATATTCGATCTGCGAGAAAAGGTGATTAGGAGAAATGGAGCTGATGCAGCTTGCCCATACTGTGGAGGGCCTGTGCTGGCATTAGATTTTGATGCCCATTTGAGATTTTGTTTTCTTCCAATCTCTCATAAAGTTAAGAAGAAATTCTATTGCACAATTTGCTCCAGACGCTTGGTCCCTGCAACTTCATAAGCAGCAGATGATGATGATGATGATGATGATGAGACATGCATGCTTCATCTTAATTTGTTTCAATTTTTTTTTTTCGTAAGTCATGTTTCGTTGCCTTGCTAAGCAAGGTTGAGTAGTGTGTGTGTGTGTGTAAAACTGTTACAGAATCTATCTTGTAACAAAACTCAATTACTAAAATAAAAAGAAATAAGCATTATTGGATTGTTACATATTGCTCTGCTATCCATTTGTTTGAAACTAAACGTGTAATATTTTATACTATAAGCTTATTTTTCCGTTAAAACTTGCTTTTAATATTATTGTTAGGCTCAGTACTATCGTTAGTCTCTGGCATATCATTTTGAGCTTTTGGATCAAGTAATTTCTCTGTCATAATATTAGTGCCAAGATCTAGTGTTTACCCCTCTTGCGTGCAAGCTCTTTGGTTCACTTTCGGACTCTTTTCTCTCGGCTCATGTATATATACAGTGAGATCTTGTCTTAGTCTACGTTTCATGGAGGGAGAGCGTTGAGACTTCTGAGACTTGCCTTTAGTGTTATTCCAGAGCCTTAAATCTATTAGCTTAAAATTTTGGATCAAATGATTTCTCGGACACGTTCAAGGAGAATATTTATACACGATCGTAAACTTGGCTCTTTGCAATTTAACTCTGATATCTTCTCACCTGAGATTATGTTTCTCAAGAGGAGTATGAAAGTGACGGGAATTTCAAGCACTCTGCAATACTACGTTTACACGGAAACTTTTATGTATCCCTCCATGACTTGCTTTAAATACATCAAAGTGCAAAAAGTGTCTTTCTTGATCAAAAACATCCACTAAAGTATTTTCATTTGTCAATGGCCCCTTTAGTTTGTTTTTGTTATAAATTTAGAGATAATGGATGTTATAATTTAAAGGGATTATATGTAAGCAATTATTTAATGATGATATCTAAGGAAAGAATACTCAAATGAAGATTGAAGACACAAGCAAAATGCCTTGAGCGTAAAGGAAGGAAGGGTAATATATAGTGTGATTAGTGGGTGAAGCATTTAGAATTGTTAATTGTAAAAAGATAATGGGGAAAGCAATGAAGAAGATAATGGGAGAGCATTATTTTGGTGGAATCCACCATGATTTACAACACTCCCTCTTGGATTCACCAATTATTCATTAGATGTGCTCCCGTGATGATATTGATACTTTGCCTCATTAAAAACCTTTGCCAAAAAAACCCGGTGGGAAAACCTGGTCAAATGGAAAAAGAGTACAGTACATATGTGTCTAATATTACTATGATTCTTCTCTTGTAAGATCACGTTCCTCTTGTCGAGTGCTCTTCCTGAAGGCAACATGCATTAATTTAACAATTTGTTAAAACGACGCATGTCGATGCCATATACAATTTTTTTCGAACGTAGATGTAGGTAGAGCTTTTGTAAACATATCAGCTAAATTTTTCGTGGAGCGTATCTGTTTGATATCGATCTTTTTGTTCTGTTGGAGCTCATGAGTGTAGAAGAATTTCGGTGAAATATGTTTTGTTCTCGTCCCCTTTAATGTATCATTCTCTCGAGTTGAGCTATACATGCAACATTATCTTCATATATCACCGTTGGGATATCTCAACTTGAAGATATTCTACATGCATTTTGAATATGATGGATTACAGATCGCAACCATATGCATTCTCGACTTGCTTCATGTAGTGCAAGAATTTCAAAATGGTTGGAGGATGTTGCAACGAGAGTCTGTTTTTGTAGACTTCCAAGAAATTGTTGTACCATTAAAAGTGAAAATATATCCTGTTTGTGAACAAGTTTTACGGGGATTAGATAAATAACCCGCATCAAAGATAACCAACAAGACTTGGATTTTTCGTTAGTTCATTAGAATAAAATAAGCCTAAATCAATTATTCCTTGAAGATAACGAAAAATGTGTTTGACACCATTCCAATGTCTTCTAGTTGGTTCAGAGCTAAATCGAGCTAACAGATTAACAGAAAATGCTATGTCTGGTCTAGTACATTGTGCTAAATACATCAGAGCACCTATTGCATTTAGATATGGTACCTCAAGACCAAATATCTATTCATTATCTTCTTTAGGACGGAATGGATCTTTTTAGGATCAAAAGACAGATTACCATTGAGGTACTCAATGGGTAAGCTTTATCAATGTTGAAATGTTTCAAAATTTTTCTGAGTGTAAGTTAACTGATGGATAAAGATACCATTAGGTCTCGTGCTCGATCTGCAGCTTTAGACAATACCTAATTTTCCCCAAATCTTTCATCTCAAATTCATTTTTCAAACATTCAATGGTCTTTTGGAGCTCTTCAGAGTTCTTATTAAATTCAAATCATCAACATAAACTGCGACAATAGTAATTCTAGATTTTGATTGCTTGATAAAAACACATGGACAGATAGGATCATTAACGTATCTTATTTTTATTAAATATTCACTAAGGCGATTATACCACATGCGTCAGTTGTTTTAATCTATATAAAGACTTTTACAGCTTTATTGAATACAAGCCACAATATGATTATTGACAAGATTCTCGCATTTTAAATCCTTTAGGGATTTTCATAAATATATCCGTGTCAAGTGACCCATATAGATAAGTTGTCATCACATCCATGAGACGCATTTCAAGATTTTCTCGACAGCCAAACCAATTAAAAACCGAAACTTGCACACATCATTGGAGAGTATGTCTCATTATAATCAATACAAGGTCTTTGTGAGAAGTCTTGTGCAACAAGTCGTGCTTTATATCTTATAACCTCATCATTTTCATTACGTTTCCGCGCAAATGCAAGTTTGACATCCTTAGGTGTTTGGACTACATGTCCGAATACTTCACGCTCCGCTAAAGAAGTCAAATCTATCTGGATTGCTTCTTTTCATTTAAGCCAATCATGCCTCAGTCTACATTCATCAATCGTTATGGATCATGATCATTTACAATGTCGAGCTACCGTAAATGCAAACATATCATTGATGATAATTTATTTATCTTCGATTACTTCAAGGGCTTGAGCAATATCTTGGGCATATGTCTCTTTAAAGAGTCCTTCAGGTATTTAGTCTCATTAAAGACGAAACACCTTTTCAAAATATTACCATGAGTATAATCAACAAAATCTCACTATTTCTCGGATTCATGTGCCTTTTTAAGGTTTTGTTCCTCATGAAGAGTTTGTGTATTGTCGTGGTTTCTGGCCTTTTCGAGACTAGTTGCTTTTATAAAACAATTTGTTCTTTTAGATTTTATCATCATTTGCAGCAGAACCCTGTTTAATCATTTTTCTTTTTCTCAAAACACTTTGTCTTTTGAACCAATTAGTCTACCACGCTTATGGCGTGCCACAGATAATTTCTCACCGCACTTTTTATTAATTGTTCTTTATGTACAATGACCCGTAGGAGTATATTAGTAGTTGGTATATATGATTTGGTTACTTTTGCTGCATCTGTAAATGCATCTGGTAATTGTTCTACAATTTGCTGTAAATGAACTATCATTCACACTTCATTTTCCTCTCGAGATATGCGTGGATCTAAATAAGATAGATGCGTCACTTTCCATTAAGGATCATGCCTAACCTCATGGACCTTTTTTATTTCTCTCAATGGAGGAAAATTTGTCTCGTCAAAATGACAATCCGCAAATCGTGCTGTAAATACATCACCCATCAATGGTTCAAGATATCTGATAATAGATGGTGAGTTAAATCCCACATAAATTCCCAAACGTCGTTGGGGTCCCATTTTAGTATATTGTGGGGCATAATCGACACTTGTGCTGCACAACCAAAAGTGCATAAATGAGATATATCTGGTTGATGTCCCAATACCAATTGCAATGGGAATATTTATGATAGGCGGTAGGCCTCAAGCGATTAATGTTGCAGATGCAAAATAACATGTCCCCATGTCGAGATAGGTAATTCACTTCGTAATAATAAAGTTCTGGCAATTACCTGAAGACGTTTGATAAGAGTTTCTGCTAATCCATTCTGGGTATGTACATGTGGCACTGGGTGTTCTACGTCAATCCCAACCGTCATGCAAGAATCATCAAATATTTTAGAAGTAAACTCACCAAAGATTATCTAGACGTATGATCTTGATTGGATAATTTGAAAATTGTGCACGTAACTGATTACTGCGCAAGCAATCTTGCAAATGCAACGTTATGTGTAGATAATAAACAAACATGTGACCATCGTGCAGATGCATCAATCAAAACCATAAAATAAAAAAATGGTCAACTTGGTGGGTGAATAGGCCCACGATATTTCCTTGAATCCTTTATAAAAATGATAGAGATTCGAAATTAATTTTACTTGGGTGATGGTCTAACTACCAATTTTTCTTGTGAACAGTGTAGTGCAACTGTTCTCATTTGACAATAAAATTTTCAAATATTTCAATGGATGTCCATGAGAATTTTTAATAATTCTACGCATCATTGTTAATCCAGGGGTGACCAAGGCGGTCATGCCAAAATATAAAAGATTTTGGATCATATAACTTATCTTTTATAATCGTGTAATTTTTCATTGATTTTATTGTCGTATAATATAAGCTAGATGAGAAAGTTGGAAGCTTTTCTAATATCTCTTTCTTTCCAGACATGTTAGAAGTAATGTATAGATATTCTACATTATTCTCATCCATTATTTCTATATGAAAATTATTACAACGAATGTCTTTAAAACCAAGTAAATTTCTTTTTGATTTAGGTGAATACAGAGCATTTTGAATATCCAATTTTGTATCTTTTGCTAATATGATCATTGCTCTTCCAAAGATCTTCAATAGGATCTACTGGACCTGATATTGTATTCACATTTGCCTTAATTAGATTTAAATTTAAAAAATACCTCTTATTTCGAAGAATCGTATGTGTAGTTGCACTATCAGCAAAACATATTTCTCCATCAAACATTTTATTGAAATCCATATCCTTAAACAAAAGTAAAAAAGGAAATACATATTAGATAACACGAAAAATAAAAATTACATGAACAAACATAAAGCACAAATAGAATATCAAATGGGATGAACATTTCCATCACCAATCAAGTGATCAATTTTTCCATCCTTATCTTCAAAGAAGTCTGAAACATCAAGATGTGTAACATCCACTGAATCCGAGTCATCAACATAGTTTGTTTCAATATTCGTTCCTTTTGATTTTTAGGGATGCTTGAAACATATCCACACGATGTCTGAGAGTACGACATTATCTCCAAAAATGACCAGACATTCCACATCTATCACAAATATTTTCTTGAGTATTATGTTGGTCCTCATTTTTTCCCTTTTTGTGGTTTTTATATCCACCATGAGGTCGGTAATAATGATTCTTATTATGTCCTCGGCCTTAATAATAACCACGACCACTGCCGCGACTATGTCTACGGCCATGGTTATGCCCACGGTCACACCCATTTTCATAATTGTCTTCATGATCATGTGAGACAACATTTGCTTTAAAAATTAGTTTTATACCAGTAAGATGGGCTTGATGATTTTTCATTAATAATTCATTATTGTTTTCTGCTACAAGAAGGCATGCAATCAAGTCAGAATATTTTGTATACTGACAAGCTCTATATTGCTGTTGTAAAACCGTGTTGGAAGTATGAAATGTTGCAAATATTTTTTCCAACATATCCTCATCAGTAATATTTTCTCCATACAGTTTTAACTGCGAAGTAATTCTGTATAGTGCATAATTATATTCATGCACTGACTTAAAGTCTTGTAGCCTGATGGCATTCCATTCACTACGAGCATAGGGAAGAATGACTGACCTTAAATGACCATATCTTTCGTACAAACTGCTCCACAGGATATATGGATCCTTTATAGTGAGATATTCCATTTTAAGTGCTTGGTGGAGATGATGCCGTAGAAAAATCATGGCCTTAGCTTGATCTTAAGTGGATGAGTCATTATTATTTTTATTGTGTTACTCAGACCCAAAGCATCAAGATGAATTTCGACATCCAGGATCCAGAATAAATAATTCTCGCCTGATATATCCAAAGCGTTAACTCCAATTTTGTCAAGTGAGATATTATCACAAAAAAATAAAAGAGATTAGTATAATAAACATTGAAAAAGTGTAAATAATAAGTATTACTTATAGGAAAAATTTAAAATAAATATGTAGAGTAAATGGGTAGAATACTTCCTGTGCTGTGCAGAGCGAACTTCGTGCGATAACGTGTTATAAATTTAGAGATAATGGATGTTATAATTTAAAGGGATTGTATGTAAGCAATTATTTAATGATAATATCTAAGGAAGGAATACTCAAGTGAAGATTGAAGAAAACAAGCAAAATGCCTTGAGCAAGAAATTGAATTGTTTGTTTTATAATTAGCAAATATATATAGTGATTAGTGGGTGGAGCATTTAGAATTGTTAATTGTAAAAAGGATAATGGTGAGAGCAATAAAGAATATAATGGGAGAGCATTATTTTGGTGGAATCCACCATGATTTACAACAGTTTTGACATTAAAATTAAGAAAAATAATATGCACACTAATTATCCCATCTTCAACCCCACTACAACAAATTTTTAGGGCAATTTTGACATTAATTCAAAATTTAAGGATATCCAATAAAATATTTCAATAGTTATTTGTTCTTAGTAAGGAGTTCATTGGTAGGTTTGCATATCACTATTTTAAAATTAATATTTCACTTGAATCAATTATTAATATGATTCAGATTTTATCAATCATTTTCCTAATACGTATAGAAATAAAATATACTTGCATTTATATATATAGTATTTGATAATTTTATTCTAATTTTTTCGGTATCTTTGCTCCTATTATTATTTGAATTCAGGAAATCATAGGCACAATGAGAATTTCGGGCTAGTTGTTGAGCTATTCTGAAGTAGAAAATAAGTTGACTATACAATCTTACAAAATTTACCAAAAACTAAAGCCAAGTTATAGCCCCATGGAAAAAAAAAAAAAAAGCCTAAAACTTCTTTGAAAGTAATGTGTTCAATGCAAACTCTATGGGGATCTGTATAATTTTCCCTAAATTGGAAGCAACACGAATTTGTAGATTTAATGGTAGGGAGGTTCTTGGTTCGAGCAAGTTCTAAGAAATATCAAAATTTTTAGCCATGACCAAATTTTTTCAAAGATTGACCTGGTCCTTGTACTTGACGAAAATTTCCGGCTGGGTCAACACGTTTCGATCAGTTCAGTTTGTTGGCCGTTTCAAAAGTTTTGGAATGAAAGCAAATTATACAAGAGCTCCGAAACTTACAAATGCACAATGCCCCTGGTCCCAAGTAATTGCGAAGCTCTATTTTAACCCGATAGATCGAGGAAACGTAAATGCGACTATAGTAGCCAGAACTAAATAGGCTAAATTACTAAGTATGATATTTTTACTTTCTCTCGAATTATAATAATATTATTTGTTAGATAATTTACTCATTTATTTCTCTTAAAATCTCTTCAATGTTTATTTTTACGCCCATTTTCTTTAGGGGATCTGCAACCATTGTGTGGCACAGGGGTTACATCCCGCACGAAATTTAAAAGGAATACATACAATGACGTTATATAGATCTAAAAACTAAGTTTTAACTTTAGTCTTTGTCGGTATATGTCAATCATCTATTTGATAATAAATTTGATAATATATAAATTACTATTATATTATTTAATAGATAAATGTCACGTTACTTAAAATTTAAATATTGACTTATTTAACATAGAATCATTCACGAGGCAAATAAAGCATCAATATAAAGAAATCATAACCAAATTAAAGAAAACAGCTAAAGACTAATCACAATTCAGTATTCACATGGTAATAAAGCAAATCGTGCACCATATACAATATTGAATCCATGTTTAAGAAAAGATTTTTATGATGAAGATCCATCTTTTCTATCAAAATCCTACTCTGTTCTAAAAATAATAAAGGAACGTCACTCTTTTAAAACTTAAATATAAATATAAATTTTTTTATCAAAATATAGACACACACACACACAAATTTAAACTTTCTTTGTAATCAATATTTATAAGTAGGGTTGGCAATCAAGATGCTCCGATTGGGATTGGTCAATCCAAATCCTGCTGTAATTGTGAATTGAGAGAAAAAATTATCTCAAATCCCATCTCGAATAATAAATAGGAGCAAAAATTTGTACTGATCTTGTTCCTATCAAAACCAATAAAGATCCTAAATGTCTCATATGACGTGAGTTTACTGTTATCCTATGCAAATTCTATCATAACCAACATGTCAAACGAATATGATAGATAAGTCAGATCTCTTTTATTTATAAAAGTGACTTATCATACAACCTTATTGACATGTTAGTTATATGTAATTCATATAACTCACTAGTCATACGCTTCTAAAAATCCAAATTTGAGCTACAATTAACAATATAGTCGAGATTCAAATTTCATTCATTTTTTGAACATTCTAAATCCTATTCGAATAGTAAATTGAAGTAAAATTTAATTTCAAATCTTAATTCAAATAGTATATTAGGGATGGCAAAATTCAAGTATGAGCTCGGTCTGGTAATGACCGAAACCAGCTAGGAGATGCTTTTTTAGACACCCGATTCAAGTATTATAGACGCTCGATCAAAGTATTATATATGTATATTTTTTAATTTATTTTATAATTTTATAATTTTTAAAATTATTTTAATAAAACTAGACATGAAAATATAAACTTTAGATGTTTAAGATCTTAAACATGTGTAATAATTAAGTCAAATAAATATAATTATTGAAAATAATATTATATGTATATAACATTTTTTTATAAAATCCAAGTTTCAGACCGAACCCGAACTTATTAAGTGATGTCCAGAGCTTACCCCATCTCATCCCCACATCACCTAGGATTGGTCCGGGTCTGGACAGGTTGGGCATTTTTAACAACCCCAATATATCAACACAAAAATTTATATCAATAACGTTCGGGTCTAGATCCTTTATCCCACTAAATTCTACCAATCCGATTTACGAGGCCAGTAGCCATCCTATCAGTCGTTTCCATGCATTTAAACATACCATTGGATGGGTTCAAATGCTTATGTTGACCTTATTCCAAAAGCCCGTAAAGTGTGAAAAAACAAACATAGAAGTTAAACAATTAAACAAAGTTAATTCTAGTATTATATGGAGTGCGTTACAAAATAGCACAATATTATATCAATCAAGAGGCCTTCATGCTTTTGAAATTCTTAACAAACATAAAAAATTATGAACTAACATCTCATGATCCATTGTTTAAAACAAAAACTGTTTCCACATTCACAGGGAAGACTAAAATTTTGATTGCTTCAGCACCAACAATATCTTAGCATAAGAACCTCAAAACTCTTAAATAATGAAACACCTCAAAACTCTAAATAATCATCAAAATAATGTGAACTGCCTAGTTCATTCTTCTGATCAGCTCATTGATGTAGTTCTCACGGTTTCCAGCATCACCACCCTCGACATAGTGGTTCCTCTTCTTCTTCAGGCCACCCAATGGTGCCTTGAGCTTAAATGGCCATAAAAAGTTGTTAGCCTCCTTAAAATGAGGTCCCACTGTCATAATCTCATGGATCAGGTCTTCCATGCAGATGATACCAAACTTGCCCAAAGCCTGATATATCACCATTCATAACATGTTAGCAAGGCAGTATGCAGCACAACTGCCACATGATGAACACTAAGGAACATAAGTTGCACAAACCTTCTCAATAATTGAGTTATCTGTCAAAGCAATTCTCTGCTTGTCTAGCTTTCCATATCCCCTCTTGTAAATGAGCTCCTAACACTCTTCAAATTGGGGTATCTACATGAAACATGAGTTCATCAGACATGCTATACATATTAGAAGCAAAAGCCTTCCAAACAGTAAAATCACATGCATAATATTTGACTTACCCGTAAGTGACGTAAGGTTCAACCCTATGAAGCATGTTCATGGTAGCTTTGTTCACTTTAAGAAAAACTCCATTGAAGATCTGTATTATTCAAGGAGGAAATTAATCAAACAATGTTCTTATTCAAGAAAAAGTTGACACTAGATTTTCAAATAAACCAAGTTTCAAAACCAAAATGACTCAATGTCATGTTGCATGACTATAATTTATCACAAATTAATGTATCTACTTTTCATATGACGCAACCACAACATGAAATTGAAAAAGAAAATCCAACAGAAACATCTCACAGGCTACAAATACACAGGCCCAAACTAAGATTAAAACAAACTAAAGACACCACAAAACACAGACACAATATACTGAAACATTAAACTGCATCAGAGCAATGAAAGTCGGGAATAAAAACAACTAATGCTCAAGCTACATATCACAAGTCTCCTCCAGCCAGCAAGCAACTACGATATTTAACAAGACAAGTACATATTCCCCCATTTTCTCTTTTCTAAGAGAGATGAGTCATGCCACAAGAACTTTCCAGACTAGAAAGTTTCCAATCCCACCCATGCGAACGACACAAATACTGAGAAGGCATAATAAGAAAATGGCAAGAATATCACAAAGCTTTAAATCTAATTCATATAGAAGTAAGTAGAAATCAATAAAATACCTGTCTTAAACGTAAAAGCTGCAAAATCTTCTTTGTCTTTGGGTCAATGGCATTGATACTGAGAGTTCCAAAGCACATAACTGAATTATTAAAATCCATACTCCACAATTTTGAAAAAGATCATAAACATCAATAATGCCAACTTACCCACGGATACGGATGATGAACAAAAGCTTAGCTTCAGGGTCAACATAAAACCCTCCTTTCAATTTAGCTTCACGCTTCAATTGAATCAACACCTTTTCCTAAAATTAGGGAAAAAAAAGGAATCTTGTTAATCCAAATACAGTAATAAAATTAAAAACTTTGAAGAAGTTTACAACCATTACCTGCTCAGCATACTCCTTTGCATACTGCTTAGCCCTATTGTAAATCAGCTTCCTACTCTCAAGCTTCTTCTTCTTGGAAGTTTCAAGCTCCTGCTTCTTTGCCAAAGCCCATTCCTCATTCCTCTTATGCTTCCTCACGACAGACTCTGGAACCGGCGCCTTGGCTTCTACTTCAGCCATCTCTATAATAATAACAAACCCACATTCAGAAAAAGGTCTAGCTTAGTAAAACAATAAACGTGCATGCCATAAAATCAAAACATACTCGAATCCTATAACAGTCCCAAATAGACATTATTATCATTGCAACATTAAACATCCCTAACAACATTGAAGCTACTTGTATCTTCTCTAATATTCAGAAACCTACATTACAAAATATAATAACCTAAAATTAAAAATTTTGGACAATATTAATGAAAGTGGAATAGTTAGTTAAAATGACACGGAGATGGATCAGAATACAGGCTTGGATTCTCAAAAAGAGAAAAATCGCACATTATAATCATTGTCGATCATCTGGGAAATAATCATCACTTCCATCTCAATCATAGTTAAAAATTTGCCCTCAAAACTCTTCTGTCAGAAAAAAAGACAAAAATTGAGCCTTCTTCAATTTAATTATTAATGATACAGATATTGATTCAAGCTCAATGAAATGAATTAATTGTAATAGGCTTTTCTAATTTCTTTTACTTTCCTCTTTACATATTCTTACCAACCAAACGCATAATAAATAACAATTTTTTTATAAAAAAGATCAGTATGTTTCAACAAACGAAAAAAATGCCCAGATGGATAAAACGGCAAAAGGAAACATGACCACAGAAATAACAACAAAGCACAAAGTTTAAACAAGATGAAAGGCTGAACATCTACAGAGGGCAGCATATATCGATTAGAATGAAAATGGAAGCTTAAGGGCTAATGAAATCTAAGTCGACTCACAGAGTTTAAGTGTCGTGTCCCCTGGCCGTAGAAGATCGGACTGCGGAAGAACCAAATGAGAGGGCTTCTTTAAGCAAGTTATATAAGAGTGGCTCTGTAAGTGATGAAGCTAGGGTTTTGTAACTGTAAAATTTGTCTAAACGCTGCGTTCTGGCTCGTGAACTATTCAACGGCTGAGATTAGATTTTTACTGAGAAATGGATCTTCACCGTGTGTTTAAGGGTTCAGTGAGTTATGGACCCCGGAATAACATATTTGGGCAAAGACCTTTAACCCAAATTCCAACAAAAGATGGCAATCGGATGGTACTCCAAAAAGCCTATTAAAGCCCATTTTGTTCATTTACAACTTGAGCCATCATTAAAATAACATTAATAGAGAAAATTAAACCAACATATGAAGCAACAAGTTTTACTTTTGTTAAAACCTGCTATTTTTAACAACTTTTCAACACTCACCTATTATACATGCTTTCTTTTCATTTTAAACCATAAATCGAATGTAGATTCCAAAAAAAGAAAAAAAATTATCACAAGTGTTTGGTATTATGCTCCCTTTTAGAATGCAATATAAAGAACTAATTTAAGTATATGTTTATGGGCATGATTTTTAATTTCAAGATACAAGAATAGGTTGCATATTTAGAACTAAAACACATATTTATTAAATTGTCTTGAGCAACGGGTTGGGACCTAGCAATTTTAACGCACAATTTACCGGCACAAGAAGTTAAAAAATAAAAAAGAAAAGGGAGAAAATAAAGGAGGAACTGGAGCTAAGCACGGTAGCGTTGGAAGATCAAAAGAAGAGAAAAAAATAATAAAAAAAAGAGCATGGGAGGAAGAGGAACAAGAAAATTTTTGATACGGGGTTTGAACAATAATAATAATTGATAGAATGGCGTTTTATGAGTAATGTTTTAATTAAGATTATTTTTGTCGTATAAGGATATGTTATAAGAAACATATTATACTCTAAAATATTTTAATGGGGTAAATAATAAAAAGTAGTTTTAAGAGACTTTTGGAGAGGGTGCCAAGAATACCAATATACCACTCGAAGTTAAAACCAAAGAGTGGAATTATTAACACCCTTCTAAACAACTCTTAAAATCCATTTCCTAAATGATCCCATAAATAATAAAAAAAGTTTTTGGTTTTGAAACACCATTTCTTTATTATCATAAATAACCTTTAATTCGTTCTTTTCTAATAAAACCTCATATTAACATGTTTCTTGTGTTTCTATTCAATAGGCATGGTTATTAGTAAGTATTTATTAGAGGGAAATAAATAAATAAATAAATAAACAAAAATAAACAACGATGGAAGGAAATTCGTAAATTAATGTTAATATGGTAACATTGGTGAAAAAGTTTGGAACGGGTGTAGAGTATTTATGAAATAATAAAATTATTTATTTTTTTAATGGGGTAATTTAGAGCATCACCAAAAAACTCTTGAAATAAGATTTTATTACTTATTTGAAGAGCCACATCAAAGATTCAAGTCTCCAAAAGACACTCCAATTAAGATTTTTAAATAAAAATAATTTTCTCTCTTCAAATTTGGAGAGTTACTTTCTCCCTCTTCAATTTATATTTTATTACTTTTTGTTGAAGAAAGAGAGAGATGTGCTTCAATTACTATTAACTTTTCCTTTAAAAAAAAATTATTTAATTAAAATATATTAACTCATTTTTCTTTGAAGAGACTTTTGGAAAATAATATATTTTTTCATTATTCTATCTGTCACATAGGTAAGCAAACAAATATTTAAAGAGTAAAATTTATAAAGACTTTTGGAGATGCTTTTAGAAAAGGGCTTTATGAGGAATTTGAAGGGTGATATGAAACATCCCAAACTAATTATTCTTACAATTTATTTTGACTTACCTCTTTTGTGAACAGAATATTTTCAAATCACCCTCCTTAGTTTTGAAAATCTCAATTTACCTCTTTTTTTTTTTTTTTTGGTTAAGAAGACAAAAAAAGTTTATTAACCCAATTGTTGTTATTATTATATTTTAAGCTCGGTTTAACATATTTAAACTAAACTCCAAAGACAATTAATACATTTTAGGCCCAACAAAAGCACTCTAGATTATATATACATAAAAAGAGCTTGTCTTCTAAATTAGAATAAACGAGAACAAGGAAGAAGAGGGCAAACAAGGCCTAAGACAGAAGAGATGAATTAGATTGTTGAATGGGTTTCAAATTTCAAATTTCTTAATCAGAGATTTGTATTTATGGTTTATGGAAATAGAAAAATAATTTGGGATTTTCTTATATGAAAATAAAATTTGGATAATGTTGAAGCGCGTTGGTTTCCAAGAGAGAGAGATGAAGAAGAGGCAAAAGGCAGAAGAAGAAGAAGAAGGTACCCTTTTTGATTTGCTGTTTTCTACTTTTTGAAAAATGAAAATATATAAAATTTGTTTGGTGGGCTCATCTTTTAAAAAAACACTACAGAATTAGAAAATAAATTATTTTTGTTCTCTAAACTTTACACACAAAATTAGAGAATGCCACGTTGGTGTTCTCTAATTTTCATTCTCATTGATTATTGAGAGTGCGAATGAGTTCTAAAAGTTGACTTTGCGTAAGTTTTTGATGGGTTCATCTGTGATTTGCTGTTTTCCATTTTTTTAAAAAAAAAATATATAAAATTGATTTGGTGGGCTTATCTTTTAAAAAAACTACAATGTTGAAAAATAAATCGTTTTTGTTCTCTGAAATTTACGAAGAAAATTAGAGAATACGGTGTTCTCCAATTTTCATTCTCATTCATTGTTGAGAGTGTGAATAGATCCTACAATTTGACTTTGTGTCAGTTTTTGTCAATGAAAGTGTGGGTCCAATAAAAAATATGTTATGTACATAATAACAGTGAATAAATAACATTAAAAGAAAATTATGTTTATTTGATATCTTGAAGCTGAATCAATCATCTTAATTTTTATATATTATTTTAAAATAAAAATGATAACAATTTTCTAAATATTGTTGAAATTATATCAATAAAAAGTTATATCCTCCAAGCTAATGTTAACAAATATATAAAAACTAAAAAAAATTTGATATTCTTTCAAATATTATTATGTTATAAATAAAATCTATTTATATAATTAAAATGCAATATTATTTTAAAACACACAAGTAGGAACTATTTTCTAAATAAAAATGACTTTCTTAAAATAAAAATAACTTTCTTACATATATTTATAATAAATTATAAAAATACAACTCATATATTTATAATAAATTATAAAAAATACAATTAATCATGATATTTTAATTAAAAAATTATATCGTAACATATTTTTTGGCTTTACTATATTGGATTAAGCTACTTTAGACTATTTAATTTTATATTTTATTCCACAAAATAATGTTTAGAATAATAGAATATATTTTTAAATAAAGTAATTACAATAATGATAATAACTCGCACAAAAAATATGATGTAACTATTAAAAAGTTTTCAAATAATAAATAATTTTTTACTCTCTCTCACTATCCTCACTTTTTCAGGTAAACAACCAAGTACATTTTTTCTATTTTCATTTTTTATATACTATTTTAAAATAAGCTACTAAACGCATTTTAACTTTTGAAAACATCACATGAAAAACAATATTTTTCTTCTCTAAAATAAGAATGGGAAACGCTAATTGAAAAATAATGCCAACCCACTCTGCGAGCTTAGAGAGAGAGAGAGAGAGAGAGAGAGAGCAAAGGTGTAAAAGTAATTTGTTGACCATGAAAATGTCGTTCAAACCCCTTTATTTCTTTGAAATTGAATACAGGTTCAACAATTTTTGAGTTTCTTGCAAGATATCAATTGATATTTGAAGGATTGTAAAAGATTAACAAGACATTGGAGAATAAATATACGTTTAAGGGGAGTTCTATTTTACACAAATATGGCGTTATGAATGTATTTATTTTTCGAATATTAGGTTATTTATTACAGACCACTTTTAAGGAAAATTTTAATTTGGAGGAATTTTAATTAGGCAAAAATATGTATATTATGATTAATTTGATTTTGGTGAAACTTTCGAGTTTATTTATTAAATAATTTTGAGGATTAGGACGTTTTTGATATATGAATTTGGAGTAGAATTTTTGCGAAATAATGAATTGAGTTCTTATAGGAAAAATAAATTAAAGTAGTTATAGTTGGATATGTTCAATGATATGAAGTTGGCGGATATATAAATTATTGAGGATTGATATGGATTGGAGATTAGCTAACTAATAATGATAGCTTTTAAAGAAGTATAGTGCAATATGATTTCAAAATAATATTTAATAGGTTATTCATGGCTAAGAAATTATATGAAATTACGCCGAGAAGTTTTTCTTAATGTTTTTGGTTAATGAATTTAGTGAGAATTAGTTTAATTTCATTAATTTAGAGGATGTTTATAAAGTAAAGTTTGATGCTTCAATTAGGCTTCTTAAAAATAGATTTATTTGCTATTTGCATATGGATGTATTTATTAAAGGATATAATAAATGGTTTTATTTATTTATTTTTATCTTTCATTATAAATGTATAAGGACGTTTTAATGAAAAAAAATTTAAGTATGTGAAATTCTAGCTAAGTGATTGACACTGAAAAATGTACATTTAATAAAGATAAAATTATCAGTTTTTTACTTACAATGTTAATTAATGTGCTCATTATTCCTAAATTATCTCAATACCTCCTAATAAATTTTTATGTTAAATTAATTTATAATATGTTAATTTTTATATTGTAAATATTTCAAGAATAAAGGGCAAATTGGAACTAAAAGCGGGAAACAAAAAAAAAATTATTGGAGCCATTTGGAATGTATTATTGAGAATATTTAATAAAAAAATAAAAAAGAGAGGAATAGATAAAAATAATAATAAAATAAAATAAGATGAAGATTTCTGCTGCTTATAAAAGGCGAGGGGGGCAGTGCGGAGAGAAAGAGGATTATGAGACTGAGACCTAGGAAAATTTCTTATTTTGTATAGTTCAATTTCTTATAATATATTTTAGAAGTTTGTTAAATAAAATAAGTGTCTTGTTATTCAATATGAGTGGTTAATTTTCTGAGCTAAGGTGAAAGGAAAAGCTTAAGAATTCAAATTATTGATTAATTATTCATCAAGTGAGTCTTAAAGTTTATTTTATTTGTTGTATTTTTCTTCCTTATTAGTTTCTTTTATGTCATATTAATTTATAGATCTAGATCTCTTCAATTTGTATGATATTCTGACATAATGTTGACACTTCAATATAGTTGTCTCACATTATGTACTTGGTCCCATATTTATCAAACAAAAGGTTAGTTAAGAATTAAATGACACAATAATTAATTGACAAAATAAATGCAAGATACAAAAATGAGAGAGTTGTTATAACTATAATTTGAAACCCAATAGTGAATTCCGTAACCTTAACATATTTGTAAATTGATTCATATTAAATTATTTTCTTGTATAATATATTGACTGTTAGATTTTAAATTCTTTGTGGTTCGATTTTAGACTTACTCGCTTATATTATAATTAGACATTCTCATACTTGAGAGTAATAATACTTTTAAGTTGTGTCAATTTTTTGGTATGATTACCGGGAAGTTTCCTAAATTTGGTGTTAATTTATTTTTATTTTTGCCATTCGTTTTTGTCTTTGTCATTTTATTTTATTTTTATGTAAAACTTCAGTTAGCCCTTCTTCTCTTGAAATTTTAATATCATCTACAAAATTTATGAAAAACTTTATTTTGATCTAGAAACTTTCCAAATCAATCCCTAAAACCAAATTAGAACTTGGATATTTGGACTTTGCCTTATACTTTGGACTTTTTGACTTAAAAGACTAGATGAACTTGGACCTTTGGTTTTTTTGGACATAACGGACATGGATTTAAAATTATTATTAAGGCCCTGAAATTGAATTAATTAGTTAATTAGTTGGTAATTCTTAAAATTGTTAAAAAAAAAGAGAGTCTACTCCTTAATGTAAGTATTCTTTTCCTTCCTTCTTCTTTTAATTTTTTCAATTTAATTCTTATAATTTTTTTGTTAATTTATATGGTCAGTTTAACCTCCTATTATGTTATTTTTTAGTTTAATTATTATTGTAAATTAATTTTTGTAATTTTTATTTTATGTTTTATTATATGGATGGTTCTAAAATACTACCTAAATCATTAATATTTTGTTAATTGTTTTCTTTAATTGCTTTGTTTATATGGCTGTTTTAACTACA
The DNA here is from genome assembly GCA_030444775.1 of Atalantia buxifolia. Lineage (NCBI taxonomy): Eukaryota > Viridiplantae > Streptophyta > Magnoliopsida > Sapindales > Rutaceae > Atalantia > Atalantia buxifolia. The sequence goes on along the minus strand of CM059831.1, from coordinate 20,164,921 downwards.
CTTACTGTTTTTTAATTTTAATTAATTAATTTTCAGTTTATTTATTTTTATTTCACATTTATTTTTTATTTTTGTATATTTATATTATTTGCTTATTTGATTTTTATTTTATTCTAATTGTGCAATTTTCATTTGGCGTTTTATGCATTATCTATTTGTTTGTGCATCATTTTATTAATTTAACACCCATCATCACCATTGCATGCGACGTTGGTCTCATAAATAGTGGCAGATTAATTAGGAAATCACTTTCACCGCCCTTAGACATGACCGACATCGGAGCTGATTACTTTTCAGAGTACAGAGATAATCAAGCTTTACAAAATCTTTATGGACAGTCTAGAACACTTATAGATTTCGTACATCCTATTAGAATAGGGTCATCATCATGCATAGTTTTTTCTCCTGACGCATCTCGTTTTAATTTCAAACCTGGTATCATTCAACTTGTGCCTACTTTTCATGGCTTTGAGTTTGAAAATCCATACCTACATTTGAGAGAATTTGAAGAAGTTTATAACACTTATACTGATCAAAATTGTAGTATGAACATAATCAGACTTAAGTTTTTCCCTTTCTCATTAAAGGAAAAAGCTAAAACTTGACTATAAAATCTTAGGTTAGGTTCTATTAGAACTTGGAATGAAATCTAAGTTGAAAATAATTCTTTCCACCTACAGAACAAATTCTTTCAAAAGACAAATTACTACCTTTACTCAAAAGCTAGGAGAAACATTTTACTAATGTTGGGATAGGTGTAAGGAGCTACTCAACATTTGCCCACATCATGGTTTTGATTTAGTGTCTTATTTTTATGAGGGACTAACATATTAAAGTAGGCAGTCATTAAAATAATGTGTAATGGTGAATTTAAGGACAAAAGTTCTGAAGATGCATTAGATTACCTTGACTATATAGCAGAGAATGCACAACAATGGGACAGAATTGGATCTTATCAATCATCGAGTAAACCCTAGTCATCTCCATCTATTGGAGGCATGTACAACTTTAGGGAAGACCGTGACCTTCAAGTCGAATTTGCATCCTTAGCTAGAAAAGTCGAAGCATTAGAATGAAAAAAGAATGATCATGTAAAGTCTGTTCAAGATATTTCATGTTATATTTGCGATTCTACTGACCATTCTACGCGAACTATCCTACCTTGCCCACTCGAGAGAAAGTTTGCACAAACAGGTAAATGTTGTAGACAATTTCAAAAAATCGAATTCCAATCTATACTCTCAAACCTACAACTCTAGTTAGAGAAACCGTCTAAATTTCAATTGAAGAAATAATAATCATGCACAACCTTCACAACTTGCTCCTCCACATCAAAATTTCCAAAACTCTAAAAGATACATTGCACTCATTCGTTAAAAAACATGAGTTGATCAATAATTAAACCATTCAAACCTTAACCAATTTGTGAAATTGTCTCCAAACTTATATCAACCCTCACTATGCATGAAAAAGGTTAGTTTCCTACTCAACCTAAACCAAGCCCCAAGAGTCAACAACATCCTCAAATGGGTAATACAAGAAACCAAAATATGAACCAAGTTATATTGGTTATAACCCTTCGTGGTAAAGTTGTCGGAAAACACATTCTGGAGCTTCGTGAAATTAGTAAGGATTAAGTTTAAGAGAATAGGGAAGAGTTGTCGAACCTTTAAACCATGAAGAAATAACTAACTTTCCTCCTGTACTTCTATTTCCTCAAGCACTAATCAAGTCAAAGGAATCAAACCACAGTTTAGAAATTTATGAAGTCTTTAAACAAGTGACGATCAACATTCTTTTGCTGGACGTCATTAAACATGTATCTTCTAATGCTAAATTTTTGAAAGATCTGTGCACTGTGAAAAGGAAACATAAGGTGCAAAAGAAAGCTTCTCTAACAGAATAGGTAAGTTCTATTCTTTCAATCAATAACACTTTGAAATACAAGGAACCTAGTTGTCCAACTATTTCTTACAATATTGGGAATTATAAAATTTATACAAGCTCTACTTGATCTTGGTGCTAGTGTTAATTTGCTTTCTTAGTCAGTGTACTGACAACTTAATCTTGGTGAGTTAAACCCAACCTCTACCACTCTTTTACTTACTAATCGGTCAATTAAAGTACCAAAAGGAACAATCAAAGATGTATTAGTCCAAGTTGATAAATTTATATATCATGTGTATTTTATTATTTTGGAAACAGAACCAATTATTGATGAATGCTAGTAAATTCCTGTTATATTGGGACTATTTTTAACTACTAATGCTTTAATTAATTGTAGGAACGAAGTAACAAATTTATCTTTCGGCAACATGATGTCAAAACTCAATGTGCTCAACATGTGTAAATGACCTTACGACAAAGGAGATGATGATAGTGAGATTGTGGAGATTGATTTCATTGAGCCAATCATTGAGGAACATGCTTAGGATGAGAATTTTACAAACTTTGTGAAAATTTGTTTTGCTGATTCTTTTGAATCAAGTAAGGAATTAGAATGTGATACTGCTAACATCTGCATTATATTTGATTCTGGACAGGTAATGAAGACCAATTGAAAGATGCAATAAAAGAAGAAGAAGTACCAGAGCTCGAATTAAAATCCTTACCAGAAGAATTAAAGTATGCTTATCTAGGAGAGGAACAAACCTATCCTGTGGTAATTTCTTCTCAACTCACAAGTGAGTAAGAAGGTAAGTTACTGGTTGTGCTAAAAAGACATAAAATTGCATTTGCTCGGACCTTAAAAGATATAAAAGGCATTAATCCTTTAATCTGCACACACCGAATACATTTAGAGAAAAATGCCAAAATAACTTGTCAACCACAAAGAAGATTGAACCCTCATATGAAAGAAGTGGTAAAGAGTGAAGTCTTTAAATTATTAGATATAAGAATTATCTATCCTATCTCTGATAGTAAATAAGTAACTCCAACACAAGTAGTTTTAAAGAAATCTAGAATAACTATTGTAAAAAATGAAAAAAGGTGAATCAATCCCAATACGAATTCCATCTAGTTGGTGCATGTGCATTGATTACAGAAAATTAAATGATGCCATTAAAAGACCATTTCCTCTTCCATTTTTAGACTAAATTCTCGAGAGAGTAACAAGATACACCTAATATACTTTCTTGATGGCTACTCAGGCTATTATCAATTCCTATCACCTTAGAATGCTAGGAAAAGACCATATTCACATGTCCATTTGGAATATTTGCATTTAGGAGAATGCCTTTTGGACTTTGTAGTGCTCCTGCAACATCTCAATGATGTATGCTTGATATTTTTAGCGACATGATTGAAAATTGTCTTGAGCTTTTTATGGATGATTTAACTGTATTTGGTAATTGTTTTGATATATGTCTTGATAATGTATAAAGAGTATTCGGAAGGTGCAAAAAAAAAGGACTAGTTTTAAATTCGGAACAATGCCATTTCATGAAGTTGACAAAGGCAAAGTTGAAGTCATCTCAAAATTACCCTCACCAAAGAGAATTAAAGAAGTCCTTTCCTTTTTAGGACATGTAGGGTTTTGTAGGAGGTTTATAAAAGAGTTTAATGTCATATTTAGATTACTTTGTAATATCTTAATAAAAGACACATCATTCAAATGGACTAAAGATTGTCAACAAGTTTTCAAAAAGATAATTAATCTTTTGACATAAGCTCCAATAATGCAACCCTTTGATTGGTGTTGGCCTTTTGAGCTAATGTGTAATGTTAGTGATTATTCCATTAACGTTGTTCTGGGACGAAGAAAGGAAGGTAAGCCCTTTGTTATCTATTACGCAAGTAGAACTTTGAATAGGGCCCAAATAAATTACACCACAAGTATAAAAGAACTACTTGCTATAGTATTTACACTGGATATTTTTCGTATTTAATTGGTTTATCTACTATCTTTTATTCTGATCATGTTTCTGTTAGATATTTAATGTCTAAACAAGATGCCAAGCTAAGAGTGATAAAATGAATTTTGCTACTTCAAGAATGTAACCTGACAATGAAGGAAAAAAAGGCTCTGAAAACGTTGTTGTAGATTATCTTTCGAGACTTAGAAATGAGTCTTCAATTGATACAACACCCATCAATGATTCTTTCCATGATGAATTTTTGTTTTCTATAAACGAAATGCCTTTGTATGCTAATATTGTTAATTATCTTGCAACATGTGAAATGCCATGTAACTAGAGCTCCCAAGACAAGAAGAAATTCTTAACAAAAGTAAAAAGTTTTTATTAGGATGATCCATACCTGTTCAAGTACTGTTCTGATTAAATTTTTCTAAGATACAAACCAGACGACAAGGTCAATAGGGTCATTCAATCGGTCATTCTAAAGCATATGGTGGCCACTTTTCTTCAAAAAAGACGGTTACAAAAATATTGCAGTGTTGATTTTATTGGCCTATATTATTTAAAGATTCACACGTATTTTGTAGAGTGTGTAAGAATTGTCAAATGGTAAGGTATATTTCAAAGCGAAACATGATGTCTTTAAACCCCATCATTGTCATTGAAATATTTGATTGTTGGGGACTTGATTTTTTGGGCTTTTTTCCATCATCATTTGAATTTGTATATATGTTAGTTACATTGATTATGTTTTAAAATGGATTGAAACGATTACTTGTTGACACAACGAACACAAGACTGTGATCCACTTTTTAAAAGAAAATATTTTGAGCAGATTTAGAATTCATCGAGCCATTATTGGTGATAGAGGTTTTGTAACAAGCCATTTGAGTCTTCGATGAAGAAATATGGAATTATACATAAAGTTGTTATCCCTTATTACCCTCAAACAAGTGGTCAAGTTGAATTAGCAAATAGAGAGATAGAACTAATTTTGGAAAAGACAGTTAACCCAAACCGCAAAGATTGGTCTTTTTGACTAACTGATGCACTTTGGGCATACCGTACAAATTTAAAACATCTTTACGAATTTCACTCCATCGGCTTGTTTATTTTAAACTTTGCCAGTTACCAGTTGAACTTGAATATAAATCTTTTTGGGCTATTAAAACTTTTAATTCAAATTTTAATGATATTGGTAATGTGCAAAAATTACAATTGAATGAACTTGAGGAATTAATGAATTATGCATATAAGAATTCCAGAATTATTAAGGCAAGATCCAAAACTTTTCATGATAAAAGAGTTTTTTTAGAAAACATTTAAGGTCAAAAAGTGCTACTTTATAACTTTCGTCTTCATTTGTTTCCAAAAAAGTTAAAGGCAAAGTGGAGTTGCCCATTTATTGTAAAATATATAGATACATATGGGGTCATTGAAATTGAGAATTTAAAGAACGGTGTCACATTTAAAGTTAATGGTCAAAGATTGAAACCATATATGGAATACCAACCACGTGAACCAGACATTGGAATCAATTTGAATGACCCACTAAATCTTGATTAAGCCTCTTGTTTTAACTTTTTGTCATTTTTCTTTACTTTTATTGTACCGTTTGGATTGTTTATTTATTTTTATTTCTTGAATGGAGTGCATTATATTATTTTTTTAATTGTGTTTCATTTAACCATTTTTGATATTTGTCATGTGTATCTCTATGAGAAGGATCCTTTTCAAACATCTTGGAGTACGTTTACGTGTAAAAGTTCACACAAGGAGCTTACTCTAAGTTTGTAAATCACATCCTATTTGGGATTTACAACCACTAATGTTAGTATCCCACGTTGAAGATCTAGAAAGACAACTCATAAAAATAGAGGATGTTATTTATAAATTCCAATTGAAACTTGAGGTAAATTCAGTGAAAGGACGAAGGTGAATTACATGTTTGATTTTATTCATTGTGTGTTTTTATTTTGTTGTTTTGTTCTCCTTTGCTTTTGATTTGATTTTGTAGATTTGATTCTTTGATATGTTTTGATTCACTTCCTGTATAGATGGCAAATAACGGTACTCTGTGACTTTTTAACTTAGTATTTTCAGTTTCCCACAATAACTGAAACCTTGAAATCAAGCATGAAAGAAATACAACATAAATTGCATAAGCATTTTCTTTTCTCTCCCTTACAATGCTCTTAAGAATATTTACAAATCTCGTTGTGAACGACTGCGTTTGTTAATGATCAATGGGATTCCTATTGAAATTCGTTGGTTAATTAAAGTAAAGGTCTAACTGACAAGCGAGTTTTGTAATTTGTTTGTTTCTTACATGTCTGGTTTTAGCAAAAACACAATTGTTAGAAAAAGAAGAGTTAAATGGCTTGGTTGTAAATGTCCTAACTATGCAAGACTTGCTTACAATAAACCACGTTGTAAAACTTTAGGAATGGTCTTTATAAATCGTGAAGATAAAATCAAATTCATTAAGAATGACATGAGTAAAGAATCGCTAGATGATACCTTACGATCTCTTGAGACGCATCCAAGTGGATATGTGCAATATGAGATTTATAATTTATGAGAGCTGTTCCAAAAAGAAAGTGCACGGTTTAATCTTAGGAATTTGACTCTAAAAGACCCTATTTACCAGTTTATAAGAAAACTAGATGGGAAACCTATCCTCAACCCATAGAGGGAGTTCAAGCCGTTACTAAACATAAAATCAGAGGAAGATATGTGGCACAATCACAACTACCAGTAAGTATTCTTTTATTTTACTGTTATTTTATCTTTTGTATTATTATATTCTTGTGTGATTTTATATCTAATCATTGTTTGCTTTTTCTTTTTACTATTTGCTTTTTCTGTTTGGTTTTGAATTATTAAGCCATAAGCTTTACACATCATTTGACAAGCACACCATTCTATTTACAGTTGTGTATCATTTTGTTTGTCACCAAGATCTTTAAATATGTTCTCATTTTCAAGCACACACAATTTTTTTTTGAATTGTTCTAATGGCAGAAACTTCGAACAGACAACTTAAGAACATGTGTGTGCTTTCTGGATTTCGCTATGAAAAGTATAAGGAGTTCATTTAGGTAGACCTTTGGGATGTCTGCCTGACCCTCCAACTGTTTGACATCATTCCAAAAGCCTTAAAACCTTTGGGATGTTTGCCTGGCCCTCCAACTGAAGAAGAATTAGTTGTCTCAAGTATGCAAAAAAGAATATTTTAAATTTTAAATCATGCTGATGCCTTTATTTTCTTGTTAGGAGATATTATAACTTTACCCATCAGTTTGTTAAATGTAAATAATTTTTATAATGGCTTGATAACATTTTTTAATCATGCAATCAAGAATTATTTCTATCCATCATCGATGAAAAAACTCTTTATTTGTACTCGTACTGTAAACGAGTTACTTGATCTTTTACAAGCTTACAAGCTAAAGCCAGATGCCATGACTTTGGCATTGGATTGGTCAACTGATGATAATGGCAGTAAACCTTGTAAGAAGTGTAAATTAGATTTAATTTTTTGTTTGTAAATATTTTCTAGTTGTGGCTAGGTAATGTTTTCTAAACTCTACTTATTTTTTTAAGACACTAAAGACAATTTTGTTTAAGGTTAGGGGTAAGGAATAGTTGACAATTGTAGAATGTCGCAGTCCTGGTGATGTTTTTACTAATTTTTGTTGTAAAGACTAACTTTCAGTAAATTTGAATCAAAGATGGCTGAATATAGAGTATAGTGACTCTAAAACCTCATTTTCTTAGTCTTAGAGTTTTGTTTCGAAAAAAAAAAAGAATTTATTTTCTAACTTTTTTCTTTTTTTTCTTAATAATCTCTTTTAAAGTTTCTGAAATCAGTTCAGATGTGATCGCTCCAACTTCTTCTATTATTATTTTTTTTAACTTTAAAAAAAAGCCAAAAAAAGTTTTGTTTTTTGTGTGATCTTTTAATATTAGATAACGTGATGACTTCCAAATTTTGGTATTTGTATTATCTTTGGCCTTGAGTTATGTTACACTATATTTTCCACTTTGCATGTTGGATTGTAAAATTGAGAATTTTGATGAATGAAACTGATTAGGCCATTTGAGGAAATGTACATGTCATGGTAAATTTAAGTGAGTTTCTGAGCCTATTATCCTTAGAGAGGAACCCTGTTTACTTATATTGCTTCGTAGTTAATTATACAAAATCTTTGTATTTTCTTTAAAGTCAACCAAAAAAAAAGTGAAAAAAATGAATGAAATGAAAAAAAAAATTGTCCAGTTTCATTTGAAAGTCATTGAACTAATGGATATGAGAAATTATTTAGAGCCATAAAAGATAGTAAAAAGGTAATCTTTGATCAATTTGAGTCTTTTTAGCCATCTTTATTATAAAGTATTCGTAGTTAACTCTTTCGAGCCTATATATAAAAAAAAAATATTTTTCTTTGGTAACCTACTATCTTGTCCCACCTTAATGTGGAATATCACGTTATATTTTATGTTTTCCACCACCCAATTATGTTTGAAAACAGGGATTATTATGAATTCCGTGAAAATGGTGCTATTAAAAAAATAAAAAAATAATATGAAAAAAAGAAAAGAATCCAAGTGAAAAGCACTTTTCAATCTCTAAAAGTCCTCTATTTTTCAAACATATATTTTTATTTTTCCTATTATCTCTTCTTTATTAGCCATGTCCTTCGCCTACATTACGTCTTAGTGAAAGTCATTCTTGATTTTAGGGAACTATAGTTTGAAGTAGAAGTCGGTAATATAGACTAGAAGATGTGGTGATGCATAAAAATAAAAACAAATTGGTTTGGCTAGTAATTCCCTAGACCTGAGATCATTTTATTTTTAAGTTGTGGGCATTATTTTTTCATCTTGGTGAGATGTGTGTGATATTATTTTACTATTCTCTCAATCTACCACTTCTTAGAGTGACCGTTTTTATTAGGTTTATTTTTTTGAGAGAGTCACTCTGAACTATAAAATTTTAGGATTTGACTTATCATTCTTAAAAGTGGCTTGATTAATATAGTTCTGATAATTGATCATTTTACATGATTTTACTTGACTGATTTGTGTAGGTATGATTTTCTTTAGGTCGAAGATAATGCTGATTTGATTGTTGTCATTAATATGATTAAAGAAGTATACACATTTTTTTAAAAAGAGATTTCAATTTGGGTTTGAAATTTGCTAGATTTTTATCGTTTAAATTGATAGGGCCTAGCAATAAGCTGGTTGGGGGTATGATTGACACTAAAAAGTATATATTCATTAAAAATAAAATTATTAGTTTTTCACTTATAGTGTTGATTAATGTGTTTATTATTCCTAAATTATCTTCATGCTCTCTAATAAATTTTTATGTTAAATTAATTTACAGTATGTTAATTTTTATATTTTAAATATTTCAAGAATAAAGAGGGAATTGGAACTAAAAGTGGGAATCAAAAAAGAAATTTAAAATGCATTATTTAGGAGATATAATAAAAAATAAAAAACAAAAAGATAAAAAAAGAGGAAGTGAGCCATGACAGTCAGGTGGCCACTTTGGCACCTGACTATCACACATTCCTAAGTGAATAGATAAATAATTAAAAAATAAATAATAATAAAATAAAAGAAGATGAAGATTTTAGCTGATTATAAAAGGCGAAGGGGCAGTGCAGAGAGAAGAGAAGAAACTGAGACTAAAGCTTAGAAAAATTTCTTGTTTTGTGTAGTTCAATTTCTTGTAATATATTTTAAAAGTTTGTTAAATAAAATGAGTGTTTTGTTTTTCAATATGAGTGGCTATTTTTATGAGCTGAGTTGAAAGAACCTCAAAATTTTAAATTATTGATTAATTATTCTCTCAAGTGAGTTCTAAAATTTATTTTATTTGTTGTATTTTTCTTTCTTACTAGTTTCTTTTATGTCATTAATTTATATATCTGAATCTCTTCAGATTTATATGGTATTATGACATAATGTTCGCACTTCAATACACTTTTGGCACATTAAATATTTGGTCCCATATTTATCACACAAATGGTTAGCTAAGAATTAAATGGCATAATAATTAACCAGCAAAATAAATGCAAAATACAAATATGAGAGGTTTTTATAACCATAATTTGAAACCTGAGAGTGGATCTTGTAACCTTAGCATTTTTTAGATTGATTCCTATTAATTTCTTTTTCCTGCATTTAGTTTTCTTTATTTGATAAATTGACTACTAGATTTTAAATTTCTTATGGTTCAATCTCGGACTCACTGAGTTATATTATAACTAGACACTCTTATACTTGGGAGTAACAATACTTTTGAGTCGTGTCACTAAGCAATGCAAGAGAGGGTGAATTGGGTTTTAAAAAATTATTAAACAATAATAGCACAATCCAACACTAATAAGTACTTCAACTAACTAATAATAGTAAATGCAAGAATGAGTAAATTTGAAGAGGTAAGAGAAAATAAACCAAACACAAGATTTTTGTGTGGTTTAGCGAAACTTGCTTACGTCCACGCGTCCAAACAAATTGCTCGTGACGATTCCACTATCCAAGCCTTACAACCCTTGACTTCAAGTTACTTAGAATTGACTTCCAAGGTGTCAATAAACTTTTAAAATTACAGATGGTCATACAATTCTTAAGCATTACCTACACTATAAGCACTCAATGTTTGATGTAGAATTGAAATTTATAGAGATTGCACGCTCACATGAGTTTATTAGCAAGTTATAGCTAAATGATAAATCAACAAACGTGAATAAGCAAATGAAAGCTCAAAATGATTTATATAAACAAGATTAAGCTTGATAGATATTGAAGAAGAAGTAAAAAAAAGAAACTTTAAATGAGTTTGTTTTGGCTTTTTTGAGAAAACTAGCCGTTATTTATTTTCTGGGCGTTATAGAATCGCTGCTAATTTTAAAATGGATTACCATTTGCTTACATGGCAAGTTACTATAATGGAATAATTTGAAAATTTTATGTAATTAGATCACCACTTAAAGATTATTGGTTAGCCGTTTAAGTTCCAGAGACTATTCTAAAGTTGTCAGTTAGCTGCTAGAAATAAATGGTTCACTGTTTGGGTTCTAAAAACTCTCTCAAAGTTATCGGCTAGTTGCTTGAAATTAGCAGTTCGCCGTTTGAGTTCTAGAAACTACCCAACATTATTCGTTAGCCGCCATAAGGAAATTTTTAGTGACTAAGTTTTTTAAAATTATAATTTTGCCTAAAAAACATTATGAAACTCTAATAGCCCATTTTCAAAATTTCAAAAACTACCTATTAAATTCAAAGTTTTGAAAACATTTTCAAGTTAGTCCATAAACTTTGAAAACAACTCATTTCATAAATTCATATTTTTTATTTAAACGTCAAATCTTTCACCTAGGAAAATATTGATTTACTTAAAAGAAAAAAGGTCGTAAAGAAAAAATAATTTAAGCTTTTAAGTGCTTGATCATGCATTCATTTTATCATGCTAGACAAGAATTATAATAAGAAAAGGGTTAATTTCGAGTTACCCCCAGTAAATTGACAATCTTTAAATTGTCCCCTTACTATTGAAAACATCAAGCTAGCCCCCAAAGACCATTATCTCTTCGTCAATTTAAACGGCAAAAAGGGTAAGATTGTACTTATACAAATTAAATGAACATTTGTTAAGCATAGGGACACATGACGCATATGCAGGAAACATCAAATCAATAAGTTTTTTTAACCTAACCCCGTGTTACTGTGCAGTGTAAATGTTAAAAAAATTAAAAATTAAAAGGAAACAAATACATGGTGGGATATAAAAAACGAAAGCTTTGCTTTCGCGCTAAAGTAAGGCGAAACGTTTGTGCATACAGTCGCAAGTTGCATGACTTCACTCGGGCCAAAAACCAGAGCAGCACTAAACAAACTGTAAGGATGAAATTTGAAGGAGCAAGATGAACTAAGGTAGTAGCAATAGAGAATCTGAGTCTAAATAGCCTCATCCGACAACTGACGTGAGAAAAAAAAGGAACTTTTTAAAACAATTTATCGTTATTTTTTGTTTTGGACTGTATGATGGTACTTAAGTCATTTCTGGGCGTGATATTGATAGGTTAATGACATTGCATGAGGGTGTTAATCATTGATTTTGAAGCATAACTAGAAACCCCGAGTTTTTTTTTATAAATTTGAGGATTTTTGTATGTAGTAAAAAACATATGAATTTTTTTCCTTGTTCCTGCACTCAAAAAATTAAAAACGACAGATGGAAACTAAGATTTCTGTTTTTTTTTTGGTTTTGATGAGCATTGTAGGTTACTAGTTACATTGTCCTTATTGTTGACTAATCTTTCCACAATTGTAATGAATGATTAGCGTAATGAGGTTGTGTATGACTGGCTTTTGTATATGTATGGATTGTGGATTTTGAAGTTTGTTCGTGTATTGTGATATATAGGAAAAGAATTCAGGGTGTTAGCTTTTGTTAACTTTATGGGTGTAAAGTGGGATCTTGGCCTTATAGATTCTGATTGTCTAAGTAGAGTGATAGTGATCAATGGGGCAATAGGACAAGTTTTCGGGAGAACCAGTTGCCCCTGTGAGAGGTTTGTGCTTGAGGTTACACTGCCCTGGAATGGAAAAAAAAAGGCAATAGAGAATGATAATGAAATATATCAGCAATGACTGTTGTTTAACGAGAAGAAGTACACATAGATTGACTTCTACATGGAGGTGCTACCGTTGAATGTGATGTATGTGGGTCGAAAGAGATTATTTGATGATGATGATATTCAGACTATTGCCGTAGAAGCACCACAATCTGCTGAATCACCACCTCGTAAGACCAGTAATAGAAATATTAAAAGTGTTCCAAGAAAGAGAAAAAGAGGCAAGAGACCTACCCCTGGCCCTGCATTCGATCGTGTTAGTCAATCAATCCTCACTCTTGAACCTGTCAGTCCAGGGGCGACATTTGCTCATGAGTCAATACATCAATATAAACCAGCACCTGAGTCAATGCATCAATCTGAACTAGTATCTGAGTCAATGCATCAATCTGAAACAACGCATGAACATGAAGGTAAAGAACATATGCCAGGTGACAATGTATTAACCACAAAATAGGTTCTTCAGAAGATTAGAAGACCAACAAAATTGAATCTGCAACAAGATCAGCCGACAACAAAGTTTGGCAGTGAATTTAATGAGACACAACCAGATTATGACTAAACTCCATTGCCTGCTCTAATAGTTAATCCAAAAATTAAACAAACACGAGTACATGCAACTACTCATACATATGAACCAGAGAAAGATAATGACGTGATCAATGATTTGTATAATGTTTTGTTGGGGGATGAAAATGATGATGATGACCTTGGGTTGGGTGCGAACAGTAAAAATCCATCATTGTCTCAAAATTTTAAAGACAATGATTCACAGAGGGGTAAATCTATCTCAGAGACTGCTACAGTACCAGCACCTCCTACTAGATCAACATCTTTCCAAACAATAGCTGAACCTATGCAGTTAACACTACTAGAACAAACACCACTAACTCCTAATCAAGGACCAGTATTAAATTCTTAATTTCTATCTCAAGTTGACCAAGCTGAACCATCTGAGACAACTATAAATGAGTCAAATACGATAAAGAGGAGAAGTGGTAAAGTGAAGCCATCTCATTTGTGTGCCAACCAGAGAAAAACTGGTTCTGTTTAGATAAGGGCTTTTCAAAGGATTGCACAGTGAAGGCAAAAAAAACAATATGCGCCTGTTAAGCCTTCGAAGAGACGTGGAAAGAAAAGAAAATTAAATTCTATAGATAGTGAGTTTGTTCAGACCAAGCCTAAGCCAAGAAAGATAAGGCGAACTAGAAGTTTATCAAGCCCTTCAACATAAACAACAATGGATGATGTGCCTCCTTCTCATGCTGAAGAAGAGTTTAATTTATGGTCTGATTCAGAAAAAGATGGCGATAATGAAGAAGCAAGACACGACAGCAGTGGTAAATTTGATGATGATGATCGCATTGATAACGATAGTGGCTTGTTAGAGGGTTATGAAAGTGATAATGCTGATTTCGGTGCAATGCAATCATCAGATGATGAGCATCTATTCCATGCAATGTCTCGCGTATTTGGGGGTTAAATGTTTAATTACGGTACAAATCCAGTAGATTTGTAGTCTTTTGCATGGGCTCTTCAAGATTTCTGTATTCAAGAAGGTTTTCGAGTTAGAAGAGTGAAATTTGAGAGAAGAAGGATACTATGTCGTTATTATACATTTAGGTGTCCTTTCAAGGTATACGCTTCATTACAGAGACACGGTGAATGCTTCCAAATCAAAAGTTTTGGTAATATTCATACATGTCAGGGGATTATGAAAAATCAAGAGGCAACAGCTGGTTGGATTGTGAGGAAGTATTATAAGAAAATCACTGCCGATCCTTCATTTTCTGTAGACAATATGGTCATTAACATCAAACGGATGTATGGAGTTGAGGTCAGTGTACAGAAGACTTATAGGGTGAAAAGAAAAATTCTTCAGTCAGCAGATGATGGAGACCATGTTCAGAGCTTTAAGGACCTTTGGGACTATGCTCACGTCATTAAACAACATATGCCAAGTCAAAATACTTGTCAGTTCATGCTTTTGATAAATCAGTCAAATGTGATTATACAACAGACAACATGATTGAGAGTTAGAGTGCATGGCTTGGAGATATGAGAAAGGCACAAATAATCACCCTGATGAAGCATATAAGGAAGAAGATGACGCAAGCAATCATAGAAAGAAAGCTGGAATGTCAGGGATGGCGTACTAAAGTTCATTCTTACATCAATAAGAAGATGAACAAATTACTGAAGGCTAGAAGGTTCTGTCATGTTATACCAGCAAGTGAGGTGCTATTTGAAGTTGAGGATACTAGCAAGTCATCTATGGCTAATAATAAGATATTGTTTGTGGTTAATTTAGAGGAGCATACGTGTGACTGTGGGCTGTGGAAAATTAGTGGTCTACCATGCAGCTATGCGATGCCTTGTATTGCTCATTTAATGGCTACTTATGAGCCATTTATTTTTGCTTACTTCACAGAAGAGGCTTATTTAAGTTGTTATTCAGGCATCATTTATCATTTTTCAGACAAGTCATATATAGAGGCCGATGAAATTTTGCCTCTAAATATATCAAGACCACCTGGCAGGCCCAAGACTTGTAGAGGAAGGGAGGCTGGTGGAGCGCCATCCTATAGGAGAAAATTTACAGTTTCATGCACATACTATAGAGGCATCGGCCACAATACAAGATGTTGTCCTCATAATCCAACCAATACAAGCAAGAAGACCAGAACAATGATGGTAAAGTTTGTAATGATGTTTATTATCAATTATGACCTGCTGTTCATTATTAGTTAATGACATTTTATAACATTTTTAGCTATTTAGATGCGTCGGAAGACTTTAGCGGCAACTTTAAGCTCTGGTACATCATATCCAAGAATGAATGCTTTTGCCTCAAGGCCAGGGACAAACACACCTACACAACCAAGCGATTCTGCTGCCCCATCAAGTACAACACCCACACTGACACCAGCAACAACACCAACACAACCATCTATTGCTGCAGGGAGTGCTCACGCTGCATCGGGTTTGTTTAACATTTATATTCAAAGGCATGCCATATGTTAAATATCCAAAACATCAAGTTACTGATTTTGTTTGTTTATCAATGTAAGGTAGTTTTTGATATATTTTAGCGTAGGTGTAAGGTCAATATGACATAAGTAACTTTGTTTAAAATTTGTGCAGCAACTGTTATATCTTCAGTTTTGAGTTATTCATTGCTCTTATTTAATTTTGGTTTGAGTTTGTTAGTCTTCCTTTTATCTAAGAGTCAGTTGTGGTACCTGTCTGATGAATAAGTTTATAAGCACGTTTGGTTTTTTTATCATGTTAGTTGACATTCTTTACAGGCATTTCTAGTATAAATTGAAGCTTTACTGTCAGTTGAAACTTATTTTATTTTTTGCACTTACTATTTATTACATACATGTGTTATAAGTTTCTACAACTGTATACATATTTATGAATGTGTTGTATTTGTTGGTCAAAATATAAGTGCCAGCAAGGGATTTAGCTAACAGACAACCTATTGGACAAAGATTAGAAGTTGTATTTAGAACACCACCTGCAAAAGGAATTCAAATTACAGAAGAAATAGATAGTCCAAGAGGCACTTCATGATCAGCCCCTCCTACAACAAAGACAAAGGGAGATCTAAAGGGCAAATCAGTCATTCACATTTACTGTAAATTGTTCAATATGCTGTTGGGTTCGAATGCCTTGCAATGATGTATTAAATTTCCTGAATTATGTTAAATTGTTTGTAAAGTATTGTTGCTGCATTTTATTGCGAAGTCTGCTGCAGGTGAAGGCATACAACAACATCATTCCTTTAGTAATTACATATTCACCACCAATAAATGTTGCTGGTCATTTTTTGTAACTCCGTATCTATGATAGTGTATTATAGCAGTGAATGAATATGACAGTTGGAACTAGGAAATTTAGCCTCAATTTTTAGGTGTGTTGCAATTCATATTTTGGACAAAGGTATGAGGAGGAGCAGCGAAAATGTGTTGGCATTCACTTGATTTTTTATGAAATATTCATTGCAACATAAATATTTATAAGAACAACAACTCATGTACTATTAGTTTAATGAACTATAACTTTTGATAATGAAATACATCATTTTGATTACTTTATGTGCAACAACTCATGTACAACAACTCATGTATTGTCAATGTAATGAACTACAGCTTTTGATAATGAAATACATCATTTTCATTACTTATGTTCGTGCTCTACTTATTTAACACTAGTCTATCTATTTATTTATTTAATATTTATTTTCTGCCCAAAATGATAAATGTACATGATACACAGTAACTACATTATGATGATGGTATACAACATGCTCTTCATCTTGTCTGATTTTGCAACAAGCATGGTGGTCATTTTTGTCAGCTTCTTATTTTCGTGATGCAAAGTTTGGTTCTTTTCTTCATCTTGCAACTAACTTAACCCTTTTGCAACTACCTTGTACTCAAAGCTAGATGGTTCCCACCATCTAAAGTAATTGCAGCCCGACCTTTCACACTTATAATAAAGCCTCTTAGGATTTGCAGTAGATTCTGAAATTTTGATTGTGGCTTGTTCACCACAGTCAGTACATGATTTGTTTCTAAACTTGATGACCTTGTCGTTCACTTGCAACTTCTCGTCTTCCTCTTCATAAAAAATGTTACTGGAGCTTCCCTTAGAGGATGGCATTCTCACTGCTTTGTTGAAGCTTTTGCAGCAATGGCTGGATTTCGATGCTTTAGGGCTCGTGGGTTGTGTTTAGGGGTCTCTGTAAATTTATGAAGCAATGCTGGGCATAATCAATTTTAATTTTGAACTAGTTAGATGCGTGTAAAATTTTATGCCATTTATCATAATTTACATACAATGGCATAGCTTGTGATTTCCTTAACTAATATGTTTAATTCAGGGAAACTAATTACTTTTTCAGGCCCATGAAGTCATTTCAATATTTTAATTTTTTAATAATTTATTCACTATTTACATATTAATATTTTAGTTGTTAACTTTTTACATTTCCAATAATGGACAGATCGACTGCCGCATGATCGAGTGTGAGTGCATGATCGACTGTTAAGGTAGGACCTTCAACGAGGGTTGATCAACAAGTTCAGACTATTTTATGTCAATTCGGCTATCCCAAGATTGTACCATTTCGATTATCAAATCCCAATGTCTTGGTAATGACTTAACATATATCAATTATTTTTATTGACCTTACAAAGTCGTTACAAGAATATTGCATTAGGGTAGGGATACTTTCGTATTTTCATGAGTTAACGTTGGTCAATAGTTAAAGATAATGAGTTTTGTGGGGTAGATTGATGTTTTCAATAGTAAGGGGGGCAATTTGAAGATTGCCAATTCACTAAGGGGTAACGAGAAATTAATTCATAAGAAAAATCACCTAAGCTAGTACTTTTAATGCTTATCTTTGATTTGATGGGCTTTGGGATTTGTTCTCACATGGTTTTTGACTTTTTTTCTTCAAGAGCTAATGAAATGAGATTTGAAATATATATTTACCAATATACCCTAGATACATGGTTTGTTATCATCAAAATCAAAGATCTATAATCATTTCGGTCGACATATTTATTTACATGATATAGAAGTTTATTTTCAAAATTATTTGAAAGTACTCTTCCCCTTCAGACATAGAGATGACTGTCGTTAAAGATATTTAGTCACAGAGATACAATTAAGAGAGAGTCCTTTGGGGCCTGTTTGAGCATATGTAGAGATTTACGCCATGTGCTTGGGCACTTTTGTCTTTCAGGGTCTATTTTACATATGTAGTATGATGAAATACATGAGATGACACATCATTGGTCTACTCATTGTAGATCTAGGCACGACAACATACTTGCAGTACGTTGCTGCACTGCCTGTATGAGGTTTGGATATAACAAGGTTATTTCTGTAGGTACTTGTTTAAAGAATCACGTATATTTATTCTTTGAGATGATATTCATGATTATTTTGTACATCATTATGTATTTTCTTAATGCTAATAGCTTGATTTTAAAGTTTAAAATTTTTGCTTATATTTTCATTCACAGTTTGATGAGGCTATATATTACAATAGCATAAATATTTTAAAGAGTAAATTTTATTTTCAAAATCTACTAATCTACTCACTAAGTTTTATTCTCACCGCATTTTACTATATATTTTTTTCCCTATAAGAGATTATAGGAACATTCGTGAACCTAGAGACTAAAGGTTATTTTGAGTTTTGGCCAAGTGATGGTGCTAAGAGCCATATAAGATATTACTAGAGCATTTTGCTCAGCTTATTCTGAATTACATAATTATTATATGATTACATTAGATGTTTAATGTATTAGCTATAATATAATTTTTTAATACTATTGGAAATATTAGGTGAGATTTGAATGGGATTATTTAAGCATATAATTTACAACGATGTATGATTTTATATGTTTGAAGAGGTTGATCAATAAAGTTAGTTGAATATTGGATTATTTTGAGAGTTGTTATTCTACAGTTTATAGGTTAGAAATGTAAAAATTAAATGAGAGACTCTGTTGAATTTTCGACAAAATCTTTATCAATGATTTTATTTAATCATGTTAGATGGGACTAGCTAGACTCAGCCCTTAGAGTTCAAGGCGGGTTGTTTTATGCTAATAATCCAACTCAAGACAAAAGAAAAAGATTAAAATTCCTCAATTTTTCACTTTTGAGTAGAGCTTCGTACATCTCTCTAAAATCTTTATAACATCCTTTTCAAAAAACAAGGTACAAAAGATGACACGTAAAGAGAGTCATCTAATAACTATTTTAGATGACTCATTTCTCAAAAAAGCAGTCATTTAATGTTGTAAAAGAACTATATTTTCTTCAAGTATAAATGACTACCTTTAAGTAATGGACGTCAACAATAGTAGTCACCTTAATATGAATAGATTACTAAAGATATGAAATGGTTGTCATTATTATTATTGTTATTTATGCTTATCTGTAGTGTAAAAATAAAAAATCACCAAGCCATTGCATTAATTATATATAAATCTGGTACGTTACAAACAATACTAAGAAAATATTACAATTTCCAAATTAAAGGAACTAGATATCCATAACTCTTTTTTCTTAAAAGAAAAATATTACAATCTTCAGAGGAACAACAAAATGCGGCCATCCTGTTGGCTACTCCAATAATCATGCCAAAGCCAGAGAGAGTTGGAGAGTGAACCCTTTCGACGAACCTTGATTGATTACAATATCGAAATAATTGAAATAATTTCACAAATCCTTTTAATGTCTTATTCGAAACAAAGATAATAGCAAAGATATGGATAAAAAATACTACTATTTATTTACTAACCTCTCAAAGTCGTTGTTCTACAAAATTTAGCAAAAAATATTCTGCCATATGTATTTTACCTACTTCGTTCTTAGTTCATCAATATCCTTTTGGGTGTAGCTGTCTCTTCCAATAAACTATATATCATACACAAAATAGTCAATATTAGTACATGCATTAACGTTATGAAATCTATAAATTTTAAAAGGATAAGGAAATGACTACCACGTTTTGAATCATCTTGGTTTTCAATGATTTCCTTCATAAACCTAATGAAATAATATCCACATTCAACATCTGTAGTTTGTTGAGGACACTACACAACAATTTTGAACTTATTAATGTCATGTGCATATGTAAAGAAATTTAAACTGAACATATAGATGTCCAGTTTCATATACCTTAACCCTCTTCCAAACAAAGGATTTTCGATCCACATTTCCCATTTTTGCCACAAAAATCTTGAAAGCACTTAAGATATAATTAGATATACACATTTAGTCATGTTTTACTACACGCATTATAATTGACAATAACTTACAGTGATACAAAATCCTTCAAATCAAGGTGAGGTTCATGACCAAGTGAATCAATATACTATGAATATGTGTGTATCCACAACAATTAACATATAATGTTTGCTATATATAATGATAAATATCAGTCTTGCATATTTTTGTTAAAAAAAAAAGAAAAGAAAAGAAACTCCAAATGCTATATACGACCAATAAAATAAAAAACCTGATATTGTAAAGAAATATCATAAACTGTTCTGGATCAAGTATTTCCATTCTAGATATATTGCACGAGCTCTAGCCTCATCACTATCTCCAGTTTCATGACAAAAGGTTGAAGGATTACCAAATTTATAAATATGGTCCAAGTAAGGATCCTACAAGACCTCGAAAAGATGCCTAGGGAAAACAAGTGATAATTACTACACTGTATACATAAAAATTATAACTAATTATGCTTGCTAAGAAAATAAGTAGTTTAATTACTTCATGTAACGAGTTATTGTTACGACCCTAATTTTTTCCATGCTATAGAATCGTACGATGTCGTCAATTGATAAATATTCAGCTTGTTCATTATCAAAGATCCTAGGGTAAGTTTCAATCAATAATGCTTTAGTCAACACTCGCGAGCGTACTTGCAAAGGGCATCTATTCTTGTTGGCACTTTGTATTCCTGCAAATTCTTAATGGATTACTTTATATAATCAGAATAATAAAAAATATTATTATTATTATTAATTTATGACATATCAAAGACGAACAATAATTATAGATATGTACATCAACATCATTCAAGATGACAAATTGTTTAGGCCAAGCAACATGGGATCCAGTTTGATTACCTATGTCCTAATTTGAGAAAAAGTGAAATTATTATCCTAGCTGAATAATATCAACAAAACATCAATTTATTAAGCACAAAACACAACTGATCGAATAATCTTGATGGACATGAAATGTCAGAGACCAAGCACAAAAAGCACAACAAATGGATTGCTTCGATGGTGAGCATTTGTATTAATTTAGTGCTGAGCATATGATAATATAGTTTGGTATTTGTACCTTCCTTAAAATATGTAATTATACACATCCTTCATAAAATCTAATCCCTAAAGATAACTTTACTATTCATCCATATTGTTAATATTTGCTACTCAAACATAAATTAATTAGAGAAAGAAAAAAAAAGCACATGTAGACCATCCACAAACAAACAATCTATCGTTTTCTTTCACAAGCATGATTTAACAAAAGAAAAGAAAGTGCCTTTGTGTGGAGACCAAAACTTTTAAAATTCAAGATTAAAGGTGGCCGAATACTTCAATATTTTGCTTGATAGTGTTGTGGTCCAAGCTTTATAATCTTCTCCTCAAAATGTGTGGTATAGAGCTTTAAGATTTCTTCTTTGTCTTCACTTCAACCATGTGTGAATAGTTAGGGTTTGCTATTTTGAGGTTGTATAAATAATGGGTGAAATTAGGGGTTTACAACTTGGAAGTAGAAGATAAGAAGATGTTGTAGGGGAAAGGGAATTTTAGAGATGAAGATTGTGAAATTTCAGGGAAATAGAGGCAAAAGAGAGAGAGAGAGTTGGTGTTTTGTTGGAGACGAAGAAAATAAAAGGGAAAGTTGAGTTTTTATACTTGAAAAATAAATAACAAATTTTAAAAAGTAAGAGTCACCTTTTATTTAATTAGAGATGACTTATTATTTAGTTGTGAGTCATTTTTATATCATAAGTAAAAATAATTTTATAATAGATGACTTTCAAAAATAAATAAAAGTCATCTAAACTAATAGATGACAACTAATAGTATGCTCGTCATGTATTATATGTCATCTTTGTCCTGTTTTGTAGTAGTGAATTTGCAGATAAACTGATTACTGTGTTATACAAACTAGTGAATCCACCCTTCCTATATATGGTGATTATTTCTTATTGGAGAATTATTCCTTTCCTCATATAAGTTGTATTCCTCTTTTAATAAGTTAAGTTCTAAGGGAGAAATTACTTATTTCTTAAATAGAAATCCTCCTAAAGAATAAAATATCCTAGTAAATCCTTATTGAAAAAGGAAACATATTTTCTAACAATCTCTACCTTAGCAAGTTTTCAATTAGGTGACAAAATATGATCCATTGTGTATCCACGCAACCATGTTGTCTCCACATTCTTTGCTTTATCAAAACAACACCCACGTTAAGCTTATGAAAATCACTCTACCGTGGGTAAAATTTTACTCTCTATCTTGTAGACATAATTCTATATATTACGAATTATCATACTCTACCTTATCTAGAGTATACATATTCGGTACATATTGGCCACTTTGCTCAAATATTGACTCTCATGTTTGGCTTCCTTAAGAGTCTTCTACCATCAATATAAAAATTCTACCACACACCTTGCATAAGTTTCAAACCATACCTAAAAGTAACATGTCTTCTTCCATGGGATGCTAAAAAGGATAAATAAATTTCTCATGGAGAAAAGAGACATTACTAGCTAACATTATTGATATCTCTATATACTAATTTATAGCTATTTATCGAGCTTGCCCTATTCCGACAATCTTTTCTAAGGTGTCTTGATTGTCTACACACCTTCAGGAGTTTCCAGCAATGGGAATAGTGTTTTCATCACTCTTGCTTTCTTTATATAACCAAATGGAATCAATGTATCCTAAATTTGAACTTGCCACAAGCCAAAATTGATTCTTTCATCAAACTTTTCTATTTCTACCTTCAAAGGTTTTGAAAACCTCATTGCTAGCATATTTGCTTCGTGTTGTAGCCTTATTTCTGATATCAAATGTTAGAGATTTTTAATATCACCCAAGATCTCATAAGAAAAAACATCAAATAAATAATAAACAGAAAATAGATGAAGAACAAAAACCATCACACAACACAAGAATTTATATGAAAACTTATATATCCAAAAAATTTACGGCTATTAAGGACAACGGGAGAAAAATCAATTATGCAAAAAATTATTATTACCACTCTAATTTTTTTCTCACACGCAAAACACTTAATTTCTTAAGAATCTACCATTTCTCTCACATTAGAAACTATCTATTTGCAGAGAAATTGATTATGTGTTATACAAACAAGTGAATTCAAACACAAAGTAAAATCTTCGCTACTCCGATTCTTCCTTCACAAGAGCTCTCTCTCTCTGATAGAGCCTCATAAATGGAAGTACTTTGAGGGGTCTGTATAACCCACATGGTCACTCCGAAAGTGAGTGTTTTGGTTATTTCCCCTAGTAGATTAGTTAAGTGAGTTTTTTAGTTGAAGTGCAGTAAAGAGCAGAGCAGAGTTGGTGAGGGGTATTATTACTCAGGGTCTCTACTTTAACTCCATGGATACTGAAGAGTTAATCCGTAAATGCAAAGCAATCGCGATCAGAGAGGAAGATAAAAGCACAATGTCGTTAGAAGTAAATACAAAAGAAAAAAGAGGGCAAGTGTTAGCTGGCTGCCTAATGGGTAAAGTGCTCCTCTCAAGGCGTGTCAACAGAGAAGGCCTCAAAATTGCCTTACAACAGGTTTGGCGAACCTTTAAAGAGGTTAAGATCGAGAGCCTGGGAAACAATATATGTATGTTCAAGTTTACAGAAGAAGCTGACAAAAGAAGAGTGATAACTGGGGGTCCGTGGCATTTTGATAGGGCATTGATTGTCCTTACCGAGCCGAAAGGTAATGGGGAGGTTTCCAAACAATCTTTTGCTCACGTTTCTTTCTGGGTACAGATTCGCAATGTTCCACTTGCGTGTATGGAGAGCGACTTTCTTCAAGAGCTCGGGGGAATGATAGGAAAAGTAAAAGATGTTGAAATGGATGAGAATGTGGAATGCTTTGGGGAATTTGCAAGAATCAGGATCTCCATCGACACAACACAACCATTGAAGAAAATCCTATTTCTGAAACAAGAAGGCGAGATAGATATCTCAATGCCAGTGGTGTATGAACGCTTGCCCGATTTTTACTTTTGCTGTGGTATCATTGGCCATCAATACAAGGAGTGCTCTCAGTACCAGGGCCAACCAAAAGAAGAACTCTCATTTGGGATGTGGATGAAAGCAATCATGATCGGGGGATGCTCAAAGAAATACCGTAGCAAAGAGAGATGGCAAAACGAAGGAGAAAAAGCAGACAAATTGGCAAGCTCAGAATTTTACGACAAATCACAACAACACCAACAAGAGCAAGCGAACCCGGCTGATAAAAAAGGGTTGGGATCCAAGAAGGAGGAAACGGGTCCAACTAAGGAGATTGATAGGACAAGTGAGGTGGAGTGGGTAGGTGAGCAACATTTAATGAAGGGAGTGATAGAAATGATGGTAACGAAGCAGGCTGACGACAAAATGCAGGAAGGAAGTACTGGCAATGTAACAGTCCCTAAAGATATGAGAATTAACGTGGGAAATACAAATTCAACTGAGAGGGAAAAAATGACAGCAGTCCAGGCCGAGGGACACAAAGAGACATTGGGCTCAAGTGCAGCCCAAGAGGAAACAGAGGAAACAAAAATGTATGATGGGGCAGGTGTGTCCTAAACTCAATCAAACAAAAAGAAATAGAAGAGACAGGCACGTGCTACAAAAAATGAAGGGGGAGCAAGATTAGGCCTAGGGATTCATAAAAGGCCGAATAACGAGAGAGCATGGCCAAGCTCGAAGTTAAAGAAAACTAAAGTGGATGACCCAAGCAATTCAGAAATGAAGAAGTATACTTTGATAACAGAACAAACCAAGTTGCACCGAGAGCCGTTGGTAACAGAGGAAATGGAGATATCGGCGAAGCTTAGAGGAGATATTGGCGAAGGCTAGTAGCCAGCCCCACCGGAAGCCATGAAAATTCTTAGTTAGAACATTCAGAGTTTGGGGAATCCCCGAATGTATCTAGCTCTCAAGAAAATTCTCCAAATGCATGGTCCTCATCTTGTTTTTTTGTGCGAAACGAAGCTGATGTCTATGCATATAAATGAGGTCAGTAGAAAACTAAATTTTGAAAACTGCTTTGCTGTGAGTAGTAATGGAAAAGGAGGTGGCCTAGCTTTGCTTTGGAACTCAGAAACCACGGTGCAAGTTAAATCTTTCAATAAGCATCACATCAATGCCGAGATATTGATGGAAAAAGGGAAGCTAATTCGGTGTACGGGGGTTTATGGTCATCCAAACATGAGCTAGAGAAAGCATACCTGGACATTGATAAGGCGACTATCAGGTTTATCTTCAGCCCCCTGGTTATGTTTCGGTGACTTTAATGAAATTCTTCATCTCTACGAAAAGAGTGGGGGAAACGAGAGGTAGTTAAGCTTAATTACAGACTTTAGAGATGCTCTGCGAGATTGTGATCTTTTAGATGTTGGAAACAAGGGGTACCCTTTTACGTGGAGTAATGGAAGGTTTGGCCCCGCTTTTGTAGATGAAAGGCTAGATAGATTTGTTTGTAACAGTGCATGAAGGGATATTTTTTTAGATTTTCCAGCTACCAATATTGACTCATGGACCTCTGATCATTGCCCTGTGGTGATGGAGGTTCAAGCTAGGGGCCAAGGAATGAAATTTAACCAAAGGTGAGCCACCCGAATCCATTACGAAGATATGTGGAGCCCTTACGATGCTTGTAAGGAGATTATTGAGGAAGAGTGGAGTATGCAGGAAAGCTAGAATATCGAGAATCCTGTACCGTTGTTTCAAAAAGTATCCAAGAAATCTATGGCCAGGCTGATTCTGTGGAGCAAAGAAGAATTTTGAGGTAGACAAAAGAAGTTGGAGAAGCTAACGAAACATCTCCGAAAGCTGAAGCTTAGTAGAGTTCAGTATGTCAATGGGGATAATATTAAAGAGGTGAAAAGACAAATCCAAAACATGTTAGCCGACGATGAAACTTATTGGAAACAACGCTCAAGGGCATATTGGCTCAAGGGAGGAGACAAGAACACGAAAGTTTTTCATCACAAAGCATCATCGAGAAAGAAGAAGAACCGAATCTGGGGGATTGAAAATGCTGCTGGAAATTGAATTGAAAATGCCGAAGAGATGGAGCATGAGTTCTCCAAGTACTTCACAAACCTTTTCACTACCTCCAAGCCTAGTCAAGCTCAAATAGCAGCCGCGCTGTCAGGGATGTCTCGCAGAGTTTCTAGTGAGATGAATGATTGGAGATGCCCTTCACATCCGAAGAAGTTGTAGAAGCACTGACACAAATGTACCCAATAAAGGCATCGGGTCCGGATGGCTTACCAACAGTGTTTTACCAAAAGCACTGGCAAACGGTCAAGCAAGGAGTCCTCTCAACATACCTCCACATCCTTAACAAGCAAGGTGATGTAGCTCCTCTCAATCATACCTATATTGTTCTAATTCCAAAAAAGGGGAATCCCATGCAAGTTTCTGATTTTCAGCTGATTAGTCTATGCAATGTTATTTATAGGATTATTGCTAAGGCAATAGCTAATAGGCTTAAATCTGCACTGCACAAAATTATCTCACCAATGCAAAGTGCTTTCATTCCCAATCGGCTGATCACCGATAATATTATTGTAGGATACAAGTTTCTTCATAAGATAAGATATTGTAAAGGAAGAAAAAATGGCTTGGTGGCATTGAAGCTTGATGTGAGCAAAGTGTATGATAGGCTGAAATGGGATTTTCTTGAACAAGCGATGAAGTCCCTCGGGCTTTCGCCGGATTGGGTCAGCCTAATCATGAGGTGTATAAGCTCAGTGATTATAAATGGTGCTGTAAGTAGGGTGATCAGTCCTCAGAGAGGCCTTAGACAAGGGTGTCCCTTATCTCTGTATTTATTCATCATTGGTGCCGAAGCCTTCTCTTCTCTTCTCTAACAAGCAGAGCAACAGAGGCTTATTCATGGACTGTCCTTTGGGAAGGAGCTTAAAATTTCTCATCTCTTATTTGTGGACGATAGCCTTGTTTTCGCAAGAGCCTCAGTTACTGACAGCCAAGATCTGAAGAGGATCTTCGACTGCTACTCTGCAGCCTCAGGCCACCTGTTCAACTTTGAGAAATCTTCAATATTTCTCAGCGGAAATATCCAGGATGGGCAAGCATCAATAATCAAAGAAATCTTTCAGCTCAACATTGTGTCAAGGCACGAAAAATACTTAGGCCTACCATCTATGATCGGGAGAAAGAGAAGTAGCTTCTTTAACGATATCAAGCTGAAGATCTACAACAAAGTGTCTAGCTGGCAGCACAAATTCTTCTCAGCAGGAAGCAAAGAGGTTTTGATCAAGGCGGCTGCTCAAGCTATTTTCGCTTATGCAATGAGCATCTTTAAGATTCCCATGGGCATTTGCAATGACATTCAGAAAATAATAGCAAACTTTTGGTGGCGATCAAGGAATGAAAAGAAGACCATCCACTGGTCGAGATGGAATAAGCTAAGTCAGGCTAAGTGCAGAGAAGGAATGGGGTTCAGGGAATTTTCAAGTTTCAACCAAGCGTTAGTAGCCAAGCAAGGCTGGAGGATCTTACAGTTTCCAGACTCCGTCGTGGTAAAGATTTTGCAGGCTAGATACTTCCAGCACAAAGACTTCATGAATGCAAGTCTTGGCTCTAACCCCTCTTTTATTTGGAGAAGCATTTTATTAGGCCGGCAAATCATTTCCAAGGGATCAAGATGGAGGGTTGGTAATGGCCAAAACATCCTGATCCATAAGGAGAATTAGCTGCCCAGGCCCCTTACTTTCAAACCAATTTTCAAACCGAGCTTACTAGCTGATGCTTTAGTTGCTGAGCTGATAAATAAAGAGCATTGTTGGAATGAATGGCTGATTTACAAACACTTTGCCAAAATAGATGCGGAAGCAATTGTTAGAATTCCCCTACCGAGGAGACCAATGAAAGATGAAGTAATTTGGCATTACGATAGAAAAGGCCGATGCTAAGAGTGGCTATCGACACAATGAGTCCGAAATTTCCAACCCGGCACCAGCCAAAGAAATTCGGCAAGTAACCAACGAACACTATATGGCTGCTCAACTTGCCGGAAAAGATCAAACTTTTTTCCTAGAGAGCAGCAAAAAATCTTCTTCCTTCGGTTGAAAATCTCTGGAAAAGGAAGGTGATTCAGGAGCCTTTGTGTCAAGTTTCTAAAAATAAGTTGGAAACTGTCTTTCATGCGCTAGTGGGCTGCAAGATGGCGAAGAAAGTCTGGAAAATTACTAGATTTGAGGACGACCTGAAGGGTAGTGTTGATCAAGACATTCTAAGTTTATTGATTGGTTTGAAGGCGGAAGCGAAAGAGGATATTGAGCTGATGGTTTCGATCTTATGGATGACATGGAATGCTCGAAATAACTGGCTTTTTAAAGGAGTTAAGGAAAGCCCCCAAGTGATAGTTTCTAAGGCTGAAGCTGTGTTGGAAGCTTATCGAAGAACCCAACTTCCAGCAGCTACCCACATTGGCAACCAGCAACCTCCGATGCTAAGGGCCTGGAATCCTCCTCAAAAAGGATACTTTAAGGTCAATGTAGGTGCTGTAATCTGAGATGAAGCTGGGAATGTGATTGCAGCTGCAGTCAAAGTTTCAAAGTTCTATGGTGATGTTTATTCTGCAGAGGCAGAAGCAATCGAATGGGGGCTTCAAATTGCGGGGCATGCTTGTTTAGAGTCTTTGATTGTGGAATCAGATGCTCAAGAAGTTGTTAAGTTAGTTAACAACATTCGAGGCTGCAGATCCGAGATCTTTTGGATCATTTCAGAAGTGCAGAGAGTAATGAAGAACTTTGGTTCTGTTTATGTTCATTATGCTCATAGATCTCGTAATGCGATAGCCCACTCTTTAGCTAAGTTAGCTCTAGAGAAGCTCGAAACTATTGTTTGGATGGGTTCATACCCTTCCCATTTGCTGTACTTGTTTTTCTCTTTGAGTTGAAATGAAGGTACTTTCTATTCAAAAAAAAAAAAACAAGTGAATCCAACCTCCCTATATATGGCAATTATTTCTTATAGAAGAAATATTCATTTCCTTATATAAATTGTATTCCTCCTTAAATAAATTAAGTCCTAAAGGGAAAATTACTTATTTGTTAAGTAGAAATCCTCTAAGAGAAGAAAATATCATAGTAACTTTTATTGAAAAAGGAAACATATTTCCTAACATTCTTGACTTCATATACGTCTTCAAAACTTTGGTTAGTGATTGAAATTTGGGTTTGTTTTCTCTACGGCTAATGCTAAGTAAGTATATTAATGTATTTATTGTGTACAAATACAGTATGAAGATATTGATTGAATAAATTTATAAATTTTTTTTTTTACAATTAATGAGTATAGATAATGTAGGTCATATTTAAAAAAAAAACAATAATGTCATGATAGTTTGCAATTTTGTAGTATGCATAAAAACTTATGTGTTTAATTAAATGAACAAATTCATACTTTTTTTTTTGGTAAAGTAAATTTAGGGAAAAGAATTGAGGAGAAAAGTTTATCTTTTTGGGCATTTTAGAATATAAAAGACTGGACTTCATACATATAATACGTGCACCTATTGCTGGACTGCTTGGTCTGCCCCAA
Organism: Atalantia buxifolia; assembly: GCA_030444775.1. Classification (NCBI taxonomy): domain Eukaryota; kingdom Viridiplantae; phylum Streptophyta; class Magnoliopsida; order Sapindales; family Rutaceae; genus Atalantia; species Atalantia buxifolia. The sequence goes on along the minus strand of CM059831.1, from coordinate 20,135,018 downwards.
GAATTTTATTTATATCCATTGTTTTTGTAATTCTTCATATAACAACAGGGTTTTTATTTTATTTTTAAATATGTCCACAATTCAACTCGATTTTTTTTTAAAATTAGAATTATAAACTTATCTTATAAGATGATTAAATTATATATTCATTAAATAGATTGAAATCAATAGGAGGGGGCTAAAATGTTATTACGACTTAACTTATTATAAAAAAAATTCTAGTTTAGTCTAATTAAAAAAAAAGTCAATGTATTATAACATTGTTGCTAATATTAAAAAGTTACAAGAGAACATGGTACAAATTGCTAAGATTCATAATTTCATAGTTCATTCCCTTTACAATTATGTATACTTGTTCTTTTTCTTTTCATTAAATCATTTTATTCAAGTATTTTGCATTTTTTTATCACTAAAAGAAAAATGAATTTCATAAACAATCTTTTTAATTTACAATTTTAATGATTTGTATTATAAGCATATTGTTGTATTGTTATCATTCTTTCGTTAAATATATGTATTAAGAGCTTTAATATTGCATTACTTGAAATATATGTTGTTTTTACTCCTTTATATGATCCCATCGCACAAATATTTACAGTAAATTTATAAATTAAATCGAGGTAATAAAAAGTCATGGGTCCTCCCTGAATATGTGACATAAATATGTAACATGGCATTTACATTTAAAACAAAAAAAAATATACAGAAAATAATTAAAGTCAAATCTGCACAACAATGGACCTAACTTGATTACCATACAAACCTGCAACATTTAACACAGTATATGTACACTAAACGCGGTACATGAAAAAAGAACTTCACATATGAAACCAAGAAAAAATCTAATTTTCAGAGGCATTTAGAACATGAAACACTAAACTTCAAGCTAGCTACGTGTGATGTAAATATAAAACATGATATTTATGCATGGGATAAAGAACACAAAATTTATGACAGTCAAAGTCAAATACGCAATACTAGATGTCTAACAAAATTAGTTGGTCGGATGATATGTTCCATAAAATTAGAAGAGAATGATGATATTAAAACACCTTTTATTCTCTCACCAGCCCTTATTTCTTAATTAACACATCATTAACTTTAAAATATGTTTTCTTTCTAATTTCAAATTTACCCTTCTTATCAGTTTTATCATTTTTCATTCACCCCACATTTTAGACTTTTAAAATCCTTCAACTATGCTAGGCTCAAAATCTAGATTTAACATAAATCGAGAATCTGCAATTCGATCGATTGTGTGAAAAGATTGGTGTCTAGAGAAGAATTCAAGAAAAAAGCATTATCCAAGCATGAAAATGCATAATATATTTTCTAAAATGGCGTAACAAGTTCTTTTTTGGGGGGGGGGGGGCTTTGTTTGTTTTTTTTGAATATGTGATCAAACAGATACAGATTTGGCTTTTATGACTAATAGCTGGTTTGGGAGTGTGGGATGTCGATTGTCTGAGTTTGATTACTAATGGTTCTCTATAATTTATAATTTATTATTAAATTAATTTAATTACTAATGGTGTATAAGTCATTTTATTTGATTTAAATTCTCAAAATATAAATTTTAAAAATAACATGACAACTAGGGGTAAACTAATAAAATGATATGTAAAGTTAACATGATTACACTACAAGAAAACTGGCAATAGATGACTGCGACTTTATGATAGAAATCATTTTATCATGTAAGTATGATGGAGTCGTGACAAAATTTCAGTTTATCAAACGATTAATGATGTACTTGTGATATAATATTGATCTATCAAGAATTTATGATATGCGTATGATATAAATTAACTCAATCACAAATATTATGATAGAAATTAGATATTGACCGTGTTTGACCAAAATTAAAAGTATTATTTTAATTTTTCAAAATCTAAAACGCAGCGTTTAGCATGTGAAATGATTTTTGAAATAAAAAAAAATATAGTACAAAACGATGCGTTTGAAATAAATCTAAACAAAGCAAAAAAAATTTCTTAAGTCCTAAACTCTACACAACTCACTATCGCCATCTTCACTCTCACTCTCGCAAAGGCCACTCAAACCCGAGGCATGTTCATTGTCACTCTAACTCCATAATCAAGACTTTGTAACCTTAGCCACGATCATAGTGACACTCTCAATCAATTAGCCTACACTCACCATAGTCATTATCACTCTCACTCTCACAAATGACACTCAAACCCTAGGTACAATTATCATCACTCTCACTCTCACAATCAGCACTCAAAACCTAGCCAAATCCATTCCCTATATATAGTTTTCCATACACAATCAGCAACTACCACCATCGAGCAAACAACAAAGCAACACCCAAATCACGGATCCACGACGAAATTCGAGCCAGCCACCACGACCACAAATTGCGATGGCGCGACACATCCAGAACCATTCAGTCCTTGACTTTGTCACGCGAACTAGAGGATTGCAGCCCTAAACCTTCAATTCCAGGTTTTGTTTTTCTTCTTCATCTAATTTTGTTTAAAGCCTTAAGTGTTTTAGAGAAATTTTGTATTTTGGAGAGTTTGTGAGCAAGTGACTAACTAACTAACTAAATGAAATGATGGGTTTGGTTAAAAAGCTGTATTAGATGATAGAGATAGAGAGAGTGAAGGTTTTTTTATTTGTGATTTAATAGCTTGAAATTTTGGATTAGAGAAAAAACAATGATATAGAACTTGAAACTTTACAGGAGGAATACTGTCAAAGGGTTGCGTTGTAACTCTAGAAAGAAGGGTATGCTTTTTGTTCTAGACCTTTTTTTTTTTTTTGGTGTGTGTGTCCATGCTTGTCTTTACAACGGTTCCACTCTGTGATAGGTTAGGAATGTGACTTAAAATTGAGAAACAGTTTTCAGATGTGAGTCCTAAATTGGGAGTTGTTGGATTAAGCTCTCTTCATTGTTTTCAATTACAATTTTAAACTAATAGCCTAACCAGCTATTGGAAGAAGAATCATGTTCATATGTCCATCTGATAGCATGTCATGCATATCTTTTTGTTTTCATCCCATGATTTTGTCTTTAATATGTCAAAGATTTGACTACTGCATTAGCTAATGTGCAATTTCCAACTTAGTTTATGATATGTTTAAAATCAGCTGAAAAATGGTGATTAAGTTTAGTAGATAATGTTAGTTAACATAGATAATGTCAATACATTTAAATCTATCTAAAAGAATGTGATTTTTTTTTCCAATAGATAGCCTTTACAGGGATAATATATTGTTTTCTTCTTAACTCATTTTCTAGTCTAAGTCATTGCAACTATTAATTTCTAGTTGCCTTTCGGTTGGAATGATTGCGGGTATATGCTGTAACAAAGTAAAGGGATACACTTCGTAGAGAGCAGAACAAAAAAAGTTATGCAGCTGCTCTTTTAAAGGAAAAGGATAAAATAATTAATCAAGTTATTGCTAAAGGTGGAGCTTTATAAACTCTACATGTTTATTTGATGCTTTGTTCTGTACAGTATAGTTCTTGTTTGGGAAAATTTTATTGCTTTATCATGAATTTGATGTGGGGCAACTATGTTTTCCATTGTGTTATAATAAAGTAATAATAGCATATGCATGTGGGACAATCAAATTTGTCACACATGGTCCCAAATACGTTTATATAAATTATTTAAGTCAATGCAATGTGTCATTATCAATTATTAATATTCTTTTTTGGATTTTTTATTTCAGTCTTGGATATATTTGCTACTGTTTCTTTCAAATCACGCTTTATAACTAAGTTGGAGGGCCCTTTAAGCTTTTCACAGTCCACGCGATCAAAGCCAAGGTATTTTAATTCTTTAATATGCATTTACAGGCAATAAACTGAGTAAATTAAATACATTTTGACATGCTTAATAAATTAACCGAACTTTCTTTATTGATTATTTTTGTCTATTGTTTTGGATATTTGAGTTTGGCTTGTATGGATGTACCAATTGTTTTTTTTTATTGTATTGTTGCTTGCTTTTTTAATATGCAAATATTCATTAATATATGAGGCTAGCATGTTTTGATCTTTTCTTATTTTTCGTTGTACATGTGTGTAAGTCAATGTTATTTTTTTATTTTTTTATGAAATAAGTAATTTGAAAGGCCAATATTTTCGCTTTTTGAAAGGCAAATGAGTAAATTAAATACCACCGTCACCATGTTTTCGCTTTTTGGCCTTCTTTTTCCCAAACTTAATGTCAATATCTTCCACCATATTAAAGATTTCCTCACTAGACAAAATTTTAGGAGGCTCATTCCACTCTTGTTTCCCATTAAAAATCTTTTTCAGTTTCCGAAATACGTGACCAAGTGGTAGAAAACGGCGATGGCCCATATATGACATTTTCCTACTATGTGGCAGCCAACATGCACAAGTGTCTATCCCACAAATTGGGCACGCATAATAGCCCTTAACAGTACAACCAGAGAGGTTTCCGTATGCTGGAAAGTCACTAATTGTCCACATTAACACAGCCCGTAAATTAAAAGTTTCTTTTCTATAAGCATTATAAACATCAATACCTACATCCCATAGAGTTTTCAAGTCCTCAATCAAAGGTGCTAGGTATACATCTAGATCATTTCCAGGTTGTTTAGGGCCAGATATCAAAAGAGACAACATCAAAAACTTTCTCTTCATACACAACCATGGAGGAAGATTATATGTTATTAATATAACAGGCCAACAACTATAAGTAGTGCTAAGTGTACTATGTGGGTTAACCCCATCAGTTGAGAGAGCTAAACGAAGATTTCTAGGTTCTTGTGCAAATTTTGGCCACTTATTGTCAATTAGTTGCCAAGCTGGTGAGTCTGCTGGGTGGCGAAGTTTTCCATCTCTAATTCTTTTATTGGCATGCCATGTTAAATTTTGAGCTATTTATGGTGATTGAAACAATCTTTTCAACCTAGGAATAGGTGGAAAATACCATAATACCTTTTTAGGAACCATTTTCCTAAATTTTATTGAGCTATCTTTTTTTCTTTGATACCTAGATGCTCCATAATTTGGGCATTCAACAAGATCAGCAAATTCATTCCTATACAAAATGCAGTCATTTGGACATGCATGTATTTTTTCATACTCTAAGCCTAAGACTTTCATTGTTTTCTTAGCTTTGTATATTGACTTAGGTAGAGTATTATTATTTGGCAAAATATTAGCAAGGACTTCCAACAAAGCAGAAAACCCTTTATCAGACCACCCATAGTTCCCTTTCACATTGTAAAGTCTCATTAAACCAGATAACTTTGAATGTTTTGCACCCGGGTACAAAGGTTTTTCAGCATCTTCAAGCATATCCTTAAAAGAACTAAGATCTCTATCACAATGCTCGTAAGCATCTTCAACCATGTCAATTATGTTACTGTAATCATGACATCTAAATCTTTGACTATGTGAATGGTCTTCACACTTTGTAAATGTAGATTTACAGTCAGTCTCACCATGCCAAGTCCAAACAATATATCTTGGGAGAAAACCTTTTTCAAATAAATGATCCTTCACCTGTTGAGGAGTATGAAACTCTATATTACAACAAAAGGTGCAAGGACATCTAATTGACATTCGGTTTTCAGCATTCAAAATGGCAAAATCTAAGAAATCAGCAACTCCAGAACGATACTCTACAGACAATCTATCACAAGTTATCCAAGTTCTGTCCATTTCAAATATTTTACCTGTTCACATATGTAATGTTAGTTTAAGTTTAATTAAATTGCATGATTAATTTAATGTTCAATGTTATTATGATTATTGTTGCAATAATAAACTCATAATTCTGGAAAATCACTAATAACCCCTATAAATCATTGAATAATAATAATAATTTTGACAAAATCCTGAAATTGAAACAAAAGTAGCTTTGAAACTTAAATAGGAGATGAATAGGTAAGATGGGCGCTAATGGCTTTTTAAGTAGTCAAAATAAGTCAAGTAACTAACAAAAGTTAAGAGTTCAAATAAATAATGTCTTCATACCACTTTGCAAGCCATTTTTTAAGATTCTATAAATCACTTTTTAACTTCAAATACAACATGCAGAACACCTTAAAACAAGCATTTCTTTCTTGAATCAAAGACAAATCATCAACTTTATACAATCTCAAAATACTCACAACCACGAACTTAATTAATTCATATCATAGTCATTGTCTCTATTGCAAATCTTCCAACCAAAACAAAATAAATAAACAAGTAGGATTAGATAATAAAATTTGCCTCCGTCACATGAAACAAAGATGTAAATAGTTCGTAACCACTAAATACACAGTCATTCAGCCAATATAATACCCAAACAATCATCTCTTAATCAGAAAGGCAAAAGCTAAAATGAAATTTCATATTTTAGTACATTTAAAATCAACTAACTTATTAATCAAACTTAAGAAACAAAGAGCTAATTTTATTTCAGAAACTAAAAAAAATGCAATTTCTTAGTTTTAAATAATAATAACAGCAAATCACATGCACAAAAGTTTTAAACTGACCTCAAATGTGGCAGAAAAAACAGAGTTGCAGCAGCGAGTGTTTTGAGTTTAAGTAATGCACCACTTAAAATGCCTGTATTTTTGGACTGCATGTGAGTGAAGATATAGAAAAATAAGAACAAAAAATTAAAGTTACAATTAAACAAAAGAAAAAAAGATTTGGAAAACAAAACCCACCAGGGTCGCACTACTGTTCAATTTCTGAACATCTGAAACAACCCAAAAATTAAAAATTAAAAATATTAATCATAAGCTAAATTAAAACAAACCCATTAATTAAATTGCCCAGAAAAAAAAATATTCAGCCATTACCAGCTAATAACCTCCTCTACAGTTCTTTCTCTGGACTTAACTTGTGGGGGAGATGAGATTACTTGAATACGCAACCGATGGTGCCACTTTACCTCTTGTTGATGGCTTTTACTTGCTTGGCCAGTATAGGCACTGGATGGTTTAGCTGGAGAAAAAACCCCTTCGATAATAAGCGATTAGGGTTTTGGTTTGTTTTATAATTGGGGAAAATGGAAAAATGAAACGGAGTTTTAATTAGCTTTTCATTATCTATCTAAAGTAATTGAATTTAATTTGTAAATGGACAATGCAAAACAGAAGAGATCGAGAAGAGAAAAACGAAAGAGAAAGAGAACGATAAAAGCAAGAAAGGGATAGTAGCTAGATACAGTCTGGTAGATGGGGAAAAGTCATTAAGTGTAAGTTTTGTGTTGTTGTTATTTATATTTTCATTTTTTAATAATTTAAATATTATTATGACTTTGATTCAACGAGATTTGATGGTCTGCGCTCCAAACATTAAGTCTTTAAACCTTAGAGCGCTCAGGTTCGAGTTGGAGCTAAAACAAATTTTTATGATTTTTTTTATCTCTGATACTTTAATGTCAGTGATCTTTGATGTTTAATTTACTGACACACTAGTATCAATAATCTGTGATTCCTATTTGTCAAAAGCGGAAAATGGTGCATATGTACATAATTATTGACACTTTTTGCAAAGTGTCAGTAACGAAGTGTCAGTAAAACCCATTTTTCTAGTAGTGGAAAGTGAGGATCCGAATCCTAAGAGCTCGGTTTATTGTCTTCAAAGTACTGCTACCATATTATGTTATATAACTAGCGCAAGGATTAACCTTATGGCAGTAGAACAATTGGGAACGACGCAGCAGCAATAGTGGCTATGGAGTTCCTATTCATAGCTGTAATAATCACTGCCCTTTTAGTCTTTGTTTCAAGAAATTTGGTAAAAAACGCAGGGAACAAGAAGAGAGGAGCACCAGAAGCTGGTGGAGCATGGCCTGTGATAGGCCATCTACACCTCTTAGGAGGGCCAGAGCCCCTTCACAAAGTGTTAGGAAAAATTGCTGACAAGTACGGACCAATCCTCACGATCAAGATCGGGGTACATCGCACTTTGGTGGTGAGCAATTGGGAGATTGCTAAAGAGTGTCTCACTACAAGTGACAAAGTCTTTGCCACCCGTCCAAAAACTGTTGCCGTGGACATATTGTGCTACGGTTCTTCCTTGCTTGGTTCTGTCCCTTATGGTCACTACTGGCGCCAGATACGCAAGATAGTCACACTCGAGCTTCTATCAAGCTATCGGCTTGAGAGTCTCAAATATGTACGAGAATCTGAGGTGAGAACTTGTTTGAAAGAGTTATATAATGTATGGGATGCTGGTCTTGATAAGGCACCGGTGTTGGTGGATATGAAGAAATGGTGCGAGTATGTAACCCTTAATGTGATCTTAAGGATGGTGGTTGGAAAACGATGCAATATTAGTATTTCACAAAAGGGAACCAGTAGTGATCAAGGATGGAAAGATGAATTGTCGAGATTTTTTGCATTCACGGGTAAGTTGGTGGTGTCAGATGCTCTACCGTTTTTGAGATGGTTGGATATTGGCGGAGATGAGAGGTTAATGAAGAAGACAGCAAAAGAATTAGACCTTATCATGCAACGATGGTTGGATGAGCACAGAAGGAAGAGGGATTCCGGTGATGATCAGATCAAAGGACGAGAAGACAATTTTATGGGTGCCATGCTTTCCATCCTCGACGATATTGGAGCGCAAGAATTTCCCGGTGATGCTGATTCCATCAACAAAGCTACATGCTTGGTAAAGTACTTGACTATCACCTAGCTAGCCTTTTGATTAAAGCGTTTTACGGTACTGATGTACCAATTTCTATTTCTCTCTTAATAACCGTCGAGATTTTATCTGACAAATTCCTGGGTTTTCTGATTGGTTCCTTTAGCTATAAAACAAATTAAATGACAAAGTTATTTTCTAATCATGTGACAGTTACAAGAGTGGAGATCTCAACGTGCTTTAATTTGACTGCTTTTAAATATACTATCATTTTTACTGTTTAGTATAATAGCTAGGAAAATGGTAAAGAGACACATATAATATTATACGGCTAGGATTTATTTATTTGATTCTATGCAGATTGCATCTAGATGTACCTAGATTCCTTCCAAAATTTCTAGCTAGAGTGCTGATGGCTAAGAAAAAGAGACTGCTTTTTTTAAAAATCATTCAAAGAAAACTTTTGGTGTGATCTTTTTTTTTTTTAATACTGATTAAACATCAGATTATTATATTACACAGATATATTTACAACAACTGCTATTATAACAGACATTGCATACACTGATAATTACAATTAGATATACATTCATGGGACTTACATTATTACATTAAATTATATGAAGTACATGTCCAAGACAAATAACCCCTCACAGGGGAGAGATGTTTCTACTTCACTCGTATTTCATAAGAGAGAAAAAATTTTTAAATATGTAGCCCCCACAATGCTTTTGTGGGGGCTTGAACTGCTGCCCTCACGCTTGTGAGGGCAGCAGCCCACCACTTCGACCTAGGCCGAAGTACTTTTCGTGTGATCTGAGAAGGCAAAATTATGATTTTTTTTTTTGGGGAATCACTTCCTTAAGCTGTTTTGCTCTCCAAAAAACCTATGCTGATAAATTTAATTGACGTTAGCCACTTAGAAAAGAATTGGTGAAGCACGAATCTGTGGAAATATATCTCAACCAGACAATAATCATGTCATATTAGGTGTTTCGAATTTTAGGAAAAATTTGATTATGATAGGGTACAAGTCCATCAATTAATTAATTACATAAATTATTTTTGTTTGAATAAGTGTTGATTAAACTGGTCGAGAGGGTTAATTCCCTATATATAGTCATCATATTCTAAATCGTTTGCACAGGCACTCATCCTTGGTGGCAGTGATACTACATCAGGCACCCTGACATGGGCCATCTCTTTACTCTTGAACAACCGCCATGCGTTGAAGAAGGCACAAGAAGAATTGGACCAACAAGTTGGTACGGAACGAGCAGTTGATGAGTCGGACACCCAAAACCTAGTGTATCTCCAAGCGATTATCAAAGAGACCCTCCGCTTGTATCCCGCGGGTCCTCTCTTAGCACCACGTGAAGCAATGGAAGATTGCACTGTCTTTGGGTACCATGTTCCGGCTGGCACCCGCTTGATGATAAATGCTTGGAAAATTCAAAGGGATCCCAGGGTTTGGGAAAATCCATCAGCCTTCCAACCAGAGAGATTTCTCCCAGGCCATGGCGCCCATGCAGATGTTGATGTTAGGGGCCAACAATTTGAACTCATTCCTTTTGGCTCTGGCCGCCGTTCTTGCCCAGGTGCATCATCTGCTCTCCAGGTCCTTCACCTCACGCTTGCTCGACTCCTTCATGCATTTGAACTAGCAACCCCATTGGATCAGCCTGTTGACATGTCAGAGTCTCCTGGCTTAACCATACCTAAGGCCACCCCATTGAAGGTTCTCCTTTCTCCTCGCCTCCTCCCTGCCAACCCCTATGGCTTTTGACTTTGAGCAATTATTAAATCCAGCAAGCAAAGCTCGAAGTGCTTAATAATAATTAGCTTATTGTTTACTAAATAAAGCGAGCTGTAGTGTTGGTTAAATTAATTTCTTAATGTTATGCACTTACTACAAATTACTGCTGCTGTTGTGGGCGATCTTTGCTTGCATGAATTACGTTTTTTCTTTCCTTCAGTTTTAACCTTTTTTCTTTGGGTTCTCAACTATACTTCATAACAATGTTACATATATGCAGTTTGCCGGGTGCTACGCGTCTATAACCCCTCATTCAACTTTAGTTTCTGAAGATTTTAATTGTAAACAAAGGATTTTCATTAGCGGTTAAGAGTGGGTTTGGTATTAGAAATTGAAATGCGCAGTACGTTGCGGGTGGGTTTAGTATTAACTAAATATTTGATAGATACCCGCATGGATATCTGCCAAACCCGTAACTTTTTCTTTTTAAATATTTTTAATTGAAAAAATAATTAAATCTAAAAGTATATAAATTAAATAAATGTAAAGTCCAAACATGTCATGTGTAGTGTGTGCAAATTGCAACTCATAATTAATTTTTACTTGTTTTATTATGCTAATGTTTCCACTCACTTAAATTTCAGTCACGAGGCAATTGCTACAAATAAAGGGACCAAATGTCCCTCTATGTTAAAGGAGCCGTTTAAATACGGTGTGCTATAGTATATATTATAATTTTAGTAAGGGTTATTTTATGATGTTATAAAAATTACAACATTGATAGTAGTATAAATATATACCATTAGGTTTAATCAATAGATCACAAACTTGAAGTTAGTTAGGATAATAATTTAATTTTAATTATTTAAAATTTATTTTACCATATCATTTAAATATCTTTTTATTAAGAATAAATAATAAAAAAGAAATGAGTTTAATCTATCTAAACTTCTATATTTTTCTTTAAAACTATATGTTATTTAATATTAACACAACCCAATCTTAAGGGTTGTTTGTTTTTGGCGAAAGTCTTAATTTGACTTAATTTACGATATTTTGGTATTTTTAGCTTGTTTGTTTTTGTATCTATACTCTTATTGTGATATATTTTTATCTAAATGAAAAAAAGTAAAATTTCTTGACTTTTATCTTAATGATAAAATGTCTGAATGAAACATCAATTTCTTTTTCTCAAAAATTTCCTCATTAAATATATTTATTTCCTACCTAACCATTAGATGTCATATATTCCGTTTGAATTTTGAACAAATTCTTTTGTTATTAGACATCAACTTTTTTTATGTATTAATATTATGTTAAATTGTAGAAAATAATGTTATCAAAGTTATTTTTTTACAAATTATATATCAACTGCTTACTTTATAAAAATTTATAAGGTATAAAAATTATTGTACCATAAAACACTATAAATATACACTTATTTAAGTTTCAAGTATATATAACGCTTTCACGGTAATAAGTGTAAAAACATTAGATTTCGGATGCTTTGAATTTATAAAAACAAACAACTTACCACTTTCACTTAGATATAAAAAAAAAAAAAAACAAGCATCTTATTCTGACATATGCATCAGACCCATTTAAACTTTAGTAACATTCAGACTCATTTATATTTCAGAATTAAAAAAAAAACACTACCATAGTTTATCCTTGCATTATTATCTCTTTTTTACCAAAGAATTGCTACATTAATAAATATTGTAACAATAAATTCAACTACATCTTAGCAAATGAGTAATTTCCAAAATTAAAAAAATAATAAAAATAAAAGTAAGAACCTAAGATTATATTGTTCCAATTATAAATTACAAAAGAGACCTGTATTAACATTGTTGTTAAAGATTAAATAATTCATTTATATTTTGTAGAAATCTAAATTAATGTATGCATTAGCATATTCAATTTTTAGTTTTATTGGTGAATTAGAAAATATTAATCAATTAATAAAAAGTAAAATTATATCCATCAACCTACATATTATCAGCAACTTGAATATTACCTATTAATTATTAAGTAATTAGTTGTTTATCTATTAAATTAAATCAGTGGTGATGATTAAAACATTTAAATTTAAGGGTCCATAGCACCCTTATTGTTAATACTGTGAAAAGTCATACAATAATAAAAATTTTAATTAAAAAATAGGTGTTCAAAGTACTTTTTAGGCTACAAAAAATTGACAATATTGAAATTTTAGAATGAAGCTTACCATCCTGCTGCAAAGGATGGTACTTGAGAGAGAAGCTTTAATACAAATTCACTTGAAACAGCAAGTTGATTTGCTTCTTTTCCTTCTTCACCATGCAAAATATAATTGTCAATGTGTAATGCAGTGAGATTGACATAACTTTAAATTATCAAAGCATTAAATGTATAATTGTGTGTTGAAGCAACTACTGACAACACTTAAGCTTTGTTTAGTATTGAAGTGTTTTATATAGAAAAAAAACTATTATTATAAAATAAAGGTTAATAGTGTGGGGGTAAAATATGAATTTAAATCATAATTTTGCCCCAAAAAAAAGTAAATTTATTATACGTTTTTCATTGTATAGGCATGAGATAGACTAAACTTTTTATTATACAAATGTGAGCAATGTATGTTCACCAAACATTTTAGAGTTACAGTAGAACCTCCAAATAGGAATACTCTATATAGGAATAACCTCTTCATAGTAATAAAAAATTGTGGTCCCAACTTGGAATCAATTATAATTAGGAATAAACTCCACATTGTAATAAGTTATATTTTTTATCGGTCCCGTTTTAATAAACTTACCTCCACATAGTAATAGTATTTCAAAAATATATGCTATGTTACATTAAATAATTAAGATGGAACAAAATATCTTTCTAAAATTGCTGGTGACAATGATTTGTTTTTTAAAGTTGCAACCACATCTCTCAACTTGCAAGTATGTATTAATTGGTCAGCATAGGTGTTGAGTATTAGAAAGTGTATATTTATAAAGGAGAAAATTGTCATTTTACATTTCAAGTCTAACTAACATCTCTACTTTTATATATTTAAGTCCCTTGTTATTTAATTATGTATGTTTTGTTTTAATTAAGTATTTTATGTATTTTAGGGGCATCATGGTCATTTCATAATGAACGAGAGATCGGATAGCAAAACGGACATCACTTTTGAACTCAGGACGGTCGAAAACATTAGGAGGAACATAAAAGAAAAAATGGTACTGCTCACACATACGGCACTGTTCACATGTACGACACTGTTCATGGTACTGTTCATACCGCGTCACTGTTCAAACCGTGTTACTGTTCAAACTGTGTGGTCAAACCCGTGGTCAAATCACGTACTGTTGACTGATGACGTGGCGCAATCCTGAGCGTCCGAATTGTTTTTAATCCGATGGTCATGATTTATTCAGTATATCTATAAAAAGGGGGCTCTCCCCCTATTTCGACATCCCTGAATCTATTTTTGAGCTTAGTTTTCTGTAATTCTTTCTCCATCTTGTATTTTTAACATATTTTAATAAATTTTCATTTTACCCTTAGTTCAATTATGAGTAGCTAATTTTCTTTTAAGCTTGGGTTGAAGGTTAAGTCTCAACATGTGTCATGGGCTTTATTTGGTAAATTTATCTTCTCTTTCGCTCTAATTTTTGTGGAGGTTTTGACTTTTCATCGATAGATAGTAATATTCTTGTCTAGATACCGCTATGATTTAACCGGCTCCCTAGTACAAGGTTATTACTATTTGGCACGATAAGCCCTTATCACCATATTGATTAGAGCGTGATTCATGAGGTGTGGAAATCCCCCTCATGATTTAATTGGTATTAATAAGAAATATTTAGCCCATGGTGCATGTTGATACGGATCCAGATACCCAAGCACTTTATTTCAGTAGTTCTTAGTTTAATTTATTCTTGTCATTCTAATTTAAATTCTAACATAGTTTAAATCAACTTCCTCACAAATCTAATCACCACTTACAAATTTAATTCTACACCTAATTAAAATCTACCTCCTCGTGGGATCGACACTCGACACCATTAATCTATTCTACAATAGATTCGTGCGCTTGCGAGTTCAACAAAATTTGCACAACAAGTTTTTGGCGCCGTTGCCGGGGAGGTAAGTTATTTTAATTTGTAGAATTATTTTTTTTGTAAATAATTTCTTTTAGTTGTATGATTGTAATTTTTTTTATTAAAAAAAAGTGAATCTGCATTTTAAGGTTAGAATTTCATTTCTTTTTCTCTTCTTTAAATTTCTGTAATTTAATTTTCAAGTTATTTTTCTTTGTAATTTTTCATATATCTTGTTCATTTATTTTTATTTAATTTATTTTATTTCACCTATTTTTTTGTGTGTTTTTATAAAAAGGTTGTAACAGCGTGATAAGGTTAGTACCGTAATTTCTCCTGCTTATTTATTTTTATTTGTTTTGTTCCCATTTTTTGTGTTCTTTGCATGCATGGTCGAAGGTCATTATTACCTAATCTTGAACCTATAGATCTTGAACTTGAAAAATACTTCGCACACATAAACAGTTGCACTTAAAGATAACATTGAAATGGATTTACAACACCAACAACCAGAACCACAAGAGAGGCCATTTAAGAATTACTTCAGTCCCTTAGCTAATTTGAGCACATTATGGATAAGATACCAAAATGTAGCTGCTAGGAGTTTTGAACTAAAACCTAGTGTGCTAAATTGTCTCCCAGCATTCTCTGGCCTAGAAAATGAGGACCCATATAATTATCTGAATGATTTTCATTCTATTTGTCAAACTTTTAAATACGAGAATTTTTCAGATGATGATGTTAAACTTAGATTATTCTCATTTTCTTTAAAGGATAGAGCTCGTTCATGGTTTAATACATTGCCTGCTAATATCATTACATCATAGGAACAAATGGTAATAAAATTTTTGAATAAATATTTTCCAGTGCATAAAACCAATGCTATTCGCAAGGAAATTTCAGAGTTTATTCAGAGAGAAGACGAGCAATTTTTCGAGGCATGGGAGCAATTCAATGGCTACTTTTGAAGTGTCCACATCATGGGTATGAGAAAGGGCACCAATGCCAATACTTTTTGGGGGGATTATTACCAAATGTGCAAGAATGGCTAATGGCAACAAGTGGGGGAGAGCTAATGTCAAAAAGTGCATCAGAGATTTAAGAGTTCTTCCAGTGACAAGCGGATAATTCCCAACAGCGGAGTCGATCTCTCAGTAATACTAGAAGAATTAAAGGAGTGAATGACGTTCATATTGGCGAGTCAAGTTCGGGAATTAAAGAAGTCAAAGAGATAATTGAAGGTCTTTCCCGACAAATAGCATCGTTGACGACTGCTAAATCAACAGAGTCACAGGACCATGACTCATACTCAGATCAAGCCAATGCCATCGGTGTCATAAGAAAGCCATCAAATTACAACCCATACTCCAACACATATAACCCTGGATGGAGAGACCACCCCAAATTTTCACGGTCTCAAGTATTAGGACAAAGAGTTGATCGAATTCCCCATGTTATTTACTATGCTAGGATCGAATTCCCCACAGTTGAACTATTGAACTACTGAAAAAGAAATGCTGGCAGTAGTGTTTGCATTAGAAAAGTTTCGATCTTATCTTATTGGTTGTAAAATAATTGTATTCACAGATCATGCTGCCCTTAAATTTCTTCTCACAGAAAAAGATGCAAAAGCTAGACTAATTCGTTGGGTGTTGCTTTTGCAGGAGTTTGACTTGGAATTCAAAGATGAGAAAGGCTCTGAAAATGTTGTGGCTGACCATCTCTCTCGTCTCCATTTTGATACAATAATGGAACTATTACCATTGAATGAGTCATTTCCGGATGAGCAATTAATGAGTGTGGAAGTATCACCATAGTATGCTGATATAGTTAATTATCTTATTATAGGTAAACTTCCAGAGCATTGACCAAGCAGGATAAGACTAAATTTTTTTGCGGAAATAAAGAATTTTTTCTAGGATGACCCTTATCTGTTCAAATATTGTGCAGATCAAATTATTAGACGATGTATCCCAGAAAATGAATTTCAGAACATCCTTTCGTTTTGCCATGAACAAGCTTGTGGAGGCCATTTCAGTGCTAAGAAAACAACAACAAAAGTTCTACAATGTGGTTTTTATTGGCCAACTATATTTCGAGATGCTTACACCTTTTGCTCTTCATGTGATAGGTGTCAACAAATGGGGAGCAATACATGAAGGAACATGATGCCACTAAATCCAATTTTAGTGGTTGAGATTTTTGATGTGTGGGGTATCGACTTCATGAGACATTTTCTCACTTCTTTTGGCCATCAATACATATTGGTTGTTGTTGACTATGTATCGAAATGGGTAGAAGCAATTCCAAGCAGAACCAATGATCACAAAGTAGTGATAGGGTTTTTGAAAAGCAACATTGTTTCACGCTTTGGATTCCCTCGAGCCATAATCAGTGATGGTGGTATCCACTTTTGCAATAAATCATTCAAAGCACTTTTGACAAAGTACTCTATCACTCATAAAGTGGCGATCCCGTATCATCCGCAAACCAGTGGCCAAGTTGAGATTTCCAATCGAGAAATAAAGCACATATTAGAAAAAACAGTGAGGCCAGACAGAAAATATTGGTCATTAAGACTCGATGATGCATTATGGGCATATAGAACAGCTTTCAAGACCCCAATTAGAATGTCACCCTACAGGCTAGTGTATGGAAAAGTTTGCCACCTACCTGTGGAACTCGAGCATCGTGCATACTGGGCCATCAAGAAATTCAATTTTGACATACAGCAAGCTAGCTCAGAAAGAAGATTACAGCTGGCAGAACTTGAAGAAATTCGCAATGATGCATACGAAAATGCCAAGGTTTACAAGCAGCGAATGAAAGTCTTTCATGACAAGTAAATTTTGAGAAAACCTTTCACTCCAGGTTAGAAAGTACTTCTATTCAATTCTCGCTTGCACCTATTCCCAGGTAAGTTGCGTTCTCGATGGTCTAGCCCATTTATTGTTCACACTGTTTTTTCACATGGAGCAATTGAAATTAAGGACCCAAAGAACGGTGTCACTTTTAAAGTTAATGGTCAAATATTAACGCCATATCTAGAGTACCAACCACATGGAGAGGACACCGAAATAAATTTGAGTAACCCACCAGATTTGAATTGAGATCTTTCTTTTTGGTGATTTGATTTATTTATTTTTTTTTTACTATTCTTCTGCTAATTGAAATTATTTGTGCATAAGTGTGTTTGTTTAACCATTAAGTTTCCTTTTATCACTTTTAATCATGAGACAGATCCTCTTGAACATTCTTAGACGACTTCAACGTGTCCAATCTCATCTCAGAGGCTAGATACGATTTTGTAAAACACATCGTATTTGGAAGCTACAAACACCAGAATTAATATCCCATGTTGAGGATTTAGAAAGCCAACTCAGAGAAATTGAGAGAAGTATCTACGACATCCAACTGGAGCTTGTGGTAAATTCAATAAGAGGACGATTGTAATTTTCTTTGTGTGTTTTAGTTTGTTACTCCGTTTGTGTGTTTTAGTTTGTTACCCCGGTTAAGTGGCGGATAATGGTACTCCATGACAATCAAGTCGGTTACTTCAGTTTCCCATAATTACTAATCTTCCGAGGCGAAGGTATAGACAGAAACGAGATCTTGGCAAAGCTTCACAGTAGATTCCTTTCACTTCCTCAGAATGCCCTCCTTACAATCTATAAAGCTCGGTCCGAACGCATGCGATTGCTTATGAGGAATAACATACCTGCAGACATCCGTTGGTTAATAGAGGCTAAAGTACGAATGGCAGGTGAGTTGCCTCCCAAATTTATTGCATACATGCCTGGTTGTGGAAAAGGAAATTACGCAAGAAAGTGAAGAGCTCGAAAAATTTCGACTGCTTGTTATAAGTGTGCCAGAATGCGATGCAATAAAAAACCATGTTCTTTAGGAATGGTGTCTGATAACAAAGAAGATAAGATTCAATTCATTAGGGATGGCATGAATAAGGAGTCATTGGATGATATCCTTTTGTCTCTTGAAACGCATCCCAGTGGATATGTGCAAGGAGCGATTCTCCAGTTATGGCTATTATTCCAGAAAGAGCATGCACGATATAGTCTCGAGAATCTGACTATAAACGACCCTGTTTGCCAGTTTATAAGAAAACTGGATGGGAAGCCTATCCTCGACCCATAGAGGGGTTTCAAGTCGTTTCTAGACTTAAAACCAGAGGAAGATGTGAGCCACAGTCGCAACTACCAGTAAATATCCTTTTATTGTACTGTTGTTTTATTTCACTGTTGTTTTATCATTTGTATTATTGTCTTTAATAATTTTATTTTATCATTGTTTGCTTTTTCCTTTTTACTGTTTACTTTTTGACTCTCGAGCCATGTGCTTTACACGTTAATTGACACTGACATGCTACCTCATACACAGCTATGAACCATTGTCTCCAAGATCTTTAAATATGATTCTTTTTGTTAGTACTCACAAATTGTTTTTGAGAAGTGTCCCAATGGTAGCTACTCCCAATAAATAATTTATGAACATTTGTGTGATTTCTGGATTTAACTATGGCAAACATAAATAGTTCATTGAGGCAGCCATAGATCTTGATCAAAACATAGCAGAGAGAAAATTACACTTGGTGTATGGAGGAGGTAACCGAGGGTTATCAAAATTGGTCTCAGAAGCTGTTTTTGTCAGAGGAAGTCAAGTGTTAGGCATCATCCCACGAGCCCTAAAACCTTTGGACAGTTTGTCTGACTCACCGACTGGAGAAGAGTTAGTCGTCTCAGGTATGCAAGAAAGAATAACTGAAATGCTTAATCATGCTGATGCTTTTATTTTCTTGCCAGGAGATCTTGCAACGTTAGAGGCACTTATCACATTAGCATCTTGGGCCCATCTGCACATTCATCAGAAACCCATCGGTTTGTTAAATGTCAATAACTTTTATAATGGCTTCATCGCATTTCTTAACCTTGCAATAAAAAGCTATTTCATTCCTTCCACAGTGAAAAAACTTTTTATTTGTGCTTACACTACTAATGAGCTATTTGATCTGCTACAAGCTTATAAACCAGAGCCAAATCTCAGGACCTTGGTATTGGAGTATCCAAATAATGATGGTAACAGTAGCTGCAGTAAGAAGTACAAATTAGATTTAACTCTTCGCCTGTAAATATTTTCTTCTGTGTTGCACCACCCAGGTGATGTCTTCTAAACTCTACTTCTTTCCTTTAAAATATTGAGGACAATGTTTCGTTCTGGTTGGGGGGCGGGAATAGTCGACAATTGTGGAATCTTGGTTAAGTTTTTACTGATTTTTTATTGTAGAAACTAATTGTTGCTAACTTTTGTGTTGAAGATGGCTGAATATGGAGTGTAGTTACTCTAAAAACGCATCTTCTTAGTTTAAAAAAAAAAAGAAAAAAATAATTAAAAAAC
The DNA here is from genome assembly GCA_030444775.1 of Atalantia buxifolia. NCBI lineage: Eukaryota > Viridiplantae > Streptophyta > Magnoliopsida > Sapindales > Rutaceae > Atalantia > Atalantia buxifolia. The sequence continues at coordinate 20,115,166 of CM059831.1, read as the reverse complement.
AAAAAAAATTGTCTTATTTTACGTGTGATTTTTCTAACTTTTTCTTTTTGACTTCTCCTTTATAAATATACATTTTGAAATTTTTGAGTCGAAGATGACTGAATATAGAGTGTAGTGCCTCTAGAAACGCATTTTCTTATTTAAAAAAAAAATATTTTCTTTTTTTATCATTTTAAGTGTAACTTTTCTAATTAGTTTTTTTGCATCATTTTCACATTTCTGCATGCATATTTTCCTTTCATGTTTAGAATAGGTTGGTGGGTAGAATGTTGTTTTAAAAAAATAATTGTGTGATTTGTTTTAACATTGGATGACATGATGAATTTCAAATTTTAGTATTTGCATTATCTTTGGTCTTAAGAGATGTTACGCCATGTTTGCTACTTTACATGTTGATGTCGGAGACAAATATGAGTTTCTTGAAGGAATGAATATGTCATAATAAGCACCAAGTGAGTTCTTGAGCCTATCATTTTTCTTGTAGAGTAACCATTTTTGCCCATTCTTCATACAGCTTAGCAGTTTATTATTTTATAGATGATCTCTAGATTTCCTTTGAGTCAACCCTCTAAAAAAAAGAGTTAAATAAAAAAAAAATGTGTGTTACTACATCTGGAGGTCCATCTAATTAGTAGATATGAAATATTATTTAGAGCCCTAAAAGATGATGGAAAGGTCATCTTTGACCCGTTTGAGCCTTTCTAGCCATCACTTTTATGAAATATGCATAGTTAACCCTTTTGAGCCTTTAAAAAAAAAAAAGATAAAAAACTTTTCTTTGTCAAACTTATCATCTTGACCCACTCCGATTTGGATTATTACCCGATATCTTACAAGTTCCATCACCTATTCATGTTTGAGAAAAATATAAATAAATTGTTTTGTTTAGTAAAGTTGTGCAATACCAAAAAAAAAGAAAAAGAAAAAAAAGAAAAAAAGAGAAAACAAAGTTCTTTTAAAAAAGAAAAAAAAGAGGGATATACAATAATAATAAATAAGTGAAATGCACCTTTTAATTTCCAAAAGATATTTATTTTTCTCAAACATATATTTTGTTTTCTCCATTTCCCTTTCTTTGTTAGCCATGTCCCTAGCCTACGTTACGTCCTAATAAAAGTCCTTCTTGATTTTAGGGAACTATAGTCTAAAGTAGAAGCTAGTTATATGGGCTAAAAAGATGTAGTGATGCATAAAAAAAAATTAAATACATTGGGTTGATTAGTATTTTGTTTGAGATTGCATTATTTCTAAGCTGTTGGCATATTCCTTTCATCTTGGGAGAGTGTGTGATATTATTTCTTTATTATCTTCACTCAATTTATCATTCATTGAAGTGACAATTTTTATTGGGTTTAATTTCCTTGTGAGAGTGTCACTATTATCGGTGAAATTTTGGGTTTGGCATGACATTTTTGAAAGTCGCTTGATTACTATAGCTGTGACAAAGTCTGCTGGACTGATGCGTGTGGATGGTTGATATGGATGTGATGTTTCTTTAGACTGCAGATAATGCTTATACTTTTATTTGATTGCTATCATTAGTCTGATTGAATGAACACGATTGTTTAAAAAAAATCATTTTGGATTTGAATTTTGTTTTCGCTAATCATTTTGGATTTGAATTTTGTTTTCGCTTTATTTGCTAGGGACTAGCAATAAGCTGGTTGGAGGGTGTGTTGAGTGTTAGAAAGTGTATATTTATAAAGGAGAAAATTGTCATTTTACACTTCAAGTCTAACTAACATCTCTACTTTTATATATTTAAGTCCTTTGTTACTTAATTATGTGTGTTTTGTTTTAATTAAGTATTTTATATATTTTAGGGGCATCATGGTCATTTCACAATGAACGAGAGATCGGATAGCAAAACGGACATCACTTTTGAACTCAGGACGGTCGAAAACATTAGGAGGAGCATAAAAGAAAAAATGACACTGTTCACACATACTAAGATCGTTCATGGTCATGTTTATGGTATCGTTCATACTGCGTCACTGTTTCAAAACGCAGCAAACCGTGACATCGTTCAAACCGCGTGGTCAAACCTGCGGTCAAACCGCGTACTGTTGACTGATGACGTGGCGCAATCCTGAGCGTCCGAATTGTTTTTAATCCAATGACCATGAATTATTTAGTGTATCTATAAAAAGGGGGCTCTCCCCCCTATTTCGACACCCCTGAATCTATTTTTAAGCTTAGTTTTCTATAATTCTTTCTCCATCTTATATTTTCTACGTATTTTAATAAATTTTCATTTTACCCTTAATTCAATTAAGAGTAGCTAATTTTCTTTCAAGCTTGGGTTGAAGGTTAAGTTTCAACATGTGTCATGAGCTTTATTTGGTAAATTTACTTTCTCTTCCCCTCTAATTTTTGTGGAGGTTTTGACTTTTTGTCCAAAGATAGTAATATTCTTGTCTAGATACTGCTCTGGTTTAACCGACTCCCTAGTACAAGGTTATTACTATTTAGCACGATAAGCCCTTAGCACCATATTAATTAGAGCGTGGTTCATGACGTGTGGAAATCCCCCTCATGATTTAATTGGTATTAATAAGGAATATTTAGCTCATGGTGCATGTTGATACGAATCAAGGTACCCAAGCACTTTATTTCAATAGTTCCTAGTTTAATTTATTCTTGTCATTCTAATTTAAATTTTAGCATAGTTTAAATCAATTTTCCCACAAATCAAATCACCCACTTACAAAATTAATTCTATACCTAATACACTCGATACCATTGATTTATTCTACAATAGATTCGTGCGCTTGCGAGTTCAAAAAAAATTACACAACAATAGGCACTTAATAATTGGTTAACAAAATAATTAATTTATTAATGTCTATACATTGAATTTGACTCACTTATTAATTTATTAATACATAACATAATTTACCTCTATATCACTTACAGTAGGGATAATTAAGGAAATATCATAATTTTTGTACTATACCTCTATTGAGTTATAACCTCTTTATAAGAATAAATTTCTTCAGTCCAACAATATGACTATATAGAGGTTTTACTAAATAAGAGAAATGGTCACAAAGACACTCAAGCTTTTAAAAAGAAGTATCAAAATCCCTTTTTGACAATAACACCCTTTGAATATAATAACTAAAAAGCTACCTTTAAATTTTTTTTAATTAATACAAATATAATATTAATGATATAATTTATTTAGTAGAATAATAGTATTAAATTATTTTTAACATTTAAAATAATATTAAAAATTTTAAATTATGATATTTATTTTAATAATATATTTATATTTGTTATAAAGATTTTGGTTAACTAGATTTTACAATTAACAAAATGTCTCCCTATCAATAATATTAAATTTATTTTTTAGAAAATATTCAAAATAATTTTCGTTTTAATCTATTTATTTTAATATTATATTTCTATTCATTGTTAAAAATTATTTTAATACAATAAAGTATGTCGAATAGATTGTAAAATATAAAAATATTTTTTAAATATTTAGTTGGTTATCCAACAATGTATATATTACTACATTTATTTAAATGCTATATTTCCATTTATTATAAAGTTTTGGGGTCAACTGTTTTGAGTTTATAGTGTTAATGGGTGTTATGGTAAAAAAGGAGCTTTAGTGTCCCTTCTTTGTGACCATTATTCTAAGCTTTGAGGGTGTAGGTGTACTTTTTTTAAACTATAACTTTTAAATTATACTACTTAAAATTGTTTTGTATAGGTGTTTGGCAATATTATTTTTTAAAATACTTGTAATAATTTTTTGAATATAATATTTATCACAATTTAAATGCATTGAAGGTGATTTTTCATGGCATTTAGCTAGATGCTTTTCCTAAATAGCACTCGGAGTGCTACCTGAAAATAATATTATTTTCATGAATGCCAAAATACCCTCCAAGAAAATATATTGTATTGAAAAGTTTTATTTAATCGTAGGGCAATTATGTCATCTTCATAGATTGCTAAAATCTCTATTTTTTCTTAAGAAAATTATCCCTCATCCACTTCTTTTTTATTATGTAATTTTTTTTTTTATGTATAATAGGTAAAGGTAGAAGAATATTTTACTTTTAAAAATCATAAAACAAGTAAACAATTAAAGTTAAATATGCAACAATGGACCTAGCATGATATCAATGTAGACCTGCAACATCTAACTCAATATATGTACAATAAATGTTATAAATGATAAAAGAACATCAAATACGAAACCGAAAAAAGATCTAATTTTCAAAGACAATTGAAACATGAAACATTGAACTTCAAACACGCAACATGCGGTGTAAATATAAAATATGACATGTATACATAATTAAAGTCAAATGTACAAATGCGACAATGGATATCCAAAATGATTATGGCATAAATATGCAATATTTAATTCTATATATGTACATCTTTTGTGATAGGAGGTTTTGGTTCATATGCTTCTCCTTATTTTTTTCTCCTTTCTCTGACTATACATATATATATTACAGGTAGAGGTCTGTCCTAACCCACCACCCTTTTGGTGGTTTTAAAAGAAAAAAAATTCTATATTTGTACATATAAAAAATAGATGTTAAATATGAAACCAAGAAAAGAATTAAATTTCTAGAGACTTTTACAACATGAAATACCGAACTTCAAATATTTGGAAAAACAATTAACAAATTTTGCTTGAATAAGGTTCAAGTGGGGTGAAGTGGTAGAATAAGCATAATTTTCCTAATAGTAGTAGTATGCCAATAAAATCTAATTGGGAAGCTCGAGATCCAGATTGAATAAACTTGTGTTGTGTACTTGAGAAAGTGAATGAAAATGAAATCTATAGAATTCATGTGTTATGTACCTTATTGACTATCTTCATATACATTGCCAATATTGACCCTTTTTTAAATATTTTTGGCATGTAAATGTTGACTATATTTATATTTTTTATGAGTAAATAGTGACTATTTTTTATATTAGCGGCTTGTAACTATATTTATATTGTATTATTAGTATGTGCATATTTTAACTAGTTACGTAAATAATGACTATATTTATAGATATTGTTACAAACATCTGATCATTTAAAACATAGTCTGTACTTTTGTGCACAGGAAACATGCTAGACCCACAGAGACTTTATTCCTCAATTAATTAACTTAAGTTGCATTGTACATAATTCAAACAAAGATGAATTGAAACGTACATGAAAGGTGAAATAAAAACTATGGCTCTCCAATCACAATATCAAACAGATCTTCCTTTCGTGTTTTCCTCTTTGTTCTATACGGTATCATCCTTAAGGTTTTAATACGTTCCAGCTTCGCAAATAATCTAAAATAAAGACTACTTCTTCACTCTTGTTATCAAAATATATTCCGTATATGTATATAGTTTCCGCAAATCATTTTACATCTTCAAAAACGTAGTAGAACAATATAACAAGATATACGAATAGGATTTTGTAAGAAGACTGCATGATTTGGAGAATACGGTTTTGTAAAATTTCGAGCCTTAATAAAAAAAACAAAAGTATTATTGATAAAAGCAAGAGCTATTGTGGAACAAAATTTGTATTTGTCAATTATAAGTACAAACACAGTGTTACAAGCAATATATACCCATAATATTATAAGTACAAAATGCAATACGAGCTTTTTACAAAACAATTTTAACACAAAAAGTGAGACGATTTGACAAACACAGAACACAATTTTACACCAAAATAAACTATGAAAATATTATTTTTTGCGCTTTTGAGAAACTTGAATATCAGTTTCTGCAATTGAAAGAAATAAAACTTGCACCCAAATAAATAACATCTTATTAATAACCAGTACAATACCATACGGTCGCCTTATAAGCAAACCAAACCATATTATTTTGTTTTTTTGGCAACATATGTTAGAAAATAATCCTTTAGTGAAAACCATCACCTCCAATTCAGGAACATTCTTGTTGTATCGCCAAGAATCAATAATAGAATATGCAGAAGCGTACTTAAATCCATAATGTTTTATTACTCTCTACAGTCTTGTGGTTAGCTTTCTACATCAATACGTTATCTTAGAGAATTCTTTAAGCTTAGCACGACACAGTCTCTAATAATGGGATGTCATATGAGAAGAAAATGTAACTTGTGACATGGGGACCATAACTACTTATATAGATAACTTTCCTACTATCATTAATTATTCATATTTCAACCCATCATAAAAATAAAAATTACCTTTAAGTCTCTATACATTAAAGGCCTACATCCTCTCAAATATATTAAAACCCAAATTATCGAAAACCTGATTAGATCATTTTTAATTGGCTTAATATAACACAGCAGTTTGCAATGCATAATTATTTACATATAAGCCTAATGTTGGATTAAGGATCCAATAACATTGGATTAGAATTCAACAATCTCCCACTTGGGCTATATGTATAACTTTATAATCATGCTTTACAAGAATAACCATATGTGTCTAGTCTTATTGTCATTATTGAAATGTGTCTATAACCAATCAAGTCTATTAATCGTACCAACATAGGATCAAAGTGGTCTTTATTACAATTGTCGTAACTTGACCTATCAATAGTCACTTTGTTAATACAACTAAACGACATGGATTATGATGTGGATATATAGCATGAAAATTTCATGCAATGTGTTCATAACATGCCTATTTCAAATTGGTCCACCTTAAACCTTAGTAAGATTAAACCATACCAACGTGAATAAGCTAAAACTTTATTTTTGTAGAAAATAACCTTAAATATCCATAATTGAAATAATTGAAAAATATCTATAATGAAAGAGCATTTGAAATCACATACTCTTACTAAAACTGAATATTCTTTAGTGACATGACACTCATATGAGCAATGTACTAATGAAATACTTTGGGTAACAATCCATTAGTAAATGGAGCCAAAAAAAATGGTGGTTGTACTAACGTGCTCTATAGACAGCTGTCCACTCTGAACTTTTTTTTAACAGCCAAGGACTTTTTGGCCATATGCTCTTATTGTTATTGGAATACACAACTGTTAACTTATTGTCACAAAATAACTTGAATCGTCTATCACTTCCATCTGCTATATGCAGGCTTGTGACGAAATTTCAAAACCATATTCCATGATTGGATGCCTTATATCATGCTATGAACTCTACTACTGTTGTGGAATAGGCTATGAAAGAATGTTTAACACTCTTCCAAAAGACAACACCTTCAGCTAGTAGATAGACGTGGCCCGACATCCAGCAAAATTGGAGTCAATATATCAACGATCTCAAGCTAATCTAACCCTAGATATGTGAGCATGCAGTCTTTTGTTTTCTGTAAGTACCCCAAAACTCGTTTGATAGAAATTGATTGAATTATCTTCTATCACTCTAATGTCGACCTCATGTTCTTGGAAAAATATAATGCAGTCATCTGGCATTGCACTTCTCCTTTCTCTATTCAATCTCTTTAGTGGCATAAGCTCTTGATGCGGTAGAGTTTTTTCATTTGGTACAATTTCTTGTATGGAGGATAATCCAATATTGTCTTGATTTGTTGTGTTTTCAACAAAGTTAAGAAAGAGACCCTCATCTATGCTGATACACCTATGGGAATGTTAACATATTCCTATTAAAAAACAAAGTCCTTAAATGTATTTTTCATTGCAAATTCAACATCTTCAAAGAATCGAGCATTTTCTAACTTGAAAATTGATTTAGTCGTGGGTTCATAAAACTTGGACCCTCTAGACCTTTCAAAGTATCCAATAAAATAGAAATCCACCGTACTTAAATCTAGTATCTTTTCATCTAGCCTATAAGGTCTTTGCCTCAGCTGAACATCCTAAAATATGCAAGTGCTTGAGACTAGGCTTTTTGCTCCCTGTTAAGGATATATGATGCGGTCATAAGTGCTTCTCCTCAGTGTAATTCTAGTAAAGTAGAAGGCAAATAATACTTCTTTCCATGTCTTTAAGCGTTCTGTTTGATTTTTCATTAACATCATTCATAGTAGGTGAACCTAGCATAGTGTACTTTGGAAATATACTGCATTCCTCAAGGGACTTAGCAAATAACCCTAGACCTTGTTCGCCTAAATCGTCATATCTGCTATTCAGCCTTCAAAGTTTTTTAAATACATATAATAACTGTGACTTTTCATGAAGGTGATAAATATAGACATATCAAGAAAAAATCATCTATGGACGTCATAGAATATTGATAACCATTCCAAGTAACCATAAGGAATGGCCTATAGATATCCTTATGCATAAGTTCCAAGACTCCCGAGTCTGTTGGCTTCAAATATTTTTTTTACTGGTTTGTTTCCCTATTACATAGTTAACATAAACATCAAAATTTGTAAAATTTAAGCGGCCGAGAATTTCTTCTAACATAAATCTCTCTATTCTCCATCTAAAGATGTGATCTAATCTCTTATACCATAACACAACTAAATTCTCATTGGTTAATTTTCTCTTTATACTATGCGTATTGAATTGCAAGGATTCATTTGCATTTAAAAGAATGCTTTTTGTACTCTCTAATGCTCTTGCAACATTTCAAAGATGCACGCTAAGTATTTTTAGTGACGTGATTGAAATTTGTTTGGAAGTTTTTATTTATGATTTAACTATATTTGGAAATTTTTTGATAAATGTTTTGATAATGTAGAAAGAATCTTGGAAATGTGCAAAGAAAAATGTGTGAGATACAACTTTCTTACTTGAATATAATAAAATTAACTTAAGCTAACAAGCCCTTTAAGTATTAAAATAATAATAATAATAACAACAATAATATAAGTATTTAATTATAAAAGTAAGGATGACATAAGTGATAATGCAATAAGAGATGTTTATAGAGATAGGAATTCTAGAATTCACTAAGATATTTATGGATGAATAATCTCAACCATTAAATAAGAGTTATGGTGGCAAAATTATAGTCATCTATTAGCATTAAGAAATCTTATAAATACCCCTTAGCCCTTTCATTTTCAATATAACCCTCAAAATTTAATCCTCTTTTATTCTAAGTCATAACATCAAGAGTAAAGAAATCTCAAGTTAAAAAGGTATAGAAAAGTCAAGAGGTAAGTAACACTTCAATTGCAATATAGGGATGAAATTCTTTTCATACTTAACTTCAGCTTTAACTAATTCTTTATCTTGTGATGGCTATTATGATATGATTAGTTATAATCTAAATTTTTATATGGACAACTATGCTGCCTATATTATGGTATTTTCTTTTTTATTCTTATATGGTCAGCTATGTCGCCTATATTATGATATTTTCTTATTTACTCCTTGTATGGTGGGCTATGCTGCCTATTCTGTGATACTTTTATTTAATTATGCTATGGTCGGCTTTGCTGCCTATATTATAATCTCATCTGTTTAATCTTTATATGGACGACACTGCTGCCTGTACTAAAGATTGTTGTCCTTAAATAACGTTGTGTATTGATTTTATTTTACCTCTAGAAACTTCACATGTTATGATATAAATTGCACTGAACGCGTGCATTTCATGGATTACTTTATAAAAAGAGATTTTAGAATATGAATTTAAGAAAAATGGGTTGTTGTACTACAAGGTGGTAAGATCCCAAAGACTTAGTAAAAGGTATTCTTTTGGGGATGGTGATACGTAACTCCTAAAAGATCAAGTAATTAGGCCCAAGGACATGTTGTTTTAAAGAATAAAAGTGCTAGCCTTATAGTGCAATATACCTCGGGCCCTAATAAAGTTGTTTTGTATTTCTAAGTTTCTTTTAAACTTAATATGGTCATATGAATGCATAATAATTTATACATGCATCAAGTGTTTTTTTACTAGGCATTAGCTCATAATTTATACATGCATCAAATGATAAATAGGACAAGTTGACGCTAAGTCCCAACCGAGGCGAAGCTCATGTGGGCATAATAAACCTTGGGTTTTATGACAGACTCAACTTTGTTTCTATTTAAAATGAATATCTTAACTTTTATGTAATATAAAAAGTTTTGAGATATATACTAAGGAATCTTTGCATGTCTCCTACATTTTGTCAGAAAGTTTTGCTTGCTATGTAAAACTTTTTTTTTAGAATCCGTATTTATAATAAAAAGTAACAAGGTTTTAAATATATATATATATATATATATATATATATATATATATATATAATAAATTACTTTTGAAAGTGGAGTGTTACAAAAGTACTTGTTTTAAATTAGAAAAAATGTCATTTCATGATGATTTGTAGAAATGTCTTTAGCCATGTAGTGTCTTCTAATGGAATTAAAGTTGATAAAGCTATATTTAAAGTCATCTCAAACTTATACTTACCAATATGGTTTGTTTATAAAAGATTTTAGCGCTATACCTAGACTATTTTATAACCTCTTGATAAAAGAAACACCATTCAAGTAGACTGAAGATTATCCGAAATCTTTTAAAAAGATAATTAGTATTTTAACATCAACTCCTATAATGTAATTCCCTGATTGATTTTTACCTTTTTAGCTAATGTGTGATGCTATTGATTATGCCATTAGAGTTATTCTAGGACAAAAAGAAAGGTAAGCCCTTTGTCATTTACTACACAAGTAGAACTTTGGATAATGCCTAAATGAATTGCATTGCTACCGAAAAGGAACTACTTGTCATAATATTTGCATTGGATAAATTTGGTTCATATTTAATTGGTTCATTAACTGCTGTTTATCCGATCATTCTGCTATTAGCTATTTAAAGTCTAACCAAGATGCCAAGCCAAAATTAATACAATGGATTTTACTACTCCAAGAATTCAACCTGAGAATCAAGAACAAAAGGAGTGCTAAAAATGTTGTTGCAGACCATCTTTCAAATGAGTCATCAACTAATACAACACCCATTAATGATTCTTTCCCTAATGAATTTTGATTTTCCATACATAATATGTCTTGATATGCTAACATTATTAATTATCTTGCAATAGATGAAATGCCATCTATTGAAACTCCCAAGATAAGAAGAAATTTTTAACAAAAATGAAAGGTTTTTGCTGGGATGATCTACACTTGTCCAAGTAACGTTTTGATCAAATTTTTTGAAGATGCATATCGAATGACGAGGTAAGTAGTGTCATTTAATTTTGTCATTCTGAAGCATATGGTGGTCACTTTTCTTTAATGAAGACAACTACAAACATATTGCAATGTGGATTTTATTGGCTTATATTATTTAAAGATTCACATACATTTTATAAAAGGTGTAAAAGTTATCAAAATGTTAGGGTCCATCTCAATGCGAAATATGATACCTTTAAACATCATCTTTCTCATTTAAATATTTGATTGTTGGGGGAATTGATTTTACAGGCTCTTTTCTATCATTATTTAGATTTGTATATATTTGGTTGCTGTTGATTATGTTTCAAAATGGATTAAAGTAATTCCTTGTAGGCACAATGATCACAAAACTGTGATTATATTTTTTAAAAGAAACTTTTTTAAGTAGATTTGGAATCCTTTGAGCCATTATCAATGATGGACATAAGTATTTTTGTAACAAGTTATTTGAGTCTTTAACGAAAAAATATTGGAATTACACATAAATTGCTATCTGTTATCATCCTCAAATACGCGGTCAAGTTGAATTAGCAAATAGGAAGATAAATAAATTTTAGAAAAGATAGTTAAGCTTAGCTATAAAAATTGATCTCTCTAACCAACAGATGCACTTTGGGCCTACCGCATTACATTTAAGGCATATCTAGGAATGTCACCCTATCAGCTGATTTATAGTGAACCTTATTGCTTACTGGTTAAGCTTGAGCATAAATCATTTTGGGCTAATAAAGCTTTTAATTCAAACATTGATGATGCTGGTAATATACATAAATTGCAATTAAATGAACTTCCAGAATTAAGAAACGATGCATATGAGAATTTAAGAATTATTAAGGCAAGAACCAAATCTTTTCATGATAAAAGAATTTTTTGAAAAACATTTGAGATTGTTCAAATCTTTATAATTCTCATCTTTATTTGTTTTCAAGAAAATTAAAGTCAAAGTAGAATAGCCTATTTGTTGTAAAAAAAAAAAAAAAAAAAAAAATATATATATATATATATATATATATATATAGGGCCGTAGAAATTGAGATTTTAAGGAAAAGTGTTAAATTTGAAGTTAATGGTTAAAGATTAAAATCATGCCTAGAATACTGACCATGTGAAGAAGGTATGGAAATAAATTTGAGTTGCCTACCAAATCTTGACTAAGTCTTTTTAATTTTTAATGGGTTTTTTTTTGTTATTTAATTTTTTAAATTGTTTGATTGTTTATTTCTATGTCTTGAATGATACACATTATAATGTTTCTTGCTTGGGTGTTTTTGTTTGATAATTGTGTTTCATTTCATCTTTTTTATTATATCTCATAAGTATCTCAATAAGAAACATCATCTTTAGTCATTTTAAAGAACCTCTACGTGTGAAATTTCATATAAGAGCCTGATATAATTTTGTAAATCATATATTATTTGGCATTTATGACCACCAATGTGTGATCGTGGACTATTAGTGACTTTCCAGCATATAGGAACCCCTCGGGATTTACTGCTAAAGGCTATCATGCTTGTCTTGTTTATAGCCTGGACAAGAGGTTAGTATGACTAAAACATAGTAGAAAATGTATATATTTAGGCATTGCCGATTTTACCATATAGCCACTCATTTAGATCACTGAAGGTTTTCAATGAGACAAAAAAGGAAAAACCTCCTAAAGCTTTGAACGGTGAAGATATTTTCAAATTGGTGGATGTTGTGATTACAAGAGTGGTAAAGACAAAGGCAGGAAGCGAAAGCACGACGATTTTGATGATGACACTAATAAATTATTTAAAAGAAAATTAATTTTTTAACCTAAGATATTGGCAACATTTGTTATTTCGCCAATTTTAAATGTGATGCATGTTGCAAAAAATGTGTATGAGAGCATCTATGGTGCACTACTTCATCAACTAGAAAGATAAATGATAGGATCAAGGCTAGAAAAGACCTTGTAAGAATGAAAATTAGTGACAAATTAGTTTATGGTGAAAATGATAAAAATTACCATACTTGCAGTACCTTACATCATGAGTAAAGATAGGAAAATGAAGTTCTCTCAAACCTATTTTAGAAGGCTCCTCTTCAAACTTTAGGAATCTTTTCGTATTAATGATTATATACATCATGGTCTTAAGTCTCATGGCTATCACACTTTGATACAATAATTATTACCCATAGTAATTCTTGATTGTTTTCTAAAAAATGTTAGAAATGCTATCATTAGTATGTGCTTTCACTTCAATTCACTATATAGTAAAGTGCTAGATGCATAATCTCTTGACAAATTGACAAAAAGATCATTTCGTCATTGTATGCTTGTTTGAGCAATATTTCGTACCTGCCTTTATCAATAAGTAAACACCAAAATACTTATATATATTTGGCTGTGGTTGGAAGAAAAGAAGAGGAAGATGTTTGGCAACAATGAAATAAAAGAAAAGAAGAAAAATAGAAGAAGAAGAAAAAGAAAAAGAAAAGATAAAGAAGAAGAATATATTTATCAGTGGTGGAAGAAAATGAAAAAAAGAAGGGGAAGGGAAAAAAAGAAGAAAAAAAGAAGATATGTGGTAGTGGCATTATAAAAAGAGAAGAAGAAGAAGGAAGAAAAAAAAAGAAGAAGAAGAAGAAGAAGAAGAAGAAGCAGAGGGGGCGGCTGAGAAGTTTGTGTTTAGGAGTTGTGATTTCGTGTGTTAGGGTTAGATGGGAATGAGTTTTTAATTTTTTTTTAATTTATTAGTTAAACCGGTCGGGTTGACTAATTGGTTTGGGTTAGACCCTGACTAAAATAGAATCCAATCAGTTTTAAATTTTGAACCAAACAAGTTCAAAGCTTCAACACAAACTGACTTAAAACTGTAATAAATCTTAGATTTGATATAGTTTGTGTCAACCTAATCTGAATGGCCATCCTTATTCAAAACGTTATTAAAGATGTCTAGTTTAACATATATAAAACCTAGAATCAAAATTAATTTGTACTACTTATTAAAATTTTCAAAACAACACATTGTCAACATATTTCCTTGCAGAATCTTCGACCTCTACCTCTATTATTATCTAATTATGCTTCTTTATAATAACTAACAAAGATCAAGAAGCAAAATTTATCTTCAATTATATTCTCAATGCAATACCCACTTCAATGAACACAACTTTAATATCATGAATCTCCCTTTTGGCCAAACCTAGATCTCTTTTTCTTTTCTTTTCTCTTTCCTTCTTCTTTATTTCTTCTTTCTCTCTTCTTTGTCTTTTCTTTTTCTTTGTTGATCTCTTTATCTTGTAATAGAGATGACATCTTTTTCTATTTATACTAGGATATTAAGCTTACTAAAGGAAGCAGAAAGACTACATTACACTTAATATGTTCAGGGGTGGCTCTTCCTCTAGGCAACTTAGACAGTTACCTAGAGCCCCGCTATATATGAAAGCCCCAAATTTTTCTCCAACATTATAGCTATTAAATTATTAATTTATATTTATTATTATTATTATTCTATTATAATCTTTGCTCAAATAAATTATAAAATTCCTACAAAATTTCTATTTAATGTTATTTCATTTAAAACTCTATAAATGTGACACATTTGTAACTTGTTATATATTATTATTTTTATTAATTAAAAGAAAAAGTTACGACACATTCAATGCTTTTATGCATAAGGGGAAAAAAAGCTTTCTTTAATTTTTGCGTAAGAAAAAAAAATCAACTATTTCCATTGATCATTGCTGTTTAAAAGTTCAATCCATTAAAATTAAAGTTTCAAATATCCATGTTTTTTCTTCCTGTTCTTTTCTTAATTAGTTGTGTTATTCAATTGCTTTTGTTTCATTTTTAAATATTATAGTTGTTTTCTTTTAATTATCTAGCATAATTATTTGCTTGTTTACTCTTCTTTCACTAAAAAAGAAAAAATGTCTGATAGAAAATGTGCATCAAGATACAAAAAACTTGGGGAAAAAAAAAAGAATAAAAAAGTTAATTCGATTTCAAAAAGGAGCTCTTGATAAATTTATTAAAAGTAGTAAAAAGGATGTGAATTAGAGTGAAGAATTAGTAATTGATGAAAATTTTCAAAATTAAAATGGATAAAAACTTATTTAAGATCAACTAAGTTGAAGGAAAAGTTAAATGATTTAGCTATATTGAGAAAAATATATTAGCAAAATTAGAATATAAAAATTTGATCAATAATTTTGCACCTAAGAAAGCTAGAAAAATTGATTTTAAATAAATAACTTTTTAATAAACTAATACATATATTTAACCTCAAATTTTTTAAAAGACCTAATTAAAATAATTCACCTAAGGCCCCAAAATTAGTTGAGCCGCCCCTGAATATGTTTAAATGGCAAAATGTCCTAGAATGTTTGGGGGTATACCATATGTTCTTATAAGCTAAAACAAAGAAAGGGGTTAAGTTTATAGCTTAGAAAATAAACATAAACATAGTTAATAGAGCTATTTTTGGGATATAGGATCTAATTCTCATTTAGATAAAAGTCACACAATTATATTTTTCTATTTAGATGTAATTGTCTGAAAATCTAACATAAGTTACAAAAATCAAATAAGCAAAATTAAAAAGAAATTCTGAAATTAATAAAATTTCAGATTTCTAACATATAACAAAAATGCCCTTTTATTTTTCTTTAATTTTAATGGCAAGAATGAGGGGTTTTATAAGAGGGGTGCCAGTAATCCAACTCTTTTGGTCGGGAATGGCTTTGATACCATCTATAATGACCAACCCACTAACAAGATATTGTTTGCTTTGGACTTCATGAATCCGTGTAGATCCGAATTCGAATTTAGATGCAAATGCATCCGGAAATCGCATACCCTACTCCTCATTTTTTTAATTAAATTATTTATTAAGTTAAAAGTGAATGAAAAATATATTAGTTAAAAAAAAATAATGGGATTAATTAAAAATATATAAATTGAATGAAATTTAAAAAATATATTGAGATCTGCATTATTTTGTGTGGATTTGTGGTGTTTCTATAATTTTATTTTTGGGTTTGTGCTGGAGTTAGACTTCAATTTATATTATTCTTGATGTTTGATTTATGTTATGGTACTTTTATTTGTGAATTTATGTTGTTCTATGTTATCCTAGGTATTGAATTATTAATTGTTGAATTATGAATGGATTTTATTTGATATTATTAGATAAATTGTTAAATTTCAAATTATATTTTAAATTTTTTAATTTTAATCTATATGGATCTAGATATTTAAAATATCCACCTATAATCTGTGCGGATATTATTTATATTCGAATTTGAATCCGGATTAATATTTTCACATTTGGATTCACACCTAGATTCATAATTGGTCACTACTTGCTGCTGCAAAGCTGACAATTCAGAGTAGACACGTGGATCGGTAAAAATTTTGTCAAAACGAAAGCCTTATGCATTATTGAATTAGGACACTCATTCAGTTCCTTTAAACAAAAATATTTATTCTTAAGTAAATACGAAAACATATTCTGTTAGATTCTTTGCAACATCAACTAATTAAAAAATTCTAAACTATTTCAAACGTAAAAGGAAAACAAATAATTTTATCATAGAAACGTAAGCTATGATAAGGTTTATACTCCATAAAATATACAACAATTACTTTAAATTGCCCAGAGCCACAAATAACGTGGATTAGTACTATTGATATATCTCTTAAAGAGACCTCCGTAAGGCCTGAGCTCATTGCTGAAGGTTGAAAAAAAAGGGGAAAAGGTACAAATTGATTTAACAAATAAATTCTCCTCATTTCGTAGAGGTTAACAAAAATTTATTCTATAAAAGCAACGTGCACGTTTCTCTCCTTCTCAGCGTACAAAGTGCATAAGGAAGAATTCGGTATAATACAACTGCAAAAATATGTTAATATATGTATATATAATAAATCAGTAATCTCGATCTAAATAATGGAACGTGCTTGGATTTAGTTCAACAAGTACGCATGAAAGTAAAAGTACTTGCCTGGAAAATAAATATAAAAAAAGAGTACGTTGACTTGGTATTGGAGAGATCAACCGTTTGGGCTTTACTCCACAAAATGAATCCGAGTACAGAGTGGCCTATCATCTGCAAGTAAAAGAAAATCTTAATTAGTGATAAAAAAAAATCACATTCAAGCACATATATGCAATGTCAAAATTATCGTATATATTAATAAAAAGTGGGACATTGGCAATCCCAAGTAAATACCTCTTGTCTTTGTTACCCCCAATAAATTTTTGAAATAATATAAAATTTTATTAACACCTCCATTAATGACAAAAATACTTTTAATTAAAACTTATTTATATAAATCTCATCTTCAATTCTTTTATAATTGTTAAACCCAAAATCAACAGGGTTCTTTTGGGTATAAGAAAGAAACCTTAATAGTAAACACGTTTCAAAAAGCTGTTTTTCATTATGTCTGAAATTTTCCTTAGTTTCATGCTTATATGGATGCTTGTCTTTGCCTTCATTAGCTACTTTTGCTATCATAAGAAATATGAAAATTATATTTTAGATGAAGGGAAATCTTGAATTGTATGATCCTACAGTTCCAGTGTCACAGTTACACAAAACTAAGTAGTTGTCTTCTTCTTATTAGACTTCCTTCCTGCTCTGTTTTTGTATTGTTTCTACTGCCCTTTCCTCATTTAATAATTCAGGTTCTTCTTTTAAACGGATCTCGCTTTGTACAGAATTGAAAGGATTATTTTCAGTGCCTTTTGTGCTTTAGTTGATAATACAACTTGCTTCTTCATTTTTTCTTTTTAAATTTTTTTTTCTATGACTTTTATTCATCTTTTATGGGTGTGGTTATATTAAAAGACTAAATATTTGTTTCACATACAAGAGTTGAAGGCGGTATTGTGAATGATGCGGTCTGTGATTAATGTTTGAGTGTTTTACACATCATATTTGAGATTGGTTAAAAATTCTTTTCCTTTATCATCTCCTTATGCATGACTATTTTCTCCTAAATTTAAAACTCTTAAACTACAGTTTAAAAAATAAAAGAGAGTTTAAAAGGAATGTCTGTTCGTTTGAAAAAAAAAAAGAAAAAAGAAAGGAATGCCTGTTTAAAGAATTTTCAGCAGATAAAATTTATTTGACTTTTAGGTGGATTTAATTAGAAATTAATAGGTTAATGTTGTAAAATAAATTAAAGGGGTTTTAAGAGGTATTTGCGGCGGGGGGTGGGGGAGCCAATTAATAGTCCCACCCATTAATAAGTTTCTTACCGTTACAAGTTTGCATAGCAAGATAGGTGAAAAAACTCCAGCTAGTGCCGCACTTGCATAAGCCATTAACAAGATAACAGTAGACATCGATAACACCTTTAGCAAACAAAACATAATTTGTTAGCCAATCTAATACTGTTGTTGAGATTCAGGTCAAAGAAGAAGAGAGAATGAGACTTTGTCCCTCATATGATTTTGTTCTCACCACTCGAGATCTCTACTAAATTTTTAATTGCTCATTATATTTTCACATTCGAAAATGCTTTTTGGAGACCATTGCAAATTAAAACTAGTTAATTTGTTTATTAAAAGGTCAAATTTATCATTTAACAATGTACTTTTTAGTTATGATTTTAACACTAATGATGACATAAGATATTAAAATTTTATTTAGTAAGGACCTAACTACAATTTTTTAGGACCAAAATATCATTCTTCAAAAAAAGAAAAAAAGAAAAAAAGAGACGGTAAAGAAATTTTTTACTCACTCTTTCTTTTCCTAGAATAACAGGAAGTGTTCGAATGCCAGATTTCTTGTCGACCTCCACATCAGGTATATCCTATTGTAAAACCGAAACAAGCAAATTATATGGTGCTGATGATGAACATGAGATAGATTTTTCATTTTTTATAAGTTAGCATATGTATTCAATTTCTAAAAATACCTTCAGAAATGAAAGTACAATGCTGAAAATCGCTGAGAAAGCGACAGCAAATAGTAATGGTTTCGTGAACACCACAGGTCTACCAAGCACATATTTCTGCATACAGGTATCAAATCCAATAATTTGATTAGTTAAAAGTGTAATCAAATAATCATTTAAATGTGGCAATTGCGAGCAAAATACGATGTGAAAGGGCCACTGGGCATAACTCGGTAGGCCTTAAAGACTCTTTGCGCCAGCGGACGGTGATCATCCAAATTCAAGTAATGTAAATGAGGTGAAGCATATAACTTATGATTACTATACATTTTTCAAAAAAAAAAAAGACTAAAAATAAATACATATACCTGTACGTGTAGGAAATAAGGTAAAACATTATTAATTCCGCTCCCAATGACAACGGCCACTGCAGCCATCAATGGACTTGCCTTCCATCGAAGAAGGGGAAGCTGCAAACTCGAGAAGAACAATTAGATGAACTTAATTTGAAATAATTCTGGCAGTTATATATAATATTATTCCAAGGCTAGAGAGAAATTAACCGAGACAAAATTAGTCAGATAATGCAATATTAAATTGATATTAAAACATGAAGTTGAACGGAAAAGCAAAAATGCTAGATCATTGTAAGTGTTTAAAGTGAATTGACTTCTCATAGACTGAAGCACTTAAACTTCCGCTTTCGATTTTT
The DNA here is from genome assembly GCA_030444775.1 of Atalantia buxifolia. Taxonomy (NCBI): domain Eukaryota; kingdom Viridiplantae; phylum Streptophyta; class Magnoliopsida; order Sapindales; family Rutaceae; genus Atalantia; species Atalantia buxifolia. The sequence goes on along the minus strand of CM059831.1, from coordinate 20,095,496 downwards.
ATTTTAGTCTCCAAACATATATGTTAACATAGAGAGAACCAATTTAGGTGCTTATATCGATGGAATAAGCGGCTCCAAGTATGCAGCGTAGGATGAGGGCGATAACAAGTGGTGGAGATCGAAGCATAATCCCCATGGCCAGACTCTGAAATTGAGATCAAACAATTAAGGGTTACATATAATTTTGCAGTATAATTCAAATTAAAAGCAAATTCTTCCACGTTAAAAGAACACTTAAGAATAAAATTAAATGATGCGATTACAATATGCAGACGTAACTGTTTCCTCCAATGGGAAATTAACTATCCATGATCTGGACGAAGGGGAAAAAATAGTAACATAAAATTTCAATCTAATTTGTGAAATACAATAGCTAACTATACTTGAATAGATGAGCTAATTACATCAACTGTGGTAATTTAAGATATTTGGGATATAATTTATAAAGTAGTCTATGTGAAATTAATTAAGATATAATATTATCTTTTTGTTAAAGTTATAAAGTTACGACATGAACTCTAGAATTGTTATTAGATATATGCGGTGGATTAATTAATAGGCTACAATCTCTAGAGAAAATTATAAAATAAGAAGATTTTAAAAAGTTTATCAAATATTTTTCTAATAAAAAAAATTATGAAATAAGTTATTTTTGGTGTTTCAACTGTGATTCTAAACGAGACCTAACTCATACTTCAAGATTACTTCAAAATCTAGGATTGCTTCAAGTTTGAATCTTTAGTATAGAATTTATTGTTATGTGCAAGCTTGCCTTTTTTGACCAATCCTTATCATGTGAAAACTGAATATGAGTCCATTCATGCATAATTTTGGTTTTAATATAGTATAAAATTCATAAGCCTAAATCATATTCAAAAGCTAGGTCATAAATTGAGGCTTGTCCCAAGATTGTATATTTAATTGAAGATCAGCGGATAAGTAGAACTGCTATTTTTTTTTTTTTGAAGAGACTATTGTTCATGATATTTACAATCATACATATACTGAGACCCGTTTACATCAATTCTGATATGGCACCGCTCAGATTTTTAACCCTTTCAAATATTCGAGGGACATCAACTCCCCTCCTAGGAGAAAGACTGCCTTCACTCAAACTCTGAGGCTCCGATGAAGGAAATTTAAATTAAACCCCTGCAATGCGTCTGCGGGGGCTCGAACCCCTTCCCTCACATTTGTGAGGGAGGGGTTCTGCCCACTTGGGCTAAGCCCAAGTAGAACTGCTATTAAGATGTCATAACAAACATATATAAAAGAGTGTATCATATAAAGCACACATATAGAAGCTTTGGTTGGCCCTTGCCTACCGTCAATGTAGATATTACGGCAATTGCAATTGCCTCTCCTATTGAAATGTCTCCGGAAACAAGCGGGAGATTAGGCTTGGTAACCTTTTACAATGTTAAGCGGATTCGTTAGCAAAGTAGGAAAAACATATGAAGCTAGAAAAACGCAAAAAGAGTAGACGGAAGTACCTTGTCTATAGCAACATCCGACAATTGGTTTATGGCAACCACAAAAATATTCATCATTATTGTGGGCACTATGGGCTGAAATATTCATGAAAATGTAATTAATGTCATTCAAATAATCTTAACAAGTAAGCCGACACTTTAAGTTTACCTTCAATACTTCAATTAAAAATGTGGGAGTCAAATCAGCAAGACCTTGAATTGGAAGCAAAGAAGATGATAATATCCCTACAATTTGATAAAATGAAAGATAAAAAAGTTAAATTTGTCAAAATTTTAAGAAACTTACTCTAAGTCATTATATAACACAACCTCTATAAATTAATAGTGTTGGGATCATATAAAATTTATTAATCAAAAGAGATATTAATTGACTGTTAAATAAATAGTCTATTAATTTACAGTTCATATTTACAATTCAATGAATATACATTTACTCAATTAAAAATTTATCGTACTTTATCAATTTAAGGATGACAAAATAGCTTTGGAAAAAATAACTCTATTAAACCACACAGCTTAACAACGTGTCTGCATTAAAAAAATGATAGTACCTGCACCTAAGAATAATAATATACTTGTATATCAGATACTATAAAGCAACACACAATGCTAGTCCACGCATAGGGACGGGAAAGACGATAGAATGCATCTAACTTTTTGATCAAAAAATCCAGAAAGCTCATCGAAACAATATTCTCATTCTGGGATTTTGTTGCAGAATCATCTTGTAACGCCATAGGAACTGTTGGTTTCTTCAATGGTTTGTGATATCTATTCATCATATCCTCGTTGTTTCCAATTTTATTATTGGTTAAACAAAATGAGCTCTCCCTTCTATATGGAGCCTTTGATAGAGTACTTGTTGCTCTCCCTTCTATTTGCCAAGCCATATATTTGTGTCAATGGCGACTGGAATGTTTTAACAGTGCCTAAAATACCCAAAAGAATATAAAATTTATCCCATATATTATTAATTACACATATAAATTCGCCATTCCAGGGGGGAAAAAATCATCTAAGTGTTAGTTTAATTTAGACATTATTGAAATATTAGAATGAAGCTTAGCAGCAAGTATCATGCTTACAAACTATATAAGACAAATCATAGATTTAAATATTTGACATGTTAGTTTTTTATCCATTCCATTTAACAAACAAATTATTATGGCCAGATGATAAAATCAACAAAATAACATGAGAATAAATAATTTGATTTAATTTAATTACTTTTTTATAATTTTAATAAGAGCCCTTCTATAATGCTGTTATAAAAATTACAACATCAATAATGATATAAATATGTACCATTAGATTTAATCAATAGATCACAAACTTGAAGTTAGTTAGGATAATATTTTGATTTCAATTGTTTAAAAATTTATTTTATCAATCATCGTATCAGTTAACATATTTTTATTAAGATTAAATAATAAAAAGAAACAATTAAATTTATCTAAAATTCAACATTTTTTTAAAGCTATATGTATTTTAATATTAACACAACGCAATCTTAGTTTATCAATGTATTATTATTTCTTCTTCACCAAAAAAATTGTTAGATTAATAAATATTGTCACAATCGATTCAACTAGATCTTGGCAAATGAGTAATTTCCAAAACAAAAATAAAAAAATTATATTGGTCTAATTATAAATGACAAAACAGATATGTGTTAACATTGTTGTTAAAAATTAAATAATTCATATTTATTATGTAGAAATCTAAATTAGTACACATATTTGCATATTTAATTTTTAATTTTGTTGATGAGTTAGAAAATTGTAATAAACTAAATAAAATGTAAAATTATATTTATCAACCTACATGTTAGCAGCAACTTGAATATTACCTATATCTACTAAGTTAAATCAATGGTGGTAATTAAAACATTTAATTATAAAGATCCATATAAACCTACTATCAATGCTGTTAAAAGTAATACAATACAATATCATAGAAAAATCCTTTCAATAATAAAGAATTTAATTAAAAAATAAGTGTTCAGATTACGTTTTGGGATGCAAAAAGCCTCAACAGTGTTAAAGTTTTAGAACAAAGCTTACCATTTTGCTGCAAAGGATGGCATTTTAGAGAGAAGCTTGAACACAAACTCATTTGAAGCAGCATGATGATTTGCTTCTTTTCCTTCTTCTTCACTGTGCAATATATAACTTTTATGCAGTGAGATTGACAAACTTTAAATGATCAAAACACTAAATATATTACACATGTCAGTCGAAGCAACTAGAGACGACACTTGGGTTTTGAATAGTTTTGAGGTGTTATATATGAAAAATAATTGAATCTATAAAATAAATGTTAATAAGATGCGATGAATATGACTTTAAATCATAACTTTGACAAAAGAAAAATAAAGTAATTACATATTGAGTGAAATAAACTAAAATAACCTTTTCGTCATACAAGCGTGAGCAACAAATGTTCACCAAAAACTTTAAAACTATACCGTTCAAACAACGTATGATTATGCAATTACAATACCAAAAAGGCCCTTAAAATTGGAGTCTATTTTGCATTGCTTACAACTGTGATAAAACAAGTTTTGAAAGAGCAGAAATATTTTTGTGGGTGTTTGGAAATATTACTTTTTGAAATTCTTATAGTAATCTTTTATTATAATATTTATTACAATTTAAATGCATTGATTTCATGGCACAAAGCTCGATGCTTTTCTGAAGTAGCGCTTAGGGTGCTACCTGAAAATTATAATTATTTTTTTGAATTCCAAAATAACCTCTAAGAAAATATATTATATTGAAAAGTTCTATTTTATCGTAGAGCAATTATGTCATTCTTGTAGATTGCCAAAATCTCTAATTTTCCTTAACAAAATTATCCCTCATTCCCCTCTTTTTTATTATGTAATTGCTTTTTATAAAAGACAAAGCAGAAAAATATTTCAGTAAAAAAAATGCAAACAATTAAAGTCAAATATACAACAATAAAATAGAATAATAGAATGATTACGATATAAACGTACCACATTTAACTCAATATATGTGCAATAAATATCACATATGAAAAAAGAACATCAGATTTGAACCTAAAAAAATGATTGAATTTTTGGAGGCAATTGAAACATGAAAAACCAAACTTCAAACATGCACCATGTGACATAAATATGAAACCTAATATTATAAATAATTAATGTCAAATGTATGAATGCAACAACATATATCTAACATGATTACGACGTAAATATACAATATTTAACTCTATACATGTACATATAGGGCTTCGTCCCCTATATGTAAGCACTTTGGTCATGCGGCTGAGGCATGTTATGTGATCAATCCAGGGGTTCGTCGCCAAAGGCCAAATGGGGAGCGTCAGAATAGAGCGACACCTCGCCAGCAGTCTAGAGTTCAACCTTTAGCTTTAGCCCAGACTTTAAATTCGACTTTGAAACCTCTTATTGCTCAGAAGCCCATGAATGAAGGGTCTCCGATTACTCGGGGATCACTTGTGGAGACCCGAACAGATAATACGAGCCCTTATGTTGCTAAGGATCCGATCCCTGATGATAGAATACAAGATTCCGAGGTTCGAGCTGAGGATCCAGATGTTCGCAGGGTTTCCACGGGATCCACCGTGAAAGATATCCGGCATTTAGTCGTCGACTTCACTTTTTTACTGCAGGGACAATCCTGTTCAACCCACTGAGGAGGTTAGGCCGTTAAGGCTAGGTGCTACTTAGATTGTTGCTTAAGATACTGAGGTTGATTCAGTTTCCAAGCCTCAAGTACAAGATGATGCAGGTTTGAGGGATTCTGGTGTTGCAAATGATTGCATTGCGGAGGCTATTTTGGATGTCCAGGTGATTTGAGGGCATCCACAGGCTCTACTTTTTTACTATCTACGATCAATGATATTTGGACCATGGCTATGGGATTTAAGTCTCGCTCTATGGATATTCCCTCTTAGTCCGATGAGTAGTTCAGTATTGAGAGGAACATTGATTGCCACCATGCTATGTGCTGCAATTCTCAGAATGATAAGATTTTAGTTCGGATGAGCATCAGAAACTTATTTTACTAACACAGATCACTGAATACGGTGCAAGAAATTTACTGACACAAGTTTTTTGTATCAGCGATTCTATGTTATTATAGTATCAAAAAAATGTTGATACTTGAACATCACATATATAACGAGACTATGGTATCAAACAAATACTGATACAAACAGTGGTGGTGCTAGAAAGTTAATCAAAGTGGGGCTAAATTTAAATAATAATATAATTTTAAAAAGTCAATAAGTGATAAATACCAAATTAAAAATTTATTAATATGTTTAATTCAATACATTTGTAACTGACTTCGACTTGTTTTCATATGTTAAAAAAAAATTAAAGAATAACTTTATCATCAAGAATACAAAATAAATCTTTTTTTTTTTATACAACCATAATATCACTCAATCATTGATCTTTTATATGATTTCATAGATGATTTCTCAGAAAATTCATAGCCAAAAATGCTTTTTTGACTATAGTGATGAGAAGTTGAGAACTAGCAAAAACAATAAATAAATTAATGCATTTAATTTATCCCTTTTAGTATCAACTAATTTTCTTGTTAGCTTATCAATTCCTTTCAAATTTTGAAAATTTATTAGTAGAACTCACTTCTATAACATAAAAATTAAATTGAATTTTAAGTACTATAAGACTCATTAAAGAAAAATTATTTGAATAAACTCAATGACGTGAAATTTTTTTTTTTTTTGTGTGATGAGAGCTAGAGCCAAAAAAACTTGAAAATATAATGTTTCTTTGTGGGTTGGAAGTATAAAAATAAATACTTTTTATTTTTAAATTTTAGTAGGAACTTTCTTAATAAATTAAATTTAAAATGAGACAAATACCTAACTAAATTTATAAATTTTAAAAAGTCAAGGGGGCTACAGCCCCCCCAGCTCCAATGTGGCGCCGCCAGTGGATACAAAGGCATAATAAATATAACGATACTTTGGTATCAATGCTTATTCGTGAAAAACTAAAAAAAAAATAGAAATTGATATAATAGAAATTGAAAATTTGCAATTGGCATTTGAATTGGAATTTGCATTCAACAATATGAAAACTATTACATTGCAATGAACAATTTAAATATTATTACATTGTTTGAAACTTATATTTATAAATTGATTTATAGTAACAGCACAATCTTCCAACACATGTTTATTGTTTCTGCGGATTCTTTCTTTCAGTAATCGAAATGAAGTCTTCTATTATTGTTTCCATGTTCCAATTTGACATTTGCTCTGATTATTTAGTTTTGACCCATATACATACTTTGGTTTATTGTAAGTCATCCTAAACCATTCAAGACACGCACAATAAAAAAAATGATAAAATTTACATGCTGCAATCTACATAGTTTTCTAATTTCTTCAAAATTGTAGTTTGTACACAACTACTAAATTTAAATGGTATAAAACTAAATTAACATATTATTTGTCCATAATTATTAACTGAAGAAAAAAAAAATTGATTCAACTGAGAGCTATCAATTTGTTAAATCGAAAGTGTATTAAGAATAAGCAAAAAGGGTGCTTACTAGCCTCATTGAGAAAAGCATAGGTAATTTAGCCGCTGGTCTTTCTTTGTTGGGCAGTTTAGAATAATCTGAATGAATGTGATGAATAAGACCATTAGCACTGGAACACTGAGAAATTCCAAGGTTAAGTCAAGATTGTGGTTGTTGCTACTACCTGCATTAAAAAAATGACAATTAAGTTACTAAAAACTCATGTAAATGCATTACAAATAGATAATACGGTGTCACACACATTCCACAAGTTTCATACTTTCAACAAAAAGGCCTAACTGGACAAGAATCAAAACTATACTTTGCAAATAAATAATGAATTTTTAACTCCTCCATTACATCCTTCCATAACTAAAAGATAGATAACATTGCATCATCATCATTATAACATTCTTCTACCAATTCATGCCTAAACATTCACGCCTAAATGTAACACTAGCTGACAGGTAGCTCAATCTCTCAACTCTAAATAGAGGATAAGAAAAACAAATATGTTTCCTGATGCTTATATTATATCCTGATTTATGCTTTAGAAATTGAAACTCATCCACAATCAACTAAACAGATTATCCCCATAAAAGTTCAGTTTAACTTCCATTCTAAATATCTTACATATATATTCTGCATGTAGATCCTACAATGGGAAAAAAATCCTAATACCAACCACGTAAAAGTGGAAGCCAGATTAGCAAACATTTTATATTCCCACTACATACACTCTTGAATCGATAACATCAATTTAACCCTTTTCCAACAGTCATTCAGTAAAAACTTGGCATTCACCCACTAACCCCATAAAACATTTATACAATCGTTGAGTGCTATATAAAAGTGGATGGAATTTCCCCGATGAAAGCTCAGTGGCCTTTATCTTGGCATAAACAAATTCATTGGGTCAATACTAGTTGAGCTTGGTAACTGTAAGAATTTGACATTAGTGGTGCTTTATTTCAATGCATTTATATGGGTCATTGCTTGAGCAGCTGGCCGAGCTACAGATTTTTTCATTTGCTGCTGGAATGAACAAACTTTCTAGACCATTGCCTTCTTAGATTGGGATGTGGAACCAAATGAACTGTTTCATGTCCCCAAGCTCATATGGCATTTCCCCGATAAAAGAGTTGGAACCAAGGGAGAGAGTCTCGAGCCGAGTCAGCATAACGAGTTAACTTGGGACAGAACCGTACAGCTGATTTTCACCCAATGACAACATTTTCAAACGTTTAAGGTTGGAGACTTGAGGAGAGAGTTGACCAAAGAGAAGGTTTTTTGGGAGGTCAAGAATTTTGTGGCTCGAAAGATTAAAGAGGAAAGGAGAGACAGGGCCTTTAAGTGACTCAGTTTGGAGAACAAGAGAGAAGACTCGGCTATAACTTAAATAAGGTATACTGACCTCACGGAAATAGTATGAAGGCTTTAAAGGAATCGGCCTCGATAAGTTATTATGATAAAGATCTAAGAATTGCAGCTGAGTTAGGTCTGCAATCTTATCTAGAATTGAACTATTGAGATTGTTGTTTCCCAGGTCTAATGTGTTAGGTGAAATGCAGTCTTCAAGCTCTGTTGGAATAATCCCATAAAAAAATTTAAATTCAACATAAGAATTTGAATACCTGTGAGGTTTCCAATTTCCATAAGTATTCGCCCCGTTAACATATTGCTATTAAGATCAAGGTTCTCCAAAGCAATGGCATTACCTATCTCCTAGGACAGAGAACCCTTTAATAGATTACTGGCTGCATTAAACTCCATCAACTTCTCCGAGTTCCAAAGACTCACTGGTATTACACCAGTGAAATTGTTACATTGAAGATCAAGAATCTTCAATGGTAGCTCCGAGATATATTCAGGTATGGAACCAGAGATGGATTATTTATTATTACCAACTAACTAAGATTGGTACATTTGTCAAAAACATCTTCAATAGTTCCTGAAAGCATATTCCCCATCAAGATTAATCTCCACAAGTGTTTCTGAATCATACAATTCTCTTGGTAGGGAACCAAACAGCTTTTTGTTGCTCAATCTAATATACTTCAACATAGTACAATTTCCAACCTCTGGTGGGATTTGGCCAGCGAACTGGTTATTATTCAGCCAAAGGGAGTCCATTTGGTTCCACTTCCCAAGGTAAGAAGGCAATGGTCTAGAAAGCTGGTTCATTCCAGCAGCAAATGTAAAAATCAGACCTCGGCCAAATTGCTTGCAACGACCCATGTAATGCATTGAATGAAAGCACCACTGATGTCAAATTCTTATTGTTACCAAGCTCAGCTAGTGTTGACCCAGTGAATTGGTTTATGCTAAGATCAATGCCACTGAGCTTTTCCATTTTGCCAATTTCGGGAATGTTACCAGACAGTAAGTTATTTAACACATCCAGATAACTTAAAGATTGTAGATTTGTGAATAGACTTACAGGGAGCGAACTTGAGAGAAGATTGTCACTGAGGTCCAAGTCCTGCAACTAAGTCAAGTCACCGAGTCGACACAAAACTGTTCCATTCAAGCCATTGCCGGAAAAATCGAGGTATTTGTTCTGTTTCATGTCCCGAAGCTCAGATGGCATTTCCCCGGAGAGCGGCCAAGGGTTTCGTATTTATGGGTGCAAAATGAAATTTTTTTCATTTTTTATTTTAGAAAACATAGAAATATTTAGGCCATTGAAAATTAGCCTATATAGAAGTTTGATTATTTGTTTTGCTAATTGACTGTTATGAGAATGTATAAATATTATTTTACCTTTTTACCGTTAAAAATAACAGATATAATAATTTTTAGGGAATTACTTAATGCATTTAAAAGTAAAGGGATAATTTCGAGATTGTCAATTCACGAGGGGTATGCTGAAATTAACCCTTACTGCTAATGTGTCCTTTAAACTTTGCTTTCTTTTTACCTTAGTTTTGTCAATGCTCATCCACATATAAGATACGAATTTTAATCTTCAAGAAAATACTTTTATTTTATTTTTGCTTGATATTTTTTTATTTTGTTTTACCTTGATCCACATCAAGAAAAATAATTTTGCTTAACTAATCTGTGTATTAAACAATATTATGATAGAAAACTAAAAAAGTTATTAATATCCTAGAATAAATATAGAATTTATTATTAAACTAGTTCAATAGAATTTATTCCAATTATTTTCAATACGATTACTTTGTTTTTAGTTGATGGCTCACTTTTTTTCTTTGTTTAATTAACTTAAATGAATAATTTTTTTGTTTAATAATAGTTTAATATTGATTTATAAGTTTTATGTTATTTTAACACGTGTTTGCTTTTTCTATAATTTTATAACATCAATTTACTACTCTTATATTAATTTACATATTTTTTCTTCTATATACTAATTTATGTAATTTACAAAATTTATGTTTATCTCGGTATTAATGCCATAATTTTAGTCATGGAACCGTAGAATTTTCCTTATTTTAAACATGATGTTTATATGCTGGATAGATCGTCTTCAAATGCAATTCATTTTCGCCTATGTGCATAAATTAATGAATTTGTTCCCTTGTCTCGGTGCTTATATGTTGGATATATGTTCTTTCAGAATTGCAAGATTGAACATTGATTAAATGAGAAATAGAAAATTCATAATCTGACTTAGGTCTTGTTTGGTATTAAAGTGCTGTTTTTTTTTAAATTACCCTTGTTAAAAAAAATTAATTATGAAGTAAAAATTAATAATGTGTAGTAAATATAATTTTTAAATAATATTTTTAAAAAAAGTAAAGATATTATAGGTTTTTAATCATACAAGTGGTGGATCAAATTAACTTAATTTTCAAGTTACAGTAGCTAGTATTTACCAAGTAGATTCTAAACTATAGTTGTCCAATCTCAATACCAAGCAAGCTTTAATTGAGTTGAATCAAGTTGGAATTTCTAATTTGCCTCGGCTCTATTTGAAGTTTTAGTCAGATTTTAGTTTCAAAATATCCCATTCAATTGAACTAATTTGGATTCAAATTTTCTCTAAACTAGAGATGGCTGACAGGCTAGCTACACGTGACATGGCACACATCTAAATAGCACCATATGGCACGAGCACGTTTTGATATGACACATGGCATGGTAGGCATACACACGACTAAGTTAGGCTGAGAATTTTAGGCACGTGGGCCTTAAAAGCATTGTGCTTTTAGAAATGTGCTAAAGCGACACGCGAAAAAGGTTAGAAATGAGCACGTTTTACTAGTGGGCTAACACATGGCTCGTAAGGCATTAATAGCATGCTGGCCCAGTATATTAAAGTAAAACCTTATTTATGAAAAATAAATTTAAAATTTTATGATTTTACAAATAACTTCAAATTAAATCTTTTAATGTATATTATTAGTATAAGTTTTTCAAATTCATTTAATTCTCTATTTCATAAAAAAATACTCTAATTGTTTAATGTTTATAATCTATAGATGATATCATGATTTTAATAAATAAAATTATTTATACCATGATTTTATATATGTATGCATCAATTTTATTTTGAACTATAATCTATTATTGATGAATCTATGCAAGTTCAAGTTAACAATTAAGTTAACCCTTAAAAAATTTTATTATTATTATTGTTGTTGTTGTTTATTATTCAAAAATAATTCTAATACTGTAAGGTCTAAGTTAATAGTTAATATTACATTCTCTTACTATTATTAGTTTCTTATTATTGAATATGAATTTTAATTTTAAAATGACTATACTAAATTTGACTAAAGACATGTTGACTTAAAAAAAAGTATATTGATTAAAAAAAAAATACACTAACAGTTTGATATCCCTCCAAAAAAAAAGAAAAAAAATTTATTAAACTTTTTTCCATAAATGCCTACTAGGTCTAAGCAAAAAATTTGACATGACATAGCACGAATCACATGATTGACCATGCCGTGCCAACCCACATGTGTCTTCGTAGACCTTCCTTTACCAACGTGACCCTTGGCCATCTCTAATTTAAACCAATCCAAACCGATCTACACCTACTCCATTGCATGTAATTATCTCATGAGTCATGACAATATACAAGTATATGGTGACATACACATAAAGCTCTGGCTACACTTCATTACGTTATCACTACTATCACTACTACTCCAATGAAGTTCCTTTTTCTATGAATACAAGTAAAATTGATTTAAAAAATTTCTTGTAACTTTTCGTTTTAGCTTATAGGGGTAAGCTATCTATAACTATCAAAGTCTAGTCTTTTTGTGACAACTATAGATTCAACTCAATAGCTCTGTATTTGTTGTACGAGACGGCTGCTAATATACTCTCTGTTTTTGGCTTATGGCCTCGACCAAATGGGGCAGAGCACGAAAGCTGTTCGAAGCTCTATTTCTGATATGAACTGCTTCAGTAAAATCCTTCAGTTCATGGCCTTTCACCCGTTCGAGTTAGCTCCCGATGCTCTTAATTAGCGGAACTATGTTTCTTAAAACTCATAAACGATGAATTAAGGAACTTTTTTGAGCCTAATCTCCTTAAAGTTTGGGAGTATCTGAGCCTAAGATTGGGTCCGATATATTTGAAGAGACTAAGATTCCTTGTCAAAGCAATGAGTTTTTTTCTTAACTTTTTTCCTGGTGCGCGTCTGCATCTTGATAGGTTCATTAAAGACTTAAAGTCCGGTGGCTTAGAACCAAAGCCTTAGCCGCGTGCGGCCATGGCAACCTGGGAGTCAAATCCATGGCCGCGTGTGGCCACGGCAATTTTCTTTTTTGAATTTTAAGGGCTGCGTCATTTTTATTTTATTATTTTTGTTAATTTAAAAAGTATTTTTTTAGAGTTTAAATCTTTAGTCAACAAAAATATTAAAAAAAATATTTTTATACTTTAACAAGTGGACGATGGTTAATAATTAAAATTAATTATTTTTAAAATTCAAAAGTAAGAGAAATGATTTAAAAATTATCAAAAAGGGTAAGACGAAAGGAAAAAGCTATTCACCCGGAACTTAACCCCGAATTTGCCCCCCGAATTTAAAATGACGCCGTTTTGAGAATTAATTTTTTTTTTCATTTAAAAATTAAACATCTGCTGCTTCGTTTCTCTCTATCTTTCATTTTTGTTCCTTTTTCTTCCCAAGTACAGAGTATTGTTATCTTCCTTCACAGCCCCGTCTAATACCTCCAAATCTGTTTCTGAAAACGATGCATCACGCTGCTTCTGTAAACAACATATCAAGTAAATGAATGCGTTTAAATCATGTAGCTTGACTGGTTTTTCAAAATCTGCTTTTGTCTTTACTTTTGCATCGTTTTCAGAAGTAAAGTCTAAGGTTGTGATGTGTTTTAATAATCTTAGAAGTATCCTGCTGAGGACTGCAACACAAAGAAGCAAATTAAAACAAAACACGGGAAGAGGAAGAAAAATAATTAATTAAACAACATAGTCGCTTTAAATACTAAAAAAATTACAAAAAAAATGCTTCACTTTAACTGATAAGCATGGGAATTTTAATCAAAGTCACAAACTCTAATTTTTTTTTTCTATGGCAATAGTGGGTAATAAATTTTATAAACAAACTAGAACAATTTGACCAATATACATAAAGATCTAAGCTCAAGAGGCTGCAAAGTTGATGGAAGAGGTAGGTGGCAAAGTCAAGAACAAAAGCCAAGAACAAAAGCTAAGAACAACAACAAAGGCTCAGTGATGACATTATTGCTAGATCCAAGCTTTTGGAAGTTGAAGTGAAGCTTGATCGCCTTCAATGATTCTTCATAACCCACTTTTAAAACCCAGTTGATGTTAACAGATTGATTCATTGAGAATGAGGCAGTTGCGTGGAGTTAGGAGAAAGCGGCTGCTGCGTGGAGCTTGTGGCAACGGCTGGCAGTTTGGAAGTTTTTTACTTAGGGTTTTCCAGTTTGGGTTTTGCAGTTTGCAATGAATTGAAGCGAGCTGCACAAAGTGTTGGGTTGAAACGAAAGCAAATAGAAGGACAAAAAGGATGCTCACACACACGCGGCACAGCTGCAATGAATTGAAGAATCGACGTCGTTCGGTTTAATCAGGAATCCTTACATAAACGTGCTGCACAGCTGCAATTAAAAGGAAAAAGGAAAAACGACCGTTTTAAAACGCAGCGTTTTTTAAAAATTTGGGGCGCAAATTCGGGGGTTAAGTTCGGGGTGAGTAGCAGTGCTGAAGACGAAATTAGTGCCTGCCATATAAGGACTATGTAAGCACACTAAAAACCAAAAGCAGAGATTTCAAATCCAAAACTCCAAAACCAACAAACAAAATCAAAATCATCATTCTTTTCAGGAAAATGCTTCTCAACGAGAATGCTGAGAGAAACGGCAGTACTGTATGCCGTTTCTCTCGGCCCCACCCCCCACCCCATGAACTTTTCGCCCTTTTGTTTTTTCTTGCTGCTTTTTCTTTTTCCAAATTTTTTACTCTTTCTCCCACACATTTGATTCTAGCTGTCGAAAAGCACTAATTGAGTTAAGATTTTTCTCTCATTTCACGAGTAAAGAGAACGGCATTAGGGCAGGAGTATTTGCTCATTCACGTGAAAGGATTGAGTTGGTTTTTTTTTTTCTCATTTTAGAAGCAGGAAAACGGCATTAGCAGCCTAGCAGGAGTAGTTCATCACCAGCTTGAAGTAAAACACCCAGCTGGTAAAGAGTGATTTTTTATTTATTCTATTATTTTTTGTTATATGATAATGAAATTTTGATTTAGAAATTTTGATTTAGAAGTTTGATTTAGAAATTTTGACTTAGGAATCAAATAATGATAAATTTGATTTAGAAATTTTTAATTTAAATTTTGTGTTGGATTTAGAGTTTCTTTTAATATAAATGTTGTGTTTGATTTAGAAATCTTTTTATTTAGAAGTTTTTTAATTTAAATGATGGGTGGGATTTAGAATTTTTTATTTTAAATTTTGTTTCGATTTAGAATTTTTTTAATTTAAATTTTGTGTTCGATTTATTATTTTTTTAATTTAATTTTTTAGAATATAATGGATTAAATTATTGGTGATGGTTGTCGAAGCCAGCAAAAACAAAAACCTACTCTAAATAAATTGTGTATAGTGATTGAGCAGGGTCGTGTCCATAGAGATCGGTAATTATTTAAATCTTTTTAAAATGTAAAATGCAAAATGGGGGAATTGTTGATAATAATAAAAATCAAATTAAAATAACAAGAATTCAAATTAAAATTGTAATTCAAATTGGAAAAACTCTGGTTGAAAGAATTAACTCAGCTTGATTCGACTACTGATCATTGATTCAAATATAAATTATTAGTACTTATGAATAGACCGGTTATACTACTTAGACCCTCTAATAGCCAATCTCTCCTTAACTAGTCGATAACCAAGGTACGACCATTGGTTATATCCCTAATCAATAGACAACCCTAAATACAATCATAGAATTTAATTAATTAACAGCCTGAAAAACCAGAGAGACCCAAATCCTAATCAACAAACACATACGATGGTTCATTTAAATTTGATTGTTCATTCTCATAACACAACGCACTGCTATGCTATTTGTCAAAAACATTAAAATCTTCATACGATGAATCTTTTAATTGACAATAGATTAAGTTCATAATTAAATAGTGGCCAATTATCTAATTAACAAACATAATCATAACAATAATTTAAAGAATAAATAAATACCCAAAAAGTAATAAAACAAGCATAAGAAAGATCTCAGAGTAATGATGAATCAAAACTTTATTAACCTTCAACCAGAATAATAGGTTTAGTTCTTCATAGAGAGAAGAGAAAAATTTTAGATCTAGGGTTTCTTTTTTATTTTTTCCTTCCCTTTTCCTCTCCTTGCCACCTCTCTAGAGTTCTTTTTCTAATCCAATACCAATATCTAAAATATTATCTAAATATTAAATTCAGAATTTCAAAAATAACTAAAAAGAAAAAACACATTAAACTAAAAACTGCAGGTCTGTAGTTGACAGCACGAGCCCACGCCTTATCAACAAAGTTCTTCTGAAGCTCATAATTTCTCCAGGAAATCAATCATCTTCAAACATCATCTTGTAGCTCAATTTAAGCACCAATCAATAGAATTGCACCTACAAAAATAAAACACAAGTAAATCACTATTATTAAGTGCAAAACATCGATATTAAAGGAAGTAAACAATGCAAAACTAGTGCATAAATTGCACTTTAACACCAAGTATCAAGTACAAACATTCACTAACAATAATTAATTAATTATCTAGCACTATAAAAAAATGGAAAGAATAGATAGAACCTATAAAATTTAAGTAAATATATGAAGAGAAACTCCGAACAAGGAAGCCATAACTTACTTGATAAGCTAACTTAACAATACATAGCATACAATGTAAAATCTATATCAAACTCTTAAACCAGCAAAAAAAATTGTTGTTTACTAATTAATAATTTTTCTCAAATCAGTCTAAAGAATTGAACTCAAACTAGAAATTACAGATATTTAAAAAAATACCTACATAAAAGCTGAAAATATTGTGCACAAAAATCAAGAGCTACACCTAGATCAAATGAGCTGGAAAGTTTTGATAGAAGTAGGTGGCTTTCCAATTCAATAAGCAGCAGCTCTGTTGTAAAAAAATAGTCGTGTTTCTAGAAAATTGAATTAAACTGCCCCAAAAGTGTTCATCAAATATCTTTCATTCTATTTAGCTCAAAAGCAATTGAATTTCATAAGAAAAAAATTGTAATTTGAGCAACTAATTACATCACAAACATCTAATCAACAGCCAAACAATTAACATAGCCGAAAAGACAAATGTGGCTGAGAAAAGAGCGGCCACTATAAATGTCAATTATGTATCAAATTGTACCAAACCTAAGTAAGGAAATAAATTATCCTATTAAATTAGAAATAAACTGAATCCACATATAATCGATAGGATTATCATGGCTTTACCTGTTTACCATATTAAAAAGCTTTTCCATATATTCTTGGTGGAAAATAGAAACTTCGGTGCACAACGAAGGACAGCAGCTTCAATGCACTACAGATAAAAGAGATTACAGTTCGCGGTGGAGAAAAAAGTCTGCAGCGAATGGCGTAAACAGAGCCTGCAGTGAGTGGAATTTTGTGTTCTTCAACAAATTCGACTTAGGGTTTGCTGAAAGTGTGGGTTTGGATTTAGGGTTTTTTTCGAGTGTGGGCTTCGATTTACTTCCAGTTTCTTGAATTAATTTTTTTTTTTGTTTTGGGATAAGGAATGACATATTAAACATCAAATGTCAATGAAACTAAATTTAAGAAATATACCCTATAAACTACTTTAATAAACACTGAAGCATGGAAATTTACAAAGCCAACTAATAAAGAGAGCTCTTGCAAAAATACAATACTGTGGGTAGTTCAGATCGCTTTTGAAACCATAACTAACTTGCAAGCTTAAAAGCATCAATGAATAGACCATATGTAAAACCCATCTTGAAATTGTTGAGCAGAGCAAGGGGAAAAGTTACCTTAGGACGACTGTAATAAAACCGTGTAACATACTACGTTAAGAGAACACACAATATAGTAGCAATGACATCATTAACTCCTAAAGCACCAAATGAAAGAGAGATTGTCTATTCCATGTAAAACCCACCTAACAAGGAGATTCCACGAAAAAGTGCCCTCCTCGAAGGACTTCAAAAGTAATTCCTTGAGAGCTCCAGCACGAGTCTGACAATGTCAACCAGCCTTCTTGGCCCTCCATTCTCTTGCACAGCTCGAATACTACGAAATCCAGCAAAAGATGATGAAAACAAAGTTCCTCTTCTTCTATGAGAAGCTCCACTTTACGGACTCGAGCCAAATTGAAAAAGGATCGTCGGAGAGACAATACTAACAGCACACGCCATTAAAGCTTTAGTCATAAAAACCGCATATCAAATTGACGTCCTGTAACTCAGAATCAAGCTATTCATAAATCAAGCACAGAGAGAAAGGGAGGGGGCAGAGAGCAAGAGAGGGAGAGGGTAAGAGATCAGGCTTTAATTGATGAAGTGAAGCGGACGGGGTGATGTGAGTTTCTTGAATCAATATTTCCTTGGCCTTGATTTTAGATTTAGGGTTTCAGTAGAAAGAGAGGGGGAATTGATTTTGGAAGGAGAGGGAAACAAGAAGTTAAAAAGTTTCAAGGGAAATATATCGATAACTTTTTAGCAATTAGAACGATGCTGTTTAGATTCAGGAAAATTGAAAAAATTAAAATAAAAATAAAATTACTTCTCCAATTAGCATCAATGCTTGGTTATGATACTATAGTATTAATGATCACTGACGCTTATATGTAAAAAGTGCTAAAATCCGCTTAGGTCATCAAATGCTGATACTTTTTTATTTAGTATCAGAAACTTAGTATCAGTGTTTCTCATTTTTCTACTAGTGTTCTTGTCTGCACCTGAGGATATCGACAGACTTGACCCTGCTCCTAATTTTAGTGATACTGGTCAATATTCAAAGAAGGGCATCATATTAATCACCGGGCGCAAGTACCGTGAGAAACACTACAATCGAATGCACTAGTCACTTCTACTTTCATGTTTTTCTTTTACTAGGCTTTGCCTTAGTTTGTTTTATTATGTTATTTTTGTGATCCCTTAACTTGGAGATATTGGTCTATATCCCCCTCTACATGTATTTTATCATTTTCTAATTTATATTATAGGTAGGGGTCTATGTCTAACCCCCCACCTCATTGGTGGTTTAAAATTAAAAAAAAAACTCTATACATGTACATACGAAAAAGACTATTAAATATGCAAAATGTTAAACTAAGAAAAGAATAAATTTATGCAGGCATTTAGAACATGAAAAACCAAATTTCAAATATGTATGACGTGACGTAAATATGAAACATTACATTTATACATGAAACAAAAAATTAAAAAATTTATAACAACTAAAGTCAAATATGCAACAATGGACATCTAACATGATTACTTTGTTGCTTGTTATTTTTTATAAAATGAGAACAGTCATTTCAAAAATCAAAGGAAGGGAAGGGCTGAAAGCCTCGAATCATAAAGGTATTGAAAAATATATTAATTCTATTTTCTCACCTGCATCATTTTATTTTTTAAATCTTTGTTACAGTTCTATAAATAAATTAAAATCCAAAACTTATTATCTCACATAGGATGAAAATAATTATTAGCTAATAATATAAGTTTGTCGTAATCTTGAAACGACCTGCCTGAGGAGGAATGTATCTAGTTTCATTTAATATGATTATATAAACTTATCAATATGGATTTTTTTCATAAATTTGGAGTCTCCCTATATTTTCGACATTCCTAACCTACAAATCTATAAAATAAGCACTCCCAAAACAATTTCATTGATCAACCTCATCAACCATAATACCACATATTATAGTAAATAATATACTTAAACGATCTCATACAAATACCACCTAACATCTCCAAAATACAGAAGAGTATATTGTAGCTAATGCCTGATAAGTCAACGAATCCAAACATATTAAATCAACTAGAAACTCATATGGCAATCTGTTCAGCGTTGGCAAGAATCTTCATAAAGAATGCTTAAGGCAAGATATGAAATATATAGATGCTAAAGATTGTCCTATTAAAGAGTCTAGCTCACAACCAAAGATCGCGGCCAAAGATCACTGCCCAAGACACTCAATGATTCTATATCAAAGTGATTGAGTCCTTCTATATGTAACTGTCTCTATAATTAAGGCATATTATTTAGTTACCTTTTACGATATAGCATGGACATATATAAATACTTTACATATTATTCACTACAAATAATCCAGTCCATATATTTCAAAATCACGAGTTGTAATATGGTATCAGAGCTTATATCTTCATCCTCCTCTCAATCCCAACCCAAAACCTCAATTTAATCATTCTACCAATGCTCTAATCTTATTTCCATTAAGCTAACCTACAACAATTATCTCATCTGGAAATCACAAATACTTCCACTTATGAGAAGTATTGGAAGAGAGCACCATGTAATAACTAACGCCTCATTTCCATCAACTGCCGATGCTAACGATGGAAAGAAAGCACCTAATCCTGAATTTTTGCAATGGCAAAATAATGATGGATGGCTTATGACTTGGCACAAGGGAATGATGTCTAAAGAAGTCTTAAGTATGGTAACTGATGGCCTCACCCACTATTAGAAAAATGAACTTTACTGATATTAAAATAATGCTAGTAATAATTTTTACTGACGCTTGTTAATTGTTTCAGTAATCTGACAATCAGAAAAATAATAATACTTATTTGTGGTATCACGAATCTAGTGTCAGTGATTATTTTTACTGTACTCTCACCAAAATCATGACACTATAGTATCATAATATTATAATAACATATTAGTATTTGTGATTACTGTTACTATAATATCAATATTTAGTTTATTATGTTAAAAAATAAAAATATCAAATGACATGTGCCTATTGATTTGTTGATAAAATTAAAAGGTGGTAAAAAATAACAAAAACAAAATCAATTTATATTGTAAAATTTTTCATTAGATATTCAAATATTATAGTACATATTACACATTCTAAATACTTCAATAAACAAGAAATTTCGCTCATAACAAAATAATCTATACATGAAAATTTCTATAATCTAATTAAATTCCTTCATTTGTAGTTGAACTTAGGGGCTAAATATAAAAATTCTAGATGTTAAGTTGAGAAGGGTTATTGCCTTTTACTCTTTTAAATAAAAGTAGTGGGATTATACATATCTCTTAAGAATGATGTCTAATATTTATATGCTTGGTTCTAGAGTGTTGAATGTGATTCTTTGATAGATTTATAGCACTAGTATTATCAAATTTGATAGGAACTTGTTCAAGATTATTTCCACAATCTCTAAGTGTTTGTTTCATCCAAAGGGCTTGTGCACAACAACTACCTGCGACAATATGTTCCGCCTCTGTGGTTGAGAGTGCAATCAAATTTTGTTTCTTACTAAATCATAAAACAAGTGAATGACCTAAGAAATGACGAGTTCCGCTAGTACTTTTCCTATTGACCTTGTAACCAGAAAAATTGGCATTTGAATAACAAGTCAAATCTATATGAGTTCCTCTAGGATACCAAAGGCCAAGATCTATGGTTCCACTCAAATAACGAAAAATTCTTTTAACAACAAGCAAATGAGATTCCTTGGGACACGATTGAAATTTTGTACACAAACATACACTAAACATAATATCGGGTCTACTTGCAGTTAAGTAAAGTAAAGAGCCGATTATACTTCGATACTTTTTAATATCAACCTCTTTACCTTTTTCATCTTTGTCAAGTTTGATTGTTGTGCTCATTCGAGTGTTCTCGGTGTTTGATTCATCAATGCCAAACATCTTGAGCAAATCTTTGACATATTTAGCTTGGTTAATGAAGATTCCCTCATTGTTTTGTTTGATTTGAAGTCCAAGGAAATAATTCAATTCTCTTATCATGGTTATCTCAAATTCCTTACTCATACAAGATGAAAATTCCTTACATGAAGACTTATTAGTAAAACCAAAGATAATATTATCAATATAAATTTGAACAACAAGTATATCTTGGTTCTTATGCTTAACAAAGAGATTAATGTCCGCTTTTCCCATCGAAAAACCATTATCCAACAAGAAATTTTTAAGCCTATCTTACCATGTTCTAGGTACTTGTTTTAATCCATACAATGCTTTTGACAACTTATAAACATGATTTAGAACTTTTTTATTTTCAAAACCAGGGGGTTGTTTCATATACATTTCTTCCATAATATAACCATTTAAGAAAGCACTCTTGATATCCATTTGAAATAAAATGAAATCTATATGACATGCAAATGCTAACAACATCCTAATGGATTTTAATCTAGCTACAGGTGCAAATGTTTCATTAAAATCAATTCACTCTTTTTAGTTGTAGCATTGAGCCACTAATCTAGCTTTATTCTTTACAACCACACCGGATTCATCCATCTTATTCCTAAATGCCTATTTAGTACCTATAAAAGATTGGTGTCTGGTTTAGGAACTAATTCCCACATATTGTTTCTCTCAAAAAGATTCAATTCTTCTTGCATTGGCATAATCCAAGATTCATCATTTTCCTTATTCGTAAAGGATTTTGGTTCAATTTGAGAAAGAAATGCAGCATGCTCATATGTGTTTCTAAATAATGATCTAGTTGTAACACCTTTTGAAGGATCACCTAAAATTAAATCCTTAGGATGAGAGGAAATATACTTCTACTCTTTGAGGAGTGTTTGAGAAATACCTTCTTGTTGCTCCATATTTCTTTATTCTTCTTGTCTATCATTTTGATTTTCTTGTGGTGCATTCTGTTGTTTATCTTTTGAAGATTCTTCTTCTAATTCTCTATTTGCATCATCATTAACAACTCTTTTCTCCGCCGAGGAGAGGTTAGATCCATCAAACGTAACATACATGGACTTTTCCACAGCTAAAGTTATTTTGTTATAAATTCTATAAACTTTGCTTGAGTTTGAATACTCGAGAAAGATGCCAACGTCAGATTTTGGATTAAATTTACCAAGAGTATCATTTATGTTCAAAATAAAACATTTACATCTAAAAACTTTGAAGTAACCAATGTTGGGTTTTCTATCTTTCCAAAGCTCATAGGGAGTTTTATTGAGATGAAGTCTAATTAACATCCGATTTTAAACATAATAAGCGGCGTTGACGGCTTCGGCCCAAAAATATTTTGGTAGTGCATTTTTATTCAATATGCTCCTAGCCATTTTTTGAATAGACCTATTATTTCTCTCAACAACTTTATTTTGTTGTGGAGTCCTAGGTGATGAAAATTGATGCTCAATGCGAAAATTATTATAAAAATTCTCAAATGCATGATTTTCAAATTCTCTTCCATGATCACTTCTAATACAAGAAATAATATATCCCTTTTCATTTTGAACCTTTCTAAACAAAACTCTAAATGCATCAAAGGCATCATCCTTATTAGCTAAGAATAATACCCATGTGTATCTAGAATAATAATCTACAATCACAGATACATAATATTTGCCACTTAAACAAGTATATCTAGAAGGTCCAAACAAATCCATGTGAAGTAATTGAAATAGTTTTGAACTAGAGACGTGATTCTTGTCTTTGAAAGAAGTTTTGATTTGTTTTCCAAATTGGCAAGCGTCATAAATTCTATCCTTTTGAAAATCGATTTTTGGAAGACTTTTAACCAAATCATTTTTCAAAATTTTTGAATTCAAATCCATGCTTGCATGTGCTAGTCTTGTATGTCATAGCCCACCATCATCATGCAATGTGGAAAAATATTTATCATGAGTAGATGCACACTCTCTGTCAATGATATAAACATTATCACACCTATTTTCAACAAACAAAGTTTTACTATCACATTCATTCTGAATAATACATCTAGTTTTATAAAAAAATAACTTTATAACCTTTGTCATACAATTGACTAATAATAATCAAGTTGTGTTTTAAATTTTCAACCAAATATATATTTTCAATTAGAGTTGAGGAAACTTTACCGACATTACCAATTCCGAGAATCTTCTCCTCATTGCCTTTTTCTGCTGCCAAGTCTTTTTCATAGGAAATAAGAGAGCAAATTAAATCATCAATACGTAGGGTCTTTAAATCTTTGGCTTCCTCAATAACAATCCTCTTAGGTCTCTATTCTTTCGGAAGTGACCTAATGATTTTATTGACTTTCTTGTTGTTTGAAAAAGTTTTTCCTAGGGCTCCTAGGGTGTTCACTATGTCCATAAATCTTGTATACATAAAATACACACTTTCATTTTGTTCTATTTGGAACAATTCATATTGACGAGTGTATCTACTAATTTTAGACTCTTTAACTTGATTTGTCATTTTATAGACAACCTCAAGTTTATTCCATTTTTCTTGAGCACTCTTAAAACTAGACACCCTATGAAACTCTTTCTTATTAAGAGCACAAAACAAAGCATTCATTACCTTGGAGTTTAAAGATATCTTTTTCTTTTCTAACTCATTCTATTGTCTTGACGGTTTTCGAATATCATCTCCTACTTCATTTTTAGTCATAGGCATAAATGGACCATTACAAACAACTTCCCAAATTTTATAATCTAAAGCTTATAAATAAATTCTCGTCCTAGTTTTCCAATATGGGTAGTCATTACCGTCAAAGAATGGTGGTTTAGTTGTGGACTGTCCTTCCCTAAAGGTTGAGTCATTTTTCTTTTCTAACTCATTCTATTGTCTTGACGGTTTTCGAATATCATCTCCTACTTCATTTTTAGTCATAGGCATAAATGGACCATCACAAACAACTTCCCAAATTTTATAATCTAAAGCTTATAAATAAATTCTCATCCTAGTTTTCCAATATGGGTAGTCATTACCGTCAAAGAATGGTGGTTTAGTTGTGGACTGTCCTTCCCTAAAGGTTAAGTCATTTTGGGTTGTCATGGATCTTTTACTCTAGACGGTTAACTCCTAATAAGAGAACCAAGCTCTGAAACCAAATGAAATGCAAGTTAAGCAACGCAAAAGGAGGGTGAATTGAGATTTTAAAACTTGTGCTAAACAATTTACACAACAATTTAATCTATTGGCTTAATCAAATAAAAAATAATTAATTCAATAAAGTACAATTTAATCTATTGGCTTAATCAAATCAAAAATAATAAATGCAATAAAGAGTAAAGGAAGAGAAAGCAAACACAACAATTTTTACGTTGTTTGGCAATCCCCACCTACGTCCACATCTCCAAGCCAACCAAGCTCGAGGATTTTACTATCTAAGCCTCACAAGGCTTCATGCTCTTTACAATTGATTTCCAAGGTGTTAATAAATCTTTACAACTAAGAAATTATCTCTAAATCTCTTCACTCAAGTGTTTCTCATATTTTGACACTAACAAATTTGATAAACAAATAAAGATTACAATAAAGAACTCTCTTTTAGAGTGGATGAACAAATGATAGCATAATAAAGATTTAATCTATTATGATTTTTGAATTTGGAAGCTCAAAATATGTTGCTTGCACTTATTTATGCTTGCACTTATTTATGCTTGCAGGAGTCTTAAAATTGAAGTTTAAGTTAAGTTTTTATAGCAAAAGCCCAAAAACTAGCTGTTATAGACAAATTCCAGCAACCAAGTGGCTAGCCGCTTAATTTATCCAGCTCTTCGCTTCAGAACAGTAAAGTTACTGTTAAATTTGAATTTTGCTAGAGTAACACTCTAATTATACTATGACCCAAAACGTCATATAATTTTACAAATAGGTCCAATTTCAGAATTTCTAAATAATATTTGTTATTCCTAAAACTTTTTAAAATTGTGATATGGCCCAATACATGATAATATTTTTCAAAATAATCCTTTTCAAAATTTAACATAATACTTATAAATTTCAAAGTTTTCAAAGTTTTTCAATTTAATCGAAAATTTGAAAATTTGAAGTTTTCCTCAGGTGGCTAGCTTCTAGTGCTCGGGCGGTTAGCCGTTAACTCTTTGTCCACTTATGATATTTTCACTTAGGCCCTCAAATTTTTATAAATTGTAGTATGTCCTAAAAAGTTTTAAATATTTGTAAATAAGTCCAACTTCGGAATTCAAAACAATACTCATTAAAATCAAAGATTGCAAAACTTTTTTATATTAGTTCTCATCTTGAAAAATAACTAACTTCGTAAAATACTTAGTTTATACTTGTAAAACTTTTGATTTATGAAAAATAATGATTTATTAAACAAAATCTTGAGCTTCTCAAATGCTAAACCATATATTAAATCATACTGCTTTATAATAATTGTCGTAATAATGATTTCGTTGAGCTCTAAACTTTATTCTTGATCATGCCGTTGTCTGTTGAGTGTCTTGAACTTGATTTCACGTAGTTCACTTCATCATAAATATTATCTTTCAAGAACTAGTGAAAATATGAAATATAATATTTATCAAATCACTTCAGACATATATTTTTTATCATCAAAATTACAATATGTGTAGCCCTTTAGGCTAACACTGTACTCCTATTTCCTCAAGGACTAATCAAGCTAAAGGAATCAAAACACAGTTCAGAAATTTATGAAGTCTTTAGACAAGTGAATATCAACATTCCTTTGCTAGACATCATTAAACAAGTATCTTCTTGTGCTAAATTTTTGAAAGATATGTGCACTGTGAAAAGGAAATATAAGGCACAAAAGAAAGCTTCTTTAGCAGAATAGGTAAGTTCTATTCTTTCAACTAATAACACTTTAAAATGCAAGGATCTTGGTTGTCTAACTATTTTTTACATTATTAGGAATCATAAAATTATACTTGCTCTACTTGATCTTAGTGCTAGTGTTAATTTGCTTCCTTACTCAGTGTACCGACAACTCAATCTCGGTGAATTAAATCCAACCTCTACCACTCTTTTACTTGTTAATCGGTTGATTAAGGTACCAAAAGGAATAATAAAAAATGTATTAGTCCAAGTTGATAAATTTATACATCTTTTGTATTTTATTATTTTGGAAATAGAACCAATTGTTGATGAATGCAAGTAAATTCATGTTATATTGGGTCGACCATTTTTAGCTACTAATGCTTTGATTAATTGCAGGAACGAAGTAACAAATTTATCTTTCGGCAACATGATGTTAAAACTTAATGCGCTCAACATGTGTAAACGAACTTACGATAAAAAAAAATGATAGTGAAAATGTGGAGATTGATCTCATTGAGCCAATCATTGAGGAACACGCTTAGGATGAAAATTTTATAAATTCTGTGGAAATTTGTTTTGCTGATTCTTTTGAATCAAGTGAGGAATTAGAATGTAATACTACTAACATATGCACTATACTTGATTCTACACAGGTAATGAAGACCAATTGAAAGATGCGATAAAGAAAGAAGAAACACCAGAGCTCGAATTAAAATCCTTACCAGAAGAATTAAAGTATGCCTATCTGGGGGAGGAACAAACCTATCCTATGGTAATTTCTTCTCAACTCACAAGTGAGTAAGAAGGTAAGTTACTGGCTTTGCTAAAAAGACATAAAACTACACTTGGTTGGACCTTAAAAGATATAAAAGGCATTAATCCTTTAATCTTCACACACTGAATACACTTAGAGAAAAATGCCCAAATAACGTACCAACCATAAAGAAGATTGAACCCTCATATGAAAGAAATGGTAAAGAGTAAAGTCTTTAAATTATTAGATATAAGAATTATCTATCATATCTCTAATAGTAAATAAGTAACTCCAACATAAGTAATTTTAAAGAAATTTGGAATAACTATTGTAAAAAAATGAAAAAGGTGAAGCAATCCCAGTACGAATTCCATCTAGTTGGTGTATGTGAATTGATTATAGAAAATTAAATGATGCCATTAGAAAAGACCATTTCCTCTTCCATTTTAGACTAAATTCTCGAGAGAGTAGCAGGACACACTTAATATATTTTTTTGATGGTTATTCAGGCTTTTATCAAATTCCTATCGCCTTAGAAGGCTAGGAAAAAAACCATATTCACTTGCTTATTTGGAACATTTGCATTTAGGAGAATGCATTTTGGACTTTGTAGTGCTCCTGCAACATATCAAAGATGCATGCTTAGCATTTTTAGCAACATGGTTGAAAATTGTCTAGAGGTTTTTATGGATGATTTAACTATACTTGGTAATTATTTTGATACATGTCTTGATAATCTAGAAAGAGTTTTGGAAAAGTGCAATGAACAAAGAACTAGTTTTAGATTGGGAAAAATGCCATTTCTTGAGCACTTTTGGAATTGTCTTCGGCCATGTTGTGTCTTTAAAAGGAATTAAAGTTGACAAAGGCAAAATTGAAGTCAGCTCAAAATTACCCTCACTAAAGAGAATTAGAGAAGTCCTTTCCTTTTTAGGGCATGTAGGGTTTTGTAAGAGGTTTATAAAAAACTTTAATGTCATATTTAGACCACTTTGTAACCTCTTAATAAAAAACACACCATTCAAATGAACTAACGATTGTCAACAAACTTTGAAAAAGATAATTAATCTTTTGACATAAGCTCCAATAATGCAACCCCTTGATTGGTCTTCGCCTTTTGTGCTAATGTGTAATGCTAGTAATTATGCCGTTGTCGCTATTTTAGGACAAAGAAAGGAAGGTAAGCCTTTTGTCATTTATTACGCAAGTAGAACTTTGAATAGTGCCCAAATAAATTACACCACAAGTGAAAAAGAACTACTTGTTGTGGTATTTACACTGAATAAATTTTGTTCGTATTTAATTGGTTCGTTTACTATTGTTTATTCTGATCATGCTGCTGTTAGATATTTAATGTGTAAACAGGATGCCAAGCCAAGATTGATATGATGGATTTTGCTACTTTCAGAATTTAGCCTGACAATAAAGGAAAAAAAGGCGCTAAAATGTAGATTATCTTTCGATACTTACGAACGAGTCTTCAATTGATATAGCACCCATCAATGATTCTTTCCCTGATGAATTTTTGTTTTCTATAAACAAAATGCCTTTGTATGCTAATATTGTTAATTATTTTGCTACAAGTGAAACGCCATGTGACTGGAGCTCCTAAGACAAGAAGAAATTCTTACAAAAGTAAAAAGTTTTTATTGGGATGATCCATACTTGTTCAAGTACTGTTCTGATCAAATTTTTCGAACATACATACCAGACGACAAGGTAAGTAAGGACATTCAATTCTGTCATTCTAAAGCATATGGTGGCCACTTTTCTTTCAAGTAGATAGTAGCAAAAATATTACCGTGTTGATTTTATTGACCTATATTCTTGAAAGATTCACATGTATTCTGCAAAGTGTATAACAATCGTCAAATGGTAAGGTCTATTTCAAAGCAAAACATGATGCCTTTAAACCCCATCATTGTCGTTGAAATATTTGATTGTTGGAGAATTAATTTTTTTTTTTGGGGTTTTTAATCATCATTTGAATTTTTATATATTTTAGTTACGTTGATTATGTTTCAAAATGGATTGAAGAGATTCCTTGTCGACACAACGATCATAAGACTGTGATCCACTTTTTAAAATAAAATCTTATGAGTAGATTTAGAATCCTTCAAGCCATTATTAGTGATAGAGGTAAGTATTTTTGTATCAAGCCATTTGTGTCCTTAATGAAGAAATATGAAATTATACATAAAGTTGTTATCTCTTATTACCCTCAAACAAGTGGTCAAGTTGAATTAGCAAATAGGGAGATAGAACTAATTATGGAAAAGACAATTAACCCAAACCGCAAAGATTGGTCTCTCCGACTAACGATGCACTTTGGGCATACCATACAACATTTAAAAAATCTTTAGGAATGTTACTCCATCGGCCTGTTTACTTTAAACATTGCCACTTATTGGTTGAACTTGAATATAAATCATTTTAGACTATTAAAAATTTTAATTCAAATTTTGATGATATTGGTAATGTATGAAAATTACAATTGAATGAACTTGAGGAATTAACGAATGATGCATATAAGAATTCAAGAATTATTAAAGTAAGAACCAAAGCTTTCCATAATAAAAGAATTTTTCGGAAAACATTTGAGATTGGTCAAAAAGTTTTACTTTTTAACTTTCGTCTTCATTTGTTTCCAAGGAATTTAAAGTCAAAGTGGAGTGGCCCATTTGTTGTAATATATATATATATATATATATATACACATACATATGGGTTTACAGAAATTGAGAATCCAAAGAACGGTGTCACATTTAAAGTTAATGGTCAAAGATTAAAACCAAATCTGGAATACCAACCACGTGAAGTAGACATCGAAATCAATTTGAATGACCCACCAAATCTTGATTAAGTCTCTTATTTTAACTTTTTGTCATTTTCTTTACTTTTATTGTACCGTTTGGATTGTTTGATTTTTTTCTATTTCTTGAATGGAGTGCATTGCATTATATTTTTTAAGTGTGTTTATTTGACAATTGTGTTTCATTTCGCCTTTTTGATATTTTTCATGTGTACCTCCATGAGAAGGATCATTTTCAAACATCTTGGAGAACTTTTACATGTAAAAGTTCACGTAAGGAGCTTACTCCAAGTTGTAAATCACATTCTATTTGGGATTTACAACCACCAATGTTAGTATCTGTTGAGTGCTAGAAAGTGTATATTTATAAAGGAGAAATTCTCATTTTACACTTCAAGTCTCACTAACATCCCTATCTTTATATATTTAAGTCCCTTGTTATTTAATTATATGTATTTTATTTCAATTAAGTATTTTATGTATTTTAGGGGCATCATGATCATTTTACAATGAACGAGAGATCAGACGACAAAACAGACATCACTTTTGAGCTCAGGACAGTCGAAAACCTTAAGAGGAGTATAAAAGGAAAAATTACACTGTTCACACATACGACACTGTTCACATGTACGGTACTGTTCATGGTACTGTTCATGGTACCATTCCAATTTAAATTCTAGCATAGTTTAAATCAATTTCTCCACAAATCCAATCACCCACTTACACAATTAATTCTACACCTAATTAAAATCTACCTGCTCGTGGGATTGATACTCGACACCATTGACTATTCTGCAATAGATTCGTGCGCTTGCGAGTTCAATAAAATTTGCACGACAAGTTTTTGGTGCCGTTGCTGGGGAGGTAAATATTTTAATTTGTAAAATTAATTTTTTTTGTAAATAATTTATTGTTATTATTATTTTAGTTGTTTCCTTGTAATTTTTTTCTATAAAAAAAAAGAAGTGAATTTACATTTTTAGGTAAGAATTTCTTTTTCTCTTCTGTAAATTTCTTCAATTTAATTTTCAAGTTATTTTTCTTTATAATTTTTCATTTATCTTGTTAATTTATTTTTATTTATTTTATTTCACGTTTTTTTGTGTATTTTCATTGTAAGATTGTAACAGCGTGACAAGATTAGTATCGTAATTTCTCTCTCTTCTTTATTTTTATTAAGTTTTGTTTTCATTTTTTTTTTGTATTCTTTGCATGCATGGTGGAATGTCACAATTTCCTAATCTTGAGCCTATAGACCTTGAATTGGAAAAAAACACTTCGCGTACACAAACACTCTGCATCTAAAAATAAAATTGAAATGGATTTGCAACACCAACAACCAGAACCACAAGAGAAGCCATTTAAGGATTACTTCAATCCCTTAGCTAATTTGAGCACATCATGCATAAGATACCCAAATGTAGCTGCTAAGAGTTTTGAGTTAAAACCTAGTGTACTAAATTGTCTCCCAACATTCTATGGCCTAGAAAATGAGGAGCAATATAATCATCCGAATGACTTTCATACTATTTGTCAAATTTTTAAATATGAGAATTTTTCAGACGATGATGTTAAACTTAGACTATTCATATTTTCTTTAAAGGATAGAGCTCGTTCATGGTTTAATATATTGCCTGCTAATAGCATTACATCATGGGAACAAATAGTAATAAAATTTTTGAACAAACACTTATCAGTGCAGAAAACCAATGCTATTCGCAGGGAAATTTCAGAGTTTACCCAGAGAGAAGACGAGCAGTTTTTAGAAGCATGGGAGCGATCCAATGGACTACTTTTGAAGTGTCCACATCATGGGTACAAGAAATGGCACCAATGCTAATACTTTTTGGAGGAATAATTGCCACAAGTGCAAGAATGACTAATGACAACAAGTGGAAGAGAGCTAATGTCAAAAAGTGCATTAGAGATTTGGGAGTTCTTCCAGCGACAAGCGGATAATTTCCAACAGCGGAGTCGATCTTTCAAGAATACTAGAAGAATTAAAGGAGTGAATGAGGTTCATATTGGCGAGTCAAGCTTAGGAATTAAAGAAGTCAAAGAGATAATTGAAGGTCTTTTCCGACAAAAAGCATCGTTAACGACTGCTAATTCAACAGAACCACATGATCATGACTCATACTCAGATCAAGCCAATGCCATTGGTGTCATCAGAAAGCCATCAAATTACAACCCATACTTCAACACATATAACCGTGGATGGAGTTACCACCCCAATTTTTCATGGTCTCAAGGATTCCAACAGAATAGACCAGCAGCTCCAGCTCCACCAATGCAACCAATTCCTCAAGTTCTTCAAGCCTCTCAGCCACCATTTAGACCATACAATCAGAACCAGAATTACTCTCAATCCAAACAATGGGAGGATGCACTCCAGAATTTCAAGAATGTTACTCACTCCACGATTGAGCAACAAAACCGCACCATTGATGAATTAAGAAATAAGATGAGAGTAGGCTTCAATTCACAAGCCCAATCAATTTCAAACCTCGAGAAGATGGTGGGGCAACTTGCCTCTTTAGTGTAAACTTTGGCAATGACTGTTGAGAAAGGCAAATTCCCAAGTTGATTAGTGTTAAAAATTGTTTAATTATCAAGCGATAATAATTTTATTTTGTGCTTTAGTTATAATTTATATTTGTGTTTATGTAATATATTAGAAATTATTACTTATGTTTTAAATATATCTAATTTTATGTATTTTTATGTGTTTATTAGGGAAAATATTAATTTCACAAAAATCGAGGCTCTAAACAATTAAACCGAGGTCAAATTTGGATTCCGGAGGTCTGAAAACTTTAAGATTAGTCAAGATCGGCAAAAAATCGAGCTTGTGTAAAAAGAGTTGATTTTTCCTATTGACTGAGCTCTGATTGGATGCTGAAATGAGCTTACAATAGACATGAGTGCATGGGATAACTAGTAATTTTGATTGAATCTCAACCGTTCATGATTCAATGGCCATGATTGTGCCACGTGGCAGTGGTTGGTGAAACAAGTTGCAAGATCCGAATCTTTGTATTCGGGTTGACTCAATCCACCCATTAACCAGCCAAATTTCAACCGTTTTTTGGTCAAATCGGATGAGTCAAATGATGCCATATGTGATGTTGACTTTTGAAGTTTGACCAGCCATTGGATCTTGATCTAAAGGTTGTGAGGAGCATATGTATGAAGCTTATGATGGACCGCAAAGCACTGGATTATGAATTTATTTTCTATACATAAAGCCTCATTTTTATGTTTTTGATATCTCTCTACAACTCACTTCTTCTCAAATTCTCTCCATCTCCCTGTAATCTTGATTCTAAGGTGTGTTTTTAATATTTTGTATAATTATTTTTGTAAATGACATACCCCAAACTAACTACTAACTCTTAATTTTTATTTTCAATTATTTAATTTTCAGTATTTATTTTATTTTGTATTTATTTTTGCTTTAATTTTTTTATTGGTGGGTTCAACAACCATTTTTTTAGTTATTTTATTATTTTTCATTTTTTATTTTTGTTTTATTTTATTGTTAATTGGTGGGTTCAACCGTCATTTCTTTCTTTCTTTTGCATTTATTATATATATATATATTGTTAATTTAATTGGTGGGTTCAACTGCCAAAGTTGTTATTTAATTTTAGTTTTAATTTTCTTTTGTACATTTATATTATTTGCATATATATATATATATATTTGTAATTTTTATTTAGTTTTTTTTTATTAATTTGTTTGAATATTACTTTTGTGATATAACCATTGCATAAAACATTGGTCTCGAACTTCAAGTGGCAGGTTAATTCGTAGATCTCAATCTGCACCACCAGTCATGAATGAGATCCAAGACGAAAATCGTTTGGGCAAACCTAATCCTCAAATTGATCAAGGAGACAACCATTCTCAACATGGACATGATCAGAATTAACCTAGAACTCTGAGAGACTACATGAATCCAACCAACCGGAGCACCATCGTGTATAATATTTCCTCCATAAGCATCTCGATTCAATTTCAAACCAGGTATTATCCAACTTTTATCAACGTTTTATGGTTTAGAATATAAGAATCCGTACTTGCATTTAAGAGATTTTGAGGAAGTTTGTAATACATAAACAGACCAAAATTGTATACATAAAGCCTCATTTTTATGTTTTTGATATCTCTCTACAACTCACTTCTTCTCAAATTCTCTCCATCTCCCCGTAATCTTGATTCTAAGGTGTGTTTTTAATATTTTGTATAATTATTTTTATAAATGACATACCCCAAACTAACTACTAACTCTTAATTTTTATTTTCAATTATTTAATTTTCAGTATTTATTTTATTTTGTATTTATTTTTGCTTTAATTTTTTTATTGGTGGGTTCAACAACCATTTTTTTAGTTATTTTATTATTTTGCATTTTTATTTTTGTTTTATTTTATTGTTAATTGGTGGGTTCAACCGTCATTTCTTTCTTTCTTTTGCATTTATTATATATATATATATTGTTAATTTAATTGGTGGGTTCAATTGCCAAAGTTGTTATTTAATTTTAGTTTTAATTTTCTTTTGTACATTTATATTATTTGCATATATATATATATATTTGTAATTTTTATTTAGTTTTTTTTTGTTATTAATTTGTTTGAATATTACTTTTGTGATATAACCATTGCATAAAACATTGGTCTCGAACTTCAAGTGGCGGTTAATTCGTAGATCTCAATCTGCACCACCAGTCATGAATGAGATCCAAGACGAAAATCGTTTGGGCAAACCTAATCCTCAAATTGATCAAGGAGACAACCATTCTCAACATGGACATGATCAGAATTAACCTAGAACTCTGAGAGACTACATGAATCCAACCAGAACAGGAGCACCATCGTGTATAATATTTCCTCCATAAGCATCTCGATTCAATTTCAAACCAGGTATTATCCAACTTTTATCAACGTTTTATGGTTTAGAATATAAGAATCCGTACTTGCATTTAAGAGATTTTGAGGAAGTTTGTAATACATAAACAGACCAAAATTGTATACATAAAGCCTCATTTTTATGTTTTTGATATCTCTCTACAACTCACTTCTTCTCAAATTCTCTCCATCTCCTGTAATCTTGATTCTAAGGTGTGTTTTTAATATTTTGTATAATTATTTTTATAAATGACATACCCCAAACTAACTACTAACTCTTAATTTTTATTTTCAATTATTTAATTTTCAGTATTTATTTTATTTTGTATTTATTTTTGCTTTAATTTTTTTATTGGTGGGTTCAACAACCATTTTTTTAGTTATTTTATTATTTTGCATATTTTATTTTTGTTTTATTTTATTGTTAATTGGTGGGTTCAACCGTCATTTCTTTCTTTCTTTTGCATTTATTATATATATATATATTGTTAATTTAATTGGTGGGTTCAACTGCCAAAGTTGTTATTTAATTTTAGTTTTAATTTTCTTTTGTACATTTATATTATTTGCATATATATATATATATTTGTAATTTTTATTTAGTTTTTTTTTGTTATTAATTTGTTTGAATATTACTTTTGTGATATAACCATTGCATAAAACATTGGTCTCGAACTTCAAGTGGCAGGTTAATTCGTAGATCTCAATCTGCACCACCCAGGTCATGAATGAGATCCAAGACGAAAATCGTTTGGGCAAACCTAATCCTCAAATTGATCAAGGAGACAACCATTCTCAACATGGACATGATCGGAATTAACCTAGAACTCGAGAGACTACATGAATCCAACCGAACCGGAGCACCATCGTGTATAATATTTCCTCCATAAGCATCTCGATTCAATTTCAAACCGGTATTATCCAACTTTTATCAACGTTTTATGGTTTAGAATATAAGAATCCGTACTTGCATTTAAGAGATTTTGAGGAAGTTTGTAATACATAAACAGACCAAAATTGTATACATAAAGCCTCATTTTTATGTTTTTGATATCTCTCTACAACTCACTTCTTCTCAAATTCTCTCCATCTCCCCGTAATCTTGATTCTAAGGTGTGTTTTTAATATTTTGTATAATTATTTTTATAAATGACATACCCCAAACTAACTACTAACTCTTAATTTTTATTTTCAATTATTTAATTTTCAGTATTTATTTTATTTTGTATTTATTTTTGCTTTAATTTTTTTATTGGTGGGTTCAACAACCATTTTTTTAGTTATTTTATTATTTTGCATTTTTATTTTTGTTTTATTTTATTGTTAATTGGTGGGTTCAACCGTCATTTCTTTCTTTCTTTTGCATTTATTATATATATATATATTGTTAATTTAATTGGTGGGTTCAACTCCAAAAGTTGTTATTTAATTTTAGTTTTAATTTTCTTTTGTACATTTATATTATTTGCATATATATATATATATTTGTAATTTTTATTTAGTTTTTTTTTGTTATTAATTTGTTTGAATATTACTTTTGTGATATAACCATTGCATAAAACATTGGTCTCGAACTTCAAGTGGCAGGTTAATTCGTAGATCTCAATCTGCACCACCAGTCATGAATGAGATCCAAGACGAAAATCGTTTGGGCAAACCTAATCCTCAAATTGATCAAGGAGACAACCATTCTCAACATGGACATGATCAGAATTAACCTAGAACTCTGAGAGACTACATGAATCCAACCAGAACCGGAGCACCATCGTGTATAATATTTCCTCCATAAGCATCTCGATTCAATTTCAAACCAGGTATTATCCAACTTTTATCAACGTTTTATGGTTTAGAATATAAGAATCCGTACTTGCATTTAAGAGATTTTGAGGAAGTTTGTAATACATAAACAGACCAAAATTGTATACATAAAGCCTCATTTTTATGTTTTTGATATCTCTCTACAACTCACTTCTTCTCAAATTCTCTCCATCTCCCTGTAATCTTGATTCTAAGGTGTGTTTTTAATATTTTGTATAATTATTTTTATAAATGACATACCCCAAACTAACTACTAACTCTTAATTTTTATTTTCAATTATTTAATTTTCAGTATTTATTTTATTTTGTATTTATTTTTGCTTTAATTTTTTTATTGGTGGGTTCAACAACCATTTTTTTAGTTATTTTATTATTTTGCATATTTTATTTTTGTTTTATTTTATTGTTAATTGGTGGGTTCAACCGTCATTTCTTTCTTTCTTTTGCATTTATTATATATATATATATTGTTAATTTAATTGGTGGGTTCAACTGCCAAAGTTGTTATTTAATTTTAGTTTTAATTTTCTTTTGTACATTTATATTATTTGCATATATATATATATATTTGTAATTTTTATTTAGTTTTTTTTTGTTATTAATTTGTTTGAATATTACTTTTGTGATATAACCATTGCATAAAACATTGGTCTCGAACTTCAAGTGGCGAGTTAATTCGTAGATCTCAATCTGCACCACCAAATCATGAATGAGATCCAAGACGAAAATCGTTTGGGCAAACCTAATCCTCAAATTGATCAAGGAGACAACCATTCTCAACATGGACATGATCGAATTAACCTAGAACTCTGAGAGACTACATGAATCCAACCAGAACCGGAGCACCATCGTGTATAATATTTCCTCCATAAGCATCTCGATTCAATTTCAAACCAGGTATTATCCAACTTTTATCAACGTTTTATGGTTTAGAATATAAGAATCCGTACTTGCATTTAAGAGATTTTGAGGAAGTTTGTAATACATAAACAGACCAAAATTGTATACATAAAGCCTCATTTTTATGTTTTTGATATCTCTCTACAACTCACTTCTTCTCAAATTCTCTCCATCTCCCTGTAATCTTGATTCTAAGGTGTGGTTTTAATATTTTGTATAATTATTTTTATAAATGACATACCCCAAACTAACTACTAACTCTTAATTTTTATTTTCAATTATTTAATTTTCAGTATTTATTTTATTTTGTATTTATTTTTGCTTTAATTTTTTTATTGGTGGGTTCAACAACCATTTTTTTAGTTATTTTATTATTTTGCATTTTTTATTTTTGTTTTATTTTATTGTTAATTGGTGGGTTCAACCGTCATTTCTTTCTTTCTTTTGCATTTATTATATATATATATATTGTTAATTTAATTGGTGGGTTCAACTGCCAAAGTTGTTATTTAATTTTAGTTTTAATTTTCTTTTGTACATTTATATTATTTGCATATATATATATATATTTGTAATTTTTATTTAGTTTTTTTTTGTTATTAATTTGTTTGAATATTACTTTTGTGATATAACCATTGCATAAAACATTGGTCTCGAACTTCAAGTGGCGGAGTTAATTCGTAGATCTCAATCTGCACCACCGGTCATGAATGAGATCCAAGACGAAAATCGTTTGGGCAAACCTAATCCTCAAATTGATCAAGGAGACAACCATTCTCAACATGGACATGATCGAATTAACCTAGAACTCGAGAGACTACATGAATCCAACCGTAACCTGAGCACCATCGTGTATAATATTTCCTCCATAAGCATCTCGATTCAATTTCAAACCAGGTATTATCCAACTTTTATCAACGTTTTATGGTTTAGAATATAAGAATCCGTACTTGCATTTAAGAGATTTTGAGGAAGTTTGTAATACATAAATGACCAAAATTGTATACATAAAGCCTCATTTTTATGTTTTTGATATCTCTCTACAACTCACTTCTTCTCAAATTCTCTCCATCTCCCTGTAATCTTGATTCTAAGGTGTGTTTTTAATATTTTGTATAATTATTTTTATAAATGACATACCCCAAACTAACTACTAACTCTTAATTTTTATTTTCAATTATTTAATTTTCAGTATTTATTTTATTTTGTATTTATTTTTGCTTTAATTTTTTTATTGGTGGGTTCAACAACCATTTTTTTAGTTATTTTATTATTTTGCATTTTTTATTTTTGTTTTATTTTATTGTTAATTGGTGGGTTCAACCGTCATTTCTTTCTTTCTTTTGCATTTATTATATATATATATATTTGTTAATTTAATTGGTGGGTTCAACTCACAAAGTTGTTATTTAATTTTAGTTTTAATTTTCTTTTGTACATTTATATTATTTGCATATATATATATATATTTTGTAATTTTTATTTAGTTTTTTTGTTATTAATTTGTTTGAATATTACTTTTGTGATATAACCATTGCATAAAACATTGGTCTCGAACTTCAAGTGGCAAAGTTAATTCGTAGATCTCAATCTGCACCACCAAACATGAATGAGATCCAAGACGAAAATCGTTTGGGCAAACCTAATCCTCAAATTGATCAAGGAGACAACCATTCTCAACATGGACATGATCGAATTAACCTAGAACTCGAGAGACTACATGAATCCAACCGAACCGAGCACCATCGTGTATAATATTTCCTCCATAAGCATCTCGATTCAATTTCAAACCAGGTATTATCCAACTTTTATCAACGTTTTATGGTTTAGAATATAAGAATCCGTACTTGCATTTAAGAGATTTTGAGGAAGTTTGTAATACATAAACAGACCAAAATTGTATACATAAAGCCTCATTTTTATGTTTTTGATATCTCTCTACAACTCACTTCTTCTCAAATTCTCTCCATCTCCCCGTAATCTTGATTCTAAGGTGTGTTTTTAATATTTTGTATAATTATTTTTATAAATGACATACCCCAAACTAACTACTAACTCTTAATTTTTATTTTCAATTATTTAATTTTCAGTATTTATTTTATTTTGTATTTATTTTTGCTTTAATTTTTTTATTGGTGGGTTCAACAACCATTTTTTTAGTTATTTTATTATTTTGCATTTTTTATTTTTGTTTTATTTTATTGTTAATTGGTGGGTTCAACCGTCATTTCTTTCTTTCTTTTGCATTTATTATATATATATATATATTGTTAATTTAATTGGTGGGTTCAACTGCCAAAGTTGTTATTTAATTTTAGTTTTAATTTTCTTTTGTACATTTATATTATTTGCATATATATATATATATTTGTAATTTTTATTTAGTTTTTTTTTGTTATTAATTTGTTTGAATATTACTTTTGTGATATAACCATTGCATAAAACATTGGTCTCGAACTTCAAGTGGCAGGTTAATTCGTAGATCTCAATCTGCACCACCAGTCATGAATGAGATCCAAGACGAAAATCGTTTGGGCAAACCTAATCCTCAAATTGATCAAGGAGACAACCATTCTCAACATGGACATGATCAGAATTAACCTAGAACTCGAGAGACTACATGAATCCAACCGAACCGAGCACCATCGTGTATAATATTTCCTCCATAAGCATCTCGATTCAATTTCAAACCAGGTATTATCCAACTTTTATCAACGTTTTATGGTTTAGAATATAAGAATCCGTACTTGCATTTAAGAGATTTTGAGGAAGTTTGTAATACATAAACAGACCAAAATTGTATACATAAAGCCTCATTTTTATGTTTTTGATATCTCTCTACAACTCACTTCTTCTCAAATTCTCTCCATCTCCCCGTAATCTTGATTCTAAGGTGTGTTTTTAATATTTTGTATAATTATTTTTATAAATGACATACCCCAAACTAACTACTAACTCTTAATTTTTATTTTCAATTATTTAATTTTCAGTATTTATTTTATTTTGTATTTATTTTTGCTTTAATTTTTTTATTGGTGGGTTCAACAACCATTTTTTTAGTTATTTTATTATTTTGCATTTTTTATTTTTGTTTTATTTTATTGTTAATTGGTGGGTTCAACCGTCATTTCTTTCTTTCTTTTGCATTTATTATATATATATATATTGTTAATTTAATTGGTGGGTTCAACTCACCAAAGTTGTTATTTAATTTTAGTTTTAATTTTCTTTTGTACATTTATATTATTTGCATATATATATATATATATTTGTAATTTTTATTTAGTTTTTTTTTGTTATTAATTTGTTTGAATATTACTTTTGTGATATAACCATTGCATAAAACATTGGTCTCGAACTTCAAGTGGCAGGTTAATTCGTAGATCTCAATCTGCACCACCACCATCATGAATGAGATCCAAGACGAAAATCGCTTGGGCAAACCTAATCCTCAAATTGATCAAGGAGACAACCATTCTCAACATGGACATGATCAGAATTAACCTAGAACTCTGAGAGACTACATGAATCCAACCGTAACCTGAGAGCACCATCGTGTATAATATTTCCTCCATAAGCATCTCGATTCAATTTCAAACCAGGTATTATCCAACTTTTATCAACGTTTTATGGTTTAGAATATAAGAATCCGTACTTGCATTTAAGAGATTTTGAGGAAGTTTGTAATACATAAACAGACCAAAATTGTATACATAAAGCCTCATTTTTATGTTTTTGATATCTCTCTACAACTCACTTCTTCTCAAATTCTCTCCATCTCCCTGTAATCTTGATTCTAAGGTGTGTTTTTAATATTTTGTATAATTATTTTTATAAATGACATACCCCAAACTAACTACTAACTCTTAATTTTTATTTTCAATTATTTAATTTTCAGTATTTATTTTATTTTGTATTTATTTTTGCTTTAATTTTTTTATTGGTGGGTTCAACAACCATTTTTTTAGTTATTTTATTATTTTGCATTTTTATTTTTGTTTTATTTTATTGTTAATTGGTGGGTTCAACCGTCATTTCTTTCTTTCTTTTGCATTTATTATATATATATATATTGTTAATTTAATTGGTGGGTTCAACTGCAAAGTTGTTATTTAATTTTAGTTTTGATTTTCTTTTGTACATTTATATTATTTGGATATATATATATATATTTTTGTAATTTTTATTTAGTTTTTTTGTTATTAATTTGTTTGAATATTACTTTTGTGATATAACCATTGCATAAAACATTGGTCTCGAACTTCAAGTGGCGAGTTAATTCGTAGATCTCAATCTGCACCACCAGTCATGAATGAGATCCAAGACGAAAATCGTTTGGGCAAACCTAATCCTCAAATTGATCAAGGAGACAA
Organism: Atalantia buxifolia; assembly: GCA_030444775.1. NCBI lineage: Eukaryota > Viridiplantae > Streptophyta > Magnoliopsida > Sapindales > Rutaceae > Atalantia > Atalantia buxifolia. The sequence continues at coordinate 20,053,647 of CM059831.1, read as the reverse complement.
CCATTCTCAACATGGACATGATCGAATTAACCTAGAACTCGAGAGACTACATGAATCCAACCAACCTGAGCACCATCGTGTATAATATTTCCTCCATAAGCATCTCGATTCAATTTCAAACCAGGTATTATCCAACTTTTATCAACGTTTTATGGTTTAGAATATAAGAATCCGTACTTGCATTTAAGAGATTTTGAGGAAGTTTGTAATACATAAACAGACCAAAATTGTATACATAAAGCCTCATTTTTATGTTTTTGATATCTCTCTACAACTCACTTCTTCTCAAATTCTCTCCATCTCCCTGTAATCTTGATTCTAAGGTGTGTTTTTAATATTTTGTATAATTATTTTTATAAATGACATACCCCAAACTAACTACTAACTCTTAATTTTTATTTTCAATTATTTAATTTTCAGTATTTATTTTATTTTGTATTTATTTTTGCTTTAATTTTTTTATTGGTGGGTTCAACAACCATTTTTTTAGTTATTTTATTATTTTGCATTTTTTATTTTTGTTTTATTTTATTGTTAATTGGTGGGTTCAACCGTCATTTCTTTCTTTCTTTTGCATTTATTATATATATATATATATTGTTAATTTAATTGGTGGGTTCAACTGCCAAAGTTGTTATTTAATTTTAGTTTTAATTTTCTTTTGTACATTTATATTATTTGCATATATATATATATATTTGTAATTTTTATTTAGTTTTTTTTTGTTATTAATTTGTTTGAATATTACTTTTGTGATATAACCATTGCATAAAACATTGGTCTCGAACTTCAAGTGGCAGGTTAATTCGTAGATCTCAATCTGCACCACCAAATCATGAATGAGATCCAAGACGAAAATCGTTTGGGCAAACCTAATCCTCAAATTGATCAAGGAGACAACCATTCTCAACATGGACATGATCGAGAATTAACCTAGAACTCGAGAGACTACATGAATCCAACCAAACCTGAGCACCATCGTGTATAATATTTCCTCCATAAGCATCTCGATTCAATTTCAAACCAGGTATTATCCAACTTTTATCAACGTTTTATGGTTTAGAATATAAGAATCCGTACTTGCATTTAAGAGATTTTGAGGAAGTTTGTAATACATAAACAGACCAAAATTGTATACATAAAGCCTCATTTTTATGTTTTTGATATCTCTCTACAACTCACTTCTTCTCAAATTCTCTCCATCTCCCCTGTAATCTTGATTCTAAGGTGTGTTTTTAATATTTTGTATAATTATTTTTATAAATGACATACCCCAAACTAACTACTAACTCTTAATTTTTATTTTCAATTATTTAATTTTCAGTATTTATTTTATTTTGTATTTATTTTTGCTTTAATTTTTTTATTGGTGGGTTCAACAACCATTTTTTTAGTTATTTTATTATTTTGCATATTTTATTTTTGTTTTATTTTATTGTTAATTGGTGGGTTCAACCGTCATTTCTTTCTTTCTTTTGCATTTATTATATATATATATATTGTTAATTTAATTGGTGGGTTCAACTGCCAAAGTTGTTATTTAATTTTAGTTTTAATTTTCTTTTGTACATTTATATTATTTGCATATATATATATATATATTTGTAATTTTTATTTAGTTTTTTTTTGTTATTAATTTGTTTGAATATTACTTTTGTGATATAACCATTGCATAAAACATTGGTCTCGAACTTCAAGTGGCAGGTTAATTCGTAGATCTCAATCTGCACCACCAAATCATGAATGAGATCCAAGACGAAAATCGTTTGGGCAAACCTAATCCTCAAATTGATCAAGGAGACAACCATTCTCAACATGGACATGATCGAATTAACCTAGAACTCGAGAGACTACATGAATCCAACCAACCGAGCACCATCGTGTATAATATTTCCTCCATAAGCATCTCGATTCAATTTCAAACCAGTATTATCCAACTTTTATCAACGTTTTATGGTTTAGAATATAAGAATCCGTACTTGCATTTAAGAGATTTTGAGGAAGTTTGTAATACATAAACAGACCAAAATTGTATACATAAAGCCTCATTTTTATGTTTTTGATATCTCTCTACAACTCACTTCTTCTCAAATTCTCTCCATCTCCCAGTAATCTTGATTCTAAGGTGTGTTTTTAATATTTTGTATAATTATTTTTATAAATGACATACCCCAAACTAACTACTAACTCTTAATTTTTATTTTCAATTATTTAATTTTCAGTATTTATTTTATTTTGTATTTATTTTTGCTTTAATTTTTTTATTGGTGGGTTCAACAACCATTTTTTTAGTTATTTTATTATTTTGCATTTTTATTTTTGTTTTATTTTATTGTTAATTGGTGGGTTCAACCGTCATTTCTTTCTTTCTTTTGCATTTATTATATATATATATATTGTTAATTTAATTGGTGGGTTCAATTTGCCAAAGTTGTTATTTAATTTTAGTTTTAATTTTCTTTTGTACATTTATATTATTTGCATATATATATATATATTTTGTAATTTTTATTTAGTTTTTTTGTTATTAATTTGTTTGAATATTACTTTTGTGATATAACCATTGCATAAAACATTGGTCTCGAACTTCAAGTGGCAGGTTAATTCGTAGATCTCAATCTGCACCACCAGTCATGAATGAGATCCAAGACGAAAATCGTTTGGGCAAACCTAATCCTCAAATTGATCAAGGAGACAACCATTCTCAACATGGACATGATCGAAATTAACCTAGAACTCGAGAGACTACATGAATCCAACCGGAACCAGAGCACCATCGTGTATAATATTTCCTCCATAAGCATCTCGATTCAATTTCAAACCGGGTATTATCCAACTTTTATCAACGTTTTATGGTTTAGAATATAAGAATCCGTACTTGCATTTAAGAGATTTTGAGGAAGTTTGTAATACATAAACAGACCAAAATTGTATACATAAAGCCTCATTTTTATGTTTTTGATATCTCTCTACAACTCACTTCTTCTCAAATTCTCTCCATCTCCCCTAATCTTGATTCTAAGGTGTGTTTTTAATATTTTGTATAATTATTTTTATAAATGACATACCCCAAACTAACTACTAACTCTTAATTTTTATTTTCAATTATTTAATTTTCAGTATTTATTTTATTTTGTATTTATTTTTGCTTTAATTTTTTTATTGGTGGGTTCAACAACCATTTTTTTAGTTATTTTATTATTTTGCATTTTTATTTTTGTTTTATTTTATTGTTAATTGGTGGGTTCAACCGTCATTTCTTTCTTTCTTTTGCATTTATTATATATATATATATTGTTAATTTAATTGGTGGGTTCAACTGCCAAAGTTGTTATTTAATTTTAGTTTTAATTTTCTTTTGTACATTTATATTATTTGCATATATATATATATATTTTGTAATTTTTATTTAGTTTTTTTGTTATTAATTTGTTTGAATATTACTTTTGTGATATAACCATTGCATAAAACATTGGTCTCGAACTTCAAGTGGCAGGTTAATTCGTAGATCTCAATCTGCACCACCGGTCATGAATGAGATCCAAGACGAAAATCGTTTGGGCAAACCTAATCCTCAAATTGATCAAGGAGACAACCATTCTCAACATGGACATGATCGAAATTAACCTAGAACTCGAGAGACTACATGAATCCAACCAGAAGGAGCACCATCGTGTATAATATTTCCTCCATAAGCATCTCGATTCAATTTCAAACCAGGTATTATCCAACTTTTATCAACGTTTTATGGTTTAGAATATAAGAATCCGTACTTGCATTTAAGAGATTTTGAGGAAGTTTGTAATACATAAACAGACCAAAATTGTATACATAAAGCCTCATTTTTATGTTTTGATATCTCTCTACAACTCACTTCTTCTCAAATTCTCTCCATCTCCCTGTAATCTTGATTCTAAGGTGTGTTTTTAATATTTTGTATAATTATTTTTATAAATGACATACCCCAAACTAACTACTAACTCTTAATTTTTATTTTCAATTATTTAATTTTCAGTATTTATTTTATTTTGTATTTATTTTTGCTTTAATTTTTTTATTGGTGGGTTCAACAACCATTTTTTTAGTTATTTTATTATTTTGCATTTTTTATTTTTGTTTTATTTTATTGTTAATTGGTGGGTTCAACCGTCATTTCTTTCTTTCTTTTGCATTTATTATATATATATATATTGTTAATTTAATTGGTGGGTTCAATCCCAAAGTTGTTATTTAATTTTAGTTTTAATTTTCTTTTGTACATTTATATTATTTGCATATATATATATATATTTTGTAATTTTTATTTAGTTTTTTTGTTATTAATTTGTTTGAATATTACTTTTGTGATATAACCATTGCATAAAACATTGGTCTCGAACTTCAAGTGGCAGGTTAATTCGTAGATCTCAATCTGCACCACCAGTCATGAATGAGATCCAAGGCGAAAATCGTTTGGGCAAACCTAATCCTCAAATTGATCAAGGAGACAACCATTCTCAACATGGACATGATCGAGAATTAACCTAGAACTCGAGAGACTACATGAATCCAACCAACCGGAGCACCATCGTGTATAATATTTCCTCCATAAGCATCTCGATTCAATTTCAAACCAGGTATTATCCAACTTTTATCAACGTTTTATGGTTTAGAATATAAGAATCCGTACTTGCATTTAAGAGATTTTGAGGAAGTTTGTAATACATAAACAGGACCAAAATTGTATACATAAAGCCTCATTTTTATGTTTTTGATATCTCTCTACAACTCACTTCTTCTCAAATTCTCTCCATCTCCCTGTAATCTTGATTCTAAGGTGTGTTTTTAATATTTTGTATAATTATTTTTATAAATGACATACCCCAAACTAACTACTAACTCTTAATTTTTATTTTCAATTATTTAATTTTCAGTATTTATTTTATTTTGTATTTATTTTTGCTTTAATTTTTTTATTGGTGGGTTCAACAACCATTTTTTTAGTTATTTTATTATTTTGCATTTTTATTTTTGTTTTATTTTATTGTTAATTGGTGGGTTCAACCGTCATTTCTTTCTTTCTTTTGCATTTATTATATATATATATATTGTTAATTTAATTGGTGGGTTCAATCACCAAAGTTGTTATTTAATTTTAGTTTTAATTTTCTTTTGTACATTTATATTATTTGCATATATATATATATATTTTGTAATTTTTATTTAGTTTTTTTGTTATTAATTTGTTTGAATATTACTTTTGTGATATAACCATTGCATAAAACATTGGTCTCGAACTTCAAGTGGCAGGTTAATTCGTAGATCTCAATCTGCACCACCAGTCATGAATGAGATCCAAGACGAAAATCGTTTGGGCAAACCTAATCCTCAAATTGATCAAGGAGACAACCATTCTCAACATGGACATGATCGAATTAACCTAGAACTCGAGAGACTACATGAATCCAACCAACCAGAGCACCATCGTGTATAATATTTCCTCCATAAGCATCTCGATTCAATTTCAAACCAGGTATTATCCAACTTTTATCAACGTTTTATGGTTTAGAATATAAGAATCCGTACTTGCATTTAAGAGATTTTGAGGAAGTTTGTAATACATAAATGAGACCAAAATTGTATACATAAAGCCTCATTTTTATGTTTTTGATATCTCTCTACAACTCACTTCTTCTCAAATTCTCTCCATCTCCCCTGTAATCTTGATTCTAAGGTGTGTTTTTAATATTTTGTATAATTATTTTTATAAATGACATACCCCAAACTAACTACTAACTCTTAATTTTTATTTTCAATTATTTAATTTTCAGTATTTATTTTATTTTGTATTTATTTTTGCTTTAATTTTTTTATTGGTGGGTTCAACAACCATTTTTTTAGTTATTTTATTATTTTGCATTTTTATTTTTGTTTTATTTTATTGTTAATTGGTGGGTTCAACCGTCATTTCTTTCTTTCTTTTGCATTTATTATATATATATATATTGTTAATTTAATTGGTGGGTTCAATCACAAAGTTGTTATTTAATTTTAGTTTTAATTTTCTTTTGTACATTTATATTATTTGCATATATATATATATATATTTGTAATTTTTATTTAGTTTTTTTTTGTTATTAATTTGTTTGAATATTACTTTTGTGATATAACCATTGCATAAAACATTGGTCTCGAACTTCAAGTGGCAGGTTAATTCGTAGATCTCAATCTGCACCACCAGTCATGAATGAGATCCAAGACGAAAATCGTTTGGGCAAACCTAATCCTCAAATTGATCAAGGAGACAACCATTCTCAACATGGACATGATCAGAATTAACCTAGAACTCTGAGAGACTACATGAATCCAACCAGAACCGGAGCACCATCGTGTATAATATTTCCTCCATAAGCATCTCGATTCAATTTCAAACCGGTATTATCCAACTTTTATCAACGTTTTATGGTTTAGAATATAAGAATCCGTACTTGCATTTAAGAGATTTTGAGGAAGTTTGTAATACATAAATGACCAAAATTGTATACATAAAGCCTCATTTTTATGTTTTTGATATCTCTCTACAACTCACTTCTTCTCAAATTCTCTCCATCTCCCTGTAATCTTGATTCTAAGGTGTGTTTTTAATATTTTGTATAATTATTTTTATAAATGACATACCCCAAACTAACTACTAACTCTTAATTTTTATTTTCAATTATTTAATTTTCAGTATTTATTTTATTTTGTATTTATTTTTGCTTTAATTTTTTATTGGTGGGTTCAACAACCATTTTTTTAGTTATTTTATTATTTTGCATTTTTTATTTTTGTTTTATTTTATTGTTAATTGGTGGGTTCAACCGTCATTTCTTTCTTTCTTTTGCATTTATTATATATATATATATTGTTAATTTAATTGGTGGGTTCAACTGCCAAAGTTGTTATTTAATTTTAGTTTTAATTTTCTTTTGTACATTTATATTATTTGCATATATATATATATATATATTTGTAATTTTTATTTAGTTTTTTTTTGTTATTAATTTGTTTGAATATTACTTTTGTGATATAACCATTGCATAAAACATTGGTCTCGAACTTCAAGTGGCAGGTTAATTCGTAGATCTCAATCTGCACCACCAAATCATGAATGAGATCCAAGACGAAAATCGTTTGGGCAAACCTAATCCTCAAATTGATCAAGGAGACAACCATTCTCAACATGGACATGATCAGAATTAACCTAGAACTCTGAGAGACTACATGAATCCAACCAGAACCGGAGCACCATCGTGTATAATATTTCCTCCATAAGCATCTCGATTCAATTTCAAACCGGTATTATCCAACTTTTATCAACGTTTTATGGTTTAGAATATAAGAATCCGTACTTGCATTTAAGAGATTTTGAGGAAGTTTGTAATACATAAACAGACCAAAATTGTATACATAAAGCCTCATTTTTATGTTTTTGATATCTCTCTACAACTCACTTCTTCTCAAATTCTCTCCATCTCCCTGTAATCTTGATTCTAAGGTGTGTTTTTAATATTTTGTATAATTATTTTTATAAATGACATACCCCAAACTAACTACTAACTCTTAATTTTTATTTTCAATTATTTAATTTTCAGTATTTATTTTATTTTGTATTTATTTTTGCTTTAATTTTTTTATTGGTGGGTTCAACAACCATTTTTTTAGTTATTTTATTATTTTGCATTTTTATTTTTGTTTTATTTTATTGTTAATTGGTGGGTTCAACTGTCATTTCTTTCTTTCTTTTGCATTTATTATATATATATATATTGTTAATTTAATTGGTGGGTTCAAGCGCCAAAGTTGTTATTTAATTTTAGTTTTAATTTTCTTTTATACATTTATATTATTTGCATATATATATATATATTTGTAATTTTATTTAGTTTTTTTTTTATTAATTTGTTTGAATATTACTTTTGTGATATAACCATTGCATAAAACATTGGTCTCGAACTTCAAGTGGCGGGTTAATTCGTAGATCTCAATCGCACCACCAGGTCATGAATGAGATCCAAGACGAAAATCGTTTGGGCAAACCTAATCCTCAAATTGATCAAGGAGACAACCATTCTCAACATGGACATGATCAGAATTAACCTAGAACTCTGAGAGACTACATGAATCCAACCAGGCAGGAGCACCATCGTGTATAATATTTCCTCCATAAGCATCTCGATTCAATTTCAAACCGGTATTATCCAACTTTTATCAACGTTTTATGGTTTAGAATATAAGAATCCGTACTTGCATTTAAGAGATTTTGAGGAAGTTTGTAATACATAAACAGACCAAAATTGTATACATAAAGCCTCATTTTTATGTTTTGATATCTCTCTACAACTCACTTCTTCTCAAATTCTCTCCATCTCCCTGTAATCTTGATTCTAAGGTGTGTTTTTAATATTTTGTATAATTATTTTTATAAATGACATACCCCAAACTAACTACTAACTCTTAATTTTTATTTTCAATTATTTAATTTTCAGTATTTATTTTATTTTGTATTTATTTTTGCTTTAATTTTTTTATTGGTGGGTTCAACAACCATTTTTTTAGTTATTTTATTATTTTGCATTTTTATTTTTGTTTTATTTTATTGTTAATTGGTGGGTTCAACCGTCATTTCTTTCTTTCTTTTGCATTTATTATATATATATATATTGTTAATTTAATTGGTGGGTTCAAGCGCCAAAGTTGTTATTTAATTTTAGTTTTAATTTTCTTTTGTACATTTATATTATTTGCATATATATATATATATTTGTAATTTTTATTTAGTTTTTTTGTTATTAATTTGTTTGAATATTACTTTTGTGATATAACCATTGCATAAAACATTGGTCTCGAACTTCAAGTGGCGGAGTTAATTCGTAGATCTCAATCTGCACCACCCAGTCATGAATGAGATCCAAGACGAAAATCGTTTGGGCAAACCTAATCCTCAAATTGATCAAGGAGACAACCATTCTCAACATGGACATGATCAGAATTAACCTAGAACTCTGAGAGACTACATGAATCCAACCCGAGCCGGAGCACCATCGTGTATAATATTTCCTCCATAAGCATCTCGATTCAATTTCAAACCGGTATTATCCAACTTTTATCAACGTTTTATGGTTTAGAATATAAGAATCCGTACTTGCATTTAAGAGATTTTGAGGAAGTTTGTAATACATAAACAGACCAAAATTGTATACATAAAGCCTCATTTTTATGTTTTTGATATCTCTCTACAACTCACTTCTTCTCAAATTCTCTCCATCTCCTGTAATCTTGATTCTAAGGTGTGTTTTTAATATTTTGTATAATTATTTTTATAAATGACATACCCCAAACTAACTACTAACTCTTAATTTTTATTTTCAATTATTTAATTTTCAGTATTTATTTTATTTTGTATTTATTTTTGCTTTAATTTTTTTATTGGTGGGTTCAACAACCATTTTTTTAGTTATTTTATTATTTTGCATTTTTATTTTTGTTTTATTTTATTGTTAATTGGTGGGTTCAACTGTCATTTCTTTCTTTCTTTTGCATTTATTATATATATATATATTGTTAATTTAATTGGTGGGTTCAACTCCAAAGTTGTTATTTAATTTTAGTTATAATTTACTTTTATACATTTATATTATTTGCTTATATATATATATATTTGTAATTTTTATTTAGTTTTTTTTGTTATTAATTTGTTTGAATATTACTTTTGTGATATAACCATTGCATAAAACATTGGTCTCGAACTTCAAGTGGCAGGTTAATTCGTAGATCTCAATCGCACCACCGGTCATGAATGAGATCCAAGACGAAAATCGTTTGGGCAAACCTAATCCTCAAATTGATCAAGGAGACAACCATTCTCAACATGGACATGATCAGAATTAACCTAGAACTCTGAGAGACTACATGAATCCAACCAGAACCGGAGCACCATCGTGTATAATATTTCCTCCATAAGCATCTCGATTCAATTTCAAACCAGGTATTATCCAACTTTTATCAACGTTTTATGGTTTAGAATATAAGAATCCGTACTTGCATTTAAGAGATTTTGAGGAAGTTTGTAATACATAAACAGACCAAAATTGTATACATAAAGCCTCATTTTTATGTTTTTGATATCTCTCTACAACTCACTTCTTCTCAAATTCTCTCCATCTCCCTGTAATCTTGATTCTAAGGTGTGTTTTTAATATTTTGTATAATTATTTTTATAAATGACATACCCCAAACTAACTACTAACTCTTAATTTTTATTTTCAATTATTTAATTTTCAGTATTTATTTTATTTTGTATTTATTTTTGCTTTAATTTTTTTATTGGTGGGTTCAACAACCATTTTTTTAGTTATTTTATTATTTTGCATTTTTATTTTTGTTTTATTTTATTGTTAATTGGTGGGTTCAACCGTCATTTCTTTCTTTCTTTTGCATTTATTATATATATATATATTGTTAATTTAATTGGTGGGTTCAACTGCCAAAGTTGTTATTTAATTTTAGTTTTAATTTTCTTTTGTACATTTATATTATTTGCATATATATATATATATTTTGTAATTTTTATTTAGTTTTTTTGTTATTAATTTGTTTGAATATTACTTTTGTGATATAACCATTGCATAAAACATTGGTCTCGAACTTCAAGTGGCAGGTTAATTCGTAGATCTCAATCTGCACCACCCCATGAATGAGATCCAAGACGAAAATCGTTTGGGCAAACCTAATCCTCAAATTGATCAAGGAGACAACCATTCTCAACATGGACATGATCAGAATTAACCTAGAACTCTGAGAGACTACATGAATCCAACCGAACCTGGAGCACCATCGTGTATAATATTTCCTCCATAAGCATCTCGATTCAATTTCAAACCAGGTATTATCCAACTTTTATCAACGTTTTATGGTTTAGAATATAAGAATCCGTACTTGCATTTAAGAGATTTTGAGGAAGTTTGTAATACATAAACAGACCAAAATTGTATACATAAAGCCTCATTTTATGTTTTGATATCTCTCTACAACTCACTTCTTCTCAAATTCTCTCCATCTCCCTGTAATCTTGATTCTAAGGTGTGTTTTTAATATTTTGTATAATTATTTTTATAAATGACATACCCCAAACTAACTACTAACTCTTAATTTTTATTTTCAATTATTTAATTTTCAGTATTTATTTTATTTTGTATTTATTTTTGCTTTAATTTTTTTATTGGTGGGTTCAACAACCATTTTTTTAGTTATTTTATTATTTTGCATTTTTATTTTTGTTTTATTTTATTGTTAATTGGTGGGTTCAACCGTCATTTCTTTCTTTCTTTTGCATTTATTATATATATATATATTGTTAATTTAATTGGTGGGTTCAACGCCAAAGTTGTTATTTAATTTTAGTTTTAATTTTCTTTTGTACATTTATATTATTTGCATATATATATATATATTTGTAATTTTTATTTAGTTTTTTTGTTATTAATTTGTTTGAATATTACTTTTGTGATATAACCATTGCATAAAACATTGGTCTCGAACTTCAAGTGGCGGTTAATTCGTAGATCTCAATCGCACCACCAGTCATGAATGAGATCCAAGACGAAAATCGTTTGGGCAAACCTAATCCTCAAATTGATCAAGGAGACAACCATTCTCAACATGGACATGATCGAGAATTAACCTAGAACTCGAGAGACTACATGAATCCAACCAGAACCGAGCACCATCGTGTATAATATTTCCTCCATAAGCATCTCGATTCAATTTCAAACCGGTATTATCCAACTTTTATCAACGTTTTATGGTTTAGAATATAAGAATCCGTACTTGCATTTAAGAGATTTTGAGGAAGTTTGTAATACATAAACAGACCAAAATTGTATACATAAAGCCTCATTTTTATGTTTTTGATATCTCTCTACAACTCACTTCTTCTCAAATTCTCTCCATCTCCCCCTAATCTTGATTCTAAGGTGTGTTTTTAATATTTTGTATAATTATTTTTATAAATGACATACCCCAAACTAACTACTAACTCTTAATTTTTATTTTCAATTATTTAATTTTCAGTATTTATTTTATTTTGTATTTATTTTTGCTTTAATTTTTTTATTGGTGGGTTCAACAACCATTTTTTTAGTTATTTTATTATTTTGCATTTTTATTTTTGTTTTATTTTATTGTTAATTGGTGGGTTCAACCGTCATTTCTTTCTTTCTTTTGCATTTATTATATATATATATATTGTTAATTTAATTGGTGGGTTCAATCGCCAAAGTTGTTATTTAATTTTAGTTTTAATTTTCTTTTGTACATTTATATTATTTGCATATATATATATATATTTGTAATTTTTATTTAGTTTTTTTTTGTTATTAATTTGTTTGAATATTACTTTTGTGATATAACCATTGCATAAAACATTGGTCTCGAACTTCAAGTGGCAGGTTAATTCGTAGATCTCAATCGCACCACCAGTCATGAATGAGATCCAAGACGAAAATCGTTTGGGCAAACCTAATCCTCAAATTGATCAAGGAGACAACCATTCTCAACATGGACATGATCAGAATTAACCTAGAACTCTGAGAGACTACATGAATCCAACCGGCCTGGAGCACCATCGTGTATAATATTTCCTCCATAAGCATCTCGATTCAATTTCAAACCAGGTATTATCCAACTTTTATCAACGTTTTATGGTTTAGAATATAAGAATCCGTACTTGCATTTAAGAGATTTTGAGGAAGTTTGTAATACATAAACAGACCAAAATTGTATACATAAAGCCTCATTTTTATGTTTTTGATATCTCTCTACAACTCACTTCTTCTCAAATTCTCTCCATCTCCTGTAATCTTGATTCTAAGGTGTGTTTTTAATATTTTGTATAATTATTTTTATAAATGACATACCCCAAACTAACTACTAACTCTTAATTTTTATTTTCAATTATTTAATTTTCAGTATTTATTTTATTTTGTATTTATTTTTGCTTTAATTTTTTTATTGGTGGGTTCAACAACCATTTTTTTAGTTATTTTATTATTTTGCATTTTTATTTTTGTTTTATTTTATTGTTAATTGGTGGGTTCAACCGTCATTTCTTTCTTTCTTTTGCATTTATTATATATATATATATTGTTAATTTAATTGGTGGGTTCAATCGCCAAAGTTGTTATTTAATTTTAGTTTTAATTTTCTTTTGTACATTTATATTATTTGCATATATATATATATATATTTGTAATTTTTATTTAGTTTTTTTGTTATTAATTTGTTTGAATATTACTTTTGTGATATAACCATTGCATAAAACATTGGTCTCGAACTTCAAGTGGCGAGTTAATTCGTAGATCTCAATCTGCACCACCAATCATGAATGAGATCCAAGACGAAAATCGTTTGGGCAAACCTAATCCTCAAATTGATCAAGGAGACAACCATTCTCAACATGGACATGATCGAGAATTAACCTAGAACTCGAGAGACTACATGAATCCAACCGAACCGGAGCACCATCGTGTATAATATTTCCTCCATAAGCATCTCGATTCAATTTCAAACCGGTATTATCCAACTTTTATCAACGTTTTATGGTTTAGAATATAAGAATCCGTACTTGCATTTAAGAGATTTTGAGGAAGTTTGTAATACATAAACAGACCAAAATTGTATACATAAAGCCTCATTTTTATGTTTTTGATATCTCTCTACAACTCACTTCTTCTCAAATTCTCTCCATCTCCCTGTAATCTTGATTCTAAGGTGTGTTTTTAATATTTTGTATAATTATTTTTATAAATGACATACCCCAAACTAACTACTAACTCTTAATTTTTATTTTCAATTATTTAATTTTCAGTATTTATTTTATTTTGTATTTATTTTTGCTTTAATTTTTTTATTGGTGGGTTCAACAACCATTTTTTTAGTTATTTTATTATTTTGCATTTTTATTTTTGTTTTATTTTATTGTTAATTGGTGGGTTCAACCGTCATTTCTTTCTTTCTTTTGCATTTATTATATATATATATATTGTTAATTTAATTGGTGGGTTCAACTTGCCAAAGTTGTTATTTAATTTTAGTTTTAATTTTCTTTTGTACATTTATATTATTTGCATATATATATATATATTTGTAATTTTTATTTAGTTTTTTTTTGTTATTAATTTGTTTGAATATTACTTTTGTGATATAACCATTGCATAAAACATTGGTCTCGAACTTCAAGTGGCAGGTTAATTCGTAGATCTCAATCTGCACCACCAGTCATGAATGAGATCCAAGACGAAAATCGTTTGGGCAAACCTAATCCTCAAATTGATCAAGGAGACAACCATTCTCAACATGGACATGATCGAAATTAACCTAGAACTCGAGAGACTACATGAATTTAACGAGAACCGGAGCACCATCGTGTATAATATTTCCTCCATAAGCATCTCGATTCAATTTCAAACCAGGTATTATCCAACTTTTATCAACGTTTTATGGTTTAGAATATAAGAATCCGTACTTGCATTTAAGAGATTTTGAGGAAGTTTGTAATACATAAACAGACCAAAATTGTATACATAAAGCCTCATTTTTATGTTTTTGATATCTCTCTACAACTCACTTCTTCTCAAATTCTCTCCATCTCCCCTGTAATCTTGATTCTAAGGTGTGTTTTTAATATTTTGTATAATTATTTTTATAAATGACATACCCCAAACTAACTACTAACTCTTAATTTTTATTTTCAATTATTTAATTTTCAGTATTTATTTTATTTTGTATTTATTTTTGCTTTAATTTTTTTATTGGTGGGTTCAACAACCATTTTTTTAGTTATTTTATTATTTTGCATTTTTATTTTTGTTTTATTTTATTGTTAATTGGTGGGTTCAACCGTCATTTCTTTCTTTCTTTTGCATTTATTATATATATATATATTGTTAATTTAATTGGTGGGTTCAACTGCCAAAGTTGTTATTTAATTTTAGTTTTAATTTTCTTTTATACATTTATATTATTTGCATATATATATATATTTGTAATTTTTATTTAGTTTTTTTTTGTTAATTTGTTTGAATATTGCTTTTGTGATATAACCATTGCATAAAACATTGGTCTCGAACTTCAAGTGGCAGGTTAATTCGTAGATCTCAATCTGCACCACCAGTCATGAATGAGATCCAAGACGAAAATCGTTTGGGCAAACCTAATCCTCAAATTGATCAAGGAGACAACCATTCTCAACATGGACATGATCAGAATTAACCTAGAACTCGAGAGACTACATGAATCCAACCGAACCAGGAGCACCATCGTGTATAATATTTCCTCCATAAGCATCTCGATTCAATTTCAAACCAGGTATTATCCAACTTTTATCAACGTTTTATGGTTTAGAATATAAGAATCCGTACTTGCATTTAAGAGATTTTGAGGAAGTTTGTAATACATAAACAGACCAAAATTGTATACATAAAGCCTCATTTTTATGTTTTTGATATCTCTCTACAACTCACTTCTTCTCAAATTCTCTCCATCTCCCTGTAATCTTGATTCTAAGGTGTGTTTTTAATATTTTGTATAATTATTTTTATAAATGACATATCCCAAACTAACTACTAACTCTTAATTTTTATTTTCAATTATTTAATTTTCAGTATTTATTTTATTTTGTATTTATTTTTGCTTTAATTTTTTTATTGGTGGGTTCAACAACCATTTTTTTAGTTATTTTATTATTTTGCATTTTTATTTTTGTTTTATTTTATTGTTAATTGGTGGGTTCAACCGTCATTTCTTTCTTTCTTTTGCATTTATTATATATATATATATTGTTAATTTAATTGGTGGGTTCAACGCCAAAGTTGTTATTTAATTTTAGTTTTAATTTTCTTTTGTACATTTATATTATTTGCATATATATATATATATATTTGTAATTTTTATTTAGTTTTTTTTTTGTTATTAATTTGTTTGAATATTACTTTTGTGATATAACCATTGCATAAAACATTGGTCTCGAACTTCAAGTGGCAGGTTAATTCGTAGATCTCAATCTGCACCACCAGTCATGAATGAGATCCAAGACGAAAATCGTTTGGGCAAACCTAATCCTCAAATTGATCAAGGAGACAACCATTCTCAACATGGACATGATCAGAATTAACCTAGAACTCTGAGAGACTACATGAATCCAACCAGAACCGGAGCACCATCGTGTATAATATTTCCTCCATAAGCATCTCGATTCAATTTCAAACCAGGTATTATCCAACTTTTACCAACGTTTTATGGTTTAGAATATAAGAATCCGTACTTGCATTTAAGAGATTTTGAGGAAGTTTGTAATACATAAACAGACCAAAATTGTAGCATGAGCATAATTAGATTAAAGCTTTTTCCTTTTTCATTAAAAAATAAAGCTAAAACTTGGCTACAAAACCTTAGATCTGGATCAATAAGAACTTGCAATAACATGCAAGAATAGTTTTTGAAAAAAATTCTTTCCACCTCATAGAACCAATTCTTTTAAAAGGCAAATCACTTCTTTCACTCAAAAAATGGAGAAATATTATACCAATGTTGGGATAGGTTTAAAGAGTTGCTTAATTTATGCCCACACCATGGTTTTGAAACTTGGCGATTGGTCACTTATTTCTACGAGGGCTTAATACTCCAAAGTAGACAGGTTGTTGAAATGATGTGTAATGGTGAATTTAGGGATAAAAATCCTGAGGATGCACCAGATTACCTTGACCAATTAGCTGAAAATGCACAACATTGGGATACTGTTGGAACTTTGAATTGACAAATAAACAACAACCATCTCCATCTAGTGGAGGAATCTATAACCTTAGGGAAGATCATGATTTACAAGCAAAATTTGCATCCCTAGTTAGGAAAGTTGAAGCTTTGGAACATAAAAAGAGTGACCAAGTAAAATCTGTTCAAGAAATTGCATGTAACATATGTAGTTCGAATAATCATTTCACTCAAGATTGTCCCATTTTGCCTGCACTTAAAGAATGTTTAAATGATAAAACTAATGCCATTAAAACTTTCAATAAACCAAATCCATATTCATAGACTTATAATCCCAGTTGAAGAAATCATCCAAATTTCAGTTGGAGGAATAATAATAATGCACAATCTTCACAAGCACCATCTCCACAAAATTTTCAAAATGCTTAGCCTTATGTACCATATGTTCCACCACCATGGAAAAATCTGGAAGACACAATGCATTCATTCATTCATCAGAAAGCAAGATGTTATTAACAATCAAAATGCACAAACTTTTTCTGATTTGAAAGATACTCTTGCTAAAATTGCTTCTGCACTCTCCATTCAAGAAAAAGGAAAATTTCCAGCCCAACCACAACCAAATCCTAAGATTTAACAAAATCCACCCACAGACCAAGTCAAGTCAGTTATAACTCTTCGTAGTGGTAAGGTTGTTGATAGACCTATGCCTGAACCTTGTGAAAATGATGAAAATTCAAAAGATAAGGAAGGACTAAATGAACTTACACCTAATGAAGAAATAACTAGTGTTCCATTTGAACCACCATTTCCGCATGCATTGAATAAACTAAGGAAATCAAACCATTCTTCTGAAATTTATGAAATCTTTAAGCAAGTAAAAGTTAACATTCCTCTAGTAGATGCAATCAAGCAGGTAGCTTCATATGCCAAATTTTTAAAGGACTTGTGCACTGTTAAGAGGAAATTGAAGGTAAAGAAAGTACTTTCATGGCCGAGCAGGTAAGTACAATTCTGTCTACTAATAATAAGTTGAAATATAAAGATCCTGGTTGTCCTACCATTTCTTGTATTATTGTGATCACAGAATTGAACATGCTTTACTAGATCTTGGTGCTAGTGTTAATTTACTTCCATATTCAGTGTATCTTCAACTTAATCTTGGTGAGATAAAATCAACTTCAACTATACTTTTGCTTGCCGATAGATCAGTTAAAGTACCAAAAGGAATAGTAGAAGATGTTTTAGTACAAGTTGATAAATTCATATATCCTATGGATTTCATTGTCTTGGAAACTGAACCTGTTGTGAATAATTATAAACTAATTCTTGTAATTTTAGGCCGACCATTTTTAACAACTGCTAATTCTTTGATTAATTGTAGGAATGGTTTAATGAATTTATCTTTTGGAAATATGACTTTGGAATTGAATGTTTTCAACATGTGCAGGCAACCTAATGAAGAAAATGAGAATGAAGATGATGCTGATGAACAAAAAGAATTGCTTGAATCTTGTATTGAGGAAAATATTTAAAAAAGAGATTTTTCTGAACTCTCTAATGTTTGTTTAGTTGATTCAATTGAGTCAAATAAGCAACTTGAGCTTGATATTACTAATATAAATTCGTTGCTTGATTCTATGCAAACTTCATAAAACTATGATGATGAGCCAAAATTTGAGAGCTTGGAAGTATTGAAAAGACAGAACAACTAGAAGCACCTAAATTGGAATTGAAACCTTTGCCTGAAGGATTGAAGTATGCTTTTCTTGGAGAAGAACAAACTTATCCTGTTGTGATTTCCTCTACTTTAACAAGCGACCAAGAAGGTAAGTTACTAATTGTTCTTAAAAAGCATAAAAATGCAATTGGATGGACTTTAAATGATATTAAAGGCATTAATCCCTTAATCTGCACACATAGAATTATTTTGGAAGAAAATGCTAAAACATGTCAACAACCTCAAAGAAGATTAAACCCACACATGAAAGAGGTAGTCAAAACAGAAGTCCTTAATTTGCTTGATGTGGGAATTATCTACCCTATTTCTGATAGTAAGTGGGTAAGTACTACGCAATTAGTGCCTAAAAAATCTGGAATCACTGTTGTTAAAAATGAAAAAGGTGAATTAATTCCAACACGAATTACATCTAGTTGGCGCATGTGCATTGATTATAGAAAGTTAAATGATGCCGCTAGAAAAGATCATTTTCCATTATCATTCCTTGACCAAGTCTTAGAAAGAGTAGCTGCACATCTGTACTACTACTTTTTAGATGGATATTCAGGTTATTATCAAATTCCGATATCACTTAAAGACCAAGAAAAGACCACATTTACATGTCCTTTTGGAATATTTACATTTAAAAGAATGCCATTTGGGCTTTGCAACGGCCCTGCAACATTTCAAAGATGTATGCTAAGCACTTTTTGTGATATGGTTGAACATTGTTTAGAGGTCTTTATGGATT
Source organism: Atalantia buxifolia (assembly GCA_030444775.1). Classification (NCBI taxonomy): domain Eukaryota; kingdom Viridiplantae; phylum Streptophyta; class Magnoliopsida; order Sapindales; family Rutaceae; genus Atalantia; species Atalantia buxifolia. Next base: position 20,034,391 of record CM059831.1, on the reverse strand, counting down.
ATTTGACTATGTTTGGGAATTCTTTTGATGATTGCCTTGATAATTTAGAGAAAGTTTTGAAAAGATGTGTTGAAAAAGAACTCGTGCTGAATTAGGAAAAATGTCACTACATGGTTACTTCTGGAATTGTTTTGGGTCATGTTGTTTCTATTAAAGGAATTGAAGTTGATAAAGCAAAAATTGAAGTCATATCTAAATTGCCACAACCAAAAATAGTTAGAGACGTGCGATCTTTTTTAGGATATGCAGGATTTTATAAGTGGTTTATAAAAAATTTAGTGCCATATCTAAACCACTTTGTAACCTCTTATTAAACGATGCACCTTTTGAATGAAATGATGATTGCCAAAAATCTTTTGAGAAAATAATTTGTCTTTTAACATCTGCACCTATTATGTAATCTCCTGATTGTTTTTTTATCTTTTGAATTAATGTGTGATGCAAGTGATTTTGCTGTTGGCGCTGTTTTAGGACAAAGAAGGGATGGTAAGCCTTTTGTGATTATTATGCAAGTAAGACTTTGGACAGTGCTCAAATGAATTATTCTACCACTGAAAAAGAATTACTTGCTGTGATATTTTCATTAAACAAATTCCGTTCATATTTACTTGGCTTTAAATCTGTTGTGTTTACTGACCACGCTGCTGTGAGATATTTGATGAGTAAACAGGATGCCAAACCAAGATTAATTCGTTGGATTTTGTTACTTCAAGAATTTGACCTTACCATCAAAGATAAAAAGGGTGCTGAAAATGTCGTTGCTAATCATTTATCAAGACTCACATCCGAATTCTGCACTGATACAACACCCATCAATGATTCTTTCCCTGATGAATTTTTATTTTATATTACTTCAATGCCATGGTATGCTAACATTGTTAATTTCCTTGTTACATGTAAAATTCCTTTGCAATGGAATGCTCAAGAGAAAAAGAATTTTTTGTTGAAGTAAAGAAAATTTATTGGGATGACTCTTACTTGTTCAAATATTGTCCAGATCAAATTTTTCGGCGATGTATTCCTGATAATGAGGTAAGTAGTGTCATTAATTTTTGTCATTCTGAAACATGTGGTGGACACTTTTCTTTAAGAAAAACTACTGCTAAAATTTTACAGTGTGGATTTTATTGGTCTACCATATTCAAAGACACATATGAATTTTGTAAAACTTGTGAAAAATGTCAAAAATTGAGATCAATTACTAAAAGAAACATGATGCTCTTAAATCTGATACTTGAAATTGAAATAATTGATTGTTGGGGAATTGATTTCATGGGTCCATTTCCATCATCTTTTGGATTTGTAAATATATTAGTTGCAGTTGATTATGTCTCAAAATGGATTGAAGCAATTTCTTGTCGAAATAATGATAGTAATACTGTGGTTAAAATTTTAAGAGAAAACATTTTAAGTCGATTTGGAATCCCTCGAGCCATTATCAGTGATGGAGGTAATCATTTTTGTAATAAGTCATTTGAGTCTTTATAAAAAAATATTGAATTACACATAAAATTGCTACCCCTTATCATCCTCAAACAAATGGTCAAGTTGAATTAGCAAATAGAGAGATAAAACAAATTTTGGAAAAAACAGTTAATCCAAACCGAAAAGATTGGTCTCTTAGACTTAATAATGCACTTTGGGCCTACCGCACTGCATTTAAAACGTCATTAGGAATGTCACCCTATCGGTTAATTTATGGTAAACCTTGTCATTTACCTATTGAACTTGAACATAAATCACTTTCGGCTATTAAAGTTTTTAATTCAAATTTGGATGATGTTGGTAATGTGCGAAAATTGCAATTGAATGAACTTGAGGAATTAAGGAATGATGCATATGAAAATTCAAGAATTATTAAGGCAAGAACAAAAGCATTTCATGATAAAAGAATTTTTTGAGAAACATTTGAGATTGGTCAAAAAGTGTTGCTTTATAATTCTCGTCTTCATTTATTTCCAGGAAAGTTCAAGTCAAAATGGAGTGGCCCATTTATTGTAAAAAGTGTATATCCACATGGAGCTGTAGAAATTGAGAATCCCAAAAATAGTATCACATTTAAAGTTAATGGACAAAGAATAAAGCCCTGTCTGGAATATCAACCATGTGAAGAAGACAGCAAAATCAATTTGGACGACCCACCACTTCTTGATTGAGTCATTAATGAATGATTGACTTTTACTGTTATTTTACCATTTCATTATTTGATTTTTTTTCTCTCTCTGTTGATTGATGCCCTGTGCATATTTTTTTTAGCATTATTTTTCTTGTGTAAGCGTGTTTGTTTGACAGTTGTACTTTCTCTCATCAATTTTCATTATACATCATGAGCACTTCAATAAGAAAGTTCATGTTCACACATATTAGAAGATTTCTGCGTATAAAATTTTACTTAAGAAACCTGATGCGGAGTTGTAAATCACATCCACTTTGGAATCTGCAACCACCAGAATTTGTGTCCTATGTTGAGGAGCTAGAAAGACAACTCAGAGCAGTAGAGAGAAGTATATATGAATATCAATTGGAGCTTGAAGCTAACTCAATGAGAGAACGAATGTAAATTCATTTTCCTTTTACATTGTGCGTTTCTTTTTGTTCGCTTTCACTTTTGATTTGATTTTGCAGATTTGATTTTAGTGTGTTTTGATTTATTTTCCCGTATAAATGGCGGATAACAGTACTCCGTGACTCTTAAGTCGGTATCTTCAATTTCCCAGAATAGCTGAAACCCAAAAATCAAATATGGAAGAAATACAACATAAACTGCATAAGCGTTTTCCCTCTTTCCCTCAGAATGCCCTCAGGAAAATTCACAAAGCTCGTTGTGAACGACTGCATTTGTTAATGATCAATGGCATTCCTTCTGATGTTCGTTGGTTAATTAAAGCAAAGGTCTGATTAACAGGTGAGTTTTCTGATCCATTTGCTTTTTACAGGTCTGGTTTTGGTAAAAGTACATTTGCTAAAAAAAAGGAGAGCTAAAAGACTTGGCTCACAATGTCATAATTGTGTACGACTTAGTTGCAAACGAGAAGCTTGTAAATCTTTAGGACTAGTGTCTGATACTCGTGAAGATAAAATTAAATTCGTTAAAGATGGCATGAGTAAAGGATCGTTAGATGATATCTTACGATCTCTTGAGATGCATCGAAGCAGACATGTGCAATATGTGACACACAGGTTATGGAGACTATTCCAAACAGAAAGTGCACAGTTTAGTCTTGGGAATCTGATTCAAAAAGACCTTGTTTGCTAGTTTATAAGAAAACTGGATGAGAAGCCTATCTTCAACCCATCAAGGGCGTTCAAGCCGTTACTGGACGTAAAACCAGAGGAAGATGTGAGCCACAATCACAACTACCAGTAAATATCATTTTACTTTGCTGTTATTTTATCATTTGTGTTATTGCATTTAGTGGTGTGATTTTGTATTTAACAATATTTGTTTTATTTTACTGTTTGTTTTTTAATCAATATTTTTTTCCTTTTTTACTGTTTGCTTTTGAATTATTGAGCCACGAGCTTTACTCATTATTTGGCAAATATGCCAACCCATTTACAGCTGTTTCTTACTATTTTTGTCACCAAGATCTTTAAATATAAGCTCGTTTTTCAAACACTCACAACTTGTTTTTGAAAGATTAGTCCAATGGCAGTATCTTTGAGTAAATAATCCAAAAATATTTATGTGCTTTCTGGCTTTCACTATGGAAAGTACAAAGAGTTCGTTCAGGCAGCTGTAGATCTTGGTCGTGTCATAGCAGAGAGGAAACTGCATCTTGTATATAGAGGAGGTAAAGGAGGGTTATCAAGACTTGTCTGAGAAGCTGTTTTTACTAGAGGAAGCTAAGAACTAGGCATTATCCCAAAAGCCATGAAACCGCTAGTATGCATGTCTGGCCCACCAATTGGAGAAGAATTAGTGGTATCAAGTATGCAAGAGAGAATATTTGAAATGTTAAATCATGCTGATGCTTTCATTTTCTTGCTAGGAGATCTTGCAACTTTTGAGGCACTGATTACATTTGCATCTTAGGCCCACTTGAACATTCATTAAAAACTCATCGATTTGTTAAATGTTAATAATTTTTATGATGACTGGCTAACTTTTATTAACCATGCAATAAAGAATTATTTTGTTCCATATTCTGTAAAAAAACTTTTTATTTCTGCTTCTACTACTAATGAGCTACTTGATCTTTTACAAGCTTATACACCAGAGCCAGATTCAAAGACTTTTGTGCTGAATTGGTCGACTGATAATGGTAGCAGTAGTAGTAATAAGAAGTACGAATTAGATTTAACTCTCCGTCTGTAAATATTTTCTGTTATAGTGTTCATGTGCTGTCTTCTAAACTCTTTCTCTTTCCTTTTAAAACATCGAGGACAATGTCTCTTTCAGGTTGGGGGGAGAGAATAGTTGATAATTGTAGAATGTCTTAGTCCTGGCAATGTTTTTACAAAATTTTTTCTATGAAGACTAACTTTGGACTAAATTTAAGTCGAAGATGGCTGGATATAGAGAATGTAGTACCTCTAGAAACGCATCTTCTTAATCTTGAGAGTGTTATTTATAAAAAAAAAATTTGACTTTTTCTTGTTCTTTGTTATCTGTTTTTAAGCTTCTGCATCAAGTTCAGATAAAATCTCCTCCTCTTCTTCTTTTATTATTATTTTTTTTGTAAAATAAAAATATTAAGATAATGTTTAAATTAGGTTGGGGGTGGGGACAGTTGACATATGTTTTTAAATATGTCTTTTTTTCTTTTCTTTTTTTTTAAAAAAACCCAAAAAAAAATATTTTTGTTTTTGTCTAGGATGGTTGTGTAAAGAATTACGACTTTTGAGACGCATCTCAATAGTCTTGTTGTATTATATTTTGATTTTGAAATTCATAGTAAATTGCTTTTGTTCTCTTATTTTTGAATTACTCAAATTTGTGAAATCTCCACTTGGTTATTAAGAAATTTAATTGTTTACTCATTTAACAGATATTATTGAATCATTCTTCACACACACACTATAACACATACTAGTGGGTTGTAAGTTAAAATTTTTTGAGCATTTAGTTCTTTTGATTTATTGGGGTTAATATCTAAGGTAGTAGAAAGTGTATATTTTAAAAAAATGAAAAACAAAAAAAATGAAAAAAATGAATATTTTTAATTTTGCTATATCTAGAACCCAAGTAATTAAGTCCGTAGGGGTGCTTCAACACCTAGTGCCCTAAGGCCAACTGGTCTAGGAGTCACTGGCCTAAAGCTCGCTACATGGGTTATAGATATATTGTTTGCTTATTTATTAAAAACCCAAGTAATTAAATCCGTAGGGCTGCTTCAACACCTAGTGCCCTAAGGCCAACTGGTCCAGGAGTCACTGGCCTAAAGCTCACTACATAGGTTATAGATATATTGTTTGCTTATTTATTAGAAACCCAAGTAATTAAGTCCACAGGGGTGCTTCAACACCTAGTGCCCTAAGGCTAACTGGTCTAGGAGTCACTGGCCTAAAGCTCGCTACATGGGTTATAGATATATTGTTTGCTTATTTATTAGAAACCCAAGTAATTAAGTTCGTAGGGGTGCTTCAACACCTAGTGCCCTAGGGCCAACTAGTCTGGGAGTCACTGACCTAAAGCTCGCTACACGGGTTAAAAATGTAATATTTAAAAAATATGTGTGAATAATCTACTGCCTAAAGATAGAATTTCTAATGAATTTTGGAATGAAAATGTTGTTTTTCTTTTAATGAAGCCCCATAAGTATTGTGTTAATCACTAGAGCACAAAAGAATGTTTAATGATATTCTGGATAATGAGTGAGCTTCAACGAGGTAAAGAAATTTGGGAGAGTTCATTTATTTGGTAGTTTAAAGGATAGATGAACAACTATTAATTTGCATGTGAATTTTGTAAATCTTAATTTAATATAACGCTTTAATTGCTGGGGCTAGCAATAAGCTGGTTGGGGAGTGTGATTAGTGTTAAAAATTATTTAATTATCAAGCGTTAATAATGTTATTTTGTGCTTAAGTTATAATTTATATTTGTGTTTATGTAATATATTAGAAATTATTAATTATGTTTTAAATATATCTAATTTTGTGTACTTTTGTGTGTTTATTAGGAAAAATATTAATTTTACAAAAATTAAGGCTCCAGACAGTTAAACCGAGGTCAAATTTGAATTTCGGCAGTCGGAAAACTTTAAGATCAGTCAAGATCGGTTAAAAATCGGCTTGTGTAAAAAGAGTTGACTTTTTTTGTTGACTGAGCTCTGATTGGATGCTGAAATAAGCTTACAATAGACACGAGTGCACAGGATAGCTGGCAATTTTCACTGAATCTCGACCGTTCATGATTCAATGGCCGTGATTGTGCCACATGGCAGTGGTTAGTAAAACAATTTGCAGGATCAGAATCTTTGTATTCGCGTCGACCCGATCCACCCATTAACCCGCCAAATCTAAACCGTTTTTTGGCCAAATCTCAACTGTTCTTTGGGCAAATCGGATGAGTCAAATGATGCCATGTGTGATGTTGACTTTTGAAGTTTGACCAGCCATTGGATCTTGATCTAAAGGTTGTGAGGAGCACATGCATGAAGCTTATGATGGACCGCAAAGCACTGGATTATGCATTTATTTTTCTAAGAATAGAGTCTGATTTTTATATTTTTGATATCTTTCTACAACTCTCTTTTTCTCAAATTCTCTCCATCTCCTTTTAATCTTGATTCTAAGGTGTGTTTTTAATATTTTGTATAATTATTTTTATAAATAAAATTAGTTTTATTTTCAATTTTAGTTGTTTTTATTACTTTTAATTATAAGTAATTTAATTTTAATATTTCTTTTTACTTCAATTATGCTTAACTAAATAATATTAGTTAGGGGAAGGTGAAACTCTTAGGAAATAAATATGATTTAACCAAATTATATTTTTAGTTTTATAAATTAAATTATTTTCTATTTGATTTTATACATATTTTATATTTTGAAATTTTGATTTATTGTAAACAAACAAATGAATTTGGCACAATAAATTCTTAATATCTTAATATAGGATATGGTAAAATGGTATTTTGACTTATTGTAGATAAATTAAATTTTGGCACAATGAATACTTATTCCATCATAAAATTAAAGGGAAAATAATAATAATTTATATCATTAATCTTTTGGGTAATAAATCTAAAAAAATGACAAAAAGAATTTATTAAGTTTTATTTACTACTAAGAGTGGATCCATAACCCTAACTAGTTCAACTTCATAGTTTCATTTAAATTAAGTTGTTTATATTCAAGTTTTAATTTTAATTTTTAGATAAAATAAAATAAACAAATTAAATCTTTTCTCTGTGGACCGACCTCGGATTCATCGAGATATAATACAACAAGACACTCTTATACTTGGGAGTTTAAAATTACTTTTAAGTTGTGTCACAAGTCAACCAGTGCCTAATCCTAAAGGAGTTCATGAAGTAAGTACCAGTTCACCACAACAGCATGGAGAGGTCAAAGCCGTCATGACCTTGCGAAAAGGAAAAGAAGTCGACAACAAAGTCGAGATGCCAGTGACGAAAAGAAATCAAATTATACCTGTAAATGCTGAGGAATCATCATCAGAGGAGAAAGAAGAAATCAATTTACGAGAATATATTCCCAAAGCTCTTTTTCCTCAAAGGTTAGCTAAAGGAAAGAAGGAAAAATCTACAGGTGAAGTATTCATGTTCAAAAGAAGGCGTTTTTAACAGAAAACGTTAGTTCTATACTCCAACGCAAAATTCCTCTGAAATGTAAAGACCCAGGCTCTCCCACTATCTCATGTAGTATAGGGAACCACACAATTGAGAATGCTTTGTTGGATTTAGGAGCTATTGTAAATCTGTTGCCTTATTCAGTATTTGTGAAACTTGGACTTGGAAAATTAGACCCAACTCCAGTGGTGTTATAGCTTACAGATCGATCCACGAAAATAACTTGTGGTATTGTAGAGGACGTGCTTATCCGGGTAGACAAGTTTTATTTTCCTGTTGATTTCATTGTAATTGACACTCAACCTATCCAGGATTCAAGGAAGCACATGCCTATTATCCTTGGCCGACCTTTCTTGGCAACTGCGGATGCTCACATTTAATGTAGGACTGGAAATATGTAGCTGTCTTTTGGCAACATGACTATAGAGCTAAACATCTTCAATATTACCAAACAACCTCACAATATAGATGATGGAATTGTTGATGTGGATTTAATTGAAGCATTAGTTGATGATACTTTTCTTTCAAACCTTAGTGATGACCCTTTACAAACATGTTTAATTCACTGTGGTTTGGATTTTGATATTAACAGATCAGCGGATGAGGTCAACGTCCTACTTGACTCAGCACCAGCCGTGGATACTAATAAATGGAAGTTAAGAGTTGAACAACTAGCACCATCAGAGAAGAAACTCAGTCCATCATCAGAATCACCAACGAAACTCGATCTCAAATCATTACCCAACACTTTAGAATATGCGTTCTTGGGAGAAATAAAGCACATATGAGAAACGGTGAGTACAGACAGAAAAGATTGGTCATTAAGACTCGATGATGCATTATGGGCATATAGAACAGCTTGCAAGACCCCGATTGGGATGTCACCCTACAGGCTAGTGTATGAAAAAGCTTACCACCTACCTGTGGAACTCGAGCATCGTGCGTACTGGGCCATCAAGAAATTCAATTTTGACATGCAGCAAGCTAGCTGAGAAAGAATATTATAGCTGGCAGAACTTGAAGAAATTTGCAACGATGCATACAAAAATGCCAAGGTTTACAAGCAGCGAATGAAAGTCTTTCATGATAAGCAAATTTTGAGAAAATCTTTCACTCTAGGTCAGAAAGTACTTTTATTCAATTCTCGTTTGCACTTATTCCCAAGTAAATTACTCTCGATGGTCTGGCTCCTTTATTGTTCATACTGTTTTTCCATATGGGGCAATTGAAATTAAGGACACAAAGAACGGTGTCACATTTAAAGTTAATGATCAAAGATTAAAGTCATATCTAAAGTACCAACCACATGGAGAGGACACCGAAATAAATTTGAGTGACCCACCAGATTTAAATTGAGATTTTTCTTTTCGGTGATTTGATTTATTTTTTTTCTTTTTACTATTTTTCTGCTAATTGAAATTAATTGTTCATAAGTATGTTTGTTTAACCATTAAGTTTTCTTTTATCCCTTTGAATCTACCACTTCTTAGAATGACTCTTTTTATTGGGGTTTTTTTTAAGAGAGTAACTCTGGTTTAGGGTTTGACATATCATTCTTAAAAGTTGCTTGATTAATGTAGCTCTAATAATTGATCATTTTGCATGATTTTACTTGACTAATTTGTGTAGGTGTGATTTTCTTTAGGCTGAAAATATTTCTTATACTTTTATTTGATTGTTGTAATTAGTTTGATTAAAGAAGTATACACAATTTTTTTTTAAAAAAAGAGATTTCAATTTGAGTCTGAAATTTATTAGATTTTTATCGCTTAAATTGCTAGGGCCTAGCAATAAGCTGGTTGGGGGGTGTGATTGACCATAGAAGTGTACATTTATTAAAGATAAAATTATTAGTTTTTCACTTACAGTATTGATTAATGCGTTTATTATTCCTAATTTATCTTCATACCCTCTAATAAATTTTTATGTTAAATTAATTTACAATATGTTAATTTTTATATTGTAAATATTTTAGGAATAAAGAGGGAATTGAAACTAAAAGTGAAAAAAAAGAATTTTGAAATGCATTATTGAGGAGATATAATAAAAAATAAAAAAAAGATAAACAAAGAGTAAGTGAGTCATACTAGTCAGGTGGCCACTTTGCCACCTAACTATCACACGTTCTTTAATGAATAGATAATAATTAACTAGCAAAATAAATGTAAAATATAAATATGAGAGGTTGTTATAATCATAATTTGAAATCTAAAAGTGGATCTCATAACCTTAGCATATTTTTACATTGATTCCTATTAATTTCTTTTTCTTGCATTTAATTTTCTTTATTTAATAAATTGACTACTAGATTTTGAATTTCCTATAGTTCGACCTCGAACTCACCAAATTATATTATAACTAGACACTTTTATACTTAGGAGTAACAACACTTTTGAGTTGAGTCATGTCACTAAGCAACGCAAAAGAGGGTGAATTGGGTTTAAAAAATTATTAAACAACAATATCACAATCCAATACTTCAACTAACTAATAACAGTAAATGTAAGAGTGAGTAAATTTAAAGAGGTAAGAGAAAAGAAAACAACAGATGAATTTTACGTGGTTCGGCGAAACTTGCTTACATCCACGCGTCCAAGCAAATCGCTCTTGACGATTCCACTATCCAGGCCTTACAACCCTAGGCTTCAAGTTGCTTAGAAGTGACTTTCCAAGGTGTTAATAAACTTTTAGAATTAGAGATGGGCATACACTTCTTAAGCGTTACCTATACTACAAGCACTCAATGTTTGATGTAGAATTGAAATTTACAGAGATTGCACTCTTACATGAGTATATTAGCAAGTTATAGCTCAATGATAAATCAACAAATGTGAATAAGCAAATGAAAGCTCAAAATGATTTATATAGACAAGATTAAGCTTGATCGATATTAAAGAAGAAGTAAAAAAGAAACTTTAAATGAGTTTGTTTTGGCTTTTTATAGTTTAAACCAGAAAACTAATCGTTATTCACTTTCTGGGTGTTATATAATTGTCGCTAATTTTAAAATGGATTATCGTTTGCTTACATGGCTAGTTACTATAATGGAATAAGTTGAAAATTTTGCATAATTAGATCACCGCTTAAAGATTATTGGTTAGCCATTTAAGTTCCAGAGACTATTCCAAAGTTATCGATTAGCTACTTGAAATAAACGGTTCACTGTTTGAGTTCTAAAAACTCACCCAATGTTATCGGTTAGCCGCTATAAGGAAATTTTTAATCACTAAGTTTTTTAAAATTATAATTTTTCCTAAAAAACATTATAAAACCTTAATAGCCCATTTTCAAAATTTCAAACACTACCTATTAATTTCAAAGTTTTGAAAAAAATTTCAAGTTAGTCCATAAACTTTGAAAACAACTCATTTCGTAAATTCATATTTTTCATTTAAACGTGGAATCTTTCACTTAGGAAAATAATGATTTATTTAAAAAAGAAAAAGGTCATAAATAAAAAATAATTTGAGCTTTTAAGACTTGATCATGCATTTATTTAATCATACTAACTTTTCAAGAATTGTAATCATGCATTTATTTAATCATACTAACTTTTCAAGAATTGTAATCATGCATTCATTTAATCATACTAACTTTATAAGAATTAGAATAAGAAAAATCACCTAAACTGGTACCCTTAACGCTTGTCTTTGATTTGATAGGCTTTGGGATTTGTCCACCTGAATACTTTGAATTTTTTCTCACATGATTTTTGACTTTTTTTTCTTCAAGAGCTAATGAAATGAGATTTGAAACATATATTTACCAATATACCCTAGATACGTGCTTTGTTACCATCAAAATCAAAGATCTATAATCATTTTGGTGGACAGATTTATTTACATGATAGAGAAGTTTATTTTCAAAATTATTTAACAGTACTCTTCCCCTTCAGACATAGAGATGACTGTAGTTATAGATATTCAGTCACAGAGATACAATTGAGAGAGAGTCCTTTAGGGCCTGTTTGAGCATATATAGAGATTTGGGCCATGTGCTTAGGCACTTTTGTCTTTCGGGGTCTATTTTACATATGCAGTATGATGAGATACATGAGATGACACGTCATTGGTCTACTCATTGTAGCTCGGGGCACAACAACGTACTTCCAATACATTATTGCACTGCCCATATGAAATTTGGATATGACAAGATTATTTTTGTAGGTAGTTGTTTAAAGAACCATGTATATTTATTCTTTGAGATGATATTCATGATTATTATGCACATCATTATGTATTCTTCCTAATGCTAATAGCTTGATTTTAAGTACAAATTTTTTGCATATATTTTCATTCATAGTTTGATGAGACCGTATATTACGATAGCATAAATATTTTAAAGAGTAAATTTTATTTTCAAAATCTACTAATCTACTCATTAAGTTTTATTCTCACCTCATTTGACTATATTTTTTTCCCTATAGGAGATTATAGGAACATTCGTCAACCCAGAGACTGAAGGATATTTCAAGTGATGGTGCTAAGAGCCATAGAAGATATTAGTAGAGCATTTTTTTCATCTTATTTTGAATTGTATAATTATAATATGATTACCATAGATGTTTAATGTACTAGCTATGATATATTTTTTTTGATACTATCGGAAATATTAGGCGAGATTTGAATTGGATTATTTAAGTATATTATTTACAGCGATGTATGAGTTTACATGTTTGAAGAGGTTGATCAATAAAGTTAGTTGAATATTGGATTATTTTGGGAGTTGTTATTCTACAATTTAGAGGTTAGAAATGTAAAAATTAAATGGGAGACTTTATTGAATTTTCGGTAAAATCTTTATCAATGATTTTATTTAATCATGTTAGATGAGACTAACTCGACTCAGCCCTTAGAGTTCAAGGCGGGTTGTTTTATGCTAATAATCCAACTCAAGACAAAAGAAAAAGATTAAAATTCCACAATTTTTCACTTTTGAGTAGAGCTTCGTATGTCTCTCTAAAATCTTTATAACATCCTTTTCAATTTTATTTGTTACAATAACCCTAGTTTAATTTATAAAATACAAACCTATATATTAAAGTCAACCATCTCCCCATAAAATATTTCTCTAAAACGTATTTATTTTAAATTTTTTATTTATAAAAAGTATGTACAAATCATAAATTTTTTAATTATTTTTTCTTATTATATAGTTTTATCTCCATAAATATAAAATTTTATAATATCTAAAAATATTTCTTTAATTAAAATTTAAAATAGAAATATAATTACGAAATGGGGTGGGTGTAAAGAATTAATTAAAAGAATAATCTATTTAAGTCTTTAATTTGAACATTACAAGAAAACAAGCAATAGATGGCAGGAAATAATCGTCATAAAAGGGATGCATGACAGACACTTCATCTGTCATTTACGTCACTGTTATTAATTTATGACAGATTATTTACAGTCACGAATTAACAATGGTATTTTATAGTCATATATCTGTCACGCAATATTTTAATGTGTAAAAATAATTAAATTAAAATTTGAATTTATTTAAAAATTCGCGCCAAATTTTTGAACTTTGGCGGGAAATTTTATTGCAATTGGTAAATTTTTTATTTAGTTTTGGCAGGATATTATGTTATCATTTGTAAATTTATTATTCATTTTTTGACGGGAAATTGTTTATGACAGACCATATGATGGGAATTTGCTGTCATAAAGTTAATTTTTTTTTAAAATGATTATAATTAATTTTTGTATTCATGTTTACAAATTTAATTAATTAATAAAAATAAGTATCATGAAAAAATAAAAATAATTAATATTAATTAAGAATTAATATTAATTAACATCCATTCATTCCAACAAGTTAATTTCAAAATAAATGCATCCAGTATCTAATATTCTCATCACTACCAATACATACATAAGCAACATCCCAAATGAAAAAAAAAAATTCATCCAGTTTAACTACAAGAGAGGCAACTCAAATTCCAGCCACCAAGCCAATACATATATCTTTCCACACCACTGGCATAACAGCAGCAAGCCAATACATCTTTCCACACCAACAAAAACCTCCAGCAGCAACACATCTTCTAACCACACTCCACTGCTATTGCAGCCACTCACCGAACAATACTCTAGATAAATCTATGAAATGAGAGTTATCATGGCACTTTTAAACTTAAATCAAGATTACTTAGAGAGTAAATGATGTGTTTTTATGCCATTTTTGTTACATTTTGAACAAACATTCAGTTTAGTTTAGTCTCAATAAGTTTTCCTTGATTTAGAGTAATTTGTGCTCAAATTGTGTGCATAATTGTAGGTTTCCAGAAGCTTATAATTCGTGGAAGGAAAGCTGATGCAATAGGCTGGCAAAGATGGAAAAGAACTTGGCTACAAAAGAATTGAAACAAATGTGGAACAATGATTCTAAGCATCAAGCCGTTCTTTGTCAGCAACCATTACTGTAGCAATCCTAGAACAATTCTGCACGGGATACTTGCAAAATTGGAATCTGCAGTTTCCTAATTTGACTCTTGCACGCTTTAGGTTTTTACTTGCCCTAATTTTCAGCTATAAAAAGGAAGGGCACACCATATGAGAGGCGGCAAAGAATTAAGATTGAGAAAATCAAGAGGAAAAGAAGGAAACAATTGGAATTCAAAGGAACCGAGTCTGTATCAATGAAGAAATCAGCAGAGTTATTTGGATTTAATCTTTATCATCTTCTACTTGTTCTTTTCTCTACTCTTTGGTTGGACCAATGTATTTCGTGACCATTAGTTTGATGTTTGTTTTTCTTTTTCAAATCATGAACTAAACTTGCTTGTAGTTGAGTGACAAACACTCGGAATGGGTCTTTAATTGTTCTTATGACTTACTGTAGCAACTAGTGTTAATCTGATGAAAAGCAGTCAGCCCATGAAGAAAGTTTGATCATTCAACGACCTCATTCTCAATTTATTCTTTTACGTCATTAGTTATTTTGTTATTGCAATTATTTGTTCTATTTCTTTTTAAGTATCACTTTAATAGCGACATCTTAAAGTTTATTCATCTTGAAATTGAGAGAAGCGTTGTTGCAATTGCTGTAGCATTTCTGGTAACATTAATCCTTGTGGAGAGGATTTTAAATACTCATCACTTATTACTTGTTGTGTAGACTTGCACATTGGCATCAATAATAATTGAGTTTAAAATTTATCAACAAGATTTTGGCGCCGTTGCCGGGATTAATTGTTTATCTTTAAAGTGTGAAATCAATTTCAACTGTGCCAATTTAATTTAAGTCATTTTTTTTATTGATAAATCAAGACTTGCATGAGCAAAAGACATATTTTTTTAATTTTAATTTGACCCTGTACTTGAAAGGATTGTAAGGAGATTGCGAAGGGAGGAAAGGAATTCAAACACTGCTTCAGAAATGGATAATTTGCAAGATGGGGGAAACTTGAATCCTTACAGGCCACTACAACCTGTCAATGTTCAAGAAGGGCAAAATGAACACGTTGATCAGAGACAACCAGGCAACAACAACATCATTTACATCGCAAATAACAGAGACAGGGCAATCAGAGATTATGCTGTGTTAACTCCTCAAGTTGTACACCCTAGGATAATCAGACCTGAAGTGGAAGCTGTAAACTTTGAACTGAAACCAGTGATGTTTCAAATGTTGTAAACAGTGGGTCAGTTTAACGGACTACCAAATAAAGATCCTCACCTTCATCTTAAGTTGTTTTTGGAAGTAAGTGATGCTTTTAAAATTGCTAGAGCAACACAAGATGCTTTGAGATTAAGACTTTTTCCTTATTCCTTATAAGATCGAGCAAGAGCATGGCTGAATTCTTTACCATCTAATTCCATTAGTACCTGGAATGATTTGGCTGATTAGTTCTTAATGAAATATTTTCCACCAACCAAGAATGCAAAATTACGGAATGAGATCACTTCTTTTCATCAACTTGAAGATGAGAGTTTGTATGAGGCTTGGGAAAGATTCAAAGAACTACTCAGAAGGTGTCCTCATCATGGAATTCCTTGTTGCATACAGTTGGAAACTTTTTATAATGGGTTGAATCCAAGTACAAGATTGATGGTTGATGCTTCAGCAAATGGAGCTTTGTTATCAAAATCTTATACCGAAGCTTATGAAATTTTGGAAAGAATTGCCAAGAATAGTTATTAGTGGTCGTCAACTAGACAGCCAGTAGTAAGAGGAGCAGCAGGGATACATAATATGGATGACATTATAGCTTTATCAGGACAAGTAACTTCATTGACTAACATGGTAAAGGCCATGAGATCTACTCGATGCTTGATAAAGCAAGTTCTTTGAACCTGTCCTGTGTGTACTGTGGTGAAAAGCATGAATTTGATAATTGTCCTAGAAATCCAGCATCAGTAAATTATATGTGTAGTTACAACCGACAACTTCAGAACAACCCGTACTCAAATACTTACAACCCTGGATGGAAGCAACACCCAAATTTCTCGTAGAGTAATCAGAATCAAACTGCTCCAGCATAGAATGGACAAAACAGAAATGCACAACCACTTGGGTTTCATCAGTAGAATCAGGGGCAAAAACATACTAGCCATAATCTTCTCATTTCACTAGAAACACTGATAAAGGAATACATTACAAAGAATGAAACAATTGTGCAGAGTCAAGCCGTATCTTTAAGAAATTTAGAAAACCAAGTTGGCCAGCTTGCCACAGTAATGAGTAACAGATCTCAAGGAAGTTTGCTCAGCAACACAGAAGATCCAAGACAAAAGGGAAAGGAACATTGTAAAGCCATTAACTTAAGATCTGGAAAGACTATTGATATTCCTGTTAATGTGACTAAAAAAAAGGGTGGAATTTAATTCTTCATAAGAAGCACCTTAGGAGGAGAATATATTGCAGCAATTCAATCATCAAGATACTGATATAAGTGGTCAAGTTGCAATAACTATAGAAGGGAATCAACCAATAAATGCTGAGAAAGAAGTTGTAACACCAGTGGCAACAACTTATAACAAACCAAATGAGCAGAGATTGTTACCTCCTGAAACTACTCAGCAAATGCAGTATCCACCTCCTTTTCCAAGAGATTCTAGAAATAAAAACAGGATAAGCAGTTTGGTAAATTCTTAGAAATACTGAAGCAATTACACATTAACATCCCTTTTGTGGAGGAGTTAGAGCAAATGCCTAATTATATGAAATTTCTAAAAGATATTTTGGCAAGAAAGAGGAGATTGGGAGAATTTGAAACAATTGTTTTAACACAGAAAAATAGTCACATGCTCCAAAGTAAGATACCTCAAAAATTGAAAGATTTTGGAAGCTTCACAATACCATATTCCATTGGAACTAGGTATCATGGCAGAGCAATTTGTGATTTAGGAGCCAGTATTAATCTGATGCCATTATCTGTATTTAAGCATTTGGGAGTAGGAGAATGCTGACCAACAATAGTCACTCTGCAATTAGCTGGCAGATCCCATGCATATCCTGAAGGAAAAATTGAGGATGTATTGGTCAAGGTTGACAAATTCATCTTTGCTATGGAATTTATTGTTTTAGACTTCGAAGCTGAAAAGAATGTACCTATTATACTTAGAAGACCTTTCATAACAACCAGGAAAACTCTGATTGATGTGCAGAAATGAGAGCTCACAATAAGGGTGAATGACCAACAAGTCATTTTCAATGTGTTAGAAGCTATAAAGAACCCTAATGAAGCAGAAGACTAGAGTTTCCTGAGTATTGTAGATTTTGTTGTAACAGACAAAATCAATAGTTGTAACAGTAATGGAATCAGCCTAAGCTTTGAAGAAAAAGATGTTGAAGCTAACCAGATAAACTGGATGGGAGAAAAGCAAATTGATGGACATAACAGAAGCTAACCAGAGAAGGAAGTAAAAACAACTTTACCATCCATTGAATCACCCTCTAGTCTTGAATCGAAATTGTTACCATCACATTTGGAATATGCTTATCTTGGTTAAAATAACACACTTCCTGTAATCATTTCATCTACTTTGGATGCAGGTTTGGAATAGAGTTTGGTAAATGTGCTTAGAAAATACAGAAAAGCAATTGGATGGACTATGGCAGACATTAAAGGGATCAACCCATCTATATGCATGCATAAAATTTTGTTAGAAGACTACTACAGCAACTCAATGGAGCAACAGAAAAGGCTCAACCCCATTATGAAGGAAGTTGTGAAGAAGGAAATCATCAAATGGTTAGATGCTGGAATTATATACCTAATATCAGATAGTTCATGGGTAAGCTCAGTTCAATGTGTTTCAAAGAAAGGAGGAATAATAGCAATAGTAAATGAAAAGAATGAAATTATTCACATAAGGACAGTGACTGGTTGGAGGGTATGTATGGATTATAGGAAGCTCAACAAGGCCACTCGAAAGGATCACTTCCCACTTCCATTCGTAGATCAGATGTTGGGCAGACTTGCTGGAAAACAGTACTATTACTTCTTAGATGGGTATTCAGGCTACAATCAAATTGCTATAGCCCCAGAGGACCAAGAAAAGACTACCTTTACATGCCCATATGGAACTTTTGCCTTCAGAAATATGCCTTTTGGTTTGTGCAATGCTCCAGCAACTTTTCAGAGATGTATGATGTCTATTTTCTCTAATATGGTAGAGAGAACATTGGATGTTTTCATGGATGATTTCTCAGTTTTGGAGAGACATATACTGATTGTTTACACAACTTGGAAGAAGTTCTTAAAAGATGTGAGATGACCAACCTAGTACTCAATTAGGAAAAATGCCATTTCATGGTACAAGAGGGCATAGTATTGGGTCATAAGGTGTCTAAGAATGGTATCAAGGTAGACAATGCAAAAAGAGAAGTGCTAGATAACCTGCCACCTCCTACTTCAATCAAGGGAATTAGGAGTTTTTTGAGCCATGCTGGGTTTTACAGAAGATTCATTAAAGACTTTTCTAACGTTGCCAACCATTACGCTCATTACTGGAGCATGATAAGCCTTTTCATTTTGATAAAGACTGCCTTCAAGCCTTTGAAGAGTTAAAGAAAGCCTTGATCACTGTACCAATGGTTATATTACCAGATTGGATTATACCCTTCAAACTGATGTGTGATGCCAGTGACCATTCCATTGGGGCAGTACTAGGACAGAGGAAGGATAAGATTTTTCGCTCCATATACTATGCAAGCAAAATTCTTACTCCAACTCAGAATAATTACACCACTACAGAGAAAGAGTTGCTAGCAGTAGTATTTGCTTTCGACAAATTCAGAGCTTATTTGGTAGGTACTAAAGTGACTGTGTACATAGACCATGCAGCCATCAGTACTTGATCTCAAAGAAAGATGCTAAGCTAAGATTAATAAGATGGATCTTGCTGCTTCAAGAGTTTGATTTGGAAATTACAGATAGAAAGGGAACTGAGAATTAGGTAGCAAACCACCTTTCGAGGTTAGAAGCAGACATAAGCACATTGACAAGAAAGGACATCACTGAAACTTTTCCTGATGAACAGCTGTTAGAAGTACAACAAGCACAGATGCTGTAGCAATTAGAACCTCCATGGTATGCAGATTTTGCTAATTACTTAGTAAGTGGTTTGCTACCACCTGAGTTGACTTACCAGCAGAGAAAGAAATTTCTTCATGATGTTAGAAGATACCAATGGGATGAACCATATTTGTATAAGTTATGCCCAGATCAGCTAATTCAAAGATGTGTTTCAGAGGAAGAAATTCCTCACATACTGGAATCATGTCATGCTGTAGCATATGGAGGACACTTTGGGGGTCACAAAACAGTTGCTAAGGTTCTGCAATCAGGTTATTATTGGCCTCTATTTTTAAAGATGCTTATGCATTTGCTAAATGTTGTGACAGGTGTCAAATGACAGGAAACATTACTCAAAGACATGAAATGCCATTGACGAATATTCTGGAAGTTGAAATCTTTGATGCATGGGGAATAGATTTCATGGGTCCTTTTCCACCATCCTTCGGAGACTTATATATACTTGTTGCTGTGGATTATATCTCCAAATGGGTCGAAGCTGTTGCATTGGCCACCAATGATTTTAAAGTAGTAGTGAACTTTCTTCAGAAAAATATTTTTTCCAGATTTGGCACTCCAAGAGCAATTATTAGTGATGAGGGTACTCATTTCTGTAACAAAGTATTTGCTACAGCTATGATAAAATATGGAGTCAGACATAAGGTAGCAACAGCATACCACCCATAATCCAATGGCGAAGCAGCAGTGCCTAATACAGAGATTAAGAAACTCTTACAAAAAGTGGTGAATTCATGAAGAAAGGATTGGTCCTTGTGATTACATGACTCCTTATGGGCCCATAGAACAGTATACAAAACACCACTTGACATGTCTCCCTACCGAATGGTGTATGGGAAAGCTTGTCACTTACTAATTGAGCTTGAGCATAAAGTATATTGGGCACTGAAACAATTGAATTGAGATATAAATGCTGCAGTAGAACAAATGAAGCTTTACTTATCTGAGCATGATGAATTATGTATGTTCTCATATAAAAATGCAAGAATCTATAAAGAGAGCACAAAGCAATGGTATGACAAACGGCTTCAACACCCTCTATGGGTCGAGGATAGGCTTCCCATCTAGTTTTCTTATAAACTAGCAAACAGGGTCGTTTATAGTCAGATTCCCGAGACTGTATCGTGCATGCTCTTTCTGGAATGTTGGCCATAACTGGAGAATCGCTCCTTGTACATATCCACTCGGATGCGTTTCAAGAGACAAAAGGATATCATCCAATGACTCCTTATTCAAGCCATTCCTAATGAATTGAATCTTATCTTCTCTGTTATCAGACACCATTCCTAAAGAACATCGTTTTTTTATCGTATATCATTCTGTCACACTTATGACAAGCAACAAAAATTCTTCAAGCTCTTCGCTTTCTTGTGTAATTTCCTTTACCGCAACCAGGCATGTATGTAATAAATTTAGGAGGTAACTGACCTGCCAAGCGTACTTTGGCCTCGATCAACCAGCGAATATCAGCAGGTATGTTATTCCTCATGAGCAATCGCATGCGTTCAGACCAAGCTTTATAGATTGTAAGGAGGGCATTCTGAGGAAGTGAAGGGAATCGATTGTGAAGCTTTGCCAAGATCTCATTTCTGTCCATACTTTCGCCTTAGAAGATCAGTAATTATGGGAAACTGAAGTAACCGACTTGATTGTCACGGAGTACCGTTATCCGCCACTTGACCGGGGTGACAAAATAAAACACACAAACAGAGTAACAAACAAAAACACATAAAGAAAATCACAATCGTCCTCTTATTGAATTTACCTCAAGCTCTAACTGGATGTTGTAGACACTTCTCTCAATATCTCTGAGTTGGCTTTCTAAATCCTCAATGTGGGATATTAACTTTGGTGGTTGTAGCTTCCAAATACGATGTGTTTTACAAAATCGTATCTGGCCTCTGAGATGAGATTGGACACGTTGAAGTCGTCTAAGGATGTTCAAGAGGATCTATCGCATGATTAAAAGTGATAAAAGAAAACTTAATGGTTAAACAAACACACTTATGCACAAACAATTTCAATTAGCAGAAGAATAGTAAAAAGAAAGAAAAAAAATCAAATCACTGAAAAGACAGAAAAATCTCAATTCAAATGTGGTGGGTCACTCAAATTTATTTCGGTGTCCTCTCCATGTGGTTGGTACTCTAGATATGGCTTTAATCTTTGACCATTAACTTTAAACGTGACACTATTCTTTGGGTCCTTAATTTCAATTGCCCCATGTGGAAAAACAGTATGAACAATAAAGGGGCCAGACCATCGAGAACGTAGCTTACTTGGGAATAGGTGCAAATAAGAATTGAATAAAAGTACTTTCTGACCCGGAGTGAAAGATTTTCTCATAATCTGCTTATCATGAAAGACTTTCATTCGCTGCTTGTAAACCTTGACATTTTCGTATGCATCATTACCAATTTCTTCAAGTTCTGCCAGTTGTAATTGTCTTTCTAAGCCAGCTTGCTGCATGTCAAAATTGAATTTCTTGATGCCCAGTACGCATGATGCTCGAGTTCCACAGGTAGGTGGCAAGCTTTTCCATACACTAGCCTGTAAGGAGACATCCCAATTGAGGTCTTGAACGCCGTTCTATATGCCCATAACGCGTCATCAAGTCTTAATGACCAATCTTTTCTGTCTGACCTTACCGTTTTTTCTAATATGTGCTTTCTTTCTCGATTGGAGATCTCAACTTGGCCACTGGTTTGCGGATGATACGGGGTTGCCACTTTATGAGTGATAGAGTACTTTGTCAAAAGTGCTTTGAATGATTTGTTGCAAAAGTGGGTACCACCATCACTGATTATCGCTCGAGGGAATCCAAAGCGTGAAACAATGTTGCTTCTCAAAAACTCTATCACCACTTTATGATCATTGGTTCTGCATGGAATTGCCTCTACCCATTTTGATACATAGTCAACAGCAACCAATATGTATTGATGGCCAAAAGAAGCGGGAAAGGGTCCCATGAAGTCGATGCCCCACACATCAAAAATCTCAACCACTAAAATTGGATTTAGTGGCATCATGTTCCTTCGTGTAATGCTCCCCATTTGTTGACACCTATCACATGAAGAGCAAAAGGTGTAAGCATCTCGAAATATAGTTGGCCAATAAAAACCACATTTTAGAATTTTTGTCGCTGTTTTCTTAGCGCTGAAATGGCCTCCGCAAGCTTGTTCATGGCAGAACGAAAGGATGTTCTGAAATTCATTTTGTGGGACACATCGCCTAATAATTTGATCTGCACAATACTTGAACAGATAGGGGTCATCCTAGAAAAAATTCTTGATTTCTACAAAAAATTTAGCCTTGTCCTGCTTGGCCCAATGCTCTGGAAGTTTACCTGTAACAAGATAATTAACGATATCAGCATACCAAGGTAATACTTCCACACTCATTAATTGCTCATCCAGAAATGACTCATTCAATATTAAAGGTTCTGTTATTGTGTCAAAATAGAGACGAGAGAGATGGTCAGCCACAACATTTTCTGTCCCTTTCTTTTCTTTGAATTCCAAGTTAAACTCTTGCAAAAGCAACACCCAACAAATTAATCTAGTTTTTGCATCTTTCTTTGTAATGAGAAATTCAAGAGCAGCATGATCTGCCAATACAATTATTTGACAACCAATAAGATAAGATCGAAACTTCTCTAATGCAAACACTACTGCTAGCACTTCTTTTTCAGTAGTTGAATAGTTCAATTGTGCATCGTTCAATGTCATACTAGCATAGTAAATAACATGAGGAATTCGATCCACTATTTGTCCTAATACTGCTCCTACTGCAAAATCAGATTCATCACACATGAGCTCGAATGGTAAGCTCCAGTTTGGTGGCTGAATGATGGGTGATGACGTCAACAATCGCTTTAACTTTTCAAATGCTACAAGACATGAATCATCAAAGACAAAATGTACATCCTTAGTAAGTATATTGCATAAGGGTCTAGAAACTTTGCTAAAATCCTTAATGAAACGTCTATAAAAACCAGCGTGCCCAAGGAAAGATCATACTTCTCTGACTATTTTAGATAGAGGAAGATTGGAAATGAGATCTACCTTGGCTTTGTCAACCTCAATACCTTTGCATGAAATGATGTGACCGAGAACTATACCTTGTTTTACCATAAAATGGCACTTCTCCCAATTTAAGACCAAATTTTTCTCTATACATCTCTGCAGAACTTTTGTCAAATGATGTAAATATTGATCAAATGAATCTCCAAAAATAGAAAAATCATCCATAAAGACCTCAAGAAATCGTTCAACCATATCAGAAAAAATGCGTAACATACAACGTTGAAATGTAGCAGATGCATTACATAATCGAAATGGCATTCTTCTATATGCAAAAGTGCCAAAAGGGCAAGTGAAAGTGGTTTTCTCTTGATCTTTTGGTGCTATAGGAATCTGATTGAATTCTGAGTAGCCATCTAGAAACAATAAAATTTATGGCCTGCTAATCTATCAAGCATTTGATCAATAAATGGTAAAGAAAAATGGAATTTATGTGTGACAGAATTTAACTTTATATAATCAATGCATACACGCCATCCTGTAGTCACTCTAGTGGGTATCAATTCATTATCAGCATTGGTAACTACTGTAACTCCTGACTTTTTAGGGACCACTTGCACAGGATTGACCCATGAACTATCAGAAATGGGGTAAATGATACCTCCGTCTAATAGTTTAAGGACTTCTGTTCTAACAACTTCTTTCATGTTAGGATTTAACTGACGTTGCATTTCCTTAATAGATTTAGCATTTTCATCAAGATGAATGTAATGCATGCAGTCTGCTGGGTTTATACCTTTTATGTCTGCTATGGTCCATCCTAATGCTTGTTTATGCTCTTTTAAAACATCCAACAACTTACCTTTTTGTTCGTTATTTAGGGATGATGAGATGATTACTGGTAGAGTGCTTTTTTCTCCCAAGAACGCATATTTCAAAGTGTTGGGTAATGGTTTGGCTCGATTTTCGGTGGTGATTCTGATAATGGGATGATTTTCTTCTCTGATGGTGCTAGTTGTTCAACTCTTGACTTCCATTTATTAGTGTCCATGGATGGTGCTGAGTCAAGTAGGGCGTTGACCTCATCGACTGATCTGTCAACATCAAAATCCAAACCAAAGTGAGTTAAACATGTTTATAAAGGGTCATCACTAAGGTTTGAAAGAAAAGTATCATTAACTAATGCTTCAATTAAATCCACATCAACAATTCCATCATCTGTATTGTGAGGTTGTTTGGCAATGTTGAAGATGTTGAGCTCAATGGTCATATTGCCAAAGGACAACTGCATATTTTCGGTTCTGCATTGAATGTGAGCATCGGCAGTTGCCAAGAATGGTCGGCCTAGGATAATGGGGATGTGCTTCCTTGAATTCTGTATTGGTTGAGTGTCAATTACAATGAAATCAACAGGAAAATAAAACTTGTCTACCTGGATAAGCACGTCTTCCATAATACCATGAGGTATTTTCGTGGATCGATCTACAAGCTGTAACACCATTGGAGTTGGGTGTAATTCTCCCAATCCAAGTTTCACAAATACTGAGTAAGGCAAAAGATTAACACTAGCTCCTAAATCCAATAAAGCATTCTCAATTGTGTGGTTCTCTATACTACATGAGATAGTGGGGGAGCCTGGGTCTTTACATTTTAGAGGAATTTTGTGTTGGAGTATGGAACTTACATTTTCTGTTAAAAAAGCCTTTTTATGAACATGAATGTTTCTCTTTTTAGTACAAAGGTCTTTAAGAAACTTGGCATAAGATGAAACTTGTTTTATTGCATCAAGTAAAGGGATGCTAACATTTACCTGTTTGAAGATCTCAAAAATCTCACCTGTGGATTTTTCCTTCTTTCCTTTAGTTAACCTCTGAGGAAATAGAGTTTTAGAAACGTATTCTCGTAGGTTGGTTTCTTCTTTCTCTTCCGGTGGTGAGTCTTCAACATTCATAGGTACAATTTGAGTTGATTTTGTCATTGGTATCTCCATTTTGTTGTCGACTTCTTTTCCTTTTTGTAAGGTCATGACGGCTTTGACCTCTCCATGCTGTTGTGGTGAACTGATACTTGCTTCATGTACTCCTTTAGGATTAGGCATTGGTTGACTTGGAAATTTACTTTTCTCAACAGTCATTGCCAAAGTTTGAACTGACGAAGCAAGTTGTCCCACCATCTTCTGGAGGCTTGAAACTGATTGGGCTTGTGAGTTGAAGCCTGCCCTCATCTCATTCCGTAGTCCATCAATGGTGCGGTTCTATTGCTCGATTGTAGATTGAGTAACATTCTTGAAATTCTGGAATGAATCCTCCCATGGTCTGGGTTGAGAGTAGTTCTGGTTCTGATAGGTTGAGAGGCTTGAGGAACTTGAGGAATTGGTTGCATTGGTGGAGCTGAAGCTGCTGGTCCATTCTGTTGGAATCCTTGAGACCATGAAAAATTAGAGTGGTCTCTCCATCCAGGATTATATGTGTTGGAGTATGGGTTGTAATTCATGTGGCTCTATTGATTTAGCAGTCGTCAACGATGCTATTTGTCGAGAAAGGCCTTCAACCATCTCTTTGACTTCTTTGATTCCCGAACCGGACTCGCTAATGTGAACCTCATTCACTCCTTTAATTCTTTTAGTATTTCTGAGAGATCGATTCCGTTGTTGGGAATTATCTGTTTGTCGCTGGAAGAAATCTCAAATCTCTGATGCTCTTTTTGATATTAGCTCTCCTCCACTTGTTGCCATTAGCCATTCTTCCACATTTGGCAATAATCCTTCCAAGAAGTATTGGTATGGGTGCCATTTTTCGTACCCATGATGTGGACACTTCAAAAGTAGCAAATTGAATCGCTCCCATACTTCGAAAAACTGCTCATCTTCTCTCTGGGTGAACTCTGAAATTTCCCTACGAATAGCATTGGTTTTATGTACTGGGAAATATTTATTTAAAAATTTTATTACCATTTGTTCCCATGTTGTAATGCTATTACCAGGTAATGTATTGAACCATGAACGAGCTCTATCCTCTAAAGAAAATGGAAATAGTCTAAGTTTAAAATCATCTTCTGAAAAATTTTCATATTTAAAAGTTTGACAAATTGTATGAAAATCATTCAGATGATTATATGGGTCCTCATTTTCTAAGCCATAGAATGTTGGGAGAAAATTTAGCACGCTAGGTTTTAACTCAAAACTCCTATCAGCTACATTTGGGTATCGTATGCAAGATGTGCTCAAGTTAGCTAAAGGACTGAAGTAGTCCTTAAATGGCCTCTCTTGTGGTTCTGGTTGTTGCATATCCATTTCAATTTTATCTTTAAGTGCAATGTGTTTGTGTGTGCGAAGTGTTCTTTCTAATTCAAGGTCTATAGGTTCAAGATTAGGTAATAATGACCTACGACCATGCATGCAAAGAGAATAAAATTGAGAACAAAATAAATAAAAATAAAGAAGAAGGAGAAATTATGATACTAACCTTATTGCGCTGTTACAACCTTACTATAAAAACACACTAAAAAAAAACGTGAAATTAACTAAAATTAAAATAAATTAACAAGATAAATGAAAAATTATAAAGAAAAAATAACTTGAGAATTAAATTACAAAAATTTAAAGAAGAGAAAAATAAATTCTTATCTAAAAATGTAGATTCGCTTTTTTTTTTAATCAAGAAAAAAATTACAAGGAAACAACTAAAATAATAATAATAATAATAATAATAATAATAATAAAATTATTTACAAAAAATTAATTCTACAAATTAAAATACTTACCTCCCCGGCAACGGCGCCAAAAACTTGTTGTGTAAATTTTGTTGAACTAGCAAGCGCACGAATCTATTGTAGAATAGATCAATGGTGTTGAGTGTCGATCCAACGAGAAGGTAGATTTTAATTATATGTAGAATTAACTATGTAAATGGGTGGTTGGATTTGTGTTGAAGTGATTTAGATTATGCAGGAATTTAAATTGGATTGGCATAAATAATCAAATTGGAAACTATTGAGATAAAGCACTTGGGTATCTGGATCCGTATCAACATGCACCATGGGCTAAACAATCTTTATTAATACCAATTAAATCATGAGGGGGGAATCCATACCTCATAAACCACGCTCCAATCAATATGGTGCTAAGAGCTTATCGTGCCAAATAATAATAACCTTATACTAGGGTGCCGGTAAAACCAGGGCAGTAGCTAGACAAGATTATTATTATTTTTCGACGAAAAGTCAAAACCTCCACAGAAATTAGAGGGGCAGAGAAAATAAATTTACCAAATAAAGCCCATGACATATGTTGAGACTTCACCTTCAACCCAAGCTTGAAAGAAAATTAGCCACTCATAATTGAACTAAAGGTAAAATGAGAATTTATTAATACGTAGAAAATATAAGATGGAGAAGAAATTATAGAAAACTGAGCTCAAAAATGGATTCAGGGGTATCAAATTAGGGGGGAGAGGCCCCCTTCCTATAGATACATTGAGTAAATCATGGCCATTGGATTAAAAACAGTTTGGACGCACAGGATTGCGTCACGTCATCAGTCAACAGTACGCGATTTGACCACGGGTTTGACCACGCGGTTTGAATAGTAACACGGTTTGCACACGGTTTGAACAGTAACGCGGTATGAACAATGTCGTGAACAGTACTCATGAACAGTACCATACATGTGAATAGTGTCGTACATGTGAACAGTGCCATTTTTCCTTTTATGCTCCTCTTAAGATTTTCGATTGTCCTGAGTTTAAAAGTGACGTCCGTTTTGCTATCCGATATCTCGTTCACTGTGAAATGATCATGATGCCCCTAAAATACATAAAATACTTAATTAAAACAAAACACTCATAATTAAATAACAAGGGACTTAAATAAATAAAATTAGAGATGTTAGTAAAACTTGAAGTACAAAATGACGATTTTCTCCTTTATAAATATACACTTTCGAACACTCAACACTTTACTTCTTATTTTATTCTTAATTGTGTTATTTTCATCGTTAGTTATCTTTCAATTCTTTTTTTTTTTTGCATTGCTTAACTTTTATTTGTAGTCTTTAAAAAATTGGTTTTCTCTTTTTGTTGGATTGGCATTAATTATTTTTGAAATTCTCAAGAGCCATGTAGGTGACAAATAGATTCCATATTAACAATTGGTGCTGTATTGTTCACAGAATACAGCAGCAAGCCATGTGTCAGTGACTATTGAAGAAAGAGATGTAACCGTTGCTGGAGCAAACAATGGGGTGTTGCAGCAGTAAATATTACTGTTATAGTGACTTAACGATTGAATTTCACTTACCGTTGGAGACAATATTTGACAGATTAAGGAATGGATTTGGATCTAAATTAAAGAGGACAATTTCTGAAATTAATGCACAGATTTCTCTTGCGTATTTTTCCAAGATATGTTTAAGGAATTTAAAATATATTCTTCCTTATTTTATCTCTCTTTATCAGATTTCCTTTTACAAGTTTACCTATATAAGAGAGTTATTGTGCTTAGTGACACCTTGCCCTACTCTTCTTCTCCCTCGCAAGCATAACCCTATTACTTCTTCACTCTTTCTTTGTGTTTTACCATCAGGCATATTACCATCTAATTCTTACTTCTGTAGCAATGCCAAGATACAAAAAAATAGCCAGCCGACTAAAGGACCCTTCACACTTCTAAGGCTACCATGCAGAGGAGAAATATGAAGAATTCATCGAACCGCGCAAACTTTTGGAGGAAAAGGGGTTCCAGTTTCCAGAGCAACCTACAGGAATTGTGCAATCCCTCTATAATGCTGTAGCAAAGTGCGGTTGGCTTGAGTTTTGTAACCACCCATAAGACCCTGTGCTGCCACTGGTGAAAGAATTTTACGCTAATTTATTGGGACCTGGAAAGCGTAATATTTGGGTAAGAAATTCTCTTGTGCCGTTAGACTCTTAAGTCATCAATGCTTTCTATAATTTACCCTCTGAAGTCAATTGTGAGTATACCAAGTTGCTTCACAAACAAACCCATCGAATATGGAACATAATTTTCATAACCCTTACTGTAAAAGGTGCATCCTGGGCTAATGAAGAGGGGCGTGTGGTTAATAGGATAGATCTAAAACCCATAGCCAAGGTGTGGGTGAAATTCTTAAAATTCTGATTAATGCCAACTATACACACCACCACTGTTTCACAAGAGAGGTTAATACTGTTATATGTCATTATTCGAGGGCTACCTATAGATGTGCACATCATCATAGAAAAAGAAATTAGGGAGTGTGCTATGAAACAGAGCAAAGCAACTGCCTCACTATTTCCTTCCCTTATCACAAGCATATGCATGGTGTCAGGAATCCACATTACTGCCCAAAATGATCGTGTTAAGAATGATGGTGCTCTCACTGTATGCACTATTGAGCGCATTGCTGGTGAGACGGTTATAATCCCACCTGAACTAGCTGTTGTAGCAGAAATCTAAAAAATTGTTGGCTTGTAAAGAAGGCTCCAAGAATTAAATGCAAATATCATTCAGAGTGTTGCTACCCAAGAAAAGGAAAATAATAAGTTTTGAAGTTATCTACAACATTTGGAGGACCACCTCCATCAGTTTGCTATATACATAAAAAGCACAAACACACAATTTCCTTGACTCATTGCTGCAGTAATTCAATTTTGGTGCGTCCACTACAGAAGTTCCAACAGACGTCAGTAAAGAAGATGCTCACTAAGATGAAGCAGAATAATCTATAGTAGAACCACAAGCAGAAGTAGATTTCGATGTTGATGACCACTTAGATTATCCTGCAGATGAGGATATTCAGTCTACAACTGACAGTTCCCCAATTGAGGAGGAAGATGAACCTACAGCGGAGCCTCCCATATCAATCCCTTCACATAAAGACCATGCACATTCTTGATATCATTGCTGCAATCACGGGTGAGGGGTCTACTGCAGAAAAAGAAACGCCAGCTACCTCATAACAAACTCCCAGTAAATCCTTTATCTCTAGTCCTAAGGGGTCCAACAAGTGAAAAAGAGGAGCTTCTGCTTCAACCACTCCAGCATCAAAGAAGACCTGATCTATTCCTACCCAGAAAGCTGCACCCACTGCAACACCCCCACCAAGCCATCCCCAAGAAAGAAAAAGACAATGACGGTGTCAGTACCATTGGACTCTCCAAAGGCTCGTCTGAGGAGTGCCTCCAAGCAGCAATGATTTTGTTACGACCAGTTGCATTAATGTTTCCAGCAACAGGGGAGTATTTCTTTGCTTCTAGTCTGTTTTACTTTGTTCTGCAACACTTTTAGTTCATTTAGTTTTACTTTTCTGATTCATTGTGCATATCATTTTCTTTAGTTTAAGCATGTTTATTTTGAGTCTTCTTTTATGTGTTTGTAAGGACACAACACCTCTCAAGTTTGGAGGGGGGTTGTGTTTCTGAGTGCATGTGTTTATCCTTATGTTGTGTGTTAGGTAAAGCTCTGTTATCTAGTATTTGTGTTTGGATTTGAAAGCCTAATGAAGATAAATTGAGTATTATTCAGCATTTATGAGAATGCCAAGTAGAGATAGTTTATAGATGAAGGTTGAAATTTTATCCCGACACTTATAACACAGTTCGAGTTTATTTGTAAATTTTGCTCCCCTATATGTGAATTTATTTGTGTTCTGCCTTTGAATTATATATGTCTGTGTAATGTTGTAGCATCTCTGGCATTTGATCAAAGTGGCACACACACACTTTGGACATAATGAAGCCTAAGTCTAAAACTTGAACTGCTATAGCTATTATGCATGATTAAGAGTGTGATCTGAGGGTAAGGAATCCTTACAAATTTGATGACAGAGCTCAGTTAATTGTTGCATGCTTGTGTGATTGAAGTGTTAGTGTTGTTGTCATTACTTGAGAACAAGTAATGGTTTTTATTTGGGGGTGTGATAACTTTATGAAATGAGAGTTATCATGGCACCTTTAGACTTAAATCAAGATTACTTAGAGAGTAAATAATGTGTTTTTATTGAACAAACATTCATTTTAGTTTCGTCTCAATAAGTTTTGCTTGATTTAGAGTAATTTGTGCTCAAATTGTGTGCATAATTGTAGGTTTCCAGAAGCTTATAATTCATTGAAGGAATGCTGATCACTTTAATAGCGACATCTTAAAGTTTATTCATCTTGAAATTGAAAGAAGTGCTATTGCAATTACTGTAGCATTTCTGGTAACATTAATCCTTGTGGAGACAATCTTAAATACTCATCACTTATTACTTGTTGTGTACACTTGCACATTGGCATCAATAGTAATTGAGTTTAAAATTTATCAACAACTCCCAACACACATTTAGCAGTAACCCAGATTCTTCCAACCCAACCCAAACCCAGCAAACCAATCTATTCGGAATCAATCAAAATATCCAATGTTATCGAATGCAAAACATGTACACTACAATTGTTAATACTAACCATTATAATTTGACACTATAACTTTAATTTCAATAAATTTTTACAACTAATATTTATAGTTTCATACTATTACTCAACCATTTTGTTGATGCAACAAGGGTGTCGGAAAAATGGTTAGCCCACTCCAAATAAACCTCATCTAATTCATCCTGAGTGTATACTTTCTTTCTATTAAACTGTTAATCACAAGATTAGTAAGAGGTCAAACTTAAAAAATAATGTCACGTATATGGAATAAAAGAAAGTTAAAGAA
The DNA here is from genome assembly GCA_030444775.1 of Atalantia buxifolia. Classification (NCBI taxonomy): domain Eukaryota; kingdom Viridiplantae; phylum Streptophyta; class Magnoliopsida; order Sapindales; family Rutaceae; genus Atalantia; species Atalantia buxifolia. Next base: position 20,002,373 of record CM059831.1, on the reverse strand, counting down.
ATGTCATCATCAACTTACATTGTTCATTAACAAACTAACATCTGCTATTATTTCCTTCATGTATCTTAACACATGATAGCCACACTCCAATTTTGCGATATTTTTTTTCGAAACCTATTCATGCCACAAAAAAAAAAAAACTTACAAAATCTCATCCATTTTAGTTATGTAATCGATAGGCACATATAATTTATGTAGGGTTACTTTTTTTTACCTTCACAATTCTCATCTTAGAATTATAATTGTATTTTTCCTTATTATCCTCTGCTGTGAAGAGTGTCATGGTGCTATTAAAAAAAAAGCAAAGTGTTATCTCTTAATTATATTGAAAAAACTTAAAATATCAATTGCATGAACTGATTGGCATACATACATTTTAAGGAGCTACTCTAAATCAGTATCAGGACTATATTATATAGGATTTATATAAAACACTTCTTTTTTCACCACGTCAAACACAACTAAAACCCAATGGTACTTACAATAGGAGAAGGCAGTTGGAAAAAGTTGGAAAAAAAGCAGAAAACAAAACCATGAATTAACAAACAGTTGTAAAAGTAATATAAATTCAGAAACAACTGTAAGAGTTTTAAATAAAAATTAAAACTTACGAAGGCTTGTATGGCAAGAGAATGAGTTGTCCATTTTTGGCTTTTTTCAAGCGGTCGTGGATATGCTCAACTTTCTTTGAGCGAAATTTTTCTGTAACCTTTGAATTTATTAGGCAAACTAAACTTGGACACATGAATCCAAATGGTTTTATTCCTTTTCTAGTTGGTAGAATGGTGGAATCCAACTTCCTGAATAGAAAATCAGTGCATCAATAAAAAAAGTATACTAATTTCATATAAAATAGTATAAATAAAATTCATTAAACCACTTACGCTATATATACTTGAACATTTACTCTTAGTGCTTACATTGACAACAGTTCATTGCAATCTTTCTTCCCAATATAAGCACAAACATGTCTTTGGAATACATTATCATCAATTATATATGTTAGAACACTATCATTTTCATCAGGCAGGTATTTCTCACACAATTTACCAAATAGCTACCGCATAGGATGACTGTTCTGGTGCTTGAATACTGCTCTCCTTGTGTTTCTTATAGGTTGCACTACAACTTTTTTGGCTCTATCCTTTTTCAAAAGTGGCTTTTTTGTTTGCCTATCAGGATGCCTCTCCTCCGTACCATTAGTTGTATCATCAATGGAGTCAAAACCCAATTGCATTTTATTACTTCCAACTATTTTCCTCTCATCATTTGCATAATCCTTTGGGATTGAAGGATTAAGTCTTGGACTTTTCCTCAAAATGGCAGCAGTAATGTTTTTTGGTGGCTTGCCCAAATCATCAGGCTTCTGTGGATGTTAATGATATCAAATTGTTAGTAAACAATTAGCTAAGAAAAAAAGAAATCACACATACAAAGACAAAAACAGCTTAAATACAGTTAATTTTATTAACTAACCTTATGCACATCTCCTTCATTGCCTTCATTTTTTGTTGACTTCACCAGAATGGCAACAAATGACATTTGGCTTTGGTGGCTTGCCCAAATTATCTACCTCCTATGAAGATTAATTATATGAAATAGTAAGTATATGAAACTAGATTGAATAGTAAATATACAAGGCAATAAATCATAATCTAGGAAAAATACAACTATTTATTATGAATAAACTAACCTTATGTGCATCTCTTTCACTGTCATCATTTTTTACTGACTTCATCGGAATGGCAGCAGTTGTGTTTTATGGTGGCTCTTCTTTCTTCTGAACTTCTTCCTTGTTTCTTAGTGTTGATACTTTAGGATGTTCGTCCCTTTGACCAAACATCTATTTCTTCTTTTTCACAGCTGACTTACTAGAACAGATTTCCACAAACGCTCTTTTGTCTCCAGTGGAACCTTATGCTAGTCGGAATAGAGAATTGAAACTGATGTACGAGCGAATACCCCAATAAACGAAGCCAACTCAGTTGCTTCATCACTTGCTGGAACGCCCATTTCATTGTATTGTACTACAATCTTTTCCTTCTTTATATTAAGTCTTTTATTTTGCCTAACTCCCATATTTACACCTCTCCTAGAGTTACTGCTTTCAGGAACAACAACATCAGGAGGAACGAAATAAACACCATCCATCTCAGCACCATCAAAATCACCTTTATCCAAATCAGCACCATCATTATCACCTCTATCAAACTCAACACCATCCATCTCAGCACCATCAAAATGGGCCTTGTTTTCTGCATCTGCTAAATTAGTATTATTGGCAAATAAGTTGTCATATTTGTCTTCCAAATAAGCTTCTTGCTCAGAAGCAACATCAACCACTACATGTTTTCCCTTAGCTATATTACTGCATCTGAAATAGATAAATTAAATCGTATTAGTTAACTAATAATATAAAACTATATAACAATCAATCAGATGCAAGAATAAAAAGCCAACATATAATTCGTTATCATATTAGTTTGGAATAAACACTTACTGTAAAACAGTTAACCAATTGGTAACCCATATTCCCTCTTTGCTATTTCGTGCACAGATTGGTCGGTCTAGAAATTCTCTGTTGAAGGGAGGATATTCTGTTACATTATTGACCTCATCTTCATTTATTTGATTAGGATTACTTTTACTAGGCATATGACAGACAATAGACCACTTTGTTTAAATCTGATCGTTTACATAAAATACTTGTTTGGCTTGAGAAGTCAATATAAATGGATCAGATTTATATCCTAATCGGTTTAAGTCTACTAAGATGAATCCAAGCTCATCCTTCTTGACGCAACTACTTTGAACCCAATCACACTTCAACACAAGGAATTTCAACAAATGATAGTCAAATACCCAAATTTCATCCATAACTCCATAATATGTCACATCACATATTTCAGAATCACCTACACTAACTCCACTATTTTGAGTTACTCGACTTGAGTCTCGATCTCATGTAACAAAATGGAAACCATTAATGTCATAACCATTATGTTTAGTTACAAAAGAAAGAGGCCCATGCGATAACCATCGCAAAGTATTCGATACATGATCACTCTTTTCAATCAAGTCATACACCTAACAAGACAAGGAAGAAAAGTAAACATCTTTACTAAGTGAAAAACAAAAGTTCAGATTTCTTTGTGAAAATTAATGATATACATGCTGGAACCTTATCAGTTAGCCAATCGGCAAAGGTACAGTTGTATTCCTCTTACAAGCATTCATCATTTTGATGTGAATAACGTGTTTTAAGCCATATGGTCACTAGACATCCAGAACATGAAAAAAGACTAAAAATTGTAGAAATAAATTGTAAAGATTTGACTAGAAAAAATTAACCAAATTACCTAATGTATGGTACCACCTTTCGCATCTTATGCAAGATGTATAGGTGCGCTTGATCTAGTTAATGTGGAGGAATTTGCATCACTTTCCCACTAGATAACGGTTTATCTTTTGATAGATTTTGCACATGTTCAAGTGGAACCCCAACTGTATTCATGTTTGGCATGTATTCTGCACAAAATTCTAATGCTTCTTCCGCAATATAACTCTCTACTATACAACCCTCGGGACAGTTGTGGTTCCGGACATAACCTTTGAAAGTTTTCATGTATCTCTCGAAACGATACATCTATTGAAGGTAAACTGGGCCACATAGTCTAACTTCATTAACTTAATGCACAGTGAAGTGTACCATTATATCAAAGAAAGAGGGAGGAAAATATTTTTCTAACAAGCACAAGGTCACCACTTGCTCTACCTGTAATTGTTCCAATGTTGACACATTAACCATATTGAAAAATAAAAAGTTAAAGAAGAAACACAGCCTGATCGCAGCTTCTTTAACATGCTTTGGCAGGATACATTGAATGGCAATAGGCAAAAGTTGTTGCATAAGAACATGGCAGTCATGTGACTTAAGGCCCTGAAGTTAAAAGGTCCTTTATTGAGACAAGATTTTTTATATTTGAGGAATATCCAGCTGGAATCTTAATACTTTTTAAAGCTTTACAGAATAGTTTTTTCATCTCTAGTTAGTGTGTAACGAGCTGTCAGAAGGAATGTGCACTTGTTTTTTTAAAGTTGGTGCTAATTCATCCCTAATTCCTATTTCCACAAGATCATTCCTTGACTTAAGACCATCTTTGGTCTTTCCCGGAATATGCAGTAGTGTTCTGTACATGTTCTCACACGCATTCTTTTCAATGTGCGTAACATCTAATTGATGACGTACAAGTAAATGCTTCAAATACTCTAAATTATAGAATATGGATTTTTTTCCACCAAATGCGGTCATCATTGTTAGAACTTTTATGTTTTTTAGAGTTGTTCCTCCCCCATTTATAATCAATAGACTCAACTAGCCGTAAAACACCCTCCCCATCCAACGGTCTCGGGGCAAACTCTCTCTCTATTGTGTTGTCAAAGGCTTCCTCTTGGTCTCGAAATTCATGACCTTGAGGAAGCCAACGACGGTGACCGATATATGCATTTTTGCACTGTGTTTAAGTCTACATTTAGTAGTGTCTACTCCACAATATGGACATACATTATATCTTTTAACAGTACAACTAGCTAGATTTCCGTATGCCGGAAAGTCATTTATAGTCAATAATAACAGAGCTCCCAAATTAAGAAACTTCTTCTTGTAGGCATCATAAGCTTCCACCCCAACTGCCCACAAAGTTTGTAAATCTTCTATCAAAGGTGCCAAGCACACATCGATGTCGTTGCCCGGTTGTTGAGGACCGGAAATCAGTACGGACAACATCACGAATTTTCGTTTCATACACAACCACAGAGGAAGATTATACGTTATAAGAATAATTGGCCAACAACTATATGTACTACTAAGAGAGCTATGTGGATTTATTCCATCAGCCACTAATGCAAGACGGAGATTTCTAGTAGCTAATGCAAATATAAGCCATTTGTTATCTACTAATTTCATGATGGCGAGTCTGCCAGGTGTCGGAGCTTACCATCATCAATTTTCTCATTTGCATGCCAAGTCAAGTCCTTGGCAGTTTCTTAGGACTGAAACATGCGTTTAAATCTAGGTATGGGCGGAAAATACCATAAAACCTTTGCAGGAACCCATTTTCTGTATTGGTCAACACTACCATCTTTTTTTTTCCATCTAGATAAACCACAACTAGGACAGTCAGATAGCTTTTCATACTCTTTTCTGTAAAGTATGCAATCATTTGGGCAAGTATGTATTTTCACATATTCTAAGCCTAAAGCGGACATTGTCTTTTTGGCCTCGTACATAGACACAGGAATTTCATTACTTTCAAGCAGCAACTTGGCTAGAAGACCTAATAACTCGGTAAATGCTTCTCAGCTTGTTCTAGAGGTTCTTTAAATGATTTTGGATCTGCAGCACAATCCCTATAAGCATCGTTAACTATATCTACTGTGTTACCGTCATCATAGTCTATAAACTCAAATAGAACATCTACATCTACATCTACATTAAGAAGTCATGTGTCATTAACATCTCCCCCATGCCAACTCCAGGTTATGTAAGAAACATCAAAACCATGAAAATACAATTGTTGACGAACAACCTTATGTATGTGAAAGGATAAATTCATACAATTAGTACACGGACATTTAATGATGCTACTGCCTTCATAATTACCAACATAAAACTTCATAAATTCTTCAACCCCATCTTCATACTCACTTGACATTTTACTACAATGAACCTAAGACTTATCCATTTTCAATTTTAATTAGTTCTGATCCCGACACATTGAGCAGGTTACAAATAAATTAAATATCATAATATATTACCAATTCATCTACGCAAAGAACAAATTAACACCACTTTAAATACCCTTACTGCAACATAAATAAAACAACAAATTTTGACCCCACACGTTATAATAGTCACAACACAAAATACAAGTACTTAAACACATTGCAGTAGTCAAAATCATTACAGTAGTAAATAAACACAACACTAAAATCAAGCCCAATACAACTTCAGGTCATGCTATATGTTAGAGTGCAATTTATGCACCAGTTTTATATTGTTTACTTCCTTTAAGATCGATGTTTTGCACTTAATAATAGTGATTTACTTGTGTTCTACTTTTGTAGGTGCAATTCTATTGATTGGTGCTAAAATTGAGCTATAAGATGATATTTGAGGATGATTGTTTTCCTAGAGAAATTATGAGCTTCAGAAGAACTTTGTTGATAAGGCGCGAGCGTATGTTGTCAACTACAGACCTGCAGTTTTTATTTTAACGTGCTTTTTTCTTTTTGGTTATTTTTGTAATTCTGAATTTAATATTTAGATAATGTTTTAGATATTAGTATTTTATTTTAAAAAGAACTCTAAAGGAGAACGGGAGAAAGGAAGAAAGAAGAAAACCCTAGATTAAAATTTTTCTCTTCTCTCTATAAAAAACTAAACCTATTATTTTGGTTGAAGGTTAATAAAGCTTTGATTTATCATTACTATGAGATCTTTCTTATGCTTTAATTGTTTTATTGCTTTTTGGATATTTATTTATTCTCTAAATTATTGTTATGATTATGTTTGTTAATTAGATAATTAGCTACTATTTAATTATCAACTTAATCTATTGTCAATTAAAAGATTCATCGTATGAAGATTTTAATGTTTGTGACAAATAGCATAGTAGTGTGTTGTGTTATGAGAATAAACAATCTAATTTAAATGAACCATCGTATGCATTTGTTGATTAGGATTTTGGTCTTTTTAGTTTTTCAGGCTATCAATTGGTTAAATCTTATGATCGTATCTAGGGTTGTCTATTGATTAGGGAAATAACCAATGGTTGTACCTTGGTTATCGACTAGTTAAGGAGAGATTGGCTATTAGAGGGTCTCAGTAGCTATAACCGGTCTATTCATAAGTAGTAATAATTTATATTTGAATCAATGATCATTATTCAAATCAAGCTGAGTTAATTCTTTCAACCAAAGCTTTTCCCAATTTTCATTTGCATTCTTGTTATTTTTATTTGATTTTTATTATTGTCAACAATCCCTCCATTTTGCATTTTACATTTTACATTTTAAAAGGATTTAAATAATTACCAATTTCTGTAAACACGACCCTACTTAATCACTATACAAGGAAACAACTAAACATCTTCCTCTGGTTTTACGTCCAGAAACGGCTTCAACGTCCTCTATGGGTCGAGGATAGGCTTCCCGTCCAGTTTTCTCATAAACTGGCAAACAGGATTGTTTATAGTCAGATTCCCGAGACTATATCGTGCATGCTCTTTCTGAAATGATGGCCATAACTGGAGAATCGCTCCTTGCACATATCCACTGGGATGCGTTTCAGGAGACAAAAGGATATCATCCAATAACTCCTTATTCAAGCCATCCCTAATGAATTGAATCTTATCTTCTCTGTTATCAGACACCATTCCTAAAGAACATCGTTTTTTATCGCATATCATTCTGGCACACTTATGACAAGCAACTGAAATCTTTCGAGCTCTTCGCTTTCTTGCATAATTTCCTTTACCACAACCAGGCATGTATGCAATAAATTTAGGAGGTGAGTGGCCTCTATTAACCAGCGGATATCAGCAGGTATGTTATTCCTCATGAGCAATCGCACGCGTTCAGACCGAGCTTTATAGATTGTAAGGAGGGCATTCTGAGGAAGTGAAGGGAATCGATTGTGAAGCTTTGCCAAGATCTCATTTCTGTCCATACCTTCGCCTCAGAAGATCAGTAATTATGGGAAATTGAAGTAACTGACTTGATTGTCACAGAGTACCGTTATCCGCCACTTAACCGGGGTGACAAACTAGAACACACAAACTAAAACACACACACGGAGTAATAAACAAAAACACACAAAGAAAATCACAATCGTCCTCTTATAGAATTCACCTCAAGCTCCAACTGGATGTTGTAGACACTTCTCTCAAAGTCTCTGAGTTGGCTTTCTAAATCCTCAACGTGGGATATTAACTCCGGTGGTTGTAGCTTCCAAATACGATGTGTTTTACAAAATCGTATCTGGCCTCTGAGATGAGATTGGACACGCTGAAGTCTTCTAAGGATGTTCAAGAGGATCTGTCTCATGATTAAGAGTGATAAAAGAAAACTTAATGGTTAAACAAACACACTTATGCACAAACAATTTCAATTAGCAGAAGAATAATAAAAAGAAAGAAAATAATCAAATCGCCGAAAAGACAGAAAAATCTTAATTCAAATATGGTGGGTCACTCAAATTTATTTCGGTGTCCTCTACATGTGGTAGGTACTCTAGACATGACTTTAATCTTTAACCATTAACTTTAAACGTTACACCATTCTTTGGGTCCTTAATTTCAATTGCCCCATGTGGAAAAACAGTTTGAACAATAAAGGGGCTAGACCATCGAGAACGCAACTTACCTGGGAATAAGTGCAAACGAGAATTGAATAAAAGTACTTTCTGACTTGGAGTGAAAGATTTTCTCATAATCTGCTTATCATGAAAGACTTTCATTCGTTGCTTGGAAACCTTGGCATTTTCGTATGCATCGTTATGAATTTCTTCAAGTTCTGCCAGCTGTAATCGTCTTTCTGAGCCAGCTTACTGCATGTCAAAATTGAATTTCTTGATGGCCTAATACGCACGATGCTCGAGTTCCACAGGTAGGTGGCAAGATTTTCCATACACTAGCCTGTAGGGTGACATCCCAATTGGGGTCTTGAAAGCTGTTCTATATGCCCATAATGCATCATCGAGTCTTAATGACCAATCTTTTCTGTTTGGTCTCACCGTCTTTTCTAATATGTACTTTATTTCTCGATTGGAGATCTCAACTTGGCCACTGGTTTGTGGATGATACGGGGTTGCCACTTTATGAGTGATAGAGTACTTTGTCAAAATTGCTTTGAATGATTTGTTGCAAAAGTGGGTACCACCATCACTGATTATTGCCCGAGGGAATCCAAAGCGTGAAACAATGTTGCTCTTCAAAAATCCTATCACCACTTTATGATCGTTGGTTCTGCATAGAATTGCTTCTACCCATTTCGATACATAGTCAACAGCAACCAATATATATTGATGGCCAAAAGATGGGGGAAAGGGTCCCATGAAGTCGATGCCCCATACATCAAAAATCTCAACCACTAAAATTAGATTTAGTGGCACCATGTTCCTTCGTGTAATGCTCCCCATTCGTTGACACCTATCACATGAAGAACAAAAGGTGTAAGCATCTCGAAATATAGTTGGCCAACATAAACCACATTGTAGAACTTTAGTCCCTGTTTTCTTAGCGCTGAAATGGCCTCCACAAGCTTGTTCATGACAGAACGAAAGGATGTTATGAAATTCATTCTCTGGGACACATCGTCTAATAATTTGATCTGCACAATACTTGAACAGATAGGGGTTATCCCAGAAAAAATTCTTGATTTCTGCAAAAAATTTAGCCTTGTCCTGCTTGGCCCAATGCTCTGGAAGTTTACCTGTAACAAGATAATTAACGATATCAGCATACCAAGGTAATACTTCCACACTCATTAATTGCTCATCCGAAAATGACTCATTCAATATTAAAGGTTCTATTATTATGTCAAAATGGAGACGAGAGAGATGGTCAGCCACAACATTTTATGTCCGTTTCTTGTCTTTGAATTCCAAGTCAAACTCCTGCAAAAGCAACACCCAACGAATTAATCTAGCTTTTGCATTTTTTTTTGTGAGAAGATATTTCAGAGCAGCATGATCTGTGAACACAATAATTTTACAACCAATGAGATAAGATCGAAATTTTTCTAATGCAAACACTACTGCTAGCATTTCTTTTTCAGTAGTTGAATAGTTCAACTGTGCATCGTTCAATGTCATACTAGCATAGTAAATAACATGGGGAATTCGATCTACTCTTTGTCCTAATACTGCTCCTACTGCATAATCAGATGCATCACACGTAAGCTCAAATGGTAAGCTCCAGTTTGGTGGCTAAATGATAGGTGATGACGTCAACAATTGCTTTAGCTTTTCAAATGCTACAAGACATGAATCATCAAAGATAAAATATGCATCATTAGCAAATAAATTGCATAAGGGTCTAGAAACTTTGCTAAAATCCTTAATGAAACATCTATAAAAACCAGCGTGCCCAAGGAAAGATCTTACCTCTCTGATTGTTTTAGGTGGAGGAAGATTAGAAATGAGATCCATCTTACCTTTGTCAACCTCAATACCTTTGCATGAAATGATGTGACCGAGAACTATACCTTGTTTTACCATAAAATGACACTTCTCCCAATTTAAGACCAAATTTTTCTCAATACATCTCTGTAAAACTTTCGTCAAATGATGTAAACATTGATCAAATGAGTCACCACAAAGACAGAAAATCATACATAAAAACCTTAAGAAATCGTTCAACCATATCAGAAAAAATGCTTAACATACAACGTTGAAATGTAGCAGATGCATTACATAATCCAAATGGCATCCTCCTATATGCAAAAGTGCCAAAAGGGCAAGTGAAAGTGGTTTTCTCTTGATCTTTTGGTGCTATAGGAATCTGATTGTATCCTGAGTAGCCATCTAGAAAGCAATAAAATTCATGGCCTGCTAATCTATCAAGCATTTGATCAATAAATGGTAAAGGAAAATGGTCTTTACATGTGACAGAATTTAACTTTCTATAATCAATGCATACACGCCATCCTGTAGTTACTCTAGTGGGTATTAATTCATTATCAGCATTGGTAACTACTGTGACTCCTGACTTTTTAGGGACAACTTGTACAGGACTGACCCATGAACTATCAGAAATTGATTAAAGATACCTGCATCTAATAGCTTAAGGACTTCCGTTCTAACAACTTTTTTCATGTTAGGATTTAACCGACGTTGCATTCCCTAGTAGATTTAACATTTTCATCAAGGTGAATGTAATGCACGTAGTCTGCTGGGTTTATACCTTTTATGTCGGCTATGGTCCATCCAAATACTCCTTTATGCTCTTTTAAAACATCCAACAACTTACCTTTTTTTTCGTCATTTAGGGATGATGAGATGATTACCGGTAGAGTACTTTCTTCTCCCAAGAACGCATATTCCAAAGTGTTGGGTAATGATTTGGCTCGATTTTCGGTGGTAATTTTGATAATGGAATGATTTTCTTCTCTGATGGTGCTAGTTGTTCAACTCTTGACTTCCATTTATTAGTGTCCATGGATGGTGCTGAGTCAAGTAGGGCGTTGACCTCATCGACTGATCTGTCAACATCAAAATCCAAACCAAAGTGAGTTAAACATGTTTGTAAAGGGTCATCACTAAGGTTTGAAACAAAATTATCATCAACTAATGCTTCAATTAAATCCATATCAACAATTCCATCATCTGCATTGTGAGGTTGTTTGGCAATGTTGAAGATGTTGAGCTCCATGGTCATATTGCCAAAAGACAACTGCATGTTTCCAGTCCTGCATAGAATGTGAGCATCGGCAGTTGCCAAGAAAGGTCGGCCTAGGATAATGGAGATGTGCTTTCTTGAATCCTGGATTGGTTGAGTGGCAATTACAATGAAATCAACAGGAAAATAAAACTTGTCTACCTAGATAAGCACGTCCTCCACAACAACACGAGGTATTTTCGTGGACCAATCTGCAAGCTGTAACACCACTGGAGTTGGGTGTAATTCTCCCAATTCCAAGTTTCACAAATACTGAGTGAGACAAGAGATTAACACTAGCTCCTAAATCCAACAAAGCATTCTCAATTGTGTGGTTTCCTATACTACAAGAAATAGTAGGGGAGTCTCGGTCTTTACATTTTAGAGAAATTTTGTGTTGGAGTATAGAACTAACATTTTCAATTAAAAAGGCTTTTTTATGAACATGAATGTTTCTCTTTTTAGTACAAAGTTCTTTAAGAAACTTGGCATAAGATGGAACTTGTTTTATTGCATCAAGTAAAGGGATGTTAACACTTACCTGTTTGAAGATCTCAAAAATCTCACCTGTGGATTTTCCCTTCTTTCTTTTAGCTAACCTCTGAGGAAATGGAGCTTTAGGAACATACTCTCGTGGATTGGTTTCTTCTTTCTCCTCTGTTGATGAGTCCTCAGCATTTACAAGTACAATCTGAGTTGATTTTGTCATTGGCATCTCCACTTTGTTGTCGACTTCTTTTCCTTTTCGCAAGGTTATAACGGCTTTGACCTCTCCATGCTGTTGTGGTGAACTGGTACTTGTTTCATGTACTCCTTTAGGATTAGGCACTGGTTGACTTGGAAACTTGCGTTTTTCAACAGTCATTACCAAAGTTTGCACTGAAGAGGCAAGCTGTCCCACCATCTTTTCGAAGCTTGAAACTGATTGGGCTTGTGAGTTGAAGCCTGCTCTCATCTCATTCCGTAGTCCATCAATGGTGCGGTTCTGTTGCTCGATTGTAGATTGAGTAACATTTTTGAAATTCTGGAATGAATCCTCCCATGGTCTGGGTTGAGAGTAATTCTGGTTCTGATTGTATGGTCTAAATGGTGGCTGAGAGGCTTGAGGAACTTGAGGGATTGGTTGCATCGGTGGAGCTGGAGCTGGAGCTGTTGGTCCATTCTGTTAGAATCCTTGAGACCACAAAAAATTAGGGTGCTCTCTCCATCCAGGATTATATGTGTTGGAGTATGGGTTGTAATTTGATTGCTTTCTCATGACACCGATGGCATTGGCTTGATCTGAATATGACTCATGGCCATGGGCTCTGTTGATTTAGCAGTCGTTAACGATGCTATTTGTCGAGAAAGGCCTTCAACCATCTCTTTGACTTCTTTGATTCCCTAACTGGATTCGCCAATGTGAACCTCATTTACTCCTTTAATTCTTCTAGTATTCCTGAGAGATTGACTCCGTTGTTGGGAATTATCCACTTTTCGCTGGAAGAAATCCCAAATTTCTGATGCACTTTTTGACATTAGCTATCCTCCACTTGTTGCCATTAGCCATTCTCGCACATTTGGCAATAATCCCTTCAAGAAGTATTGGCATTGGTGCCACTTCTCATACCCATAATGTGGACACTTCAAAAGTAGCCCATTGAATCGCTCCCATGCTTCAAAAAACTGCTCGTCTTCTCTCTGTGTGAACTCTGAAATTTCCCTGCGAATAGCATTGGTTTTATGCACTGGGGAATATTTATTCAAAAATTTTGTTACCATTTGTTCCCATATTGTAATGCTATTAGCAGACAATGTATTGAACCATGAACGAGCTCTATCCTTTAAAGAAAATGGGAATAGTCTAAGTTTAACATCATCTTCTAAAAAATTCTCATATTTAAAAGTTTGACAAATTGTATGAAAATCATTCAGATGATTATATGGGTCCTCATTTTCTAAGCCATAAAATGTTGGGAGACAATTTAGCACGCTAGGTTTCAACTCAAAACTCCTAGCAGCTACATTTGGGCATCTTATGCATGATGTGCTCAAATTAGCTAAGGGACTAAATTAGTCCTTAAATGGCCTCTCCTATGGTTCTGGTTGTTGCAAATCCATTTCAATTTTATCTTTAAGTGCAATGTGTTTGTGTGTGCGAAGTGTTCTTTCTAATTCAAGGTCTGTAGGTTCAAGATTAGGTAATAATGACCTACGACCATGCATGCAAAGAGAATAAAAATAAGAACAAAATAAATAAAAATAAAGAAGAAGGACAAATTACAATACTAACCTTATTTCGCTGTTACAACCTTTCTATAAAAATAAAATACACTAAAACAAATACGTGAAATAAAATAAAATAAAAATAAATTAATGAGATAAATGAAAAATTATAAAGAAAAAAATCTTGAAAATTAAATTGCAGAAATTTAAAGAAGAGAAAAAGAAATTCTTACCTAAAAATATAAATTCGCTTCTTTTTTTTTTAAAAAAATTACAAGGAAACAACTAAAATAATAATAATAATAATAATAAAATTATTTACAAAAAATTAATTGTACAAATCAAAATACTTACTTCCCAAAGAATGCCAAAAAACTTGTTGTGCAAATTTTGTTGAACTCGCAAGCACACGAATCTATTGTAGAATAGATTAACGGTGACGAGTGTCGATTCCACGAGGAGGTGGATTTTAATTATATGTAGAATTAATTAAGTAAATGGGTGGTGGGATTTGTGGGGAAATTGATTTAAAGTATGCTAGAATTTAAACTGGAATGACGAAGTTAAATTAAAATGGAAACTATTGAAATAAAACACTTGGGTATCTGAATCCGTATCAACATGCTCCATGGGCTAAATATTCCTTATTAGTACCAATTAAATCATGAGGGGGGAATCCACACCTCATGAACCACACTCAAATAAATATGGTGCTAAGGGCTTATCGTGCCAAATAATAATAATCTTGTACTAGGATGCCAGTTATACCAGGGCGGTAACTAGACAAGAGTATTACTATTTGTCGACGAAAAGTCAAAACATCCACAAATATTAGCGGGGAAGAGAAAATAAATTTACCAAATTAAGCCCATGGCACATGTTGAGACTTCACCTTCAACCCAAGTTTGAAAGAAAATTAGCTACTAATTATTGAACTAGGAGTAAAATGAGAATTTTATTAAAATACGTAGAAAATACAAGCAGAAGAAGAAATTACAGAAAAACTAAGCTCAAAAATGGATTCAGGCGTATCAAATTAGGGGGGGAGACCCCCTTTTTATAGATACATTGAGTGAATCATGGCTATCGGATTAAAAATAGTTTGGACACACAGGATTGCGCCACATCATCAGTGAACAGTTACACGGTTTGACCACGCGGTTTGAACAGTAACACAGTTTGCACATGGTTTGAACAGTAACGCGGTCTGAACAGTGTCGTGAACAGTATCCATGAGCAGTACCGTACATGTGAATAGTACCGTACGTGTGAACAGTGCCATTTTTTCTTTTATGCTCTTCTTAAGGTTTTCGACTGTCTTGCGTTCAAAAGTGACGTCTGTTTTGCTATCCGATCTCTCATTCATTGTGAAATGACCATGATGCCCCTAAAATACATAAAATACTTAATTAAAACAAAACACACATAATTAAATAACAAGAGACTTAAATAAATAAAATTACAGATGTTATTGAGACTTGAAGTGTAAAATGACGATTTTCTCCTTTATAAATATACACTTTCTGACACTCAACATTTCTCTCTATGAAGAACTAAACCTATTATTCTGGTTGAAGGTTAATAAAGTTTTGATTCATCATTACTGTGAGATTTTTCTTATGCTTTAATTACTTTATTGCTTTTTGGGTATTTGTTTATTCTCTAATTTATTGTCATGATTATGTTTGTTAATTAGATAATTGGCCACTATTTAATTATCAACTTAATCTATTGTTAATAAAAAGATTCATCGTATGAAGATTTTAATGTTTGTGACAAATAGCATAGTAGTGCGTTGTGTTATGAGAATAAACAATCTAATTTAAATGAACCATCGTATGTGTTTGTTGATTATGATTTGGGTCTCTCTGGTTTCTCAGGCTGTCAATTGATTAAATTCTATGATCGTATCTAGGGTTGTCTATTGATTAGGGAAATAACTAATGGTCGTACCTTGGTTATCAACTAGTTAAGGAGAGATTGGCTATTAGAGGGTCTCAGTAGTTATAATCGGTCTATTCACAAGTAGTAATGATTTATATTTGAATCAATGATCACTATTCAAATCAAGCTGAGTTAATTCCTTCAGCCAGAGCTTTTCCCAATTTGAATTACAATTTAATTTGCATTCTTGTTATTTTAATTTGATTTTTATTATTTTCAACAATCTCCCTATTTTGCATTTTGCATTTTTAAAATAATTTAAATAATTACCAATCTCTGTGGACACGGCCCTGCTTAATCAATTTACACAATTTATTTAGAGTAGGTTTTTATTTTTGCTAGCTTCGACAACCATCAGGACTGATCATCAAAAGAGAAAGAAGAAACCAATCGACGAGAATACGTTCCTAAAGCTCTATTTCCTCAGAGGTTAGCTAAAGGAAAGAAGGACAAATCCACAGGTGAGATTTTAGAAATCTTCAAACAGGTAAGTGTTAACATCCCTTTGCTTGATGCTATAAAGCAAGTGTCATCTTATGCCAAGTTTTTTAAAGACCTTTGTACTAAAGAGAAACATTCACGTTTAAAAAAAAGTTCTTTTTAATAGAAAACGTTAGTTCTATACTCCAACACAAAATTCCTCTAAAATGCAAAGACCCAGACCCCCCACTATCTCATGTAGTATAGGAAACCACACAATTAAGAATGCTTTATTGGATTTAGGAGCTACTGTAAATCTGTTACCCTACTCAATATTTGTGAAACTTGGACTGGGAGAATTACACCTAACTCTAGTGGTGTTACAGCTTGCAGATCGGTCTACGAAAATACCTTGTGCTATTATGGAGGAAGTGCTTATCCAGGTAGACAAGTTTTATTTTCTTGTTGATTTCATTGTAATTGACACTCAACAAATCTAGAATTAAAGGAAGCACATCCCCATTATCCTAAGCTGACCTTTCTTGGCAACTGCCGATGATCACATTAAATGCAGGATTGGAAATATACAGTTGTCCTTTGGCAACATGACTATGGGCCTAAACATCTTCAATTTTGCCAAACAACCTCACAATACAGACGATGGAATTGTTGATATGGATTTAATAGAAGCATCAGTTGATAATACTTTTCTTTCAAGCCTTAGTGATGATTCTTTACAAACATGTTTACCTCACTTTGGTTTTGATTTTGATATTGACATATCAATCGATGAGTTTAACGCTCTACTTGATTCAACACCATCCATGGACACCAATAAATGGAAGTCAAGAGTTGAACAACTAGCATCATCAGAGAGGAAACTCATCACATCATTAGAATCACCACCGAAACTCGAGCTCGAACCATTACCCAACACTTTAGAATATGCATTTTTGGGAGAAGAAAGTACTCTGCCAATAATCATCTCATTATCCCTAAATGACGAATAAAAAGGTAAGTTATTGAAAGTTTTAAAAGAGCATAAAAGAGTATTATGATGGACCATAACTGACATAAAAGGTATAACCCATTAGACTGCATGTATTACATTCACCTAGATGAAAATGATGAACCTACTAGGGAAATGCAACGTCGGTTAAATCCTAACATAAAAGAAGTTATTAGAACTAAAGTCCTTAAGCTATTAGATGTAGGTATCATTTACCCCATTTCTGATAGTTTATAGGTCAGGCTTGTGCAAGTTGTCCTCAAAAAGTCAAGAGTCACAGTAGTTATTAATGCTGATAATGAATTGATACCTACCAGAGTGACTACAGGATGATGTGTATGCATTGATTATAGAAAGTTAAATTTGTCACACGTAAAGACCATTTTGCTTTATCATTTATCGATCAAATACTTGATAGAATAGCAGGCCATGAATTTTATTGATTTCTAGATGGCTACTCAAGATATAATCAAATTCCCATAGCACCAAACGATCAAGAGAAGACCACTTTCACTTGTCCGTTTGGCACTTTTACATATAGGAGGATGCCATTTAGATTATGTAATGCACCTGCTACGTTTCGACTATGTATGTTAAGTATTTTTTCTGATATGGTTGAAAGAATCCTTGAAGTCTTTATAGATGATTTTTTTTAATTTTTGGTAACTCATTTGATTAATGTTTACATCTTCTTACACTAGTTCTGCAAAGATGTATAGAGAAAAACTTAGTCTTGAATTAGGAGAAATATCATTTTATGGTGAAACAAAGTATTCTTCTTGGTCACATCATTTCAGGCAAAGGTATTGAGGTTGATAAAGCCAAGGTGGATCTCATTTATAATCTTCCTCCACCTAAAATAGTCAGAGAAGTAAGATCTTTCCTTGGGCATGCTGGTTTTTATAGACGTTTCATTAAAGATTTTAGCAAAATTTTTAGACCCTTATGCAATCTACTTGCTAAGGATGTACCTTTTTTTTTTTTATGATTCATGTCTTGTGACATTTGAAAAACTAAAGGAGTTGTTGATATCATTACCTATCATTCAGCCCCTAAACTGGAACTTACCATTTGAGCTCATATGTGATGCATCTAATTATGTAGTAGGAGCAGTATTAGGAAAAAAAATTGATTGAATTCTTTATGTTATTTACTATAATGACATTAAATGATGCACAGTTAAACTATTAAACTATTGAAAAATAAATGCTAGTAGTGTTTGCATTAGTGAAATTTCAATCTTATCTCATTGGTTGTAAAATAATTGTGTTTATAGATCATGTTGCTCTTAAATATCTTCTCACAAAGGAAGATGCAAAGCTAGGCTAATTCGTTGGGTATTACTTTTGCAGGAATTCGACTTGGAATTTAAAGATAAAAAAGGCATAGAAAATGTTATGGCTGACCATCTCTCTCGTCTTAATTTTGACACAATTACAGAACCATTAATATTGAATGAGTCATTTCCAGATGAACAATTAATGAGTGCAAAAGTATTACCATGGTATGCTGATATCATTAAATATCTTGCTACCGGTCAACTTCCAGAGTATTGGACCAAGCAAGACAAGGCCAATTTTTTTTTACAGAAATAAAGAATTTCTTTTGGGATTACCCTTATCTGTTCAAGTATTGTGCAGATCAAATTGTTAGACGATGTGTCCCAGAAAATGAATTTCAAAATATTCTTTCACTCTGCTATGAACAAGCTTGTGGAGGCCATTTCAACGCTAAGAAAACAGCTACTAAAGTTTTACAATGTGGTTTCTATTAGCCAAGTATATATCAAGATGCTTACACTTTCTGCTCATCATGTGATAGGTGTCAACGAATGGGGAGTATTACACGAAAGAATATGATGCTACTTAATCTAATTTTAATGGTCAAGATTTTTTACGTATTGGGTATCGACTTCATGGACCCTTTCTCCCTTTCTTTTGGCCATCAATACATATTGATTGCTATTGACTACGTACCGAAATAGGTAGAAGCAATTCCATATAAAACCAATGATCACAAGGTAGTGATAGAATTTTTGAAAAGCAACATTGTTTCACGCTTTGGATACCCTTGAGCAATAATCAGTGATGGTGGTGCCACTTTTGTAACAAAGCATTCAAAGCTCTTTTGACAAAGTATTCCATCACTCACAAAGTGGCGACCCCATATTATCCGCAAACCAGTTGCCAAGTTGAGATCTCCAATCGAGAAATAAAGCACATATTAGAAAAGTCGGTAAGGCCAGATAGAAAAGATTGGTCATTAAGACTCGATGATGCATTATGGGCATATAGAACAGTTTTCAAGAGCCCGATTGGGATGTCACCCTACAGGTTAGTGTATGAAAAAGCTTGCCACCTACCTGTGGAACTCGAGTATCGTGCGTACTGGGCCATCAAGAAATTCAACTTTCATATGCAGCAAGCTAGCTTAGAAAGAAGATTATAGCTAGCAGAACACGAAGAAATTTGCAATGATGTATACGAAAATGCCAAGATTCACAAACAACGAATGAAAGTCTTTTATGACAAGCAAATTATGAGAAAATCTTTCACTCCAAGTTAGAAAGTGCTTTTATTCAATTCTCGCTTGCACTTATTCCCAGGTAAGTTACACTCTCAATGGTCTAGCCCATTTATTGTTCACACTGTTTTTCCACATCGGGTAATTGAAATTAAGGACCCAAAGAACGGTGTCACTTTTAAAGTTAATGATAAAAAATTAAAGCCATATCTAGAGTACCATCCACATGGAGACGATACCAAAATAAATTTAAGTGACCCACCAGATTTGAATTGAGATTTTTCTTTCTTTTCGATGATGATTTTTTTCTTTTTACTATTCTTTTGCTAATTGAAATTATTTTTGCATAAACGTGTTTGTTTAACCATTAAATGTTCTTTTATCATTATTAATCATGAGTGCCTCAGCTATAAAGATCCTTCTGGACATTATTAGATGACTTCAACGTGTAAAATCTCATTTCAGAAGCTAAGTTTGATTTTGTAAAACACATCATATTTGGGCTCTACAACCACCAGAGTTAGTATCCCATGTTGAGGATTTAGAACGCCAACTTAGAGACATTGAGGGAGGTGTCTACAATATCCAGTTGAAGCTTGAGGTAAATTCAATAATAGGATGATTGTAATTTTCTTTGTGTGTTTTAATTTGTTACTTTGTTTGTGTGCATTAATTTGTTACCTCGGTTAAGTAGTTGATAACGGTACTCCGCGACAATCAAGTCGGTTACTTCAGTTTCCTATAGTAACTGATATTCTGAGGTAAAGGTATGGACAAAAACGAGATTCTAGCAAAGCTTCACAATCAATTCCCTTCACTTCTTCAGAATGCCCTCCTTACAATCTATAAATCTCGGTCCGAACGCATGCGATTGCTTATTATGAACAACATACCTGCTGACATCCGCTAGTTAATTGAGGCTAAAAAACGATTGGCAGGTGAGTTGCCTTTTAAATTTATTGCATACATGCCTGGTTGTGGTAAAGGAAATTATGCAAGAAAACGAAGAGCTTGAAGACTTTATGCTGTTTGTCATAAGTGTGCCAGAATGAGATGCGATAAAAAACCATGTTCTTTAGAAATGGTGTCTGATAACAGGGAAGATAAGATTCAATTCATTAAGGATGGCTTGAATAAGGAGTCATTGGATGATATCATTTTGTCTCTTGAAACGCATCCCAGTGGATATGTACAAGGAGCGATTCTCTAGTTATGGCAATTATTTCATAAAGAGCGTGCACGATATAGTCTCAGGAATCTGATCATAAACAACCTTGTTTGCTAGTTTATAAGAAAACTAAATGGGAAACCTATCATTGACCTATAGAGGGCGTTCAAGCCGTTTTTTAACGTAAAACTAGAGGAAGATCTGAGCCACAGTCGCAACTACCTGTAAATATCCTTTTACTTCACTTTTATTTTATTTTTGTTTTATCATTTACATTGTCGTTTTTAATAATTTTATTTTATCACTGTTCGCTTTTTCCTTTTTACAATTTTCTTTTTGACTCTCGAGTCATGTGCTTTACATGTTAATTGACACAGACATGTTATCTCATACACAGCTGTGACCCACTGTCACCAAGATTCTTAAATATGTTTTTTTTGTTAAGCACTCAAAAATTATTTTTGAGAAGTATCCCAATGGCAGCTACTCCCAATAAACAATTCAATAACATTTGTGTGCTTTCTGGATTTAACTATGGTAAACATAAAGAGTTAGTTGAGGCAATAATAGATCTTGATCGAAGCATAGCAGAGAGAAAATTACACTTGGTGTATGGAGGAGGTAACCGAGGGTTATCAAAATTGGTCTTAGAAGCTGCTTTTGTAAGAGGAAGCCAAGTGTTAGGCATCATCCCAAGAGCCCTAAAATCTTTGGGCAGTTTGTCTGACTCACTGACTGGAGAAGAGTTAGTCGTTTCAGGTATGCAAGAAAGAATAACTGAAATGCTTAATCATACTGATGCTTTTATTTTCCTACCAGGAGATCTTGCAACTCTAGAGGCACTTATCACATTAGCAACTTGGGCCCATCTGCACAGGTACTTGAAACCCATCGGTTTGTTAAATGTCAATAACTTTTATGATGGCTTTATCGCATTTCTTAACCATTCAATAAAAAATTATTCCATTCCTTCCACAGCGAAAAAACTTTTTATTTGTGCTCACACTGCTAATGAGCTACTTGATCTGTTACAAGCTTATTGACCAGAACCAGACCCCAGGACCTTGGTGTTGGAGTGTCCAAATAATGATGGTAACAGTAGCCACAGTAAGAAGTACAAATTAGATTTAACTCTCTACTTGTAAATATTTTCTTCTGTGTTACACCACCCAGGTGATGTCTTCTAAACTCTACTTCTTTCCTTTAAAACATTAAGGACAATGTTTCGCTCTGGTTGGGGGGAGGGAATAGTTGACAATTGTAGAATCTTGGTTAAGTTTTTATTAATTTTTTGTTCTAGAGACTAACCGTGGCTAACTTTTTGTGTTAAAGATGGCTGAATATGAAATGTAGTGACTCTAGAAATGAATCTTCTTAGTTTGAAAAAAAAACAAAAAAAAAAATTCCAGACATTTTCTTTTTCTTTGACAATCATTTTTTTCTAACTTCTTCTTTCTAATTTCTCCTTTATAAATAAACACTTTCAAATTTTTAAGTTGAAGATGGCTGCATATGGAGTGTAGTGACTCCAAAAAAGTATTTTCTTAGTTAAAAAAAAAACTATTTTCTTTTTCTATCATTTTAAGTGTAACTTTTCTAATTAGTTTTTCTACATTATTTTCACTTTTCTGCATGCATATTTTCTTTTCATGTTTAGAATATGTTTGGGGGTAGAATGTCGTTTGAACCTTAAAAAAAAAAAAATTGTATGAGTTTTTTCTAATATTGGATGACATGATGACTTTCAGATTTTAGTATTTG
Organism: Atalantia buxifolia; assembly: GCA_030444775.1. NCBI lineage: Eukaryota > Viridiplantae > Streptophyta > Magnoliopsida > Sapindales > Rutaceae > Atalantia > Atalantia buxifolia. The sequence continues at coordinate 19,979,905 of CM059831.1, read as the reverse complement.
TATTATTTTTACTCTTAAGTGATGTTACACCATATTTGTTACTCTACATGTTGATGTCAGACACAAATATAAGTTGCTTGAAGGAATGCACATGTCATAATGAATACCAAGTGAGTTTTTGAGCTTGTCATTTTTCTTGGAGAGTAACCCATTTTTGCCCATTCTTCATACAGCTTAACAGTTTATTATTTTATACATGATCTCTAGATTTCTTTTAAGTCAATCCTCTTAAAAATAAAAAAAAAATTAAATAAAAAAAGAGAAAAAAATATGTTGCTACATCTAAAGGTCCATCTAATTAGTAGATATGGAAGATTGTTTAGAGCCCTAAAAGACTAAGGAAAGCCCATCTTTGACCTGTTTGAGCCTTTCTAGCCATCCCTTTTATGAAATATCCATAGTTAACCCTTTTGAGTCTTAAAAAAAAAAAACCTCTTCCTTGTGAACTTATCATCTTGACCTACTCCGATTTGAAGTATTGCCCGATATCTTACAAGTTCCATTGCCTATTCATGTTTGAGAAAAAGTTAAATAAATATTTTATTCAGTAAAGTTGTGCCATACAAAAAAAAAAAACTCAAAAAAAAAGAAAAGAAGAAAAAAATAAAAAATAAAAACATATATATATAAATAAAATGTACCTTATGATTTCCAAATAACTCTACTTTTTCTCAAACATATATATATATTTTTCCTATTTTCCTTCATTTGTTAGCCATGTCCTTAGGCTACGTTACGCCCTAAGAAAAGTCCTTCTTGATTTTAGGGAGTTATAGTCTAAAGTAGAAGCTAGTTATATGGGCTAAAAAGATGTAGAGATATATGAAAAATAATTAAAAAATAACAAAATAACAAAATAAAATAAATTGTGTTGACTAGCATTTTGTTTGCCTTAAGATCATATTATTTCAAAGCTGTGGGCATATTCCTTTCATATTGGTGAGAGTGTGTGATAATATTTCTTTATTATTTTCTATAAGTTTACCATTTATTGGAGTGACTATTTTTATTGGGTTTACCTTCTTCCAATTAGATTTTAGGGTTTGACATGTCATTCTTGAAAGTAGCTATGACAAAGTCTACTGGACTGATGCAGGTGGATGGTTGATGTGGGTGTGATGTTTCTTTAGACTGAAGATAATACTTATACTTTTATTTGATTGCTATCATTACTCTGATTAAATAAACACGATTATTTTAAAAAAAATCATTTTAGGTTTGAATTTTATTTTTGCTTTATTTGCTAGGGACTAGCAATAAGCTAGCTAGGGGGTGCTGTTGAGTGCTAGAAATTGTATATTTATAAAGGAGAAAATCATTATTTTACATTTCAAGTCTTACTAACACCCTTATTTTTATGTGTTTAAGTCTCTTGTGATTTAATTATGTGTGTTTTATTTTAATAAAGTATTTTATGTATTTTAGGGGCATTATGGTCATTTCACAATAAACGAAAGATCAGATAGCGAAACGGACATCACTTTTGAACTCAGGACAGTCGAAAACCTTATGAGGAGCATAAAAAGAAAAATGGTATTGTTCAAATGTACGGTACTATTCACATACACGGTATTGTCCATGTTACTGTTCATGACACTGTTCGCATATACGGAACGATGACGCGGCATTGACCGATGATGTGGCATTGATTGATGAGGTGTCATGATTCGATTGGACTAAAATTTTTATGTACTGTTGATCAGTGACGTGGCAGCATGTTAGTGGACCAAAAATCGTGCGTACAGTACATGCATATTTAGTTGAAGGTGAAGTCTCAACATGTGCCATGGGCTTTATTTGGTAAATTTACTTTCTCTTCCCCTCTAATTATTGTGGATGTTTTGACTTTTCGTACAAATAATAATAATCTTGTCTAGTACCGTACTGATTTAACCGGCTCCCTAATACGAGGTTATTATTATTCGACACGATAAGCCCTTAGCACCATATTGATTAAAGTGTGGTTCATCAGGACTGAAAATTCCCCTCGTGATTTAATTGGCATTAATAAGGAATATTTAGTGCATTGTGTATGTTGATGCAGATCCAAATACCCAAGTACTCCATTTTAATAGTTTTCTCTACAATTTATTCCCGCCATTTTAATTTAAATTTTAGAATAATCTAAATCACTTCTACCATAAATCCAATCACCCACTTAGAGAATTAATTCTATATATAATTAAAATCCATCTCTTTATAGGATCGACACTCGTCACAATTAATCTATTGTACAATAGATTCTTGCACTTGCGAATTCAATAAAATTTGCACAACAGGTATGTTGAGTGCTAGAACTTGTATATTTATAAAAGGAGAAAATCGTCATTTTACACTCCAAGTCTCACTAACATCCCTACTTGTATATATTTAAGTCCCTTGTAATTTAATTATGTGTGTTTTATTATAATTCAGTATTTTATGTATTTTAGGGGGCATCATGGTTATTTCACAATGAACGAGAGATCAGATAGCAAAACGGACAGTAATTTTGAACTAAGTACCGTCCAAAACCTTAGGAGGAGCATAAAAGGATAAACGATACGATTCACATATACGGTACTATTCACGATACTGTTTACATATACGATACAATGACGTTGCATTGATAGCTGACGTGGCACTGACTAATGATTTGGCTTGACCGATGATGTGTCACGATCCTATTGGACTAAAATGCTGATTTGGTGTTGACGGGTGACGTGACAGTATGTTAGTGGACCGAAAAAATGTGCATACGATACATGCATATACACGGAATGATAGCCTTGATAATGTGTTCTATCCAATCAGAACTGATCACGTGTTGCAATCCTCAGCGTCCAAATTGTTTTAATCCGATAGCCATGATTTACTCATTGTATCTATAAATTGGGGGCTCCTCTAATTTGGCACCCCTGAATCCATTTTTAAGCTCTATTTTTTTATAATTCCTTCTCTATCCTATATTTTCTACGTATTTTAATAAATTTCTATTTTACCCCTAGTTCAATTATGAGTAACTAATTTTATTTCAAGCTTGGGTTGAAGTTGAAGTCTCAGCATGTTCCATAAGCTTAATTTGGTAAATTTACTTTCTCTTCCCCTCTAATTTTTGTGGATGTTTTCACTTTTCGTCGACATATAGTAATAATCTTGTCTAGATATTGCACTGATATAACTGTCTCCCTAGTGCAAGATTATTACTATTTGGCACAATAAGCACTTAATTTGGTAAATTTACTTTCTCTTCCCCTCTAATTTTTGTGGATGTTTTTCACTTTTCGTCGACATATAGTAATAATCTTATCTAGATATTGCACTGGTATAACTGTCTCCCTAGTGCAAGATTATTACTATTTGGCACAATAAGCACTTAGCACCATATTTATTGGAGTGAGGTTTATAATTTAATTGGTACTAATAAGGAATATTAAGCTCATGGTGCATGTTGAGTGCAGATCTAGAGACCCAAGCACTTTATTTCAACAGTTTTCACTTTCATTTATTCCCGTCATTCTAATTTAAATTTTAGGATAGTTTAAATCACTTTCACCGTAAATCTAACCACCCACTTAGAAAATTAACCCTACACGCAATTAAAATCCACCTCCTCATGGGATTGACACTCGTCACCGTTGATCTATTCTATAATAGATTCATCCCCTTATGAGTTCAATAAATTTTGCACAACAATCTACCGTTTCTCTCACATTAGAAACTGTTTATTTGCAGAGAAACTAATTATGGTGTTATACAAACAAGTGAATCCAACCTCCCTACATATAGTAATTATTTTTTATAGAAGAAATATTCCTTTTCTTATATAAGTTGTATTCCTCCTTAAATAAATTAAGTCCTAAAGGAGAAATTACTTATTTCTTAAGTAGAAATCCTCTAAGAGAAGAAAATATCATATAAATTTTATTGAAAAAGGAAACATATTTCCTAACATTCTTGACTTCATATACGTCTTCAAAACTTTGGTTAGTAATTGAAATTTGGGTGTGGTTTTCTCTAGGGCTAATGCTAAGTATGAAGATATTGATTGAATAAATTTATAAAAAAATTTTTTTTACAATTAATGAAGATAGATAATGTAGGTCATATTTTTTTTTTTAAAACAATATTGTAATGATAGTTTGCAATTTTGTAGTATGCATAAAAACTTATGTGTTTAATTAAATAAACAAATTCAGACTTTTTTTTTGGGTAAATAAATTTAGGGAAAAATTTTTGAGGAGAAAAGTTAATCTTTTTGGGAATTTTAGAATATAAAAGACTGGACTTCATACATATAATACATGAACCTATTGCTGGCCTGTTCGGTCTGCCCTGGGAATTTTATTTATATTCCTTTTTTTTTTGGTAATTCTTCATATAACAACAGAGTTTTTATTTTATTTTCAAATATGTCTACAATTCAACTCAATTTTTTTTTAATTAGAATTATAAACTTATCTTATAAGATGATTAAATTATATATTCATTAAATAGATTTAACTCAATAGGAGGGGGGGCTAAAATGTTATTACGACTTAACTTATTATAAAAAAATTATAGTTTAGTCTAATTAAAAAAAAAGTCAATGTATTATAACATCATTGCTAATATTAAAAAGTTACAAAACAACATGGTAACGATTACTAAGATTCATAATTTCATAGTTCATTCCCTTTACAATTATTTATACTTGTTCTTTTTCTTTTCATTAAATCAATTTATTCAAGTATTTTGCATTTTTTATCACCAAAAGAAAAATGAATTTCATAAACAATCTTTTTAATTTACAATTTTAATAATTTGTATTATAAGCATATTGTTGTATTGTTCTCATTCTTTCGTTAAATATATGTATTAAGAGGTTTAATATTGCATTACTTGATATATAAGTTGGTTTTACTCCTTTATATGATCCCATCATACAAGTATTTACAGTAAATTTATACATTAAATTGAGGTATGTAATAAAAAGTCATGGGTCCTCCCTGAATATGTGACATAAATATGTAACATGACATTTACATTTAAAAAAAAAATCAAAATATAAAGCAAATAATTAAAGTCAAATATGCACAACAATGGACCTAACTTGATTACCATACAAACCTGCAACATTTAATTCAGTATATGTATACTAAACGCGGTACATGAAAAAAGAACTTCAAATATGAAACCAAGAAAAAATCTAATTTTCAGAGGCATTTAGAACATGAAACACTAAACTTCAAGCATGCTACGTGTGATGTAAATATAAAACATGATATTTATGCATGGGATAAAGAACACAAAATTAATGACAGTCAAAGTCAAATATGCAAGACTAGATGTCTAACAAAATTATTTGGTCGGATGATATTTTCCATAAAATTAGAAAAGAGTGATGATATTTAAACACCTTTTATTCTCTCACCAGAACTTATTTCTTAATTAACAGATCATTAACTTCAAAATATGTTTTCTTTATAATTTCAAATTTACCCTTCTTATCAGTTTCATCATTTTTCATTCACCCTGCCTTTTAAACTTTTAAAATCCTTCAACTATGCTAGGCTCAAAATCTAGATTGAACATAAATCGAGAATCTGCAATTCGATCGACTGTGTAAAAAGATTGGAGACTAGAGAAGAATCCAAGAAAAATATCAAAGAGATTTGGCTTTTATGACTAAATACGATATGGATTTTTCTCAAAAAAGCAAATGTCAAAGTTATTGAAATAGTGGGCAATATACAATATTCAATTATTTAGTTACTATTTAAATGTGTTATAATAAAATTATTCCGACTAATCCAATTCCAATATTCTTTTTCACTGATGCAGCAATCTTAACTTCAGAAGAAATGATGGTTGGGTTAGGCATAATTGCGAAAAATTACAAAGGGGAGATCATAGCTTTTGCTCTTGCTAGAGATGTAGAGTTGGCAGAAGCAGAGGGAGTGTACATGTGTAAAATGATTAAACTGATGATTAGGGTATTTTGGATTATAAAATTATGTTGAGAGATAAAAAATATTTTAAAATTTATGATGAGGTTAATATAGTAATAGGGGTTGGTGAGATCAATAAAGGAGGTCAAATATTGCCGTGAGAAAAATCATTTTAAAATTAAAGGAAGGGAAAGCCTTAAATTATAAAAGTATTGACAACATATTATTTATTATAAAGGAAAATAAGGATTACCTCCCTATTGTTTAGACAAACTAAGTGAAACTCCCCTCATATTTTAAAATAGTTCCAAACCTCACATAATTATAATAATGTTAATTTTATATATTATTTTACTATTCTATCCTAGTCTTGATGTTAACCATAACCTTTAAATATTTTGATAATATTTATCAAGTACAATAACTTGTATAACCTTAATGATTAAATTAATTTAGTGATGAAAGTAAGTTATGGAGAAATATTAACTGATTTGTGAACGTACGTTCCTTTTCATTTTTATTTGTTTGATCTTATCATAGTGATTTTGAATAAAGAAAATTTTAAAACTTTTGCTCAAATTTATTTTATTTGAGGTATTCTTAAAATAATGATAATAATCTCCATTGTTACTATGCTCATATGCCTAACATGGATGATTTGGTTAATTTTGATGCAAAGAAAATTAATTTAGCGGTGTGCTATGTCGATTGTCTGAGTTTGATTACTAATATTTCTCTATAATTTATAATTCATTATTAAATTAATTTAATTACTAATGGTGCATAAGTCATTTTATTTGATTTAAATTCTCAAAATATAAATTTTATAAATAACATCACAACTAGGGGTAAAGTACTAAAATGATATGTAAAGTTAACACCATTATAATTACAGAAGGTTTAGATCTATTTTAAAAAATATGTTAGGTTTTACTTAGTTTCTCCAAATAACATGCAGTAATCCTCATTTTCCCTTTATTATAATAGCAAAATGGATCACATGCATGCACTATAAACATATATTATAACTAATTGAGAAATATTATTATTCGCACCTATATATAGGATTAAGATCCTCTTCTCCTTCTCCTTTTTCTTTTTTTTTTCAAATTCTCATCTTACCTCTTTTTGCTTAATGAGTGGCCGAAATTGAATTATGTATTTGACTCCTTACTTAATGAGTGGGCGAAATTAATTTTGTATTTGACGTTGTCAATTCAAGTCAATTTTAGTAAAACTTTATTAAATTGATACTCGATAAATTCACAATTTTAATTAAATAATAATTTTTTGCAGGCACCTACTTGCGACTAACATGATGAATTAATGATTAGATAAATTTATAAAAAAAATTTTAAAGAAATCATATTTTCCTAACACTTACTCTATATAGGACCCACGTTATCTTTTGCTTGACTCTTTTAGCGCTTTGGTTTTTTTATGGGTATTCAATTTTAAAAAATAAAATAAAATGGCAGCCATCTAAATTAGGAGAGAGTTACCTTACAGCTGCTGTAAAATACAACCCTCTCATATAAACAATACCAATTATGGGTTCAAGTACTATTTATATGAGAGGCTATACCTTGCCACAGCTGTAAAGTAGCAGCCTCCCCTAAATTAACGAGAGATACATCTCAATCATCTGAAAAGACAAGCAAAAAGAGGGAAAGAGAGGATCCGAATTCTAGGAGCTCGGTTTATTAGAGAGGATCCGAATTCTAGGAGCTCGGTTATTGTCTTCAAAGTACTGCTACCATATTATATTATATAACTAGCCCGATGATTAACCTTATGGGAGTAGTAGGATCAGCAATAGTGGCTATGGAGTTCCTATTCATAGCTGTAATAATCACTGCCCTTTTAGTCTTTGTTTCAAGAAATTTGGTAAAAAACGCAGGGAACAAGAAGAGAGAAGCACCGGAAGCTGGTGGAGCATGGCCTGTGATAGGCCATCTACACCTCTTAGGAGGGCCAGAGCCCCTTCACAAAGTGTTAGGAAAAGTTGCTGACAAGCACGGACCAATCCTCACGATCAAGATCGGGGTACATCGCACTTTGGTGGTGAGCAATTGGGAGATTGCTAAAGAGTGTCTCACTACAAGTGACAAAGTCTTTGCCACCCGTCCAAAAACTGTTGCCGTGGACACATTGTGCTACGATTCTTCCTTGCTTGGTTTTGTCCCTTATGGTCACTACTGGCGCCAGATACGCAAGGTAGCCACACTTGAGCTTCTATCAAGCTATCGGCTTGAGAGTCTCAAACATGTACGAGAATCTGAGGTGAGAACTTGTTTGAAGGAGTTATATAATCTATGGGATACTGGTCTTGATAAAGCACCGGTGTTGGTGGATATGAAGAAATGGTGCGAGTATGTAACCCTTAATGTGATCTTAAGAATGGTGGTTGGAAAACGATGCAATATTAGTATTTCACAAAAGGGAACCAGTAGTGATCAAGGATGGAAAGATGAATTGTCGAGATTTTTTGCATTCATGGGTAAGTTGGTGGTGTCAGATGCTCTACCGTTTTTGAGATGGTTGGATATAGGCGGACATGAGAGGTTAATGAAGAAGACAGCAAGAGAATTAGACCTTATCATGCAACGATGGTTGGATGAGCACAGAAGGAAGAGGAATTTTGGTGATGATCATATCAAAGGACGAGAAGACAATTTTATGGGCGCCATGCTTTCCATCCTCGACGATATCGGAGCACAAGAATTTCCCGATCGTGATGCTGATACCATCAACAAAGCTACATGCTTGGTAAAGTACATGACTATCACCTAGCTAGCCTTTTGATTAAAGCGTTTATGGTACTGATGTACCAATTTCTATTTCTCTCTTAATAACTGTCGAGATTTTATCCGACAAATTCCTGGGTTTTCTAATTGGTTCCTTTTGTTATAAAACAAATTAAATGACAGTTATTTTCTAATCATGTGACAGTTACAAGAGTGAAGATCTCAACGTGCTTTAATTTGACTGCTTTTAAATATACTACCATTTTTACTGTTTAGTATAATAGCTAGGAAAATGGTAAAGAGACAAATATAATATTATACGGCTGGGATATATTTATTTGATTCTATGAAGATTTCATCTAGATGTAGCTAGATTCCTTCCAAAACTTCTAGCTAGAGTGCTGATGGCTAAGAAAAAGAGACTGCTTTATTTAAAAATCATTCAAAGAGAGCCTTTCGTGTGATCTGAGGAGGCAAAATTATGATTTTTTTTTGTTTTGGCGAATCAGTTCCTTAAGCTGTTTTGCTCTCCAAAGCACATATGTTGATAAATTTAAGTATAATTGACGTTAACCAATTAGAAAAAGAATTGGTGAAGTACGAATCTGTGGAAATATATCTCAACCAGACAATAATCATGTCATATTAGGTGTTTCGAACTTTAGGAAAAATTAGATTATGATAGGATACAAATCCAGCAATTAATTAATTACGTAAATTATTTTTGTTTGAATAAGTGTTGATTAAACTTGTCGAGAGAGTTAATTCCCTATATATAGTCATCATATTCTAAATTGCTTGCGCAGGCACTCATCCTTGGTGGCAGTGATACTACATCAGGCACCCTGACATGGGCCATCTCTTTACTCTTGAACAACCGCCATGCGTTGAAGAAGGCACAAGAAGAATTGGACCAACAAGTTGGTAAGGAACGAGCAGTTGATGAGTCGGACACCCAAAACCTAGTGTATCTCCAAGCGATTATCAAAGAGACCCTCCGCTTGTATCCCGCGGGTCCTCTCTTAGCACCGCGTGAAGCAATGGAAGATTGCACTGTCTCTGGGTACCATGTCCCGGCTGGCACCCGCTTGATGATAAACGCTTGGAAAATTCAAAGGGATCCAAGGGTTTGGGAAAATCCATCAGCCTTCCAACCAGAGAGATTTCTTCCAGGTCATGGCGCCCATGCAGATGTTGATGTTAGGGGCCAACAATTTGAACTCATTCCTTTTGGCTCTGGCCGACGTTCTTGCCCAGGTGCATCATCTGCTCTCCAGGTCCTTCACCTCACGCTTGCTCGACTCCTTCATGCATTTGAATTAACAACCCCATTGGATCAGCCTGTTGACATGTCAGAGTCTCCTGGCTTAACCATACCTAAGGCCACCCCATTGAAGGTTCTCCTTTCTCCTCGCCTCCTCCCTGCCAACCCGTATGGCTTTTGAGTTTGAGCAATTATTAAATCCAGCAAGCAAAGCTCGAAGTGCTTAATAATAATTAACTTATTGTTTACTAAATAAAGCGAGCTGTACTGTTGGTTAAATTAATTACTTAATGTTATGCACTTACTATAAATTACTGCTGCTGCTGTGGGCGATCTTTGCTTGCATGAATTAAGTTTTTTTCTTTCCTTCAGTTTTAACCTTTTTTTTTGGGTTCTCAACTATACTTCATAACAATGTTACATATATGCACCGTTTGCGCGGTGCTACGCATCTATAACCCCTCATTCAACTTTAGTTTCTGAAGATTTAATTGTAAACAAAGGATTTTTTTTTTTTTTGAACCAGTAAACAAAGGATTTTGAAAGAGAAAAGATGGTATAATGATTACATCCAAGGATTGTGCAGAAAGTGAAAAAGAGGAAAAAAAAAAAAACTAATGAAAAGCTATTGAAAGTGAGGGATTTAGGGTTGGCAATGGTATCCGTAAATCCGCTGAAACCTGTCCGCCAAAACCTGTCCACCACAGGTAATTTTACGAGTTGCAGGCGGTTTGATACTAGAAATTGAAACCCATACTACGTTGCCGATGGGTTTGATATTAACTAAATATTCAATTAGATACCTGCATGGATATCCGCCAAACCTGTATCTTTTTTTCCAAATATTGTTAATTGAAAAAGTAATTAAATCTAAAAATAATATAAATTAAATAAATGTAAAGTACAAACATATCACTTGTGTGCAAGTTGCAACTCATAACTTAACTTCAAGGAAACCTAAACTATTTCCTTTTCACGTGTGAGCAGCAGCAATAAAACCTAACCTTCCAAACTATTTCCCTTTCAGTCATTAGCAGTTTCACCTGCGAGCAGCAGCTGCACACACCCATTTCCCTCTCACTCGTGAGCCGCAGCCGCACACTTATGAATTTTTCATGGCATTTGTGGTTATTTTTTATGGAATTGTATTTTTCATACTTAAATTTAAGAATTTGTATCGGATTGATGTTGAAATTTTAATTTTCTATTTACACTGATTAAATTTAGAATTGAATATGTTATGTGGAATTTTAGCTTATGAATATAAATTCACATATTGAAAATTTGTGATTTTAAGTGTGAGAACCCGTAAAAAATTTCACCAGGTATCATTGCAGGTTTGGTAATTGTCAAAACCTACCGTGAGTGGAATTTTAAAAAGAAATTAAAACCTGCAGCGGGTGCGGGTTTGTAGGCGGTGCCCATTGCTATCCCCACATATGAAAATGGTATTCTGAGACCATTGCAAATTAAAACTGGTTAATTTTTTTGTTAAAATGTCAAATTTATCATTTAAGAATGTACTTTTTTTGTTATGATTTTAACATTAAGAATGAAATAAGATATTAAAATTTTATTAAGGAACTAACTACAATTTTTTAGAAGGACCAAAATACCATTCTTCAAAAAAAAAAAGAGTCGGTGAAGAAAATTTTTTACTCACTCTTTCTTTCCTAGAATAATAGGAAGTGTTTGAATGCAAAAATTTCTTGTCGCCCTCCACATTAGGTATATCCCAGGTAGGGATGGCAATGGGGAGGGGAGGGAAGGGAACCAATCTCCCTATACCCATCCCCGATATTTTGCGTATGTCCTCGTCCCCTTCCTGTCCCCTTCAGAATTGCTTGAGAGAATCTCCATTCCCTCCCCGAATAATAACAGAGGATGCTTGAAGGTCCTCGATCATCAAATAATTAATATATTTTTTTTGTTTTTAATTTTACGTTAATTATATTAAAATAAAAAATTTAAATAAAAATAAAATTCAAAATATATCTTACATTAACAGTGATCCATTACAAAAGTCACATGCAAAATACAAATTATCAAAATAATTATCTATGCCAATCTTCATAATCCTACAATAAAAAGAAAAAGAATTTACTTTTATATTGATAATAAAATAAATGAAATAAATGTAGATACTTAGTTAATATTTTTAATAAAACAAAATCTCTGGGCTAATAGAATCTATCTCGCCTTTTTAAAATCCTACATAAAAATTTAAGACTTTAATTAGTTAATTAGACCTAAAAGTTTAATAATATAAATATTTTGATATTTTTTATTTTTACCAATAGTTATAATTTTATAATTCAATTTTTAAAAAATAAAAATAAAATTAAAAATTAAAATAGGGGAAATGGGGAGTGGAGGGGGATTCCACCTCATCCCCATCGCTTCCCTGAATATGAAACTAGGTAAAAAAAAAAATTTCGTCCCTTCCCGGAATAAGAAATCGGGTATAAAATTATCTCCGTACCCTCCTTAAATGGGAAAAATCCCCAAGGATATCTGTCCCGTGGAGATTACAGTGGGAATTTTTGCCATCCCTAATTCCCAGGGATGGCAATGTGGGGGTTGGGGTGGGGGTAGGCCGGCCCCAATAAATTTAGTGGGGTAGAGATGAGGAATCTCCATGTGGGAAATGATTTCCTCATTCCCCATTTATTTTTATTTTATAGTAGATATAGATACACGATTTCAATCAATAAAAAATTAAAGACTTAAATAAAATCATTACTATATTATAAAAGTATTTAAATTATTTTAAAAAACTTTAAATGTTTTAAACAACATCTTGAAATGATATCAAAATTGAAAAATATTTAAAAAGAGGAGTATTTTAAGATAGAAAAGAAAACATAACAATATTTTAGGGTTGAATAAAAATTATATTATAGCGTTTTTTTTTAATTATAACCCATTTTATCAAGTAAAAATTAAAAGAAAATTTATTAATTAACATTGTAATTGATAAAAAATATTAAAAAATATTTGAATATAATGGGGACTGGGTGGGGGTGGGGTGGAGAGTACAAAACCAAACTCTACCCCATTAAGAACTTGAGAATTATTTTTCCATCCCAATCCCCAACCCATTCCCCAAAAATTATTTAAAATTCATACCATTTAGGATGGACCCCATGGAATTCCAAACCCATGGAGAATTTTACCATCCCTAGTATATCGTATTGTAAAACCAAAACAAGCAAATTATATGGTGCTAATGATGAACATGAGATAGCCTTTTCATTTTTTATAAGTAAATATATGTATTCAATTTCCAAAAATACCTTGAGAAATGAAAGTACAATGCTGAAAATCGCTAGGAAAGCGATAGCCAATAGTAATGGTTTCGTAAACACTACAGGTCTACGAAGCACATATTTCTGCATACTTGTATCAAATCCAATAATTTGATTACTTAAAAGTGTAATCAAATAATGATGTAAATTTGGCAATTACGACCAAAATATGATGTGAAAGGGCCACTGGGCATAACTCGGTAGGCCTACGTTTTGCCCGTGGACCGTGATCATCCAAATTCAAGTAATATATATGCGGTGAAGCATATAACTTTATGATTACTGTACATTTTTCAAAAAAAAATTAAAAAAAATAAATGCATATACCTCTACGTGTAGGAAGTAAGGTAAAACATTATTAATTCTGTTCCCAATGACAATGGCCACTGCAGCCATCAATGGACTTGCCTTCCATCGAAGAAGGGGAAGCTGCAAACTCGAGAAGAACAATTAGATGAACTTAATTTGAAATAATTTTGGCAGTTATATATAATATTATGCAAAGGCTAGAGAGAAATTAACCGAGGCAAAATTAGTCAGATAATGCAATATTAAATTGATATTAAAACATGAAGTTGAATGGAAAAGCAAAAATGCTAGATCATAGTAAGTGTTTAAAGTGAATTGACTTCTCATAGACTGAAGCACTTAAACTTCAGCTTTGGATTTTTATTATAGTCTCCAAACATATTTTCCAATATATATGGAACCATTGTAGGTGCTTACATCGATGTAATAAGCAGCTTCAAGTATGCACAGTAGGATAGTCTCCTTCTAAGGTTCTTTCTCTCGGAGGAAACCTCAGAATGACAGCAGAACAGGATTGGAATAATCCTCTTATGGTCACCTACATGTTGGGTGGGTAGGTTGAGTAATAATATAGTTCAGTTATGGGAAACAGTATAGGTGGGTGTGTAAACAGGGGTGTCTTAATGAGATTTTAACTCCCCAAAAATTACTCATGAAAACACAAGAGTAAAACTGGAATAAAACCTCACATCATTTATTCTTATTAATAAATCTCAAGATAGACAATCATTATTCATACTTCAACTGAATCTTTACATAAAACATCTGAAATAAAGTCTCCAAAGAAAAGTCTCTAATCCAAAATAAAAAGTCTAGCCAAATTTAATCTTTAAAGCAACTCCAAAGATCAACTAAGAAAATTTCTCTATCTAAGAACCCAAGCCACATCTCTAATCAATCTGCAAAATATTTGAGACGAGGGGTGAGCCGTCAACTCGGTAAGCAAATCCATGCACCATGTTTGAAAACCTTTGTCATTATACCTTTATAAATTTTATAACATCTTATAGTAACATCTTCATTTAGCATAAGGGGTGGATTCGTGTAAAAGCATTAAAAACATTAAAACATTCATAAAAACATTAAAACATAAACATTGGTAGCTCATGACTCGTAGTCATCATCATTCATCATTCATTGTTCATCATTTAGGGTGTTATAACCCACATGGTTCTTTATTTAGGGTACTATACCCCGCATTATTAGTAACATCCTTGTGCACAAGATCATCATCATACCAGCGAACTGACCATAACATTACATAACATCATAACATTTGCATCGTATACATTACTACGGACTATGAGCCAAAATATTTTTGAATCCACCTTACATCTTTTCATAAATATCATTTAAAACCTTCTAAAATATTTAAGAACTTTTCTTTGAACATTAAATTCTTTTTGAAAATTCTTTCAGAAAACATTTTGTTTGAGAAAACTAATTTCTTAAAAAAAATTTATTTTAAAATAGATTTATATAAATTCGTTTAAAAGTGTTTTTATTTTACAAAATTCATTTAAATATTTTAGAAATCAGTTTTGTAAAAATTTTCATTTAAACATAATTCTTATAACATAAATTACATTTATTATAAAGCACATCATACATGAATCTACTTACCTCGATCCGTAGTAATTAATTTAATACCTCGAGAACAACTAACGAGCTCACCCACTTCCTATAATCTTCATAAAAATACTCTTATCAATATCATCTCTAACCTGAAACATAATTCCAATCATCCTTAAATCATAGGCACTTAAACTAACTTAATACTTATACATATTCTAGACATATCCTATACTTATGAGTATCCTGCACATGCTGATTTTCAATAACCTATTCACATGTCGGAAAACCATGAAAATTTACAGAGGCACTGTAAACATTCATAGCATTGCATACAATATTTCACAAAAATCAGAACAACTCAAAATCGAGTCAGAATATTGACTTTCACCAAAGTAACAAAACTGTTCAGCATTGACCAAAACAGACCTTTACCACTTACGAAATTCATAAAATATTCTTTAGTACTCTCCAGAACCTCAAAAGGTCCAATAAACCTAAGGTTGAGCTTGCCCCTCTTCCCTAAAACAAAAGACTCCCTTCCAAGGTGAGACTTTTAGGAACACATAGTCTCCAACTTGAAATTCCAAATCACGTCTCCGTCGGTCTGCATAACTCTTCTGCCTACTCTAAGTTGTACGAAGGCGCTCTTTTATCAGCTTGATCTTATCAATGAAATGCCATTTGGAAGCTTGATCTCCCTGAGAAAATAAAGATCTTTATGTGGAGAGCTGCAAAGAATCTGCTGCCAACAGCAGAAAACCTGTGGAAAAGGAAGGTGGTGCCAAATCCGATATGTCAAAGATGCAATCAAGGGCGGAAACAAGTATTTATGCTTTGGTAGAGTGCAAAGCTGCTCGAAAGATTTGGCAGCACTCTCCTCTAGCAGCTGTGGAGATACCAAACTCTCAAGGGTGGAGTATATTGGATGTATTTTTAGATAAAACAAGGCAATTGAGTAAAAGGTAGTCCAAGCTTCAGATAGCCTATTCGTGGGCAACGTAGAATGCAAGAAACCATTTTCTGTTCAAAAGAAAAAAGTTGGATCCTTTAATCCCAGCAACGAAAGCAGAAGCTGTTGTAGAAGCCTTTAGGAGATTCAAGAGGCCTGAACAACAACGAATGGAGAGCTCAAAAGTGGAGAAATCAAAGCAATGGAAACCCCCTCCAAATACTTGGTACAAAGCCAATGTGATGCTGCCATTGACAATCAGATGCAGAGAGTTGGCCTGGGAGTAGTAATAAGGAATGGTAAAGGAGATATTGTGGCCGCAGCAATTAGACCCTCAAAATTTAATGCAGATGTGTCTTTTGCAAAAGCTGAAACAATTGACTGGGGAATGCAGGTGGCAAAAAGTGCAGGCATAACAACAATCATTGTTGAATCAAATTGTCAAGTGGTTATCGACTTGGCAAACAACAGAAAAGGCAGAAAAACTGAGATCTTTTGGGTGATAGTAGAGATCAAAGATAGAAGAAAAGATTTCCAGGAAGTCAAATTTCAGTACACCCTCAGGTCCTGTAATGCTAATGCCCATACTTTGGCAAAGCTAGCCTTAAAAGGTCCAGAATTTGTTGTACGGCTGGATAGTATACCAACACAAATTATGTGTTTATTCTCGATTCAGTAATGAAGTAGTTTCCCTTAAAAAAAAAAAAGTATGCACCGTAGGATGAGGGCAATAACAAGTGGTGGAGATCGAAGCATAACCCCCATGGCCAAACTCTGAAAATTGAGATCAAACAATTGAAGGTTACATATAATTTCGCAGTCTAATTCAAATTAAAAGCAAATTCTTCCACGTTAAAAGAACACTTAAGAATAAAATTAATGATGAGATTACAATATGCAAACCTAATTGTTTCCTCCGATGGGAAATTAACTATCCATGGTCTGGACGAACGGGAAAAAAAAGAGTAACATAACATTTCAATCTAATTCGTGAAATACAATAGCTAACTATTCTTGAATAGATGAGCTAATTACATCAACTGTTGTAATTTAATATATGTGGGATATAATTTATAAAGTAGTCTATGTGAAATTAATTAAGATATAATATTATCTTTTTGTTAAAATTATAAAGTTACAACATGAACTCTAGAATTCTTATAAGATATATGCGGTGGATTAATTAATAGGCTACAATCTCTAAAGAAAATTATAAAATGAGAAGATTTTAAAAAATTTATCAAATATTTTTCTAATAAAAAAATTATGAAATAAGTTATTTTTGGTGTTTCAACTATAATCTCAAACGAGACCTAACTCATACTTCAAGATTACTTCAAAATTTAGGATTACTTCAAGTTTAAATATTTAGTATATATAAAATTTATTGTTATATGCATGCTTGCCTTTTTTGACCCGTCCTTGTCATGTGAAAAATGTAATATGAGTCCATTCATGCACAATTTTGGTTTTAATGTCGTATAAAATTCATAAGCCTAAGTCATATTCAATAGTTAGGCCATAAATTGAGGCTTGTCCCAAGCGTATATATTTAATTGAAGATCAACAGATAAGTAGAACTGCTATTAAGATATCATAACAAACATATACAAAAGAGTGTGTATCATATAAAGCACACATATAGAAGCTTTGGTTGGCCCTTGCCTACCGTCAGTGTAGATTAGGCTTGTTAACCTTTTACAATGTTAAGCGGATTCGTTAGCAAAGTAGCAAAAACATATGAAGCTAGAAAAACGCAAAAAGAGTAGACGGAAGTACCTTGTCCATAGCAATATCCGACAATTGGTTTATAGCAACCACAAAAATATCCATCATTGTTGTGGGCACTATGGGCTGAAATATTCATAAGAAAGGAATTAATGTCGTTCAAATAATCTTAACAAGTAAGTTGACACTTTAAATTTACCTTCAATTGAAAATGTGGGAGTCAAATCAGCAAGACTTTGAATTGGAAGCAAAGAAGATGATAATATCCCTACAATATGATAAAATGAAAGACAAAAAAGTTGAATTTGACAAAATTTGAATAAACTTAATTTAAGTCATTATATAATATAACCTCTATAAATTAATAATATTGGGACTTTTTAAAATCTATTAATCAAAAGAGATATTAATTGACTAATAAGTAAATAATCTAAATTGATAGTGTATATTTACAATTTAATGAATGCACATTTAATCAATTAAAAATTTATTGTACTTTATCAATTTAAGGATGACACAATAGCTTCGGAACATGTTACGAGGAAGCAATCAAAGCATATATCAATAGCACTTCATGGTTTTTTACCAGAACTTCTACATGCAATTAAAAAAAAATTAGAGATTATATCCACTGTAGATTTAAATTTCAAGAAAAAATATAACAATAAAGTCGTATTTTGTTTAATTAAATATCATAGACAACTATATTTATAATTTAAGTGAATTATTACTATATGATATGAATGAGACAAGAAAGTTATATAAGGATGTTTAGAAAAACAATTATCTTATTAATTTATTGAAATTATTAATTGAGTCTATTAGTGCAAGTCAAGACAGTAAAAAATTATCATATAATAGAAGTTGTTAATTTATCGAGTATTAGCTTAATAGAGGTTATACTTGTGAGTCATTCTCTAGTACGGACGCCCTCATTTTTTTTTTCTCATGTGGACATTCTTTTAACCTATGGGTATAATAGAGTCAGATTTTAATATTGTTGAATTGCATTGTTTATAATGTATTAAAAAATAACTTTATTAAAGTACACGGCTTAATAGCGTGTCTATATTAAAAAAATGAGACTATCTGCACCCAATAATAATTATATACTTGTACATCACATACTATAAAGCATCTCAAAATGCTAGTCCACGCATAGGGATGGGAAAGACGATAAAATGCATCTACCTTTTTGGTAAAAAAATCCAGAAAACTTGTCAAAACAATACTCTCATTCTAGGATTTTGTTGCAGAATCATCTTGTAACGCCATAGGAACTGCTGATTTCGTCAATGGTTTGTGATTTCTAATCATCATATCCTCATTGTTTCCAACTTTATTATTGGTTAAACAAAATAAGCTTTGTATGGAGCCTTTGACAGGGTACTTGTTGCTCTTCCTTCTATTTGCCAAGCCATATATTTGTGTCAATGGCGACTGGAATGTTTTAACAGAACCTAAAATGGCCTAAAGAATATAAAATTTATCCGATATATTATTAGTTACTCGTATCAATTCGCCATTCCAGGGGAAAAAAATCATCTAAATGTTAGTTTAATTTAGACCACTACTAGAAAAATGGGTTTTACTGACACCAAAGTAATGTCAGTAATTACTTTTTCTAATACTTGTTAATTATGTCAGTAATGCTCCAGCCAGAACACACTGACACTAATTTTTAATGTCAGTAATTCGTGTCACTATAGTATCACCAAAATGATGAAATGTGGGAGAGAGATTTTGATTGAAATTATGTTAGGGATTTCACTTTTTTATATTATATATTTTTTAACCTTTTAATATATTACCCATATCTTAATCTTAGAGGATGTAGTGGCTTGCGGTCCAAACACAAAATTTTGAATTTTATAGGTCCTATGTTCAAGTTGAAATAGAAACAAATTTTAGTGATTATTTTTTAACCTTTGATACTTCAGTGTCAGTAATATTTGATAATTAATTTACTGACACATTGGTATCAATATTTTATGATATCTATTTTGTTAAAGGTGGAAAATGATGCATATGTTCACAATTACTGACATATTTTACAGTGTTAGAAATTAAGTGTTAGTAAAGTTCATTTTTGTGGTAGTCGACATTATTGAAATATTAGAATGAAGCTTACCAGCAAGTACCATGCTTATAAACTATATAAGACAAATAATAGATTTAAGTATTTGACATGCTAGTTTTTTTTATCTATTCCATTTAACAAACAAATTATTATGGCCAAATGATAAAATCAACAAAATAAGATAAGAAGAAATAATTTGATTTAATTTAATTACTTTTTTATAATTCTAATGAGAGTCATTCGATGATGTTGTTATAAAAATTACAACATCAATAATGATATAAATATGTACCATTAGATTTAATCAAGAGATCACAAACTTGAAGTTGGTTAGGATAATATTTGATTTCAATTGTTTAAAAATTTATTTTATCAATCATCGTATCAGTTAACATCTTTTTGTTAAGATTAAATAATAAAAAAGAAATGAGTTTAATCTATCTAAACTTCAACATTTTTCTTTAAAGCTGTATGCATTTTAATATTAACACAACTCAATCTTGTTTTATCAATATATTATTATTTCTTTTTCACCAAAAAAATTCTTAGATTAATGACTATTGTAACAATCGATTCAACTAGATCTTAGCAAATGAGTAATTTCCAAAATAAAAAACATTATATTGGTCCAATTATAAATGGAAAAAGAGATATGTATTAACATTTTTGTTAAAAGTTATATAATTCATATTTATTTTGTAGAAATCTAAATTAGTACACATATTTACATATTTAATTTTTAATTTTGTCGATGATTTAGAAAATTTTAATCAACTAAATAAAAAGTAAAATTATATTTATCAACCTACATATTAGCAGCAACTTGAATATTACCTATATCTACTAAATTAAGTCAATGGTTGTAATTAAAACATTTAATTATAAAGATCCATATAACCCTATTATCAATGCTGTAAAAAGTAATACAGACAAAACTGCTTTGCAATAGGGGTTTGGTACCCTTTTTTTTTGTCTTTTTCAAGGTCAACTAAAATGGAATTCTATAATTTGTTATAAAAAAAAGTTAAAAACTTTTCAATTTTCACATATTAGTCCAACACCTACAAATTTTCAGTTACAGTAATGCTTCTGGAAGCCACGATTTGTTTCAGAACCACCTTTCCAACACAGCAACATGAATACAATACTCTGACATTACAGAGTCATAAATTTGGACAATCTAAGTTTTAATTCATGAGTAAACATGTATATTTAATTTTTATTATAAATCACTATGAATTTCATAATCTAAAAACTAATTAATGTGTTTTACATTAAAAAAATCTTATTTATTTTTATTTAATTTCCTAAAATGATTAATAGTAAAAGGTAATTAAAAATTTTTCCACTATAGAAACAAAATAATAAAACAAAATTATTAATCTTAGTTTTAATTAATTAAAAAAGATATTTTAAGTTAAAAAATAAAGACAATTACTGGTGTCAAGTGCTTCTTCGCTTGCAATGACATTATTGGGTGAAAGGGGCCATTAAGGGTATCATTAGACGCGAAATTAAATGATCTACAAAATGATAGTCTCCATACTAGGAAATGGTGATATGTAGAGTTGCACGCCCCTTCTAAAATAATTGTAACCATAACTACACCACAAAAACCCAAAGAGTTGCATTACACTACCACTTTTTTCAATTTAGAGGCTGTCAATTTGGTTATTAAAGGCGATGAACCTTGAAATGCCGTCTAATCATTAGGTCTTTCTATAATTGTTTGCATTAGAAGGTGCATCTATCGCCGGTACATCCATTTATTTGGCAACATTGCCATCATTACATTGATCGAAGAATTTTGAATTTGTTGATAGTATTTTTGTTTCTGTTCACTCACTTGTATTTTTTAGTAATGGTGTCGTCATTATTGTCATCGACGGTGCAAAAATTTTTAGCAATGTTATTTGATTTTTTATTTTATTTACAAAACTTAAATATTAATTATAATATCAATTTTAGTCTCATACACTTAAATATTAATAATATTCGAGTTCATGGATGGATGTTAGATAAATCAAATTTGGAGTATTTTGGATGGATATTATCCAATCTATTTGAATCATATACTTTGGTATCCAACTTATAAATCAAAATTTGAGTATTTTAGATGAATATTATCCAATCTATTTGAATCAAATACTTAGGTATCCAACTAGAATGTATTGGTTTTCTATTTTTAGCTATCAAGTTGATTAATAACTATGTTGGGTTCGGTTTTAAAACTCCTAATATGATAACTGGTTTTGACACGATTAATTATTCAATCAATTATACTAATAGACTTATATATTAATTGATAGACATGTGTTGCTGAATTGCTGCTTCTATTGTTGTCCATGTGCAATGTTAGCAAGAGAAAAGAAAGAATAAAAAATACTTATTTTTAGTTTATTTTTACTAAAGAAATATTTAAATTATTTTCAAATAGAGTAATTATTTTTTTTTAACCTTCTCTCAGTTAAGATAATGAAAGATCTTAATCATACGGATGTGTGCTAATGACTATTTAAACTGTTGGGGTGGAGTGACAAATATCAATTTATTCAAGTGTGCAATTAAATACACTCCTTTTATTTTAGGACAAAAACTCAACCAAAAATACAAAACTCATTCCTCAAACAAACAAAAATGATTTTACAAATTCATAAACTAACACTTATAATTATTAGTAAATTAAAATATTTTTACTACAAAATTAAATGATTTACTATGTTAATTAAATGTTGTGTTACAAAAATATAATAAAACATTACCTACATAGAATATAAAATTAAATTTATTTTCATATTTTGCATATTCCATCTACTTGACATATAAAATCTCTTGTTTGAAAAAACAATTATGGGTTTGCTCACATGGGTGAGAGGAAATTAGTTGCCGTGTCAAATTAAAAAAAAATCGTAGTATATTTATCATCAATTATGTTTAGTAAATAATATAGATAGTTTAACTTTGTAATAAATTAGTTAATTTATTAATTAATAAGCAAATTTATTAATTTAAATAGATATTAAAGATGTAAGAATAAGTTATTTAATTGAAAACCTAGTTCAATAGAATAAAAAAAATTAAATATTGTGGACTTATATGTTATAATTATAAAACTGTTGATTTTTCTTATTTTGCATGAACAAAAAGGGTTTTAATGATAATGGCCCAATAATCACATCTAAACCATTATACAACTCTTATGTTAAATCCAACGGTAGGTTTGAAAAAGACAAAAGAATGGGAACCAAACCCATGGGTATAGTAGCTAGACCCAATAATACAACATCATAGGAAAATCCTTTCAATAATAAAAAATTTAACTAAAAAAATAAGTGTTCAGAATACTTTTTATGATGCAAAACGCCTCAATAGTGTTAAGGATTTAGAATAAAGCTAATCATTTTGCTGTAAAGGATGGTATTTCAAAGAGAAGCTTGAACACAAATTCATTAGAAGCAGCATGATGATTTGCTTCTTTTCCTTCTTCTTCACTGTGCAATATATAATTTTTATGCAATGAGATTGACAAAACTTTAAAAGAACAAAACACTAAATATATTATGCATTTCTGTCGAAGCAACTAGAGACAACACTTGGGTATTGACGTGTCGTATATGAAAAATAATTGAAGCTATAATATAAACGTTACTAAGATGCTATAAATATGACTTTAAATCATAATTTTGACAAAAGGAAAATAAATTAATTACAAATTGCGTGAAATAAACTGAACTAAACTTTTCGTCATACAAGCGTGAGCAATAAATGCTTAGCAAAAAATGCTTAGCAAAAGCTTTAAAACTATAACTTTCAAACAATCAAAGTTTGTTTTGTTATACTAAATTGTTTGGTTACTGAGAAAAGGATAAAGAAAGCTCAAGAAAATTTACTAAAGAAAACTCTTATTAATAATGAGAATTAGATTACATTGCTTTATATACAAGAATCTAGAATCATCTATACACACAGTGCACGAGAGAAGAATAAGAAACAAACTACAACCAACTAACAGATTCTATAAACAAAGCTTAATAACCCTTTAACAACTTTTGCTGACTCAGCATCCAGCTTAGCATAACGAACTTAACTATCAATTACCTTAACATCCCCCCTCAAGCTTAAGGTCGTGGAACGACATTAAGCTTGCTGCGAAGATAAGCAAATTGGTCAAAAGAGAGAGGCTTGGAAAGAATGTCTGCAATCTTCTCAGAGCTGGAAACATGACTCACAGTGAGCTGTTTTTGTACAACATGCTCCCGAGTAAAGTGAAGATCTAATTCAATGTGCTTGCTACGAGAATGATACTTAGGATTACTAGCTAAAGCTTCAGCACTTTGATTATCACAATATAAAATTGGAGCTTGGATAAGAGATACTTTTATCTCCTGCAATAGATAAGTGATCCAAAGAACTTCTGATGTAGCTAAGGCCAGAGCTCTATATTTAGACTATGCAGAGGACCTTGGAACAATATGCTGCTTTTTGGAAGACCAAGAGACAAGATTATTACCTAGAAAGACACAATATCTTCCAATGGATTTCCTGACAATATCCTCCAATGGATTTCCTGTCATCAGGGACCCCAATCAACATCAGAAAAAGCAGTGAGAGACTGTTGCCCTGTGTTGAAGAATTGTATACCAAAATGTGTTGTACATTGCAGATACCTGAGAACTCTCTTACATGCCTGCCAATGATAAACTGTTGGAGCTGCTAAAAATTGACTCAGCTTATTGACAGTGAAAGCAATATCAGGTCTGGTGATAAGTACATATTTCAGAGATCCTATAATACTTCTGTATAATGAGGGTTTGTCAAAAGCAGCCCCTTTATCCTTATGAAGTTTATCAGAAATATTCATAGGTGTGTTGTAACCCTTACTATCAATCATATTAGCTTTTCTAAGAATGTCACCTATATATTTAGTCTGCGACAAATGCAGCCCTTCCAAAGTAGGAGTAACTTCAACACCAAGAAAGTAATTGAATTCCCCTAAATCTTTCAGTGCAAATTCAGAATTTAAGTTCTGAATAACAGACTCAATGTGCTTAGAATGAGAGTGATGTGTCAGATTTGGATGCCTGAAATCCCCAGTTGATCAAAGAGTTCTTCAATCTATCATACCATGCTCTTAGAGCTTGCTTTAGACCATACAAGGCTTTGTTGAGTTTATAGACATATGATGGATGTATAGAATCTAAGAAACCCTCTGGCTGATGCATGAATACATCCTCTTGAAGCAAGCCATTAAGAAAAACATTATTTACATCAAGTTGTCTGGTTGGCCAATGCTTCATCACTGCCAAACTTAAAACTATTCTGATTGTATATGGCTTCACAACTGGATTAAAGGTTTCAAAGAAATCAATCCTTTGTGTTTGATGATACCCTTTCCTACTAAACGTGCTTTATATTTGGAGATGCCACCATCATGATGATATTTCACTCTGTAAACCTATTTATTCCCGACAATTTTTGAAGCTACTTCAGGTGGGACTAATGTCCAAGTGTGATTTCTCTGTAAAGCTTCCAATTCCTCCTTCATAGCCAGGAACCACTTAAGATCTTGTAGAGTAACTTTAATACTAGCTGGTTCTAAATTCTTTGTAACAGCAAGATAAGTGTTGTGTAAATTTTGTTGAACTCGCAAGCGCACGAATCTATTGTAGAATAGATCAATGGTGTTGAGTGTCGATCCCACGAGGAGGTGGATCTTAATTATATGTAGAATTAATTAAGTAAATAGGTGGTTGGATTTATGGGGAAATTGATTTAAAGGATGCTAGAATTTAAATGGGAATAGCGGAATTAAATTGGATTGGGAACTATTGAAATAAAGCACTTGGGTATCTGGATCCGTATCAACATGCATCATGGGCTAAATAATCCTTATTAATACCAATTAAATCATGAGGGGGGAATCCACATCTCATGAACCACGCTCTAATCAATATGGTGTCAAGGGCTTATCGTGCCAAATAATAATAACCTTATACTAGGGTGCCGGTAAAACCAGGGCGGTAACTAGACAAGATTATTATTATTTGTCGACGAAAAGTCAAAACCTCCACAGAAATTAGAGGGGAAGAGAAAATAAATTTACCAAATAAAGCCCATGACACATGTTGAGACTTCACCTTCAACCCAAGCTTGAAAGAAAATTAGCTACTCATTATTGAACTAGGGGTAAAATGGGAATTTTATTAAAATACGTAGAAAATACAAGATGGAGAAGGAATTACAGAAAAATAAGCTCAAAAATGGATTCAGGGGTATCAAATTAGGGGGAGAGGCCCCCTTTTTATAGATACATTGAGTGAATCATGGCCATCGGATTAAAAATAGTTTGGATGCACAGGATTGCGCCACGTCATCGCGAAACAAGAACACGGTTTGACCACGGGTTTGACCACGCGGTTTGAACAAAGAACACGGTTTGCACACGGTTTGAACAAGAACGCGTCCGAATGACAGTGTCGTGAATGTATCCATGAACAAGATGAGCATACATGAATAGTGCCGCGTGTGAACAAAGTGCCATTTTTCCTTTTATGCTCCTCTTAAGGTTTTCGACTGTCCTGAGTTCAAAAGTGACGTCCGTTTTGCTATCCGAAATCTCGTTCATTGTGAAATGACCATGATACCCCTAAAATATACAAAATATTTAATTAAAACAAAACATATATAATTAAATAACAAAGGACTTAAATAAATAAAATTAGAGATGTTAGTGAGATTTGAAGTGTAAAATGATGAATTTCTCCTTTATAAATATACACTTTCTAACACTCAACACACCCCCCAACCAGCTTATTGCTAGTCCCTAGCAAATAAAGCGAAAATAAAATTCAAACCCAAATTTTTTTTTTTTTTTAAACTAACTTGTTTATTCAATCAGACTAATGACAACAATCAAATAAAAGTATAAGCATTATCTCCAGTCTAAAGAAATATCACACCCACATCAACCATCCACATGAATCAACCAAGTAAATACAGCTACTTTCAAAAATGACATGTCAAACCCCAAAATCTCACCGGTAATAGTGACACTCTCACAAGGAAATTAAACCCAATATAAATTGTCACTTCTATGAATGATAAATTGAGAGAAAATAATAAACAAGCATTATCACACACTCTCACCAAGAGGAAAAGAATTTGCCCACAACTTAGAAATAACACGATCTCAAGTCAAACAAAATGCTAGTCAACCCAATTTATTTACTTATTTTTTTCTTCTCTCTCTTTTTTTTTTTTTTTAATTATGCATTACTACATCTTTTAGCCCATATAACTAGCTTCTACTTCAGACTATAGTTCCCTAAAATCAAGAACGACTTTTATTAGGATGTAACGTAGGCTGGGGACATGGCTAACAAAGAAAGGAAAATAGAAGAAACAAAATATATGTTTGAGAAAAATAATATCTTTTGGAAACTAAAAAGTGCATTTTACTTATTTATTATTGTATTATATCTCTCTCTACTTTTTTTTTTTTTTAGAGAATTTCTTTTTTTTATTTTTTTTTTCTTTGCTTTCTCTTTTTTTTTTCCTTTTTTTTTTCTTTTCGGTATTGCACAACTTTACTAAACAAAACAATTATTTATATTTTTCTCAAACATGAATAGGTGATGGAACTTGTAAGATATTGGGTAATACTCCAAATTGGAGTGGTTGAAGACGATAAGTTGACAAAGAAAAGTTTTTTTTTTTTTTTTTTATAAAAGGCTCAAAAGGGCTAACTATGGATATTTCACATAAGGGATGGCTAGAAAGGCTCAAACGGGTCAAAGACGGCCTTTCCATCATCTTTTAGGGCTCTAGATACTCCTCCATATCTACTAGTTAAATGGACCTTTAGATGTAGCAACGCATTTTTTTTTTTTTAACTTTTTTTTTTTTTAAAGGGTTGACTCCAAGGAAATCTAAAGATCATGTATAAAATAATAATACTGCTAAGCTGTATGAAGCATGGGCAAAAAGGGTTACTCTCCAAGAAAAATAATAGGCTCAAAAGCTCACTTGGTATTCATTATGACATGTCAATTCTTTCAAGCAACTCATATTTATCTCCGACATCAACATGTAGAGTAGCAAACATAATGTAACATCACTCAAGACCAAAGATAATACAAATACTAAAATTCGAAAATCATCATGTCATCCAAAAACAAAATCACACTATTTTTTTTTTTTTTTTTTAAACAACATTCTACCCCCCAACCTATTCTAAACATGAAAGGGAAGTATGCATGCAGAAATGTGAAAATGATGCAGAAAAACTAATTGAAAATGTTACACTTAAAATGATAGAAAAATGATTTTTTTTTTTTTAACTAAGAAGATGCGTTTCTAGAGGCACTACACTCTATATTCAGCCATCTTCGACTCTAAATTTGAAAATGCATATTTATAAAGGAGAAGTCAAAAAGTTAGAAAGATCACACGAAAAATAAGAAATTTTTTTTTTCATTATTTATTTTTTTTTTTTAACTAAGAAGATGCGTTTCTAGAGTAACTACACTCCATATTCAGCCATCTTCAACACAAACAGTTAGCAACAGTTAGTTTCTACAACAAAAAATTAGTAAAAACTTAACCAACATTCCACAATTGTCAACTATCCCCTCCCCCCAACCAGAACTAAACATTGTCTTCAATGTTTTAAAGGAAAGAAGTAGAGTTTAGAAGACATCACCTGGGTGGTGCAACACAGAGTAAAATATTTACAGGCGGAGATTTAAATCTAATTTGTACTTCTTACTGCTGCTATTGTTACCATCGTTATTTGTACACTCCAACACCAAGGTCTTGGGATCTGGCTCTGGTCGATAAGCTTGTAACAGATCAAGTAGCTCATTAGCAGTGTGAGCACAAATAAAAAGCTTTTTCACCGTAGAGGGAATGAAGTAGTTTTTTATTGCATGGTTAAGAAATGCGATAAAGCCATCATAAAAATTATTGACATTTAACAAACCGATGGGTTTCTGATGAATGTGCAGATGGGCCCAAGATGCTAAAGTGATGAGTGCCTCTAGAGTTGCAAGATCTCCTGTAAGAAAATAAAAGCATCAGCATGATTAAGCATTTCGGTTATTCTTTCTTGCATACCTGAGACAACTAACTCTTCTCCAGTCGGTGAGTTAGACAAGCAGCCTAAAGGTTTTAGGGTTTGTGGTATGATGCCTAACACTTGACTTCCTCTGACAAAAGCAGTTTCTGAGACCAATTTTGATAACCCTCGGTCACCTCCACCGTATACTAAGTGTAATTTTCTCTCTATGCATCGACCAAGATCAATGGCTTCCTCAAAGAACTCTTTATATTTGCCATAGTTAAATCCGGAAAGCACACAAATGTTCTTGAATTGTTTATTGGGAGTAGCTGCCATTATGATACTTCTCAAAAACAATTTGTGAGTGTAAACGAAAAGAATCATATTTAAGGATCTTGGCGGCAATGGTCACAAATTGTGAATGAGGTGTCATGTCTATGTCAATTAATCGTGTAATGCACATGGCTTGAGAGTCAAAAAGGAAACAGAAAAAGGAAAAGCAAGTAATGACAAATATAAAATTATTAAAGACAATAATGCAAATGGTAAAACAACAAGAAAATAAAACAACAAAAGTAAAAGGATATTTACAGTAGTTGCGGTGGCTCACATCTTCCTCTCGGTTTTACGTCCGAAAACGGCAACGCCCTCTATGGGTCGAGGATAGGCTTCCCATCCAGTTTTCTTATAAAGCGGCAAACAGGTCGTTTATAGTCGATTTCGAGATCAGTATCGTGCATGCTCTTTCTGAAATGATGGCCATAACTGGAGAATCGCTCCTTGCACATATCCACTGGGATGCGTTTCAAGAGACAAAAGGATATCATCCAATGACTCCTTATTCAAGCCATCCCTAATGAATTGAATCTTATCTTCTCTGTTATCAGACACCATTCCTAAAGAACATCATTTTTTATCGCATATCATTCTGGCACACTTATGACAAGCAACCGATATTTTTCGAGCTCTGCGCTTTCTTGCATAATTTCCTTTACCACAACCAGGCATGTATGCAATAAATTTAGGAGGCAACTCACCTGCTAAGCGTACTTTAGCCTCGATTAACCAGCGAATATCAGCAGGTATGTTATTCCTCATGAGCAATCGCATGCGTTCGGATCGAGCTTTATAGATTGTGAGGAGGGCATTCTGAGGAAGTGAAGGGAATCGACTATGAAGCTTTGCTAAGATCTCGTTTCTATCCATACCTTCGCCTGAAGATCGGTAATTATGGGAAACTCAAGTAACCGACTTGATTGTCACGAGTCACCGTTATCCGCCACTTGACCGGGGTGACAAACTAAAACACACAAACTAAAACACACAAACAGAGTAACAAACAAAAACACACAAAGAAAATCACAACCGTCCTCTTATGGAATTTACCTCAAGCTCCAACTGGATGTTGTAGACACTTATCTCAATGTCTCTGAGTTGGCTTTCTAAATCCTCAACGTGGGATATTAACTCCGGTGGTTGTAGCTTCCAAATACGATGTGTTTTACAAAATCGTATCTGGCCTCTGAGATGAGATTGGACACGTTGAAGTCGTCTAAGGATGTTCAAGAGGAACTGTCTCATGATTAAAAGTGATAAAAGAAAGCTCAATGGTTAAACAAACACACTTATGCACAAATAATTTCAATTAGCAAAAGAATAGTAAAAAGAAAGAAAAAAAAAATCAAATCACAAAAAAAAAAAATAGAAAATCTTAATTTAAATGTGGTGGGTCACTCAAATTTATTTCGGTGTCCTCTCCATGTGGTTGGTACTCTAGATATGGCTTTAATCTTTGACCATTAACTTTAAACGTGACACCGTTTTTTGGGTCCTTAATTTCAATTGCCCCATGTGGAAAAACAGTATGAACAATGAAGGGGCCGGACCATCGAGAGCGTAGCTTACCTGGGAATAGGTGCAAACGAGAATTGAATAAAAGTACTTTCTGACCTGGAGTGAAAGATTTTCTCATAATCTGCTTATCATGAAAGACTTTCATTCGCTGCTTGTAAACCTTGGCATTTTCGTATGCATCATTACGAATTTCTTCAAGTTCTCACACTTATAATCGTCTTTTCGAGCGACTTTTGCTGCATGTTAAAATTGAATTTCTTGATGGCCCGATGACGCACGATGCTCGAGTTCCACGTAGGTGGCAAGCTTTTCCATACACTAGCCTTTGTAGGGTGACATCCCATTGGGGTTTTGAACGCCGTTCTATATGCCCATAATGCATCATCAAGTCTTAATGACCAATCTTTTAAATGCGGCCTCACGGTCTTTTCTAAGATGTGCTTTATTTCTCGATTGGAGATCTCAACTTGGCCACCGGTTTTGCGGATGATACGAGTCGCCACTTTATGAGTGATGGAGTACTTTGTCAAAAGTGCTTTGAATGATTTATTGCAAAAGTGGGTACCACCATCACGATTATTGCTCGAGGAATCCAAAGCGTGAAACAATGTTGCTCTTTAAAAAACCTATCACCACTTTATGATCATTGGTTACTCATGGAATTGCCTCTACCCATTTCGAAACGTAGTCAACAAAGAACCAATATGTATTGATGGCCAAAAGATGGGGAAAGGGTCCCATGAAGTCGATACCCCATACATCATCAAAATCTCAACCACTAAAATTGGATTTAGTGGCATCATGTTCTTTCGTGTAATGCTCCCCATTCGTTGACACCTATCACATGAAGAGCAAAAGGTGTAAGCATCTCGAAATATAGTTGGCCAATAGAAACCACATTGTAGAACTTTAGTCCCTGTTTTCTTAGCCCAAATGGCCTCCACAAGCTTGTTCATGGCAGAACGAAAGGATGTTATGAACTTCATTCTCTCGGGACACATCGTCTAATAATTTGATCTGCACAATACTTGAACAGATAGGGGTCATCCCAGAAAAAATTCTTTATTTCCGCAAAAGAATTTGGCCCGTCTTGCTTGGTCCAATGCTCGAAGTTTACTCCGAACAATATAATTAACTATATCAAAGATACCAAGGTAATACTTCCACACTCATTAATTGTTCATCTGGAAATGACTCATTCAATGTTAAGGGTTCTGTGTTGATGTCAAAGTGGAGACGAGAGAGATGGTCAGCCACAACATTTTCAGAACCTTTCTTATCTTTGATTCCAAGTCAAATTCCTGCAAAAGCAACACCCAACGAATTAGTCTAGCTTTTGCATCTTTCTTTGTGAGAAGATATTTCAGAGCAGCATGATCTGTGAATATAATTATTTTACAACCAATAAGATAAGACCGAAATTTTTCTAATGCAAACACTACTGCTAGCATTTCTTTTTCAGTAGTTGAATAGTTCAACTGTGCATCGTTCAATGACATACTAGCATAGTAAATAACATGAGGAATTCGATCTACTCTTTGTCCTAATACTGCTCCTACTGCATAATCAGATGCATCACACATAAGCTCAAATGGTAAGCTCCAGTTTGGTGGCTGAATGATGGGTGATGACGTCAACAAATGCTTTAACTTTTCAAATGCTACAAGACATGAATCATCAAAGATAAAATGTGCATCCTTAGCAAGTAAATTGCATAAGGGTCTAGAAACTTTGCTAAAATCCTTAATGAAACGTCTATAAAAACCAGCATGCCCAAGGAAAGATCTTACTTCTCTGACTGTTTTAGGTGGAGGAAGATTAGAAATGAGATCCACCTTGGCTTTGTCAACCTCAATACCTTTGCTCGAAATTATGTGACCAAGAACAATACCTTGATTTACCATAAAATGGCACTTCTCCCAATTTAAGACCAAATTCTTCTCTATACATCTCTGCAAAACTTGTGTTAGATGATGTAAACATTGATCAAATGAGTCACCAAAGACAGAAAAATCATCCATAAAGACCTCAAGAAATCGTTCAACCATATCAGAAAAAATGCTTAACATACAACGTTGAAATGTAGCAGTGCATTACATAATCCAAATGGCATTCTCCTATATGCAAAAGTGCCAAAAGGGCAAGTGAAAGTGGTTTTCTCTTGATCTTTTGGTGCTATGGGAATCTGATTGTATCCTGAATAGCCATCTAGAAAGCAATAAAATTCGTGTCCTGCTAATCTATCAAGCATTTGATCAATAAATGGTAAAGGAAAATGGTCTTTACGTGTGACGGAATTTAACTTTCTATAATCAATGCATACACGCCATCCTGTAGTCACTCTAGTGGGTATCAATTCATTATCAGCATTGGTAACTACTGTGACTCCTGACTTTTTAGGGACAACTTGCACAGGACTGACCCATGAACTATCAGAAATGGGGTAAATGATACCTGCATCTAATAGTTTAAGCACTTCCGTTCTAACAACTTCTTTCATATTAGGATTTAACCGACGTTGCATTTCCCTAGTAGATTTAGCATTTTCATCAAGGTGAATGTAATGCATGCAGTCTGCTGGGTTTATACCTTTTATGTCTGCTATGGTCCATCCTAATGCTCCTTTGTGCTCTTTTAAAACATCCAACAACTTACCTTTTTGCTCGTCATTTAGAGATGATGAGATGATTACCGGTAGAGTGCTTTCTTCTCCCAAGAACGCATATTCCAAAGTGTTGGGTAATGGTTTGAGCTCGAGTTTCGGTGGTGACTCTGATGATGGGATGATTTTCTTCTCTGATGGTGCTAGTTGTTCAACTCTTGACTTCCATTTATTAGTGTCCAAGGATGGTGCTGAGTCAAGTAGGGCATTGACCTCATCGACTGATCTGTCAACATCAAAATCCAAACCAAAGTGAGTTAAACATGTTTGTAAAGGGTCATCACTAAGGTTTGAAATAAAAGTATCATCAACTAATGCTTCAATTAAATCCACATCCACAATTCCATCATCTGCATTGTGAGGTTGTTTCGCAATGTTGAAGATGTTGAGCTCCATGGTCATATTGCCAAAAGACAACTGCATGTTTCCAGTCCTGCATTGAATGTGAGCATCGGCAGTTGCCAAGAATGGTCGGCCTAGGATAATGGGGATGTGCTTCCTTGAATCCTGTATTGGTTGAGTGTCAATTACAATGAAATCAACAGGAAAATAAAACTTGTCTACCTGGATAAGCACGTCCTCCACAATACCACGAGGTATTTTCGTGGACCGATCTGCAAGCTGTAACACCACTGGAGTTGGGTGTAATTCTCCCAATCCAAGTTTCAAAAATACTGAGTAAGGCAAAAGATTAACACTAGCTCCTAAATCCAACAAAGCATTCTCAATTGTGTGGTTCCCTATACTACATGAAATAGTGGGGGAGCCTGGATCTTTACATTTTAGAGGAATTTTGTGTTGGAGTATAGAACTAACATTTTCAGTTAAAAATGCCTTTTTCTGAACATGAATGTTTCTCTTTTTAGTGCAAAGGTCTTTAAGAAACTTGGCATAAGATGGAACTTGTTTTATTGCATCAAGTAAAGGGATGTTAACACTTACCTGTTTGAAGATTTCAAGAATCTCACCTGTGGATTTTCCCTTCTTTCCTTTAGCTAACCTTTGAGGAAATGGAGCTTTAGGAATGTATTCTCGTGGGTTGGTTTCTTCTTTCTCCTCAGGTGGTGAGTCCTCAGCATTCACGGGTACAATTTGATTTTCTTTGGTCGCTGGCATCTCCACTTTGTTGTCGACTTCTTTTCCTTTTCGCAAGGTCATAACGGCTTTGACCTCTCCATGCTGTTGTGGTGAACTAGTACTTGCTTCATGTACTCCTTTAGGATTAGGCACTGGTTGACTTGGAAATTTGCCTTTTTCAACAGTCATTGCCAAAGTCTGAACTGAAGAAGCAAGTTGTCCCACCATCTTCTCGAGGCTTGAAACTGATTGGGCTTGTGAGTTGAAGCCTGCTCTCATCTCATTCCGTAGTCCATCAATGGTGCGATTTTGTTGCTCGATTGTAGATTGAGTAACACTCTTGAAATTTTGGAATGAATCCTCCCATGGTCTGGGTTGAGAGTAGTTTTGGTTCTGATTGTATGGTCTAAATGGTGGTTGAGAGGCTTGAGGAACTTAAGGAATTGGTTGCATTGGTGGAGTGAGCCGGGTCTGCTGGTCCATTCTGTTGGAATCCTTGAGACCATGAAAAATTGGGGTGGTCTCTCCATCCAGGATTATATGTGTTGGAGTATGGGTTGTAATTTGATGGCTTCCTCATGACACCGATGGCATTGGCTTGATCTGAATATGAGTCATGGTCATGTGGCTCTGTTGATTTGGCAGTCGTCAACGATGCTATTTGTCGAGAAAGGCCTTCAACCATCTCTTTGACTTCTTTGATTCCCGAACCAGACTCGCCAATGTGAACCTCATTCACTCCTTTAATTCTTCTAGTATTCCTGAGAGATCGACTCATTGTTGGGAATTATCTCGCTTGTCATTGGAAGAAATCCCAAATCTCTGATGCACTTTTTGACATTAGCTCTCCTCCACTTGTCGCCATTAGCCATTCTTGCACATTTGGCAATAATCCCTCCAAGAAGTATTGGCATTGGTGCCATTTCTCGTACCCATGATGTGGACACTTCAAAAGTAGCCCATTAAATCGCTCCCATGCTTCGAAAAACTGCTCGTCTTCTCTTTGGGTGAATTCTGAGATTTCCCTGCAAATAGCATTGGTTTTATGAACTGGGAAATATTTATTTAAAAATTTCGTTACCATTTGTTCCCATGTTGTAATGCTATTAGCAGGTAATGTATTGAACCATGAACGAGCTCTATCCTTTAAAGAAAATGGGAATAGTCTAAGTTTAACATCATCTTAAAAAAATTCTCATATTTAAAGGTTTGACAAATTGTATGAAAATCGTTCAGATGATTATATGGGTCCTCATTTTCTAAGCCATAGAATGTTGGGAGACAATTTAGCACACTAGGTTTTAGCTCAAAACTCCTAGCGGCTACATTTGGGTATCGTATGCATGATGTGCTCAAGTTTGCTAAGGGACTGAAGTAGTCCTTAAATGGCCTCTCCTGTGGTTCTGGTTGTTGTAAATCCATTTCAGTTTTATCTATACGTGCAATGTGTTTGTGTGTGCGAAGTGTTCTTTCTAATTCTAGGTCTATAGGTTCAAGATTAGGTGATAATGACCTACGACCATGCATGCAAATAAAGAAAATAAATTGAGAACAAAACAAATAAAAATAAAGAAGAAGGAGAAATTACGATACTAACCTTATCACGCTGTTATAACCTTTCTATAAAAGCACATAAAAAAGAAAATACGTGAAATAAAATAAATAAAATAAAAATAAATTAACAAGATAAATGAAAAATTACAAAGAAAAATAGCTTGAAAATTAAATTGCAGAAATTTAAAGAAGAGAAAAATAATTTCTTACCTAAAATGTAGATTCGCTTTTTTTTTAATTGATTAAAAAAAAAATACAAGGAAACAACTAAAATAATAATAATAATAATAATAATAACAATAACAATAATAATAATAATAAAAATAAAATTATTTACAAAAAATTAATTCTACAAATCAAAATACTTACCTCCCCGGCAACGGCGCCAAAAACTTGTTGTGCAAATTTTGTTGAACTCGCAAGCGCACGAATCTATCAATGGTGTTGAGTGTCGATCCCACGAGTAGGTGGATCTTAATTATATGTAGAATTAATTAAGTAAATAGGTGGTTGGATTTATGGGGAAATTGATTTAAAGGATGCTAGAATTTAAATGGGAATAGCGGAATTAAATTGGATTGGGAACTATTGAAATAAAGCACTTGGGTATCTGGATCCGTATCAACATGCATCATGGGCTAAATAATCCTTATTAATACCAATTAAATCATGAGGGGGGAATCCACACCTCATGAACCACGCTCTAATCAATATGGTGTCAAGGGCTTATCGTGCCAAATAATAATAACCTTATACTAGGGTCTTAGAAACTAAAACCAGGGCGGTAACTAGACAAGATTAATATTATTTGTCGACGAAAAGTCAAAACCTCCACAGAAATTAGAGGGGAAGAGAAAATAAATTTACCAAATAAAGCCCATGACACATGTTGAGACTTCACCTTCAACCCAAGCTTGAAAGAAAATTAGCTACTCATTATTGAACTAGGGGTAAAATGGGAATTTTATTAAAATACATAGAAAATACAAGATGGAGAAGGAATTACAGAAAAATAAGCTCAAAAATGGATTCAGGGGTATCAAATTAGGGGGGGGAGGCCCCCTTTTTATAGATACATTGAGTGAATCATGGCCATCGGATTAAAAATAGTTTGGATGCACGGATTGCGCCACGTCATCGTGAACGAATGCAACGGTTTGACCACGGGTTTGACCACGCAGTTTGAACAAGTAACACAGTTTGCACACAGTTTGAACAAAGATGAACGCGGTCTGAGCGTGTAATGAGCGATATCCATGAACAAGATGCGTACATGTGAATAGTGCCGTGCGTGTGAACAAAGTCTTGCACGTGTGAACAATTGCCATTTTTCCTTTTATGCTCCTCTTAAGGTTTTCGACTGTCCTGAGTTCAAAAGTGACGTCCGTTTTGCTATCCGAAATCTCGTTCATTGTGAAATGACCATGATACCCCTAAAATATACAAAATATTTAATTAAAACAAAACATATATAATTAAATAACAAAGGACTTAAATAAATAAAATTAGAGATGTTAGTGAGATTTGAAGTGTAAAATGATGAATTTCTCCTTTATAAATATACACTTTCTAACACTCAACAATAAGTTTTGGGTTTAAAAATACCAGCTTTTGCTCTTATGATCAGAGGATGGATTGGCTGAGGATTTGAGGTAGAATAGAAAGGAAGAGCAGAGGATGATGTAGAAGAAGAAATCTGTGCTGATTTAGAACTTGATGGTAAAGACAAAACTGGTACAAGAGGATTAGCCGAAGATCCTTCATTGCTATTGTCAGTGGAAGAGAATTTGTGAAAGAAGATAACTTGGTATGGTGTTGAGTTATTGACATCTGAAACTTTAGAGCATGTCTGTGTAGGAAATAATTCTGAGTAAGGAAATTCAGACTCATGAAAATTAACATGTCTAGCAACAAACACCTTGCCAGACTTATCCAGACACTTATACCCTTTATGAAGAGGGCTATAACAAATAAGAACACATTTTTTAGTATAGAAATCAAGCTTATACTGATTATAAGGCTTGAGTAGAGGAAAACAGGCACAACAAAAAACTCTTGGAAATGTATAGTCTGGTAAATGGTGACGTAATTTCTGAAATGGAGACAAGTTATTTAGAACTGGAGTAGGCATTCT
This sequence comes from Atalantia buxifolia, assembly GCA_030444775.1. Classification (NCBI taxonomy): domain Eukaryota; kingdom Viridiplantae; phylum Streptophyta; class Magnoliopsida; order Sapindales; family Rutaceae; genus Atalantia; species Atalantia buxifolia. The sequence goes on along the minus strand of CM059831.1, from coordinate 19,941,697 downwards.
ATTAATTAGAAAAGTGGTTGTGTGGAATGCTTCCTACCAAAAAGAAAGAGGTAATTTGGACTGAGCTAGGAGTGTCAAGACTGTCTCCAAAATGTGGCGGTGCTTCCTTTCAACTACACCATTTTGGTATTGTGTATATGGACAGCTGTATCTAAGTAAGATACCTTCTTTTTGAAGATAAGATTTGAAAGCTAAAAATTCACCCCCCATGTCTGATTGTACAGCTTTGATAGGAAAAGAAAATTATTTTGCAACAACAAGTTTGAAATGTTTGAAGGTTTCAAGGGCTTCAAATTTTAAAGTAAAGGGAAAAATCCAGCAGTATCTAGTAAGTCATCTACAAATGAGATGTAGTATTTATATCCATCCATAAAGTGTTTAGAAGCTAGTCCCCATAGATTAGTATGTAAGAGTTCAAGTGGAGCTTTTAACTTAATTTCAGTAACAGAAAAATGAAGTTGATGCATTTTCCCACATTAACAAGCATAAAAAAAATCAATAGATTGCTTAGGAATGGAATTCAAAGTAATATTCCTGAGAATTATTTGCAAAACATGTTTGTTTGGATGACCAAACCTATTATGCAACAGCTTAATTGACTCACTTCCAAAAGTAAGAAAACTTGCTAAGACAGAACTTTGATAAGTTTGATCAACAAACATTTGATTATTTGACTCTTGAGAAGAGTTTACATATTTATTTTTGAAAACAACTGACAACATAGAGCTTGGTTTTGAGATATAGACAGCAGGCTGAAGAAAGGAGTCAGAATGAAGAGAGGAGTGATCTGATGACAGTAGCTTATAAAGGCCTCATTCAAGAATCCCTTGTGCCAGTAGAGTTCTCTTCATCTTGTCCTTTACAAAGCACATATTGGAAGAAAATTCAATGGTTATATTGTTGTCTAAAAGAAGTTGAGATATGCTAATAAGATTCTTTGTAATACTGGGTACACACAAGACATTATTTAGATTAGATGAGCTCCTAAGGATGTGTAAAAACAAATAGAACCTGTGTGTAATTGTGAGTTCTTGACCATTTTCAACCAGCAATAATTGTGATCCCAAATAAGGCTTACATTCAGTTAAAGTTTGCATATTGTTTGTAAGATGATGAGTAGCCCCACTGTCCAGGTACCAGCCTTGATCAGCAACTCCCTCAGAAGTCATCACGTATGCAACCTTAGATGCTTTATTCTGCATAGGAAAGTTGGGAACAAAATTCCTGTTAAACCTATCCATGCAATCAGCAGCAGAGTAGTTTGCTTTGAAACAAATTTGGTGGATTATATTTCCTTTACCACCTTCTCTGCGACCATTACCAGAAAAACCACCATTTCCTTGAAATCCATTTCTAGAGAAACCATTATTACCACTAAATCCATCACCAAAGCCATTTCCATTGAATCCATTGCCATAAAAGTCATTACTACCATTAACTCTGCCACCATAACCATTGCCAGTAGATCCATTTCCATTATTATTAAATCCACCAGAAAAATCACCTCTACCTTGATTACCATTCCAACCTCTCCCTTAATTTTGTCCCATAAAACCACCTCTACCAAAATTATATCCTCCCCTATTGTTATAGTTATCATTGCAGTTGCCATTTCCATTTTTACTCACAGAATTTCCATTCCAGTTTCTTTGAGCATTGTTATTCCACCCAGCATTATTTTATAACTTCTTTTGATTGTTACCAGACTGAGCAATGTTTGCCATATAGTCTGACTTAGTGTCTTTATTAGAGCATTAGATTGAGCATTTTCCAGCCTAGCTTCATAAGTCAACAACATAGAATATGCTTCATTGATGCTCATCTTAAGAACATTTGCCTCAATATACACTACTACAGGGTAATAAGGTTGATCTAATCTAGAAATTAAGTGTAATGAAATCAAGAGAACTAAATGAACTACTAGCTACTGCCAATTCATCAGTAACAGATCTTAACTTGCTAAAGTACTCTGTGATTGGCATAGATCCTTTCTTAAGATTGTTTAATAACATCTTTAAGTGAACTTTCTTAGCTGCAGTTTCAGATCCAAATTGCCATTCTAAGCTAATCCAGAGTTCATGAGAAGTTTTAGAGTTTACCACAAGGCTTAGAATCTCATCACGAATGGATGTTAAAAGCCAGCGCAACAGCATCTGATCTTGCTTCTTCCAAACAGTATAAATAAGATTCTCTGACGTTACAGTATTAGTACCTCTTGATTCATCTGAAGGAAATTGATCAAGACAGACTCGTAAGCCATCCAGCAAGCTCTCAAGATCATTTGCTCTAACAAAGGAGAGGATCTGTGATTTCCAGATCGTATATTTTGACCTATCAAGTTTGATCGGTGTTGTAAATGTAAAAGCTGAAATTGAAGAAGAAACATTGATATTGGAACTCGAGGAAGCCATAAGCATTACGATCTAATGGCTCTGATACCAAATCAAATTTTGTTTTGTTATATTGAATTGTTTGGTTATTGAGAAAAGGATAAAGAAAGCTCAAGAAAATTTACTAAAGAAAACTCTTATTAATAATGAAAATGAGATTACATTGCTTTATATACAAGAATGTAGAATCATCTATACACACAATGCACGAGAGAAGAATAAGAAACAAACTACAACCAACTAACAGATTCTAGAAACAAAGCTTAACAACCTTTTAACAACTTTTGCTGACTTAGCATCCAGCTCAGTATAAAGAGCTTAACTATCAATTACCTTAACACAAACTACATACAATTACGCAATAACAATACCAAAAAGGCCTTAAAATTGGAGTCTATTTTGCATTGCTCACAATTGTGATAAAACAATTTTTTGAAAGAACAGAAATATTTTTGTGGGTGTTTGGCAATAGTACTTTTTAAAATACTTATAGTAGTTTTTTATTATAATATTTATTACAATTTAAATGCATTGAAGGTGATTTTCCATGGCACTTAGCTCGATGCTTTTCTGAAATAGCGCTTAGGGTGCTACCTGAAAATTATAATTATTTTTTTGAATTCCAAAATAACCTCCAAGAAAATATATTATATTGAAAAGTTATATTTTATCGTAGGGCAATTATGTCATTTTTGTAGATTGCCAATACTTTTTTTTTCTTAAGAAAATTATCCCTCATTCACCTCATTTTTATTATGTAACTACTTTTTATAAAAGACAAAGGCAGAAGAATATTTCAGTTAAAAAAAATGCAAACAATTAAAGTCAAATATGCAACAATAAAATGATTACGATATAAACCTACAACATTTAACTCAATATATGTGCAATAATTGATAAATATGAAAAAAAGAACATCAAATTTGAAAAAAAATGATTTAGTTTTCGGAGGCAATTAAAAAATGAAAACATCAAACTTCAAACATGCACTATGTGACATAAATATGGGACCTAACATTTATAAATAATTAATGTCAAATGTAAAAATGCAACAACATATATCTAACATGATTACGATGTAAATATACAATATTTAACTCTATACATATACATACAAAAAAAGAATTTTAAATGTGTAAAATGTTAAACCAAGAAAAGAACTAAATTTTTGCAGGCATTTAGAATATGAAATACCGCATTTCAAATATGTAAGACATGATGTAAATATGAAACATGACATTTATACATGAAATAAAAAATAAAAAATTTATAACAACTGAAGTCAAATATGTAATAATGGACATCTAACGTGATTACTTTGTTGCTTGTTATTTTTTAATGGACATCTAATGCGATAAGCTTGTTATTTTTTATAAAATGAGAACAATCATTTCAACAGTCAAGGGAAGGGAAGCGAAGGGAAGGGAAGCGAAGGGAAGCGAAGGGAAGGGAAGGGCTAAAAGCCCTAAATCATAAAGGTATTGAAAAATATATTGATTACAATAATAGCAGAACGGATCACATGCATAGATGATATGCATATGTTATAATTAGTAAACAAATACTATTTTCTCATATGTATTATTTTCTTTTTTAAGTTTTTGTTACAATTCTATAAATAAATTAAAATCCAAAATTTATTATCTCACATAGGTTGAAAATAGTTATTAGCTAATAATATAAGCTTGTGGTAATCATGAAACCACCAGCTCTGAACCCTAAAGAGGAGTATTTCTAGTTTTGTTTTTTGGTCTTAACCACGAGGTATCTTGGGGAGGGCCCCAATTGTGGAACGCACCTTTAAGCTCGTACCACAACTCAGACTATAAGTCCCCGCTCAAATCAGGAGGCACAGGTTCTCCGAACAAAGATGACTTCCCTGTGACTCGAACTGGGGAGCAAACCCAGTCAAGCTACTTAAGGGGACTCCCTTGCCAGTGGAGCCAACACTTTGTTGGTGGAGTATTGCCAGTGGAGCCAACACTTTATTGGTGGAGTATTTCTAGTTTCATTTCATATGACTATGTAAACTTATCAATTAGGATTTGTTTCAAAAATTTGGAGTCTCCCTATATTTTTGACATTCCTAACCTACAAATCTGTCTAATAAGCACTCTCAAAAAAATTTCATTGATCAACCTCATCAACCATAATATCGCACATTGTAGTAAATAATACATTTAAACGACCTCATCCAAATGTCACTTAACATCTCCAATCTCCAATGCACAGAAGAGTATATTGTAACTAATGCTTGATAAGTCAACGAATCCAAACATATCAAATCAACCAGAAACTCATATGGCAATATGTTCAGCGTTGACAAGTGTCTTCATAAAGAATGCTTAAGGCAAGGTATTAAATATATAGATGCTAAAGATTGTTCTATTAAAGAGTCCAACACACAACCAAAGATCGTGGTCAAAGATCACTACCTAAGAGATTCAACGATTCTAAATCAAAGTGATTGAGTCCTTTTATATGTAACTATCTCTATAATTAAGGCATATAATTTAGTTACCTCTTACGATGCAGCAGGTACATATATAAATACCTTACATATTATTCAATACAAATCATCCAATCAATACATTTCAAAATCACTAGTTCTAATATGGTATCAGAGCTTATATCTTCATCCTCCTCTCGATCCCAACCCAAACTCTCAATTCAATCATTCTATCAATGCTCTAGTCTTATTTCCATTAAGCTAACCTGAAGCAATTATCTCGTCTGAAAATCACAAGCACTTCTACTTATGAGAAGTCTTGGAAGAAAGCCCTATGTAATAACTAATGCCTCATTTCCATCAACTGTCGATGCTGACGATGGAAAGAAAGTACCTAATCCTAAATTTTTGCAATGGCAAAATAATAATTGATGGCTTATGACTTGGCACACAAGAACGATGTCTGAAGAAGTCTTAAGTATGGTGACTGATCGCTTCACCCACTATTAGAAAAATAGATTTTACTGACATTAAAATAGTGTTAGTAATAATTTTTACTGACACTTGTTAATTGTGTCAATAATCTGACAATCAGAAAAACAGTGATACTTATTTGTGGTATCACAAATCTAGTGTCAATGATTATTTTACTGTAGTATCACCAAATTATAACACCATAATATCAGAATATTATGATACTGTATTAGTATTTGTGATTATTGCTAAAGTGGTATCAATATTTGGTTTATTATTTTTTAAAAATAAAAGTATAAATTGCCATGTTGCCCATTGATTTGTTGATAAAACTAAAAAGCAGTACAAAATAACAAAAAGAAAATCAATTTATATTGTAAAATCTTTCATTATATAGTCAAATATTATTAGTACATATTGCACATTCTAAAGACTTCAATAAACAAGACATCCACTCATAACAGAATAATCTATACATGAAAATTTCTATAATCCAATTAAATTCTTTCTATTTGTAGCTGACCTTAGCGACTAAATATAAATAATCTAGATGTTAAATTGTGAAGGATTATTGCCGTTTATTATTTTAAACAAAAGTAGTTCGATCATACATATCACACCAACAGCATCTCCATTCAATGGATTGGATAGATTAGAATACATGGGAAGTTGAGAAAGAAACACTTTAAACAAATTAATGAAATTTGCAAAGGAAATGAAGGAAAATGAAAAAAAAAATTGGTTGCCAATTTCCAACCGCAACAATAATTAACAAGCAATAGAGGATGATAGTTATAAAAAATAAACATTTTATAAGCTATTTACGAATAAACAAGTTTTCAACGTAACATCTAGTTTCAACACAAGCAAGTTGCTCTATCTACATATATCAAATGACTTTATTTGCTAGTTAAAAGTTATGACAAATGCTGATCCATTATAAACTAATCACCAATCATTTCCTTAATCTATTCAAAACTAAAGCTCTGTTAACAAGAAGGCAAAAATATAATAGACCTTATTGCACTTTCAATTTCTATTGTAGACCTTGACAATAATGATGATAAATGAAAATATTAAGAGCACGTGAGTGACAATTAACATATAAACAATATAATAAAAGGTACTACATACCCTTTTTAAAGGAAGCCAAATTCAGAAAGTCAATAAAAGAACTAATCAAAATCCAAGCCCTCCTTCGAAGTATGAATAGCATAAAAGCACCCTCCCATCAGGTTGACATATCATGAAATAAATAATGATTAGGAGCTTATCAAACATTTATCCAAAAACAGAGTAAAACTTAAACAAATTAATCAAAATCAATTTATAGAACAGAAAAAAGTATTAAGACTAAAATTTTAAACCCTGTTTGAAATTTACCCAAAAATAAATTACAGAGACTACATGCATAAACTTCATACTTGTGCATCAATACTCCTAAGCTTCATTGTTAAACTTAAATAATAAATATATATTTTTAATGCATTAAAATACCTAAACCAGGCATGTAATTAATCTAACCTAGGTGGTAACGCCCTGTTAGCATCATGCAAGATTAAACTTTTCAGGTTCAAATAAAAAATACAAATGGCAAATCAAAGTTAAATTTTATTTGTTTAAAGTCACTATACATGTAAACATTCGACAAGCCATATACATTTTTCATTTTTCATGTCATACCATTTTTTTTCTGCTGATTCCTTATATTGTAATATTTCATTTGACGCAATAAATTAGTCTTCTTAATACACATTCCATGTCCTTGTACTCTTCTCTCTTTTGGATTCTTGTACTTACGAATATTTTACACATACCAATTGATAGCCATATAAAACAATCTCACAACTTGATGTAAGCAAATGAAAGAGCATTTGAGTATAAAACAATGAATTAATTGGGCAACTTACTGCTTTCACGGATGAAATAATGCAATCCCTACCAGGAGGGCTGACAACAGTGGATGGCAACCTGCCAAAGAGCAAATCGAGTAGAAGTCATCCTCTTGTCGTAGCTTCTACAAAAAACAGTACAAACATATTACATACTAGAGAATGGCAACCTGCCGAATAGCAAATCAAGGAAACCAAGACTATGGAGAATTCTACATTGCTTCAAATTTCTCATTGTCCTCTCTCGTAAAAGCATTTCTCGAAAACAGCAACTTTGTAAGTGTCTGTTACAAGGAAAAATGCATATAACTCAAAAGCCGATTGATTTTTCATGTAATAAACAAAATTTAAATGCATTAGTTAGAAGTTATAACTATAAATGAAAACTATTAGAACAAATTTCTGTGATTGCTGCAAGCACACTGTCCTATTTAAAAGAAAATTACTACAAGCATTTTCACACTTAAAAACATTTTTCTTCTTAATTCAGTGAAAGATTATAAAAATAAACAAAACATATTTTATTTGCAAATCAAAATTGGGATATAGTTTTCAGAATAGTTAATGGAAATTGAGAACTCGACTCCATGTGAAGTTGCATGTGATGTTGGATTAAATTTTTTATTTTTATACTATATTATTTTACTGTTGGATTAAATCTTTGAGAAAGTGAAGCTGCATGTTATGTTAATGTGTGACATGGTTTCATTTATATAAAAATGATAAGTGCAGAGTAATGCATGCAGCCAAATCTTATGCAAATTACAGAGAATATCCAGCTTCTAACAAGGTACACTAGACCGTCTGTATTACACCACCATCCAACAAAAAAAAAAAAATTATTTGGCATAAACAAAGTAAATTACAGACATATAATAAAAGCATTCCCAACAAGCTAACACAAAAGGACATAAAAATCTTGAAAAGATTATTTAAATCTTTTCCAATTAAATTTCACATGTTTTGCCATTGATTATAAAATTAGTTTGATATTATCTGCTTTATCAATCTTTCACAAAACAATAAAAAGAATTCGTAAAGCATTGTTAAAGTAGATAAATGAACATGATCAAATCAACTGAATTTTTTATGAAACTCATATTATTATTTTTGTTTATATATATATATATACAGTTCTACAAAGGAAGCACTGTAAAATTTGCAAAATAAATCTTACTTTCTTTTAACTTTTTTTTCCTTGTGTTTATAAATCAGACTTTCCTGGGACCAAAAGTTTACTTTCTCTATTATTTTTATTTTGGGAACCAAGTCAAAAAGGTAGTTTAGGGAGCAATGTGTCTGTGTGTGAGAAAGATTTGTTGAAAGGTAAATTAACGTGCAACCTGTGATAAACCTGTCATTTCATTTTTAATTGTTCTTTAGTTGCTACTACTCTTGATTTTGCATTTCTTAAGCTAAACATAGATCATTCTTTCACTCAGTGTTAGATTTAGATATACACAAGGCTGCTAGGACGTGACACACCTTATGTTTGACAAAATTACTCAACGAACCAGTTAATACCACAAATATAATTGGCGATTAAAGGCACTCTTTAAGACCTAAAGAAGCAAACTTGGCAACCATGGCTCAAAGTCTTGAGGAGATTTTGTGGAGTATTGGTACGTGGTTGCATGGTAGTTTGGTGGTGGGTGGCTACCGCGATTGTCAATTTTGGTGGCTGTTGGCTGGTGGTGAGGTGCCATGGCGATGACTCGTGGCAGTGGAGAGAAGCTTGACGCGGTGACGCATAACGGAGGCTTCACAGCGTGACAAGGAGGCTTAACGCGGTGACATGTAACAGAGGCTTGGCAGCGTGACAGAGAGGCTTGACGCAGTGACAGAACGATGTGAGATGTAAGTAAAGATGGCAAACGAGCTCATGCGTGGTCGTGCTCGTCCCGTGTCGTGCCTAATTTTTTTTGCGTAGGCTTGGCCCGGCACACATGTCGTGTCCACATGTGTCGTGCTGTGGGTCGTGTCATGCTGTGCCTAAGGAAAAAAGCTCAACAAGCTTTTTTTTTCTGTTTTAAAACTTTTTTAAGTGCGCACGTCAAACTGTTGGCGAACTTTTTTGAAGTCTATGTATTTTTTTAGGTCTATATGTCTTTATTCAAATTTAATAAAATAAAAAAATTCAAAATTCAAGTCCATATTCAATAATAATAAACTAATAATAGTAAGAGAATGTAATATTAATTATTAAGTTTGACCTTATAGTATTAGATTTTTTTAATACTTAACAACAACAATAATAATAAATTTTTCTTAAGATTAACTTAATTGTTAACTTGGACTTACATAGAGTAATAAATTATAGTTCACAATAATATTAATCCATATTTATAAAATCATGATATTTATAATTTTATTTATTAAAATCATGATATCAATTATTTATTTAATAAATTATAAATATAAATCAATTATAGTATTTTTTTAAACTAAGAATTAAATGAATTTAAAAGATTCAATCTCAAGTTATTTGTAAAATCATAAAATGTTTAGTTTACTCTTGTTAAAAAATAAAAACATGCTTATTGTAGGCTTTTTTATCGTTCTGTCCTTAGCCTAACCCAATTGTACCGTGCTTTTAAGGCCCGCATGCCCAAAATTTTAAGCCCAACTCAGCCCACATGCGTATCACGCCATGCCGCGTGCCCTACTGAAACGTGTTCATGTCGAGCTATGCTGTAAGGACACATGCCATGCCATTTGTCATCCCGCCCATTGGCCATCTCTAGATGTGAGCTGGTTTTGGAGCTCTAGATCGAGAGCAGCGATGCCTCTCTCTCTTTCAAAGTATTGTAATGCTAATTGTTAGAGACTTAGGTTATGTTTGAGAGTTAAAATTAAGTATAGCATTAGAATAACTTTAGATTAAATATTTTATCTCACTTTTTTTTAAAAAAGTATTTTATTTCATGTTTGGCAACTTTGATTGGATTGGGTTAACAATACTAATTTATAAGCAGGTTTTGATAGAATTAAATAAGAGGAAAAAATTAATTCATTTGCAAGATTTATTTCGTATATAACACCATTTTTTATTTATTACTTAAAATTAATTAATTAATTATTTATTTATTTTATTCATGATTTACTTGAAATTTATTTTTTATTTTGTTATAGTCTAATTAAATTGATACTTTTATTCCAATAAAATTAACTATTTAATAATTTATTACAATAATTGATTGTATTAAATTTAATAGTCACTAATGTAATATTAAAAATAATCATAAAAATTTAATTAAAGAATTAAATAGTTTTATTAATTTATATTTGTTTATTATAATTATGACTACCCATAACTAACTTACTATACATTTAATGTTCTTATTAATTACCTTTAAATTAATTTTAATTATTACTCTTAAATATTCATAAATATTTTTTTGTATTTAAATATGATATATAATGCCAAACATAATAAATACAACATTGTGTAATTTAACCTAATCCAATCTAAACTAATCTAGTCCAATCATAATATTTAGTCCAACTTAATCCTGTGTGCTAAACGCAGCCTTAGTGTTTGTTTTTGTGGAGTGTGAGATGTGAGGTGTCACGTATAAATGTGTGTGCACGCCTTTTTTGTTTTTGGGGTTAGTGATACCTAAGTGTCACTATGAAAAATTAGAATGATTTTTATTTAAAACTTAAAAACTTGATTTTTATAGGTAAACTCAAACAATGGTCTATATGTATATAAACACTAATACTTTTTAGTAAAATGTCACAAGCAAAGTATTAGTAAAACCATTTTCCTCGTACTAATAGCTCATAAAGTATGGCCTGCCAATGAAAAGGAAATGATCCCTACAATCAAAGAAGACGAATCTTAGTTAAAGGATGGTTTATATTAGGGTAGGCGTTCAAATCGAGTTAACCCGAACCAAACCAAACCTGAATTTTATTTCGGGTTCTGTTTAGTTCAAATTAATCTATACAACCTAAACAGTTTAAAAATTGCAACCTGATCAGTTTTAATTCCGGTTCGAGTAGAACCCGATCTGAAATTATATATATAAGATTCTCTCTCCCTCACCAGTTTCGTGTTACCCCTGACTCTTCAGATAAAGATCCTCTCCTGATCTAAGCTCTCATGAGCTTTTAAAAATCTTATGCCATGTGTCTTTAACTGATAATGTATGGATATGATTTAACTTCTTCATTTTATTTATTTATTAACCACCAATCACTCACATGTATTTTTGCTCAAGAGAAGATCAGATCATGAGAGAATCTTAATCCTTATTCTCACCCTCAGTACGCCCAAACCAAATTCCAAATCCCTAACTACAAGTCCTATAACAGTGGCCGCCGCAACCCATAGCCTTCCAGCTCCAACCGATCCACATTCTGTTTCTTTTCCACTTTCCCCTATGGTACTCTTTGCTTTATTAGTGCCTTGCTCATTTCTTACACCCAATCTAGACAAGATCTCATCAACATTAAATTCTATTCTCCAAGTGTTGTACTGATTGTATGTTTTGTTATTTTCCATTTTGTAGGCAAAAGCAGTGTTTGAAATGGAAACAAATAGGTCCCAAGTTGTGCCTTTTTTTTTTTTGCCTAATTTTTTTACCCTGGATAGGTGAGATTTGGGTTGGATAATTTTGTTGCAAGTCAAAGCATAAGAAGTTTTGGTGGATAGAAAATGTGTGATGATGTAATTTTCCCTAAATAAAAGTTCTTGCATTTAATATATATATTTCATCTGGGTGTATTATGTGATCTCATATTTCTTATTGGTATACAGTATAACAACATTCTTGAAGGTTGGGTGCTCAAATGCTTCTTGCTTCCTTAACCTGGACAAAGGAATCAACTGAAGAGCCATTTGTTAAGGTTACATTTTACACCTTTAGATACTTGTTACTTCGTCTGCTATTCAACTCCAAATTAAATCATTCCTATTAAGTTACTTTAATTCAATGTTTGGATTTAAGATTTTGGAATTTTAAGTGACTATTGGCAAAAAATTTTTGACTGAATTGTTCAAGCCTAAACTAACCCAAATTTGAACCCGAATTATCAACCAAATCTGATCTGAATTATGAACCCAAATCGAACAAAACTGAATTTAATTCGCTTTGGTTTGGTTCGGGTTAGCATTTTCAATCAGATTGGGTTCAATTCTCCAACCCGAAGGGGTTGTAACCCAAACCGAAACCCGAACAACTTGAACCAAAATTTGATTTGCCCACCCCTAGTTTCTATTAACTAAAAAAGGGGTTTGTCAAACTTGTAGACCTTACAAAAAGGTTCAAGGATATCTATGATCAAGTAACTATGATTGAGAAAACTATTACTGAAAGTCTTTCAATTAGCCTACTCTCTCAATCCTCAATATGTCGATTTTAAGACTGAAAACTTTTCAAAAACAATATAAAAAGATAAATTTCACTCTTATTAATTTATAAGCACAAAAGTGCAATTTATATAAGCATTTGAAATATAAAAAAGAAATGATACAATTAACATAACATGAGAATAATGATTAAACTAATAAAGAGTTAGTGAATCAATCTTTATTTTGATTTTTTTGTAATCAAGTTTTCTTAATCAATAATTAAGATGGGGACAACTAATCATTTGAAAAGCAATTATATATCCACATGTGGTCAAGCCTAACCCTATGAATTTAAGGACTTTTAAACCTGCTTTGATACCATGAAACTTTTAGAGACAACATAAAGAAGAAAACGTTCAATCTTATTAATTCATGAGCACAAAGGCTCAACTTATACATGTATTTAAAACATGAAAAAGGAAATAACACAATTAATATAATTCAGAAATAATGATTGATCATTAACAATTTAGTCAATCAATCTTTAAATTAAATTACAATCAATATTTGTTAATCAACAATTAAGATGGAGACAATTAATCATTTGGTCGATTGTTTTGTTTCCACCAATATTGTTTGATTCTCATCAAACAATGCTAACTAGTCCTCGCTATCCTAATATGAAGCAGTTTATCTTAACTTTATAAAATCATGAACAAACTATTGTTGCTTAGAGGTAAGTTGAGAAGTCTGCTAGAATGAATCATAATAAGGCTTTTTTTTTATAGTGAAGGTGAGGAGGCAAGAATCAACATGGTGGTAGATACAATAACTTCCGCAGATATGGAAATGGTAGAGGATGAGGAAATGTGAACAATCAATACAAATCGAATTCTCGGGCTTGAGCAGAAAAACAAAACAACCAAGCCAAATGAACAATCCAAACAAACCAACAAAAACTACAAAAAGAAATTATGTGTCAAATCTATGGCAAAAAGAACCATATCATTGCTAACTACTAGTATTGTAGGGATGGCAATGGGGAGGGGAAGGGAGGGGAGGGGACCCACATCCCCGTACCCCTCCCCGTCCCCATTAGAATTGCTTAAAGGGATCCTCGTCCCCTCCCCGAATAATAAAAGGGGATCCCTGAGGGGTCCGCAATCCCCAAAGCACTTGCTACCATGAATTTCAACGAATGATAAAAGGGGATCCTCGAGGGGTCCGTAATCCCCGAATAACTAATACGTGTTTAAATTTAAATTTTAAACTTGATTTAACATATTAAAATAAAAATTTAAACAAAACTAAGGTTTGACAATATATCTTACACTAATATTAATTCATTACAAAAGTCACACTACAAAATACAAATCATCAAAATAATTATCTTCGTCAATCTTTATGATCCTATAATAAAAAGAAATTAGTTTTATAATAATAATAAAATAAATAAAATGGGTATAAATATTAAAATTAATATTTTTAATAAAAGCATTTACTCTTACAACTTATGCTCTTCCTATTCTTCCTCGAAGAATGCAACAAATTGAGATATAATATTAGTTTTTAAATCTAAAAAAATAAAAATAATATAAACAATATGACTCATAATCTAAAACAATTTTGGGGCAAGGCCTTTGGAATAAAGTCTGGTTGAATAATAATTCAATATTACAACTAGTTAAGTAGGCTTGAAATTTTTATAGTAGATTTGTATAAATATTTTGATATTTATTATTTGTACTAATATTTAATATAATTTAAATTTCATTATTCATTTATTAATAATTCTAAAAAATAAAATCAAAATTAAAAATTAATATGAGGAAATGGGGAAAGGGATTGGGGATTCCACCTCATCCCCATCCCTTCCCTGAATAAGAAATTGGGTATAAAATCATCCTCATACTCTCCTAGAATAGGGAAAAACTCCAAGGGTCCCTGTCCCCGTGGGGATTTTTGCCATCCCTATAGTATCGTTATGATCATTTTGATGAAGAGGACATACCCAAAGCACTTGCTACCATGAATCTCCATGAATGAAACGACCCTCAATTCTATACAGATTCAGATGCAATCTCTCACATGAGTAGTAATACAAGTGATATTGATAAATCAGTTCCCAACGAAGGTAGTGATAAATTATTTGTGGGAAATTGTTAAGTTCTTCATATTACATCTTAAAACACTGATTATGAAAATTAAAACTAAATAATGTGTTGGTTATCCCTAAATTAAATAATTTTTTTTGGACAACTTATAAGTGATAATAAATGTTCTTTTGAGTTTAACTTTAACATCTTTGTTTTAAAGAATAAGAGAAGCTGGACCTAGCAAGGGGGCTTAAAAAATGGCAATTTATATGCCTTGGAAGAAAATGAGGATTTAATTTTTGTTATAATAAGAGGAGATGCTACCAATTTAAATGTCTGGCATAAACATCTTCGCCATCCACGTCCCAGATTTCTACATTCCTAGAAAGAAAAAATAAAATTGATGCATCGTAATGGATAAAGAAGTCACCATTATGATTTTTTTTTCAATTAGGGAAACATTGTAAACTTCATTTTTCCTCTATTAATAATAAAACAATAGTTTTCTATTAGGTCCATCTCATTTCGGCGGCCTAAGTCTAAAGTTTAATAAGTTTGGGTAATTAAGTAATTAGAGAAACATTGAGGGATTAAGTGAAATTTTACAATGAAATTTTGCTATATAAAGAGGAGAAAGTAGAGGCGGCAGTAACCTTTTTTGGCAGAAGAAAAAGGCAATAAAGAGTGAAAAGCCAAGAGGTTTTAATTTGGGGTAAGATTTTCAATCTTTAATTTGATGATCAGAAGGAGAAATTAACTCTGTTTTCTTCCAAATTTTGAGGGTAAGTTCCTAGCATTGCCCTCTACAATCCTACTAGTCTTGATTTTTATTTTATCATCTCTTTGGCTATTATTTGAGATACTCTCTTGTTAGAGAGACAGTTATTAAGTTGTTACTGTAAGTCAAGAATAGTGAGATTCTTGATGTTGGTAGCCTCTAGTATTATCTAGAGAAGAATTTGTGCTGTAATCTCATTAATATAGTGGAAGATTATATTAGACTATTGTCCCGATGTTTTTCACGCTTTGGTTTCCCGCTTTGATTTTCACTTAAAAATCTGTGTTTGTTATGGTTGGTTTTTTCTTTGGATTTATTGGTTTATTTTTCTACCTATTTATTTGTGGCGCATATCCTATTTTAATCACGCAAAAAGGGAAAGGTTTTGTTTCCACTTAATTTTCAGCTATTTATGGTGGTCCCTTTCCCAATAGAGTGGTATCAAAGTTTCAGGTTTTGTTTTTATTACTTGTGTGGTTGAGAAGGAGGAATCCTTGGCATGCACAATTAAATTAAAATCATGGAATTATGGTATTTGGAAGTCTAGGATGGAAGATTTGTTGTACATAAAAAACTTACATGAACTCATTGAAGACGAAGAAGCTACACCCGCTGATTTAGATGATAAGAAATAGGCTCAATTAAACCAGGAAGCCGTCAGTACTATTAGATCATGAATTGATCAGAGTGTGTACCAGCATGTCACAAAGGAATCAAGGGCTGATGTTCTTTGGAGAATATTATAGACGATTTATGAGTAGTTGACAGCACAAAATAAAGCCAATATGATAAAAAGGATTGTTAATTTGAAATACGAGGAAGGGCACAATGAGTTTCAAGGCTTGGTTGATCAGTTGACTACTATGAAAATTATTCTAGATGATGAGTTACCAGCATTGTTGTTCCTTAGTTTTTTGCCTGACAGTTGGGAGACATTAGTGGTTTCAAAGAATAATTCAGCGTCGAACGAGAAATTAACCTTGGACATGGTTATAGATAAGTTGAGGAATGAAGAATCTAGAAGAAAGAGTGTTGAAGCAGTTCCCTCTGAGTTAGATGTATTTGTTTCAGAAAAGCAAAAAAGTCGGGGGAGAAGCCAAAGCAGAAATTCCCGCTAGCAGCAGAATAATGATTACCCTAGAGAAAGATCTAAGTCCTAAAGGAGATACATGAAGTGCTTTCATTATTAGAAAATGAGTCACGTTAAAAGGGACTGTACATTGTGGAAAAGAGAATAGGCGAAAGAAAAAGGTGATGCTCAGAAAAATGACAAAGAGAACAATGCAGCCGTAGTTAATGGTTATTTGGGTATTGTTTATGGTGAAAGCTCAGTAAATCTCACTTGCTATACCAGTGATTCGGTGATTGATTCGGGTGCTTCTTTTCATGTTACTGCACATTGTGATTACTTTACATCCTATGCTAATGGTGGTTATAGCCATATTCGAATGGAAAATTAAGGGGAATCCAAGATTGTGGGCATAAGAGATATTTGCTTGGAGACTAGCATTGGCTGTAAGTTGTTGCTTAAAGATATCAGACATATATTAAATATTCACCTTAATTTGATCTCTACAGGCAAACTTAATGATGATGGTTATATTAACCAATTTGGTGAAGGAAAATGGAAGTTCACCAAAGGCTCCCTAGTGTTGGCTAAGGAGAGGAATGTAAACACTCTCTATGTGATAGAAACCAAGATCAAGAAAGAAGATGTGAATGTAGCTGTAAAAGATTCTGACATTGAGACATGGTATAAAAGACTTGGTCACATTGGTGAGAAATGGTTAGAAACTTATGCTAGAAAAGGATTCCTACTCAGCTTCTCAGGTATGTCCCTTAAGACTTGTGTTCATTGCTTAGTTGGAAAGACACACAGAGTAGCTTTTAAAAGCTTTTCTCTATCTAAAAAATCGCAAATCCTTGATTTGATTCACACTGATGTTTGCATGATGCAAAGTAGATCAATAGGAGGTGCACTTTATTTTATGGCTTTTTTGATGATTGTTCTAAAAAAGTGTGGGCTTTTGCTTTGAAATCTAAAGATCAGACGCTTGATATATTTAAGTTACTCTATGCTTATATTGAGAGAGGAAAAAAAAGAAATTAAAATGCGTCAGGGCAGATAATGGTGGTGAGTATAAAAGACTATTTGAGCAGTATTGCAGATCCCATGAACTTAGACTTTGAGAAGACTATACCAAAAACCCCGCAGCAGAATGGTGTTGCAGAAAGGATGAAAGAATGAACAGAACAATTGAAGAGAGGGTTAGGTGTATGCTTTCTGATGCCAAGCTTCCAAAACCTTTTTGGGCAGAGGCCTATGCGTACTGCAGTTGACTTGATTAACCTTTATCCTTCAGCTCCATTAGATGGCGATGTATCTGAAAGAGTTTAGACTGGGAAATATGTTTCCTATAAACACATAAGAGTGTTTGCAGAGTATATGTTCACATCCGTAAAAATGAGAGATCGAAGCCTGATGATAAAGCCAAGGAATGTATTTTCTTAGGCTATGGGAATGAAGAATTTAGGTACAGATTATGGGATCCAGTGTTAAGGAAATTGATTAGAAGTAAAGATATTGTTTTCCTTGAAGATCAGATAGTTAGTGATGTAGAAAAGAGTGACGAGTCTCAGTCATCTCTAGAGATTCTTATTATTTTAACTTCAGTTTCCCACCTGCAGTTCATGATGATCTTGGGGGAGCTGGAGAGAATAATAATGATGGTCTAGCAGAACTAGTTGAGCAAGCATCTCCAGAACCACCTGCACCACCAGTTGAGCTAGAATTGAGAAGATCTACTAAAGAACTGTTGTGCAAATTTTGTTGAACTCGCAAGCGCACGAATCTATTGTAGAATAGATTAACGGTGACGAGTGTCGATCCCACGAGGAGGTGGATTTTAATTATATGTAGAATTAATTAAGTAAATGGGTGGTTGGATTTATGGGGAAATTGATTTAAAGGATGCTAGAATTTAAATTGGATTGGCAGAAATAATTAAATTGGAAACTATTGAGATAGAGTGCTTGGGTATCTGGATCCGTATCAACATGCACCATGGGCTAAATATTCCTTATTAATACCAATTAAATCATGAGGGGGAAATCACAACCTCATGAACCACGCTCTAATCAATATGGTGTCAAGGGCTTATCGTGCCAAATAATAATAACCTTGTACTAGGGTGCCGGTAAAACCAGGGCGGTAACTAGACAAGATTATTAATATTTGTCGACGAAAAGTCAAAACCTCCACAGAAATTAGAGGGGAAGAGAAAATAAATTTACCAAATAAAGCCCATGACACATGTTGAGACTTCACCTTCAACCCAAATATGAAAGAAAATTAGCTACTCATTATTGAACTAGGGGTAAAATGGGAATTTTATTAAAATACGTAGAAAATACAAGATGGAGAGAGAATTACAGAAAACTAAGCTCAAAAATGGATTCAGGGGTCTCAAATTAGGGGGGGGAGGCCCCCTTTTTATAGATACATTGAGTGAATCATGGCCATCGGATTAAAAATAGTTTGGATGCACAGGATTGCGCCACGTCATCAGTGAACAGTAACACGGTTTGACCACGGGTTTGACCACGCGGTTTGAACAAAGAACACGGTTTGCACACGGTTTGAACAAGAACGCTGTCCAACGAAAGATCGTGAATGAGCGATCCATGAACGATGCATACATGTGAATAGTGTCGTACGTGTGAACAGTGCCATTTTTCTTTTTATGCTCCTCTTAAGGTTTTCGACTGTCCTGAGTTCAAAAGTGACGTCCGTTTTGCTATCCGAAATCTCGTTCATTGTGAAATGACCATAATACCCCTAAAATACACAAAATACTTAATTAAAACAGAACACACATAATTAAATAACAAGAGACTTAAATTAAGAAAATTAAAGATGTTAGTAAAACTTGAAGTACAAAATGACGATTTTCTCCTTTATAAATATACACTTTCTAACACTCAACACACCCTTCAACCAGCTTATTGCTAGTCCCTAGCAAATAAAGCGAAAATAAAATTCAAACCCAAATTTTTTTTTTTTTTTAAACAAACTTGTTTATTCAATCAGACTAATGATAGCAATCAAATAAAAGTATAAGCATTATCTCCAGTCTAAAGAAACATCACACCCACATCAACCATCCACATGAATCAACCAAGTAAATACAGCTACTTTCAAAAATGACATGTCAAACCCCAACATCTCACCGGTAATAGTGACACTCTCACAAGGAAATTAAACCCAATATAAATTGTCACCTCTATGAATGATAAATTGAGAGAAAATAATAAACAAGCATTATTACACACTCTCACCAAGATGAAAAGAATATGCCCACAACTTAGAAATAACACGATCTCAAGTCAAACAAAATGCTAGTCAACCCAATTTATTTACTTATTATTTTTTTTCTCTTTTTTTTTTTAATTATGCATTACTACATCTTTTAGCCCATATAACTAGCTTCTACTTCAGACTATAGTTCCCTAAAATCAAGAAGGACTTTTATTAGGATGTAACGTAGGCTAGGGACATGGCTAACAAAGAAAGGAAAATAGAGGAAACAAAATATATGTTTGAGAAAAATAATATCTTTTGGAAACTAAAAAGTGCATTTTACTTATTTATTATTGTATTACATCTCTCTTTTTTTTTTAGAGAATTTTTTTTCTTTTTTTTTCATTTTTTTTTCTTTCTTTGCTTTCTCTTTTTTTTCTTTTTTTTTTCGGTATTGCACAACTTTACTAAACAAAACAATTATTTATATTTTTCTCAAACATGAATAGGTGATGGAACTTGTAAGATATCGGGTAATACTCCAAATTGGAGTGGGTGAAGACGATAAATTGACAAAGAAAAATTTTTTTTTTTATAAAAAAAAAACAGGCTCAAAAAGGGCTAACTATGGATATTTCACATAAGGGATGGCTAGAAAGGCTCAAACGGGTCAAAGACGGCCTTTCCATCATCTTTTAGGGCTCTAGATACTCCTCCATATCTACTAGTTAAATGGACCTTTAGATGTAGCAACGCATTTTTTTTTTTTAACTTTTTTTTTTTTTAAAGGGTTGACTCCAAGGAAATCTAAAGATCATGTATAAAATAATAATCTTTCTAAGTCAGTATGAAGAATGGGCAAAAAGGGTTACTCTCCAAGAAAAATAATAGGCTCAAAAGCTCACTTGGTATTCATTATGACATGTCAATTCTTTCAAGCAACTCATATTTATCTCCGACATCAACATGTAGAGTAGCAAACATAGTGTAAGATCACTCAAGACCAAAGATAATACAAATACTAAAATTCGAAAGTCATCATGTCATCCAAAAATAAAAACAAAATCACATTATTTTTTTTTTTAAACAACATTCTACCCCCCAACCTATTCTAAACATGAAAGGGAATTATGCATGCAGAAATGTGAAAATGATGCAGAAAAACTAATTGAAAATGTTACACTTAAAATGATAGAAAAATAATTTTTTTTTTTTAACTAAGAAGATGCGTTTCTAGAGGCACTACACTCTATATTCAGCCATCTTCGACTCAAAATTTGAAAATGCATATTTATAAAGGAGAAGTCAAAAAGTTAGAAAGATCACACAAAAAATAAGAAATTTTTTTTTCATTATTTTTTTTATTTTTTTTTTTACTAAGAAGATGCGTTTCTAGAGTAACTACACTCCATATTCAGCCATCTTCAACACAAACAGTTAGCAATGATTAGTTTCTACAACAAAAAAATTAGTAAAAACTTAACCAACATTCCACAATTGTCAACTATCCTCTCCCCCAACTGAACTAAACATTGTCCTCAATGTTTTAAAGGAAAAGAAGTAGAGTTTAGAAGATATCACCGGGTGGTGCAACACGAAATAAAATATTTACAAGCGGAGATTTAAATCTAATTTGTACTTCTTACTCTTCTATTGTTACCATCGTTATTTGTACACTCCAACACCAAGGTCTTCGGATCGCTCAGTCGATAAGCTTGTAACAGATCAAGTAGCTCATTAGCAGTGTGAGCACAAATAAAAAGCTTTTTCACCGTAGAGGGAATGAAGTAGTTTTTTATTGCATGGTTAAGAAATGCGATAAAGCCATCATAAAAATTATTGACATTTAACAAACCGATGGGTTTCTGATGAATGTGCAGATGGGCCCAAGATGCTAAAGTGATAAGTGCCTCTAGAGTTGTAAGATCTCCTGGTAAGAAAATAAAAGCATCAGCATGATTAAGCATTTCGGTTATTCTTTCTTGCATACCTGAGACAACTAACTCTTCTCCAGTCGATGAGTTAGACAAGCAGCCTAAAGGTTTTAAGGTTTGTGGTATGATGCCTAACACTTGACTTCCTCTGACAAAAGCAGCTTCTGAGACCAATTTTGATAACCCTCGGTCACCTCCGCCGTACACCAAGTGTAATTTTCTCTCTGCTATGTTTCGACCAAGATCAATGGCTGCCTCAAAGAACTCTTTATATTTGCCATAGTTAAATCCGGAAAGCACACAAATGTTCTTGAATTGTTTATTGGGAGTAGCTGCCATTATGATACTTCTCAAAAACAATTTGTGAGTGTAAACGAAAAGAATCATATTTAAGGATCTTGGCGGCAATGGGTCACAGCTGTGAATGAGGTGTCATGTCTATGTCAATTAATCGTGTAATGCACATGGCTTGAGAGTCAAAAAGGAAACAGTAAAAAGGAAAAGCAAGTAATGACAAATATAAAATTATTAAAGACAATAATGCAAATGGTAAAACAACAGTAAAATAAAACAACAGTAAAGTAAAAGGATATTTACAGGTAGTTGCGACTGTGGCTCACATCTTCCTCTGGTTTTACGTCCAGAAACGGCTTCAACGGCCTACATGGGTCGAGGATAGGCTTCCCATCCAGTTTTCTTATAAACCGCAAACAGGGTCGTTTATAGTCGATTCCCGAGATCAGTGCATGCTCTTTCTGGAATGATGGCCATAACTGGAGAATCGCTCTTTGCACATATCCACTGGGATGCGTTTCAAGAGACAAAAGGATATCATCCAATGACTCCTTATTCAAGCCATCCCTAATGAATTGAATCTTATCTTCTCTCATTATCGACACCATTCCTAAAGAACATCGTTTTTTATTGCATATCATTCTGGCACACTTATGACAAGCAACCGAAATCTTTCGAGCTCTTCGCTTTCTTGCATAATTTCCTTTACCACAACCAGGCATGTATGCAATAAATTTGGAGGCAACTCACCTGCTAAGCGTACTTTAGCCTCGATTAACCAAATATCGGCGGTATGTTATTCCTCATGAGCAATCGCATGCGTTCGGATCGAGCTTTATAGATTGTGAGGTGGGCATTCTGAGGAAGTGAAGGGAATCGACTATGAAGCTTTGCTAAGATCTCGTTTCTATCCATACCTTCGCCTCAGAAGATCAGTAATTATGGGAAACTGAAGTAACCGACTTGATTGTCACGGAGTACCGTTATCCGCCACTTAACCGGGGTGACAAACTAAAATACACAAACTAAAACATACAAACAGAGTAACAAACAAAAACACAAAAAGAAAATCACAAACGTCCTCTTATGGAATTTACCTCAAGCTCCAACTGGATGTTGTAGACACTTTCCTCAATGTCTCTGAGTTGGCTTTCTAAATCCTCAACGTGGGATATTAACTCCGGTGGTTGTAGCTTCCAAATACGATGTGTTTTACAAAATCGTATCTGGCCTCTGAGATGAGATTGGACACGTTGAAGTCGTCTAAGGATGTTCAAGAGGAACTGTCTCATGATTAAAAGTGATAAAAGAAAGCTCAATGGTTAAACAAACACACTTATGCACAAATAATTTCAATTAGCAAAAGAATAGTAAAAAGAAAGGAAAAAAAATCAAATCACAAAAAAAAACAGAAAAATCTTAATTCAAATGTGGTGGGTCACTCAAATTTATTTCGGTGTCCTCTCCATGTGGTTGGTACTCTAGATATGGCTTTAATCTTTGACCATTAACTTTAAACGTGACACCGTTCTTTGGGTCCTTAATTTCAATTGCCGTGTGGAAAAACAAGATGAACAATGAAGGGCGACCATCGAGAGCGTAGCTTACACGGGAATAAGTGCAAACGAAATTGAATAAAAGTACTTTCGACTGGAGTGAAAGATTTTCTCATAATCTATTATCATGAAAGACTTTCAGTCGCGGCTTGTAAACCTTGGTATTTTCGTATGCATCGTTGCGAATTTCTTCAAGTTCTACCAAAACTGTCGTCTTTTCCGAGCCACTTGCCGCATGTCAAAATTGAATTTCTTGATGGCCCGACGCACGATGCTCGAGTTCCACAGGTAGGTGGCAAGCTTTTCCATACACTAGCCTGTAGGGTGACATCCCAATCGGAGTCTTGAAGGTCGTTCTATATACTCATAATGCATCATCGAGTCTTAATGACCGATCTTTTAAATGCACGGCCTCACCGTCTTTTCTAAGATGTGCTTTATTTCTCGATTGGAGATCTCAACTTGGCCACTGGTTTGCGGATGATACGGAGTCGCCACTTTATGAGTGATGGAGTACTTTGTCAAAAGTGCTTTGAATGATTTGTTACAAAAGTGGGTACCACCATCACTGATTATCGTTCGAGGGAATCCAAGGCGTGAAACAATGTTGCTCTTCAAAAACCCTATCACCACTTTATGATCATTGGTTCTGCATGGAATTGCCTCTACCCATTTCGAAACATAGTCAACAGCAACTAATATGTATTGATGACCAAAAGATGGGGGAAAGGGTCCCATGAAGTCGATACCCCACACATCAAAAATCTTAACCACTAAAATTGGATTTAGTGGCATCATGTTCCTTCGTGTAATGCTCCCCATTCGTTGACACCTATCACATGAAGAGTAAAAGTTGTAAGCATCTCGAAATATAGTTGGCCAATAAAAACCACATTGTAGAACTTTTGTCGCTGTTTTCTTAGCGCTGAAATGGCCTCCACAAGCTTGTTCATGGCAGAACGAAAGGATGTTATGAAATTCATTCTCTGGGACACATCGTCGAATAATTTGATCCGCACAATACTTAAACAGATAGGGGTCATCCCAGAAAAAATTCTTTATTTCCGCAAAGAATTTAGCCTTGTCCTGCTTGGCCCAATGCTCTGGAAGTTTACCTGTAACAAGATAATTAACGATATCAGCATACCAAGGTAATACTTCCACACTCATTAATTGCTCATCTGGAAATGACTCATTCAATGTTAAGGGTTCTGTGTTGATGTCAAAGTGGAGACGAGAGAGATGGTCACCACAACATTTTCTCACCCTTTCTTATCTTTGAATTCCAAGTCAAATTCCTGCAAAAGCAACACCCAACGAATTAGTCTAGCTTTTGCATCTTTCTTTGTGAGAAGATATTTGAGCAAAGATGATCTCAGAACACAATAATTTTACAACCAATGAGATAAGATCGAAATTTTTCTAATGCAAACACTACTGCTAGCATTTCTTTTCAGTAGTTGAATAGTTCAACTGTGCATCGTTCAATGTCATACTAGCATAGTAAATAACATGAGGAATTGATCTACTTTTGTCCTAATCTTTCCTACTTGCATAATCGGATGCATCACACATAAGCTCAAATGGTAGGCTCAGGTTTGGTGGGTGAATGATGGGTGATGACGTCAACAAATGCTTTAACTTTTCAAATGCTACAAGACATGAATCATCAAAGATAAAATGTGCATCCTTAGCAAGTAAATTGCATAAGGGTCTAGAAACTTTGCTAAAATCTTTAATGAAACGCGTCTATAAAAACCAAAGATGCCCAAGGAAAGATCTTACTTCTCTGTTTTTTTAGGTGGAGGAAGATTAGAAATGAGATCCACCTTGGCTTTGTCAACCTCAATACCTTTGCATGAAATGATGTGACCGAGAACTATACCTTGTTTTACCATAAAATGGCATTTCTCCCAATTTAAGACCAAATTCTTCTCTATACATCTCTGCAAAACTTGTGTTAGATGATGTAAACATTGATCAAATGAGTCACCAAAGACAGAAAAATCATCCATAAAGACCTCAAGAAATCGTTCAACCATATCAGAAAAAATGCTTAACATATAACGTTGAAATGTAGCAGGTGCATTACATAATCCAAATGGCATCCTCCTATATGCAAAAGTGCCAAAAGGGCAAGTGAAAGTGGTTTTCTCTTGATCTTTTGGTGCTATGGGAATCTGATTGTACCCTGAGTAGCCATCTAGAAAGCAATAAAATTCATGGCCTGCTAATCTATCAAGCATTTGATCAATAAATGGTAAAGGAAAATAGTCTTTACGTGTGACAGAATTTAACTTCCTATAATCAATGCATACACGCCATCCTGTAGTCACTCTAGTGGGTATCAATTCATTATCAGCATTGGTAACTACTGTGACTCCTGACTTTTTGGGGACCACTTGCACAGGACTGACCCATGAACTATCAGAAATGGAGTAAATGATACCTGCATCTAATAGCTTAAGGACTTCTGTTCTAACAACTTCTTTCATATTAGGATTTAACCGACGTTGCATTTCCCTAGTAGATTTAGCATTTTCATCAAGGTGAATGTAATGCATGCAGTCTGCTGGGTTTATACCTTTTATGTCTGCTATGGTCCAACCTAATGCTCCTTTGTGCTCTTTTAAAACATCCAACAACTTACCTTTTTGCTCGTCATTTAGGGATGATGAGATGATTACCGGTAAAGTGCTTTCTTCTCCCAAGAACGCATATTCCAAAGTGTTGGGCAATGGTTTGAGCTCGAGTTTCGGTGGTGACTCTGATGATGGGATGAGTTTCTTCTCTGATGGTGCTAGTTGTTCAACTCTTGACTTCCATTTATTAGTGTCCATGGATGGTGCTGAGTCAAGTAGAGCGTTGACCTCATCGACTGATCTGTCAACATCAAAATCCAAACCAAAGTGAGTTAAACATGTTTGTAAAGGATCATCACTAAGGTTTGAAAGAAAAGTATCATCAACTAATGCTTCAATTAAATCCACGTCAACAATTCCATCATCTGCATTGTAAGGTTGTTTGGAAATGTTGAAGATGTTGAGCTCCATGGTCATATTGCCAAAAGACAACTGCATGTTTCCAGTCCTGCATTGAATGTGAGCATCGGCAGTTGCCAAGATTGGTCGGCCTAGGATAATGGGGATGTGCTTCCTTGAATCCTGTATTGGTTGAGTGTCAATTACAATGAAATCAACAGGAAAATAAAACTTGTCTACCTGGATAAGCACGTCCTCCACAATACCACGAGGTATTTTCGTGGACCGATCTGCAAGCTGTAACACCACTGGAGTTGGGTGTAATTCTCCCAATCCAAGTTTCATAAATACTGAGTAAGGCAAAAGATTAACACTAGCTCCTAAATCCAACAAAGCATTCTCAATTGTGTGGTTTCCTATACTACATGAGATAGTGGGGGAGCCTGGGTCTTTACATTTTAGAGGAATTTTGTGTTGGAGTATAGAACTAACATTTTCAGTTAAAAATGCCTTTTTCTGAACATGAATGTTTCTCTTTTTAGTACAAAGGTCTTTAAGAAACTTGGCATAAGATGGAACTTGTTTTATTGCATCAAGTAAAGGCATGTTAACACTTACCTGTTTGAAGACTTCAAGAATCTCACCTGTGGATTTTCCCTTCTTTCCTTTAGCTAACCTCTGAGGAAATGGAGCTTTAGGAATGTATTCTCGTGGGTTGGTTTCTTCTTTCTCCTCCGGTGGTGAGTCCTCAGCATTTACAGGTACAATCTGATTTTCTTTTGTCGCTGGCATCTCCACTTTGTTGTCTACTTTTTTTCCTTTTCGTAAGGTCATGACGGCTTTGACCTCTCCATGCTGTTGTGGTGAACTGGTACTTGCTTCATGCACTGCTTTAGGATTAGGCACTGGTTGACTTGGAAATTTGCCTTTTTCAACAGTCATTGCCAAAGTTTGAACTGAAGAAGCAAGTTGTCCCACCATCTTCTCGAGGCTTGAAACTGATTGGGCTTGTGAGTTGAAGCCTGCTCTCATCTCATTCCGTAGTCCATCAATGGTGCGGTTTTGTTGCTCGATTGTAGATTGAGTAACATTCTTGAAATTTTGGAATGAATCCTCCCATGGTCTGGGTTGAGAGTAATTCTGGTTCTGATTGTATGATCTAAATGGTGGCTGAGAGGCTTGAGAAACTTGAGGAATTGGTTGCATTGGTGGAGCTGGAGCTGCTGGTCCATTCTGTTGGAATCCTTGAGACCATGAAAAATTGGGGTGGTCTCTCCATCCAGGGTTATATGTGTTGGAGTATGGGTTGTAATTTGATGGCTTCCTCATGACACCAATGGCATTGGCTTGATCTGAATACGACTCATGGTCATGTGGCTCTGTTGATTTGGCAGTCGTCAACGATGCTATTTGTCGAGAAAGACCTTCAATTATCTCTTTGACTTCTTTAATTCCCGAACTCGACTCGCCAATGTGAACCTCATTTACTCCTTTAATTCCTCTAGTATTCCTGAGTGATCGACTCCGCTGTTGGGAATTATCTGCTTGTCGCTGGAAGAAATCCCAAATTTCTGATGCACTTTTTGACATTAGCTCTCCTCCACTTGTCGCCATTAGCCATTCTTGCACATTTGGCAATAATCCCTCCAAGAAGTATTGGCATTGGTGCCATTTCTCGTACCCATGATGTGGACACTTCAAAAGTAGCCCATTGAATCGCTCCCATGCTTCGAAAAACTGCTCGTCTTCTCTTTGTGTGAACTCTGAAATTTCCCTGCGAATAGCATTGGTTTTATGTACTGGGAAATATTTATTTAAAAATTTTGTCACCATTTGTTCCCATGTTGTAATACTATTAGCAGGCAATGTATTGAACCATGAACGAGCTCTATCCTTTAAAGAAAATGGGAATAGTCTAAGTTTAACATCATCTTACAAAAATTCTCATATTTAAAAGTTTGACAAATTGTATGAAAATCATTCAGATGATTATACGGGTCCTCATTTTCTAGGCCATAGAATGTTGGGAGACAATTTAGCACACTAGGTTTTAATTCAAAACTCCTAGCAGCTACATTTGGGTATCTAATGCATGATGTGCTCAAATTAGCTAAGGGACTGAAGTAGTCCTTAAATGGCCTCTCCTGTGGTTTTGGTTGTTGCAAATCCATTTCAGTTTTTTCTTTAAGTGCAATTTGTTTGTGTGTGCGAAGTGTTCTTTCTAATTCAAGGTCTATAGGTTCAAGATTAGGTGATAATGACCTACGACCATGCATGCAAATAAAGGAAATAAATTGAGAACAAAACAAATAAAAATAAAGAAGAAAGAGAAATTACGATACTAACCTTATCATTTATTCTGACCTTTCTATTAAAGCACATAAAAAAAATACGTGAAATAAAATAAATAAAATAAAAATAAATTAACAAGATAAATGAAAAATTACAAAGAAAAATAACTTGAAAATTAAATTGCAGAAATTTAAAGAAGAGAAAAAGAAATTCTTACCTAAAATATAAATTAAGCTTTTTTTAATTGATTAAAAAAAAAATACAAAGAAACAACTAAAATAATAATAATAATAACAATAACAATAATAATAATAATAAAAATAAAATTATTTACAAAAAATTAATTCTACAAATCAAAATACTTACCTCCCCGGCAACGGCGCCAAAAACTTGTTGTGCAAATTTTGTTGAACTCGCAAGCGCACGAATCTATTGTAGAATAGATTAACGGTGACGAGTGTCGATCCCACGAGGAGGTGGATTTTAATTATATGTAGAATTAATTAAGTAAATGGGTGGTTGGATTTATGAGGAAATTGATTTAAAGGATGCTAGAATTTAAATTGGATTGGCAGAAATAATTAAATTGGAAACTATTGAGATAGAGTGCTTGGGTATCTGGATCCGTATCAACATGCACCATGGGCTAAATATTCCTTATTAATACCAATTAAATCATGAGGGGGAAATCCACACCTCATGAACCACGCTCTAATCAATATGGTGTCAAGGGCTTATCGTGCCAAATAATAATAACCTTGTACTAGGGTGCCGGTAAAACCAGGGCGGTAACTAGACAAGATTATTATTATTTGTCGACAAAAAGTCAAAACCTCCACAGAAATTAGAGGGGAAGAGAAAATAAATTTACCAAATAAAGCCCATGACACATGTTGAGACTTCACCTTCAACCCAAGCTTGAAAGAAAATTAGCTACTCATTATTGAACTAGGGGTAAAATGGGAATTTTATTAAAATACGTAGAAAATACAAGATGGAGAGAGAATTACAGAAAACTAAGCTCAAAAATGGATTCAGGGGTCTCAAATTAGGGGGGGGGAGGCCCCCTTTTTATAGATACATTGAGTGAATCATGGCCATCGGATTAAAAATAGTTTGGATGCACAGGATTGCGCCACGTCATCAGTGAACAGTAACACGGTTTGACCACGGGTTTGACCACGCGGTTTGAACAGTAACACGGTTTGCACACGGTTTGAACAGTAACGCGGTCTGAACAGTGTCGTGAACAGTACCGTACATGTGAATAGTGCCGTACGTGTGAACAGTGCCGTTTTTCCTGAACAGTACCGTACATGTGAATAGTGCCATTTTTCCTTTTATGCTCCTCTTAAGGTTTTCGACTGTCCTGAGTTCAAAAGTGACGTCCGTTTTGCTATCCGAAATCTCGTTCATTGTGAAATGACTATAATACCCCTAAAATACACAAAATACTTAATTAAAACAGAACACACATAATTAAATAACAAGAGACTTAAATTAAGAAAATTAAAGATGTTAGTAAAACTTGAAGTACAAAATGACGATTTTCTCCTTTATAAATATACACTTTCTAACACTCAACAAGAACGACGACCTTCCACCAGATATCCTGCACATTAGTGTGTGATGCTTATAGATAAAGGGGAGCCAGAATGTTTTGAAGAAGCCATGTCTCACTAGCATAAAAGTAAATAGGTTAAAGCCATACAAGAGGAGATGAAATTCTTGAATGAGAACCACACTTATGACTTAGTGAAGCTGTTGAAGGGAAAGAGGACACTGAAGAACAAGTGAGTTTATAGGTTGAAGACTGAAAACAAGTCATAAAAGTAGTGTAATGCTAGATTGGTTGTGAAGGGTTTTAGTTAGAAGAAAGGTGTTGATTTTGAAGAAATATTTTCTCTTGTAGTGAAGATGTCTTCTATCTGAATTGTTCTAGGATTAGCAGCTAGTTTAAACTTGGAGATTGAATAGCTTGATGTAAAGACAACTTTCTTGCATAATGACTTAGAGGAGGAAATATACATAGAGCAACTTGAAGGATTCAGTGTCAAAGGCAAAAAAGAACTTGTGTATAAGTTGAAGAAAAGTTTGTATGGGCTGAAACAGGCATCGAGATAGTGGTACAAAAAATTTGATTCTTTCATGGAGAATCATGGTTTTAAAATGACTATGTGGGACTATTGTGTTTTTGTGATGAAGTTTGGTGATAATAATTTTATTATTCTTTTACTTTATGTGGATGACATATTGATTGTTGGGCAGGATACTAGTAGGATTGACAATTTGAAGAGAGAGCATAGCAAGTCTTTTACAATGAAGGACTTGGGATTGGCTAAACAAATTCTTGATATGAAGATTTCCCGCGATAGAAAAGTTAGGAAGTTATTATTATCTCAAGAAGCATATGTTGAAAGGGTTCTTAAAAGATTTAACGTGAACATGGCAAAATCTGTTTGTTCTCTACTTGCAAGTCATTTTAAGCTTACTTCTGAGCATTGCCTACAAGTGAGAAAGAGAAACAAGAGATGAAAGGAGTTCCTTATGCTTCAGCAGTTGGTAGTTTGATTTACGTCATGGTTTGAACAAGACCATATATTGCTCATGCAGTTCGTGTAGTCAGCCGGTTTCTCTTCAATCCGGGCAAAGATCATTGGACAATAGTGAAATGGATTACCAGATATCTCAAAGGCACTTCCAAGGTATGTTTACATTTTGGTGGTGACAAACCAGTGTTAAAAGTATACATAGATGCAGATATGGTAGGAGATGTGGATTCTAGAAAATTCCTATTAGGATATTTGCTTCCCTTTGCAGGCTTCAACAATGTGTTGTCTTGTCTACCACTGAAGCAAAATATATTGCAATCACTGAAGGTTGCAAAGAAACCTTGTGGATGAAGAATTTCCTACAAGAGTTAGATGTGAAACAAGACAATGTTATTGTGTACTACGACAGTAAAAGTAAAAAATTCGACATACCATTTGAAATCCAAGCATATTGATATGAGTTATCATTAGATATGAGACTTGCTTGAGAAGAAACAATTGTAGGTTGAGAAGATCCACACAATAGAGAATAGGTTAGATATGATGACAAAGCCATTACCCAAGGAGAAGCTGAAAAGTTGTATGCAAAAAGCGGGCTCGGCGATGCCCCCATATGATCTGGAGGGAGAGATTTGTTGGGTCCATCTCATTTGGGTGGCCCAAGCCTAAAGTTTAATAAGTTTGGGTAATTAAGTAATTAGAGAAACATTGAGGGGCTGAGTGAAAACTTACAATGAAATTTGGCTATATAAAGAGGAGAAAGTAGAGGCGGTCGTAACCCTTTTTTGGCAGAAGAAAAAGGTGATAGAGAGAGAAAAGCCAGTTGAGGTTTTAATTTATGGGTAAGATTTTCAATATTTAATTAAATGATCGAATTAGATAATTGAAAGGTGAAATTAATTCTATTTTCTTCTAAATTTTGAGGGTAAGTTTCTGGCATTGCCCTCTAAATTCCTACTAGTCTTGATTTTTATTTTATCATCTCTTTGGCTATTATTTGAGATACCCACTTGTTAGAGAAACAGTTATTAGGCTGTTACTGTAAGCCAAAAATAGTGAGATTCTTGATGTTGGTAGCCTCTAGTATTATCTAGAGAAGAATTTGTGTTGTAATCTCATTAATATAGTGGAAGATTATATCGGACTACAGTCCCGTAGTTTTTCCCGCTTTGGATTTTTCACATAAAAATATGTGTTTCTTATGGTTGGTTTTTGCTTTCGATTTATTGGTTTATTTTTCTATCTATTTATTTGTGGTGCACGTCCTATTTTAATCACACAAAGAGGAAAAGAGTTTTATTTCTACTTAATTTGCAACTGCTTATGGTAGTCTATTTCCTAACATTTTCCTATTAGAAACAATCCACTATGATTTATGGGGCCCTGGACCTGTAGCTACTAATCAAAATTATCATTTTTATACACCATTTATCGATGATTTTTTAAGATTCTCTTGGATTTTTCTTTTAAAAAGCAGGTACAACTTCTTTAATCATTTTTTTAAATTTCAAAAATAGGTAGAGAACCCCATTGAAAGGAAAAATAAGATATTTCAGTGCGATGGTGGAGGCCAATTTTCTTTATTAACCATCTTGATCAATGCAGCATCACAAGACATATCTCTTGCCCTCTCAGCAAAACGGTGTCACTGAAAGGAAACAACATCATATAGTAGAGACCGCCTTAACCATCATGTATATCGCTTTAGTTCCTTTGTCATTGTGGACTAAATTTTTCTTTTTCAAGTTCGATATACTTAATTAATAGGACGCCATTGTCAACACTAGGTTTTAAAAGTCCTTATGAGGTTCTATTCGTGCGTACTCGATTATAATGGAATCAAAATCCTAGGATGTTGGTGCTTCCTTTGTTTATGGGACTCTGGAAAACACAAATTTGATGTGAAATCTTTCTTTTGAGTTATTATTGGATAAAGTTCCTTCCATAAAGGATAAAGATGATAGCACTAAACGTGTTTATATGAACTGGCTTTTTCATTTACTGATAACAATTCATTAGTGCCTCCTATGCAAGAATATCTTGACATATAGTGGAGTTTCCATCATGTGACGAGGATTGCAATCCACTTCCGCTGTTACAATGTGAAAACACGCATAATCCAACCGTACCACTTGTCACGATCATGCTCAAAAGCAATTCTTGGACATATTAGATCCTCATGCAATACAATCTCAGATTTAAATGCCACTGAAACAAGTTGTCCCACGTCCTTTCATCAACAATTTCTGTCCGCCTGTGACATGTCTCCCGCTCAACCACATGATGTGCCAATTGCTGCCCCAATTGACGACCTCCATGAAAATTAGATATAAATGAGCTCGTTCCATACAGTCTTGTGACTCTTTAACTTCAACTTGTAGAAGAACACTCTAATTGTATATATGTGAGATGAACTAAAGACAAAATACTCTTGATCCTCCAAATATAGCTCAAAATTTAGTTATTGATCTCTCTGGATATTCACAGCAAGCATGCCAGTAAGGAAAAATCATAGTTGGATGTTCTATTAATATTCATCCTATGATGACTACACAAAAGGCTCGAGTTAAATCTAATATTGCACTTCTCTCTACTGCTGCCACCAGTGAATCTAAAACTCTTAAAGCTCCTCTAAAACACCAACATTTGGTTATTGCCATGTAAGAGGAACTTACTGCACCTGACCAAAACTGAACATGTCTCTTCTGCAACAACCTCCCGATACAAAAATGGTTGGGCCCGAGTGGATTGACAATATTAAGCATAAAGAAGATGACTCTATTGATCGCTTCAAAGTGCAGCTTGTAGCTAAAGGGTTCACCTAAATTCCTGGCATCAATTTTGTTGAGACTTTCAGTCTAGTGGTCGGACACACCACCATTCGCCTTGTGATTGCTCTTCCTGTTCGTTCTTGTTGGATCATAAAACAATCATATGTTCGCAATGCCTTTTTACTTGGATAATTAAAATAAGATGTCCACATGGATAAGTGCTCTGGTTTCATCGACTCATCAAGGCCATCATATGTTTGCAACCTTCACAAGTAACTTTTGGACTTAATCATGCCCCACGTGTTTGGCTTGAATGCCATTCAGAAATTCTTCTTAGTTTAGGCTTCAAATACATTAAAGCGGATGCATCATTCTTTACAATACATAAACCTAAAACATCGTTTTTATTTTAATATATGTTGATGATGTTATCGTTACAAGAAAAATCCGACTGTAATTCAAGATATTATCTCTACTCTTGGCTCTGAATTTGCACTAAAAAATCTCGGTAACTTTATTTCCTTGGCATTGAAATTAAATATCTTATGAAGGGTATATTTTGTCTCAGGTTAACTACAAAAGGGATCTCCTTGCAAAGGCCAAAACCGTCATTTCTATGCTAATGGTAGGAAATGAAATAATCTGGCTTACTGATCGTGAACCAGTCAATCAAATGGAATATAGAGCCTCTGACAATCTCTCGTCCTTACATTACACATGCAGTGAACTAGGTTTGTCAACATTTCCAAGACCCTACCAAGGGCTAATCTCAGGGCTATTAAGAAAAAATCTCTGCTATCTCGAAGGCACTCCACTTTGGCCTGCGGTGTCTTTCACAAAGTTCTAATCATCTGTACGCATTATCTAACTCTGGTTAGGCTGGCTGTTCGGGCATAGCATGATGAGTTATTGTGTGTACTTAAGTGAAATTTTATTTCATGGAGTTTGCAAAAAAGACCACTAATGCTCACTCTAGTGCTGAAGTTGAGTACCATCCGATTGCATCCGCTGTTGGTGAGTCGCTGGATCACATTTCTCCTTTGTGACCTTGGCGTTCCTCTTCAACGAACTCCTACACTTCTATATGATAATCTTAATGTTCTTTACCTGACCAAGAATCCCACCTTTCAGTACCAATCAAATAGAACTTAATTATCATTTCGTTTGGGAAAAGGTCAACCAAGGATATGTTATCACTACTCATCTTCCTTCTGTCAAGCAAATTGCCGATCTTTTTTACCAAACGATTTACTAAGACTATGTTCTCTGGTTTCCGCTACAAGTAGGGGCATTCATTCTATGGCTATTCCCAGCTTGAGGAGGCCGATAAGTCAATGTGTCCAAACATAACAATTAACAAATCAACCAGAAAATCATATGGCATTATGTTCAGTAGTGACAAGACACCATCAATGGTCATGGCCGAATATCACTGCCCAAGATATTCAATGATTCTAAATCAAAGTGATTTGAGTCCTTCCATATGTAAATATCTATGTAATTAACCATATAATTTAGTTGCCTTTTAATGATACAATACACACACACACCTAACATTCAACATAAATCATCCAGTGAATATCTTTTAGAATCACGAGTTGTAATAATGCCAACATGCGTTAAACATCCATAATCACAATAACATAATTATACAATTCAAAATGAGCTGATTAAAATGCTCTAATAATAAGATTTATGACTTTTGGTACCATCATGTGGCCAAAACTCAAAATAACTGCAGTTAATGAGGGGAAAAATATAGTAAAATAAGGTGATTTATAAAATCAATGAATGATAATAAGTTTTGAATATAAACTTATTTTGTAATAATTATGTTATTACTATATACAATTTTCATCAATCTATGTGTAAAAACAAAAGTAAAAATATTTAAACTTTGTATCAAGTAACTAGCATTAAAAAAAGAACAAATAATGTTGTGCGAAATAGTCACGAAAATCATCTCAAGAGAGAGAATACATATAAATGATTCTAGAACTATTAATAGACAAGTTTACCCAAGGGAAAAACCTTGTCATAGCTGGACCTCATATGGGCAATGCAATGGCATATTAGAAGTGTACTTTCGTGCTTAGAGCTATAATGGGTAGATCAATGATGTTTCATCTCATAAATTTCATCATATCTCATCATACTGCATATGTAAAATAGCCCCAAAGGGCAATAGAGCCCAAGAACAATAGCCTAAAGCCTTGTCTATACTTGGACGGGCCCCAAAATGTCTATTTCAATTCATCTCTATAAATGAATATCTATGATTGTATCTTTATGCTCATTTATGTATCTAAAGGGAAAGGTATTCTTTAATGATTTTGGAAATAAACTTTTACACACATGTACATAAGCATTTTAAACATATTTTAAATTTATAATTCTTTTTAGTAAACTATTATGAGCATTTGAAAATCAAATGAATAAAGAAAACTATTTACCATATCCTTAAAGAAGCATATCAATAGGCAAAGAAAAACTATTTTTAGAAAACGTAAATTGAAGCATCAAAACATTACTTGGTAAACATTCTTTTCTTTGCAAAATTAAAATTATACATACATATATACAAATATGCATACATGCACATTTACATATATAAGATATTTAATATTTAGTTTACAAATTTACAACTAAGATTTGAGGCATTTATTAACAAAAATAATAACTTTTAATTGAATTATCCCAATTTATCAGGATAAATTTGTCAAAATGAGAGACAAAAAGCGTATTACGGCATATTATACAATAGATTCATTTTCACTCTATGCCAAAAACCTCATTCACTTGATTTACTTTCACTCCATGTGAAACACTCATTCAACAGTACTTGGATGACTGAAAGCACTAGATGGTTACTCAAATAGTATTTTTTGGACCCAACCATTGCAGAAAATGTTGGACATTATATCCTTCTCATCTTCTAGAGTCCCCTACACTCGGAAAGACAAGCTTAGCTTCCGAAGAGCTCTCATTTTGTCATTTCGGCAGAACCTCAGTTCTTTCGTGTCTGGCATAGTGGTAATTGGACAACCATGTGGCCTTCTAATCCATGGCTCGTTCCAACTGGACGTAAATGAAACGAAGTGTTCTACCAAAATGACAGAGATAGCGGCTTCATGTCTTATTTTCAAGTGAAAGTGACTCTGGAAGCAGATAATGAGATAACGAATAGCTAGGGTCTGAAAATGTAGACTAGTTTGACAGTCCAATGCAGGGGCTAGTAGTAAACAGGGAGTGTGCTTCTATTTGTCTCACCACCACCGTTTGTCTCAATGATGAACATGTCCACTCGAAGGACAAGGTAAGAATTTATAAGGAAGAGCAACAAATTAAAGAAATCTTATTTAAATTGAAATTTATAATATTTAAAAATATTTTAATTAATTATAATTGTAGTTTAGCTTGTTTGTCTATTTAGAATCTATTATTTAGTATTGTTTTTTGAGTTGTATTCCTAAATTAGGAGTGAGCCTTATTAACATAAGTTTTAGTGACATTAGAATAAGTCCTAATTAATATAAATAAATGTCTTTTGTAACTTTTATAGGCAGACCTTCATTTTTTTAATTATTTCTTAGAATAAACTCTTAATTTGAGTTATATTTTTATTATTTCTGGGTATTCTATGAAATCAATTAGTTTTAACACTTTAGATTCGCAGTACTTTTAGAATCAAAATAGATTTAATTTATTTCTTTATCCCGATATTCTTAAGAATATTAGAATATTAAACTTTGTTCCATCACTTTGGTATCTAAAAGCCTGGCCAAAATTGCTATTAATTGCATCATCACCAACTTCCAAAAATTTTGAACACCCATCCTTCCATCCTTATAATTTTTCCATATTTATTTCTTCATAATGAAAAGAATTTCATAAAAAAGAAAAATAAGAAATTCATAAATTAGAATACCTAACCACCACAGCCGGACATCCACTCTTCTTTCTCACGAGCTTTTCTCTCCAGAGAGGAAAGCTTAGAGAATATAAGCAATATCTGAGCCTTTATGGCTTAATAGATCGCTCCTATTGAGCGTTTCTGTTTAAAAAAAAAAAATCTTCAATTAATTTTTAAAGTAACCTCTCTTGCTTTTAAGGTCATCTCCCAAAGAAAGTAAAAGGTCTTTATTTTGTCCGAAAGTAATTAAAGGAAGACTTCTACATTCATTAAACTCTGCGGGGCAAAGAAACAAAAGCAATTATGGAGACAGAGGAATTAATTCGGAGATGCAGATCAATATCCTTAGAAGAGGCAGAAGAAAACAAGATTTCTTTTACGGGGAAGCTAAAGGAAAAGGGTACTCAAAGGGTGGCGGGCTGCTTGATAGGAAAAGCTCTGCACACAAAAGGAATCAACACGGAGGGACTCAGAATGGCCCTAAACCAGGTGTGGCAAACAAAAAAAAGAGATAAAGATTGAAAAACTTGGAGATAATATCTTTATTTTCAAGCTCGTAAATGAAGCAGACAAAAAAAGAATCATCTCAAGAGGCCCTTGGCATTTTAATCAGGCTCTAATTGTGCTTAAGGAACCAGAGGGCATTGGAGAAATATATATCATCACAACTTTTCACACATGCAACATTTTGGGTACAGATAAAGAACATGCCTATTATGTGCATGGATGAAGAAATATGCAAGGAAATTGGAAAACTTTGTGGGGAAGGTGGAAGAGGTAGACAATGATAGAGCAGAAGATTGTATGGGACAAGTGATTAGATTGAGAGTATCAGTGAATATCACTCAACCTTTGAAGAAAATTTTGTTCATTGAATCGGAAGATGGAAAAAAGATCCCAGTAGTAGTGGAATATGAAAAACTCCCAGATTTCTGTTATTGTTGCGGGAGCATTGGACATTTATACAAGGAGTGTGGGAAGTATGAAGGGCAACCAAAAACGGATCTGGGCTATAGACCATGGATGAAGGCATTATCTTGGGCAGAAAAAACAAGACAGTACAGAGCAAAAGATAGAAGAAATACAGAAACAAACAAGGGAGAGGAAACAAAAACTCAAGATAAAGCTCAAAAATTCCCAACAGCAGTGCAACATATGCAGAGGCAGCAATACATACTAGAAGAATCGAGTCAGAACTTGATTGAACCAAAACAAAATAAACCGGTCCAGGAACTTTCACATAACCCGGAAATTAAAAACTGGGTAGGTGAAGAGCATTTAATGAGGGAAGCAGAGTGCTCAAGGACAGAAGACAGCAGTAGATTAAAGCCAGAGTGCACAGCTAAGAATGAGAAAGCTTTTGGGGAACAGAAAATAGAGGCGGGAAAAACAAAGGGAGAAATATTTGAGGGAAATGAAAGAAAACAAAGGGAGCATGTGAAAGAAGAAAAAAAGAAGGGGGGAGAACAAATAAAATAAGGGGACAACAACTTATGGACATTGGGTTGTGATATGGGCCAAATTGAAATAAAAAAAGAAGGAGTTTATGATGGGCCGGGAAAGATTAAAGAAACACCAAAGCAGAAGAGATAGAAGCATCAAGCGAGAGAATGTGAAGACAAACAACTCACAAAGAATAGGCCAATTCTAGCTAAAAGAACGACTGGTGAAATGGGTTGGCCAAGTCCGGAATAAAAAAGAAGCAAGCTTGATAGCCCAGGCAAAATGTCAGCTGCTTACTACAGCTTTAACTCCCCCCAAGTAAAGTTCAAGCTAAAGTAGGAGACACAAGGAAATGACGAAATGGAAATCTCAACAACAATTACTGAAAATTCAACAGCGGAGGCTGGTTGCCAGCCCCACCAACAACCATGAAGCTTATCAGCTGGAACTTCGGGGATTAAGGAAGGACCAGGCGTTCCGAGAGCTAAAAAAGATCCTCCATGAGCACAAGCCTGAGATTTTATTTTTGTGTGAAACTAAATTGAAAGGGAGGCTCATGAACAGAAAAGCTGAAGCTTTAAATTTTCCAAACTGTCTTGCAGTAGATAGTAGTAGAAAAGAGGGTGGTTTGGTAATGTTGCGGGGAGAAAATGTAATAGTGAAACTAAAATCTTACAGCAAACATCACATAGATGATATTGTCCAAAATAGGAATGGAAGTTTATGGCGCTACACAGGGGTTTACGGGCACCCAAAAGCTGAGGAGAAAAAGCACAAGTGGGAATTGATCAGAAGACTTTCAGGTTTGTTCTCACTACCATGGCTGTGCATTGGAGATTTTAATGAAATTCTGCACTTGAAAGAAAAAATGGAAGGGAATGAAAGAAGAGTGGACTTGATTGCAAATTTCAGAGAGGCAATTCAAGATAGTGGATTAGCTGATCTTGGCTATAAAGGGTACCCGTTCACATGGAGTAACAGGAGATTTGGGCCGTAGATAGTTGAAGAAAGATTGGATAGGGCTTTATACTGTAAAAATTGGTGTAATACTTTTCAAGAATTACCTGTAGAACACATTGAATCTTGGAGCTCTGATCAATATTCGATTTTAATGCAAGTAATAGAAAGGGGAAAGGCGTTGAGTAGAGGTGAAAGGAATTGTCATAGGATACACTATAAAGATATGTGGAGCTCGTATAGGAAATTTCAAGAGATAGTAAAAAAGAAGTGGTGGGAAAGTTGCATTTGAGAGGGAGCAAATGTTATAAATCTGCTCAAAGAGACTGCAAAGAAATCAATGGCTGAATTACTACCGTAGAGCTCAGAAGAATTCGGGGGAAGAGAAAAAAAAGTTAAAAAAAGTTGTGAAAAGAGCTGAAAGGCATAAAGCAAAACTTTGATGATTATGTGGATGGGGAAAAAATCAAGAAGCTGGAAAATTAGATTGATGATATTCTGATCGATGAAGAAGTCTATTGGAAACAAAGGTGAAGAGCCGATTGGTTGTTGGAAGGGGACAGAAACACCAAATTTTTTCATGCGAAAGCCTCAGCTCAAAAGAAAAAAAACAAGATTTGGGGAGTTTTGGATGAAGAGGGAAGCTGGTCAGAAGAAGCAGAGGTGATAGAGAGGAGATTTTGTGAATATTTCACAAATATTTACACTACAACAAGCCCTTCAAGACAGCAAAGGGAGGCAGCGCTTAAGGAGATGCCAAGAAGAATCACAGACGAGATAAATGAGGAGCTAGAAAGACCCTTTACTGAGGACGAAATCAAAGAGGCGCTTTTTGAAATGTGCCCAACAAAAGCTGTTGTACAAATTTTGTTGAACTCGCAAGCGCACGAATCTATTGTAGAATAGATCAATGGTGTCGAGTGTCGATCTTACGATGAAGTGGATTTTAATTAGGTGTAGAATTAATTTTGTAAATGGGTGATTGGATTTGTGGGGAAATTGATTTAAACTATGCTAAAATTTAAATTGGAATGTCAAGAATAAATTCAACTGCGAACTATTGAAATAAAGTGTTTGGGTATCTGGATCCGTATCAACATGCACCATGGGCTAAATATTCCTTATTAATACCAACTAAATCATTAGGAAGATTTCCACATCTCATGAACCACGCTCTAATCAATATGGTGCTAAGGTCTCATTGTGCCAAATAGTAATAACCTTGTACTAGGGAGCCGGTTAAACCAGAGCGGTATCTAGACAAGAATATTACTATCTGCCGATGAAAAGTCAAAACCTCCACAAAAATTAGAGGGGAAGAGAAAGTAAATTTACCAGATAAAGCCCATGACACATGTTGAGACTTCACTTTCAATCTAAGCTTGAAAGAAAATTAGCTACTCATAATTGAACTAAGGGTAAAATGAGAATTTATTAAAATACATAGAAAATACAAGATGGAGAAAGAATTACAGAAAACTAAGCTCAAAAATGGATTCAGGGGTGTCGAAATAGGGGCGAAGAGCCCCCTTTTTATAGATACACTGAATAAATCATGGCCATCGGATTAAAAATAATTCGGACGCTCAGGATTGCGCCACGTCATCAGTCAACAGTACGTGGTTTGAACAGTAACACGGTTTGCACATGGTTTAAACAGTGACGCGGTATGAACAGTGTTGTGAACAGTAACATGAACAGTACCGTACATGTGAACAGTACTATTTTTCCTTTTATGCTCCTCCTAAGGTTTTCGACTGTCCTGAGTTTAAAAGTGATGTCTGTTTTGCCATCTGATCTCTAATTCATTGTGAAATGACCATGATGCCCCTAAAATACATAAAATACTTAATTAAAATAAAACACATATAATTAAATAACAACGGAATTAAATATATAAAAGTAGGGATGTTAGTGAGACTTGAAGTATAAAATCACAATTTTCTCCTTTATAAATATACACTTTCTAACACTCAACAACCATGCAATAAAAACTATTTCATTCCTTCCACAGCGAAAAAGCTTTTTATTTGTGCTCACACTGCTAATGAGCTACTTGATCTGTTACAAGCTTATAGACCAGAGCCAGACCCCAGAACCTTGGTGTTGGAGTATCTAAATAATGATGGTAACAATAGCCCCAGTAAGAAGTACAAATTAGATTTAACTCTCTGCCTGTAAATATTTTCTTTTGTGTTGCACCACCAGGTGATGTCTTCTAAACTCTACTTCTTTCCTTTAAAATATTGAGGACAATGTTTCGTTTTGGTTGGGGGAAGGGAATAGTCGACAATTATGGAATCTTGGTTAAGTTTTTACTAATTTTTTGTTGTAGAAACTAACTGTTGCTAACTTTTTGTGTTGAAGATAGCTGAATATGGATTGTAGTTACTCTACAATTCACGACACTGTTTATACCGCGTCACTGTTCAAATCGTGTGCAAACCGTGTTACTGTTCAAACCACGTGGTCAAACCGCGTACTGTTGACTGATGATGTGGCGCAATCCTGAGCGTCAGAATTGTTTTTAATTCGATGGCCATGATTTACTCAATGTATCTATAAAAAGGGGACCTCTTCCCCCTAATTTGAGACCTCTGAATCCATTTTTGACCTTAGTTTTCTGTAATTCTTTCTCCATCTTATATTTTCTACGTATTTTAATAAATTTTCATTTTATCCTTAGTTCAATTATGAATAACTAATTTTCTTTCAAGCTTGGGTTAAAGGTGAAGTCTCAACATGTGTCAT
Organism: Atalantia buxifolia; assembly: GCA_030444775.1. Lineage (NCBI taxonomy): Eukaryota > Viridiplantae > Streptophyta > Magnoliopsida > Sapindales > Rutaceae > Atalantia > Atalantia buxifolia. Next base: position 19,898,575 of record CM059831.1, on the reverse strand, counting down.
GGGTTTTATTTGGTAAATTTAATTTCTCTTTCCCTCTATATTTGTAGAGGTTTTGACTTTTCGTCGATAAATAGTAATATTCTTGTCTAGATACAGCTCTGGTTTAACCGGCTCCCTAGTACAAGGTTATTACTATTTGGCACGATAAGCCCTTAGTACCATATTGATTAGAGCGTGGTTCATGAGGTATGGAAATCCCCCTCGTGATTTAATTGATATTAATAAGGAATATTTCGCCCATGGTGCATGTTGATACGGATCCAGGTGCCCAAACACTTTATTTCAATAGTTTCTAATTCAATTTAATTCCGCTACTCTAATTTAAATTCTAGCATAGTTTAAATCAATTTTCCCACAAATCCAATCAGCCACTTACAAAATTAATTCTACACCTAATTAAAATCCATCTCCTTGTGGGATCGACACTCAACATCATTGATCTATTCTACAATAGATTCGTGCGCTTGCGAGTTCAACAAAATTTGCACAACAAGTTTTTAGCGCCGTTGCCGGGGAGGTAAGTATTTTAATTTGTAGAATTAATTTTTTTGTAAATAATTTATTGTTATTATTATTTTAGTTATTTCCTTGTAATTTTTTTCTATTAGAAAAAAGAAGTGAATTTACTTTTTTAAGTAAGATTTCTTTTCCTCTTCTTTAAATTTCTGTAATTTAATTTTCAAGTTATTTTTTTATAATTTTCATTTATCTTGTTAATTTATTTTTATTTATTTTATTTCACTTTTTTTTTGTGTGTTTTCATTGTAAGATTGTAACAGCGTGACAAGATTAGTATCGTAATTTTTCTCTCTTCTTTATTTTTATTAAGTTTTGTTTTCATTTTTTTTGTATTCTTTGCATGCATGGTCGAAGGTCACAATTTCCTAATCTTGAGCATATAGACCTTGAATCGGAAAAAAATACTTTGCACACACAAATACTCTGCATCTAAAAAAAATTAAAATGGATTTGCAACACCAACAACCAGAACCACAAGAGAGGCCATTTATGGATTTGAGCACATCATGCATAAGATACCCAAATATAACTGCTAGGAGTTTTTGGAGGGATTATTGCCAAATGTGTAAGAATGGCTAATGGCAACAAGTGGAGGAGAGCTAATGTCAAAAAGTGCATCAGAGATTTGGGAGTTCTTCCAACGACAAGCGGATAATTCCCAACAACAGAGTCGATCGCTCAGGAATACTAGAAGAATTAAGGGAGTGAATGAGGTTTATATTGGCGAGTCAAGTTCAGGATTAAAGAAGTCAAAAAGATAATTGAAGGTCTTTCCCGACAAATAGCATCATTAACGACTGCTAATTCAACAGAGCCACATGATCATGACTCATACTCAGATCAAGCCAATGCCATCGGTGTCATCAGAAAGCCATCAAATTACAACCCATACTCCAACACATATAACCCTGGATGGAGAGACCACCCCAATTTTTCATGGTCTCAAGGATTCCAACAGAATGGACCAGCAGCTCCAGCTCCACCAATGCAACCAATTCCTTATGTTCCTCAAACCTCTCATCCACCATTTAGACCATACAATCAGAACCAGAATTACTCTCAACCCAGACAATGGGAGGATGTACTCCAGAATTTCAAGAATGTTACTAACTCCATGATTGAGCAACAAAACCGCACCATTGATGGACTACGAAATAAGATGAGAGCAAGCTTCAACTCATAAGCCCAATTAGTTTCAAGTCTTGAGAAGATAGTGGGACAACTTGCTTCTTCAGTTCAAACCTTGGCAATGACTGTTGAGAAAGGCAAGTTTCCAAGTCAACCAGTGCTTAATCCTAAATGAGTACATGAAGTAAGTACTAGTTCACCACAACAGCATGAAGAGGTCAAAGCAGCCATGACCTTCCAAAAAGGAAAAGAAGTCGACAACAAATTAGAGATGCCGGGAACAAAAGAAAATCAAATTGTACCTATGAATGTTGAAGACTCACCATCGGAGGAGAAAGAAGAAACCAATCCACGAAAGTATGTTCTTAAACCTCCATTTCCTTAAAGGTTAGCAAAAGGAAAGAAGGGAAAATCCACAGGTGAGATTCTTGAAATCATCAAACAAGTAAGTGTTAACATCCATTTACTTGATGCTATAAAACAAGTGCCATCTTATGCCAAGTTTCTTAAAGATCTTTGTACTAAAAAGAGAAACATTAATGTTTAAAAGAAAGCTTTTTTAACAGAAAATGTTAGTTCTATACTCCAACACAAAATTCCCCTAAAATGTAAATACTCAGTCTCCCCCACTATCTCATATAGTATAGGGAACCACACAATTGAGAATGCTTTGTTGGATTTAGGAGCTAGTGTAAATCTGTTGTCTTATTCAATATTTGTGAACTGAACTTGAAGAATTACACCCAACTTCAGTGGCGTTACAGCTTGCAGATCGATCCACAAAAAAACCCTGTGATATTGTGGAGGACGTACTTATCCAGGTAGACAAGTTTATTTTCCTATTGATTTCATTGTAATTGACACTCAACTAAATTAGGATTCAAGGAAGCACACCCCCATTATCCTAGGCCGATCTTTCTTAGCAACTACCGATGCCCACATTCAATACAGGACTGGAAATATGTAATTATCCTTCGGCAATATGACCATGGAGCTCAACATCTTCAATATTGCAAAACAACCTCACAATACAGATGATGAAATTGTTGATGTGGATCTAATTGAAACATTAGTTGATGATACTTTTATTTTAAACCTTAGTGATGACCTTTTACAAACATGTTTAACTCACTTTGGTTTGGATTTTGATATTGACAGATCAGTCGATGAGGTCAACGCTCTTTTTGACTCAGCACCAGCCATAAACACTAATAAATAGAAGTCAAGAGTTGAACAACTAGCACCATCAGAGAAGAAAATCATCCCATCATTAGAATCACCACCGAAACTTGAGCTCAGACCATTACCCAACACCTTGCAATATGCATTTTTAGGAGAAAAAAGAACTCTACCGGTAATTATCTCATCATCCCTAAATGACGAACAAAAAAGTAAGTTGTTGGATGTTTTAAAAGAGCACAAAGGAGCATTAAGATGGACCATAACTAACATAAAAGGTATAAACCCAACAGACTACATACATTACATTCACCTTGATGAAAATGATAAATCTACTAGGGAAATGCAATATCGTTTAAATCCTGACATGAAAAAAGTTGTTAGAATTGAAGTCCTTAAATTGTTAGATGCAGGTATCATTTACCCAATTTCTGATAGTTCATGAGTCAGTCTTATGCAAGTTGTCCCTAAAAAGTCAGGAGTCACAGTAGTTACCAATGCTGATAATGAATTGATACCCACTAGAGTGACTACAGGATGGCGTTTACGCATTGATTATAGAAAGTTAAATTCTGTCACACGTAAAACCTATTTGCCTTTACCATTTATTGATCAAATGCTTGATAGATTAGCAGGGCATGAATTTTATTGCTTTCTAGATTGCTACTCAAGATACAATCAAATTCCCATAGCAACAAAAGATCAAGAGAAAACAAATTTCACTTGCCCTTTTGGCATTTTTACATATAGGATGATGCCATTTGGATTTTGTAATGCACCTGCTACATTTGAACGTTGTATGTTAACCATTTTTTCTGATATGGTTGAACGATTTCTTGAGGTCTTTACATATGATTTTTCTATTTTTAGAGATTCATTTGATCAATGTTTACATCATTTGACAAAAGTTCTGCAAAGATGTATCGACAAAAATTTGATCTTAAATTAGGAGAAGTGCCATTTTATGCTAAAACAAGGTATAGTTCTCGGTCACATCATTTCATACAAAGGTATTGAGGTTGACAAAGTCAAGGTGGATCTCATTTCTAATCTTCCTCCACCTAAAACAGTCAGAGAAGTAAGATCTTTCCTTGGGCATGCTGGTTTTTATAGACATTTCATTGAGGATTTTAGCAAAGTTTATAGACCCTTATGCAATTTACTTGCTAAGGATGTACACTTTATCTTTAATGATTCATGTCTTATAGCATTTGAAAAGCTAAAGCAATTGTAGACGTCATCACCCATCATTCAGCCACCAAACTGGAGCTTACCATTCGAGCTCATGTGTGATGCATCTGATTATGCAATAGGAGCAGTATTAGGCCAAAAAGTTGATCGAATTCCCCATGTTATTTACTATGCTAGTATGACATTAAAAAGAAATTTCGATCTTATCTCATTGGTTGTAAAATTATTGTGTTCACAGATCATACTGCTCTAAAATATTTTCTCACAAAGAAAGATGCAAAAGCTAGATTAATTCGTTGGGTGTTGTTTTTGCAGGAGTTTGACTTGGAATTCAAAGATAAGAAAGGGACAGAAAATGTTGTGGCTGACTATCTCTCTTGTCTCCATTTTGACACAATAATGAAACCATTACCATTGAATGAGTCATTTCCAGATGAACAATTAATGAGTATGGAAGTATTACCTTGGTATGCTGAGATCGTTAATTATCTTGTTATAGGTAAACTTCCAAAGCATTGGGCCAAGCAGGATCAGGCTAAATTTTTTGCGGCAATAAAGAAATTTTTTTGGGATGACTCTTGTCTGTTCAAGTATTGTGCAGATCAAATTATTAGACGATGTGTCCCAGAGAATGAAATTCAGAACATCCTTTCCTTTTTCCATGAATAAGCTTGTGGAGGCCATTTCAGTGCTAAGAAAACCGCGACTAAAGTTTTACAATGTGGTTTCTATTGGCCAACTATATTTCAAAATGCTTACACCTTTTACTCTTCATGTGATAGGTGTCAACGAATGGGGGAGCATTATACGAAAGGAACATGATGCCACTAAATCCAATTTTAGTGGTTGAGATTTTTGATGTATGGGGTATCGACTTTATGAGACCTTTTTCCCCTTCTTTTAGCCATTAATACATATTGGTTGCTGTTGACTATGTATCAAAATGGGTAGAAGCAATTCTATGCAGAACCAATGATCACAAAATGGTGATAGAGTTTCTGAAAAGCAATATTGTTTCACACTTTGGATTCCCTCGAGCAATAATCAGTGATGGTGGTACCCACTTTTGCAACAAATCATTTAAAGCACCTTTGACAAAGTACTCTATTAGTCATAAAGTGGCGACCCCTTATCATCTTCAAACCAGTGGCCAAGTTGAGATTTCCAATCGAGAAATAAAGCACATATTAGAAAAAACGGTGAGGCCAGACAGAAAAGATTGGTGATTAAGACTCAATGATGCATTATGGGCATATAGAACGGCTTTTAAGACCCCAATTGGGATGTCACCCTAGAGGCTAGTGTATGAAAAATCTTGCCACCTACCTGTGGAACTCGAGCATCGTGCTTACTGGGCCATCAAGAAATTTAATTTTGACATGCAATAAGCTGACTCAGAAAGACGATTAAAGCTAGCAAAACTTAAAGAAATTCATAACGATGCATACGAAAATGCCAAGGTTTATAAGCAACGAATGAAAGTCTTTCATGACAAGCAGATTATGAGAAAATCATTCACTCTAGGTCAGAAAGTGCTTTTATTCAATTCTCCCTTGCACCTATTCCCAGGTAAGCTACGCTCTCGATGGTCTGGCCCCTTTATTGTTCATACTGTTTTTTCATATGGGGCAATTGAAATTAAGACCCAAAGAATGGTGTCACATTTAAAGTTAATGGTCAAAGATTAATGCCATATCTAGAGTACCAACCACATAGAAAGGACACCGAAATAAATTTGAGTGACCCACCAGATTTGAATTGAGATTTTTCTTTTCAGTGATTTGATTTATTTATTTTTTCTTTTTACTATTCTTCTGCTAATTGAAATTAATTGTTCATAAGTGTGTTTGTTTAACCATTAAGTTTTTTTTATTACTTTTAATCATGAGACAGATCCTCTTGAACATTCTTGGACGACTTCAACGTGTCCAATCTCATCTTAAAGGTCAGATACAATTTTGTAAAACACATCGTATTTGGAAACTACAACCACCAGAATTAATATCCTATGTTGAGGATTTAGAAAACCAACTCAGAGACATTGAGAGAGGTGTCTACAACATCCAGTTAGAGCTAAAGGTAAATTTCATAAGAGGACGATTGTAATTTTCTTTGTGTGTTTTTGTTTGTTATTTCGTTTGTGTGTTTTCAGTTTGTCACCTCGGTCAAGTGGCGGATAACGGTACTCCATGACAATCAAGTCGGTTACTTCAGTTTCCCATAATAACTGATATTCTGAGATGATGAAATGGACAACAATGAGATTTTAGCAAAGCTTCACAATCGATTCCCTTCACTTCCTTAGAATGCCCTCTTTACAATCTATAAAGCTCGGACCGAACGCATGCGATTGCTCATGAGGAATAACATACCTGCTGATATCCGCTGGTTAATCGAGGCCAAAGTACGCTTGGCAGGTGAGTTGCCTCCTAAATTTATTGCATACATGTCTGGTTGTGGTAATGAAAATTACGCAAGAAAGCGAAGAGCTTGAAGAATTTCGGTTGCTTGTCATAAGTGTGCCAGAATGAGATGCGATAAAAAATCATGTTCTTTAGGAATGATGTCTGATAATAGAGAAGATAAGATTCAATTCATTAGGGATGGCTTGAATAAGGAGTCATTGGATGACATCCTTTTGTCTCTTGAAACGCATTTCAATGGATATGTGCAAGGAGCGATTCTCCAGTTATGGCCATCATTCCAGAAAGAGCATGCACGATACAGTCTCGAGAATCTGACTATAAACGACCTTGTTTGCCAGTTTATAAGAAAACTAGATGGTAAGCTTTCTGGACGTAAAACCAGAGGAAGATGTGAGCCACAGTCGCAACTACCTGTAAATATCATTTTACTTCACTGTTATTTTATTTCACTGTTGTTTTATCATTTGCATTAGTGTCTGTAATAATTTTATTTTATCATTGTTTGCTTTTTCTTTTTACTGTTTCCTTTTTTACTCTCGAGCCATGTGCTTTACACGTTAATTGACATAGACATGATACCTCATTCACAGCTGTGACCCACTGCCACCAAGATCCTTAAATATGATTCTTTTTGTTTGCACTCACAAATTATTTTTGAGAAGTATCCCAATGGCAGCTACTCCTAATAAACAATTCAAGAACATTTGTATGCTTTCTAAATTTAACTATGGCAAATATAAAGAGTTGGTATATGGTGGAGGTGACCGAGGGTTATCAAAACTGGTCTCAAAAGTTACTTATGTCAGAGGGAGCCAAGTGTTAGACATCATCCCAATAACCCTAAAACCTTTGGGCTGTTTGTCTAACTCACCGACTAGAGAAGAGTTAGTTGTCTCAGGTATGTAAGAAAGAATAACTGAAATGCTTAATCATGCTGATGCTTTTATTTTCTTACCAGGAGATCTTGCAACTCTAGAGGCACTTTTCACATTAGCATCTTGGGCCCATCTGCATATTCATCAGAAACCCATCGGTTTGTTAAATGTGAATAACTTTTATGATGGCTTTATCGCATTTCTGAACTATACAATAAAAAACTATTTCATTCCTTCCACAACAAAAAAGCTTTTTATTTGTGCTCACACTGCTAATGAGCTACTTGATCTATTACAAGCTCATAAACTAGAGCAGACCCCAGGACCTTGGTGTTGGAGTATCCAAATAATGATGGTAACAGTAGCCGCAGTTAGAAGTACAAATTAGATTTAACTCTCTGCCTGTAAATATTTTCTTTTGTGTTACACCACCTAGGTGATGTCTTCTAAATTGTATTTCTTTCCTTTAAAACATTGAGGACAATGTTTCGTTCTGGTTGGGGGGAGGGAATAGTTGACAATTATGGAATCTTGGTTTAAGTTTTTACTAAATTTTTGTTGTAGAAACTAACTGTTGCTAACTTTTTATGTTAAAGATGGCTGAATCTGGAGTGTAGTTACTCTAAAAATGCATCTTCTTCGTTAAAAAAAAAACAAAAAAAAAACCAAAAAAAAATTCCAGGCATTTTCTTTTCCTTTATTAAGCTTTGATATTCATTTTTTTTCTTTCTTCTTTTTAATTTCTCCTTTATAAATATACATTCTTAAATTTTTGTGTCGAACATGGCTGAATATGGAGTGTAGTACCTCTAGAAACGCATCTTTTTAGTAAAAAAAAATCATTTTCTTTTTCTATCATTTTAAGTGTAACTTTTCTAATTAGTTTTTCTGCATCATTTTCACATTCCTGCATGCATATTTTCCTTTCATGTTTAGAATAGGTTGGGGGGTAGAATTTTGTTTGAAAAAAAAAATTGTGTGATTTGTTTTAACATTGGATGACATGATGAATTTCAAATTTTAGTATTTGTATTATCTTTAGTCTTGAGTGATGTTACATTATGTTTGCTACTCTACATGTTGACGTCGGAGACAAATATGAGTTGCTTGAAAGAATGTACATGTCATAATGAATACCAAGTAAATTTTTTAGCCTGTCATTTTTTTTGGAGAGTAACCCTTTTGCCCATTCTTCGTACAGCTTAGCAGTTTATTATTTTATACATGATCTCTAGATTTCCTTTGAGTTAACCCTTTAAAAAAAAGAGTTAAATAAAAAAAATGTGTGCTGCGACATCTGGAGGTCCATCTAACTAGTAGATATGGAAGATTATTTAGAGCCCTAAAAGACGATGAAAAGGCTATCTTTGACCCGTTTGAACCTTTCTAGCCATCCATTTTATGAAATATCCATAATTAACCCTTTTGACCCTTAAAAAAAAATTTTTCTTTGTCAAACTTATCATCTTGACCCACTCCGATTTAGAGTATTACCCAATATCTTACAAGTTCCATCATCTATTCATGTTTGAGAAAAATATAAATAAATTGTTTTGTTAAATAAAGTTGTGCAATATCCAAAAAAAAAGAAAAAAGAAAAAAAAAGAAAACAAAGTTCTTTAAAAAAAAGAAACAAAGAGAGGGATATACAATAATAATAAATAAGTGAAATCTACCTTTTAATTTCCAACAGATATTTATTTTTCTCAAACATATATTTTGTTTTCTCTATTTTCGTTTCTTTATTAGCCATGCCCCTGGCCTACATTACGTCCTAATAAAAGTCTTTTTTTATTTTAGGGAACTATAGTCTGAAGTAGAAACTAGTTATATGGGCTAAAAAGATGTAGTGGTGCATAAAAAAATAAAAAAATAAAGGAAAATAAAAGAAAAATAAATAAATAAATAAATTGGGTTGACTAGTATTTTGTTTGAGATCGCATTATTTGTAAGCTGTAGGCATATTCCTTTCATCTTGGTGAGAGTGTGCGAAATTATTTCTTTATTATCTCCACTCAATTTATCATTCATTGAAGTGAAAATTTTTATTGGGTTTAATGAAAGTGGCTTGATTACTATAGTTGTGATAAAGCCTGCTGGACTGATGCGTGTAGATGGTTGATGTGGGTGTGATGTTTCTTTAGACTTGAGATAATGCTTATACTTTTATTTGATTGCTATCATTAGTCTGATTGAATGAACACGATTGTTTAAAAAAAAAATCATTTTGATTTGAATTTTGTTTTCGCTTTATTTGCTAGGGACTAGGAATAAGCTGGTTGGGGGGTGTGCTGAGTGCTAGAAAGTAAATATTTATAAAGGAGAAAATTGTCATTTTACACTTCAAGTCTCACTAACATCCCTACTTTTATATATTTAATTCCCTTGTTATTTAATTATATGTGTTTTGTTTTAATTAAGTATTTTATTTATTTTAGGGGCATCATGATCATTTCACAATGAACGAGAGATCAGATGGCAAAACGGACATCACTTTTGAACTCAGGACAGTCGAAAACTTTAGAAGGAACATAAAAGGAAAAATGACATTGTTCACACATACTGCACTATTCATATATACGGTACTGTTCATGGTACTATTTACGACACTGTTCATGCCGCGTCACTGTTCAAACCGTGTGCAAACTGTTACTGTTCAAACCGCGTGGTGTTGACTGATGACGTGGCGTAATCCTGAGCGTCCGAATTGTTTTTAATCCGATGGCCATGATTTACTCAATGTATCTATAAAAAAAGGACCTCTCACCTCTAATTTGAGACCCTAAATCCATTTTTTAGCTTAGTTTTCTGTAATTCTTTCTCCATCTTGTATTTTCTACGTATTTTAATAAATTCTCATTTTATCCTTAGTTCAATTATGAGTAGCTAATTTTCTTTCAAGCTTGGGTTGAAGGTGAAGTCTCAACATGTGTCATGGGCTTTATTTGGTAAATTTACTTTCTTTTCCCCTCTAATTTTTGTGGAGATTTTGACTTTCGTCGACAAATAGTAATATTCTTGTATATATACGCTCTGGTTTAACCGGCTCCCTAGTACAAAGTTATTACTATTTGGCACGATAAGCCCTTAGCACCATATTGATTAGAGTGTGGTTCATAAGGTGTGGAAATCTCCCTCGTGATTTAATTGGTATTAATAAGGAATATTTAGCCCATGGTGCATGTTGATATGAATCCAGATACCCAAGCACTTTATTATAATAGTTTCCAGTTCAATTTAATTCCACCATTCCAATTTAAATTCTAGCACAGTTTAAATCAATTTCCCTACAAATCCAATCACCCACTTACAAAATTAATTCTACATCTAATTAAAATCCACGTCCTCATGGGATCAACACTCAACACCATTGATCTATTCTACAATAGATTCGTGCGCTTGCGAGTTCAACAAAATTTGCATAACAATGGTTAAGAAATGCGATAAAGCCATCATAAAAGTTATTAACATTTAACAAGCCGATGGGTTTCTGGTGAATGTTCAGATGGGCCCAAGGTGCTAATGTGGTTAGTGCCTCTAGAGTTGCAAGATCTCATAGTAAGAAAATAAAAGCATCAGCATGATTACGCATTTCAGTTATTCTTTCTTGAATACCTGAGACGACTAACTCTTCTTCAGTTAGTGAGTCAGACAAACAGCCCAAAGGTTTTAGGGTTGTTGGGATGATACCTAACACTTGGCTCCCTCTGACATAAACAACTTCTGAGACCAGTTTTGATAACCCTTGGTCACCTCCGCCATATACCAAGTGTAATTTCCTTGTTGCTATGCTTCGATCAAGATCAATGGCTGCCTCAACGAACTCTTTATATTTGTCATAATTAATGGTGCGTTTACTTCTAAGGAATGGGAATGAGGTGGAATGGGAATGGGCTGGGAATGGGAATGGGCTGGAATGGGAATGAGGAATGGGAATGTGATTTCAATGTTTACTTGGCAAAAATAAATGGGAATGAGAATATGCTAGAATGCCATTGATGTGTTTATTTGGCAAAATAAATGGGAATGAGGAATGTGAATGATAATCAATTAACCAAAATACCCACAGTATTAAATAATGTAATTTTCATTAACTAGATACATGTATAAATATTATTATAAAAATGATATTAATTAAAAAATAAAATTAATAATAATAATATTTTAGTTATTATTATTATTATTATTATCATTATTAACAATAAAAATAATGATAAAAATAATAATTAATAAAAATAGTCAATTTATCATTATTAACAATATTATCCTTATTGTTGTTGTTATTATTATTATTAATTTATTATTATTATTAAATTTTATTAACTTTATTATTTTAGTTATTATTAATTATTGTTATTATTATTTTTATTAATATTATCATTATTAACATTTATAATAATTATTATTAAAATTAAATTTTATTAACTTTATTATTTTCGTTAGTATTAATTATTGTTATTAATATTAAAATTTATTATTTGAGTTATTATTAATTATTATTATTATAATTAAATTTTATTAGCTTTATTATTATAGTTATTATTAATTATTGTTACTATTATTATTATTAAAAATAAATTTCATTAACTTTATTATTTTATTTATTATTAATTATTGTTATTAATATTAATATTTATTATTTTAGTTATTATTAATTATATGAATTTTATTAACTTTATTATTTTAGTTATTATTGATTATTGTTATTAATATTAAAATTTATTATTTTAGTTATTATTAATAATTATTATTATAATTAATTTTTATTAATTTTATTATTTTAGTTATTATTAATTATTGTTATTATTATTTTTATTAATAATAATAATTATAAATGTTAATAATGATAATATTAATAAAAAATAATAACAATAATTAATAATAACTAAAATAATAAAGTTACTAAAATTTAATAATAATAAAATTAATAATAATAATAACAACAATAATAAGGAAAATATTGTTAATAATGATAAATTAATTATTTTATTAATTATTATTTTTATCATTATTTTTATTGTTAATAATGATAATATTAATAATAATAATAATAATTACTAATAATAACTAAAATAATAAAATTTAATAATAATAATAATAATAATAATAATTATTATTATTATTATTATTATTATTATTAACATTTAAAATAATAAAATTATTTGTGATTTGAACAAGGGTAATTTAGGAAATATGAAAAAATAAGAAGGATAGAAAAGTAAATTTATGTTTCATTCCCATTCCCACATTTTCATTCCCAACCCCCCATGGGAATGGGATTCCCATTCCTTATTCCCAAATTGTGTGGGACCCACACATTTTATTCCCATTCCCAAATTACATTTTGCCAAGTAAACATGGGTTTCATTCCCATTCCTTCATTCCCATTCCCCATTCCCATGAAGTAAACACACCATAAATCCAGAAAGCACACAAATGTTCTTGAATTGTTTATTGTGGGTAACTGCCATTGGAATACTTCTCAAAAATAATTTGTGAGTGCAAACAAAAAGAATCATATTTAAGGATCTTGGCAGCAGTGGGTCACAGCTGTGAATGAGGTATCATGTCTATATCAATTAACGTGTAAAGCACATGGCTCGAGAGTCAAAAGGAAACAGCAAAAAGAAAAAGCAAATAATGATAAAATAAAATTATTAAAGACAATAATGCAAATGATAAAACAATAGTGAAATAAAATAACAGTGAAGTAAAGAATATATTCAGGTAGTTACGACGGTGGCTCACATCTTCCTCTGGTTTTACGTTTAGAAACGGGTTCAACGCCCTCTATGGGTCGAGGATGGGCTTCCCATCCAGTTTTCTTATAAACTGGCAAACAAGGTCGTTTATAGTCAGATTCCCGAAACTGTATCGTGCATGCTCTTTCTGAAATGATGGTCATAACTAGAGAATCGCTCCTTGCACATATCCACTGAGATGCGTTTCAAGAGACAAAAGAATATCATCCAATGAGAAAATGAAGTAACCGACTTGATTGTCACAGAGTACCGTTATCCGTCACTTGACCGGAGTGACAAACTAAAACACAAAAAACGGAGTAACAAATAAAAATACACAAAGAAAATTACAATCGCCATCTTATGGAATTTACCTCTAGCTCCAAGTGGACGTTGAAGATTCCTCCCTCAATTTCTCTGAGTTGTCTTTCTAAATCCTCAACGTGGGATACTAACTCTGGTGGTTGCAGAGCCCAAATACAATGTGTTTTGCAAAATCGAATCTGACTTTTGAGATGATTTTTTACACGTTGAAGTGGTCTAAGAATGTCCAGGAGGAACTGTTTAGCTATGACACTCATGATTAACAATAATAAAAGAAATTTAATGGTTAAAAAAAACACACTTATGCAAAAATAATTTCAATTAGTAAAAGAATAATAAAAGGAAAGAAAAAAATCAAATCACCGAAAAGACAGAAAAATCTCAATTCAAATGTGGTGGGTCACTCAAATTTATTTCGGTGTCCTCTTTGTGTGGTTGGTACTCTAGATATGGCTTTAATCTTTGATCATTAACTTTAAACATGACACCATTTTTTAGGTCCTTAATTTCAATTGCCCCATGTGAAAAAACAATATGAACAATAAAGGGGCCAGACCATCGAGAGCGTAACTTACCTGGGAATAGGTGCAAGTGAGAATTGAATAAAAGCACTTTCTGACCTAGAGTGAAAGATTTTCTCATAATCTGCTTATCATGAAAGACTTTCATTCGTTGTTTGTAAACCTTGGCATTTCCGTATGCATCGTTACGAATTTCTTCAAGTTCTGCCAGCTGTAATCTTCTTTCTGAGTTAGCTTGCTGCATGTCAAAATTGAATTTCTTGATGACCCAGTACGCACGATGCTCGAGTTCTACAGATAGGTGTCAAGCATTTCTATATACTAGCTTGTAGGGTGACATCCCAATTGGAGTCTTGAAAGTCGTTCTATATGCCCATAATGCATTATCGAGTCTTAATGACCAATCTTTTCTGTCTAGCCTCACCATTTTTTCTAATATGTGCTTTATTTCTCGATTGGAGATCTTTACTTGGCCACTGGTTTGCGGATGATATGGGGTCCCCACTTTATGAGTGATAGAGTACTTTGTAAAAAGTGCTTTGAATGATTTGTTGTAAAAGTGGGTACCACCACCACTGATCATTGCTCAAGGGAATCCAAAGCGTGAAACAATGCTGCTTTTCAAAAACTCTGTCATCACTTTACGATCGTTGGTTCTACATGGAATTGCTTCTACCCGTTTTGATACATAGTCAACAGCAACCAATATGTATTGATGGCCAAAAGAAGAGGGAAAGGGTCCCATGAAGTCGATACCCCACACATAAAAAATCTCAACTACTAAAATTGAATTTAGTGGCATCATGTTCCTTCGTGTAATGCTCCTCATTCGTTGACACCTATTACATGAAGAGCAAAAAGTGTAAGCATCTCAAAATATAGTTGGCCAATAGAAACCACATTGTAAAACTTTAGTCGTTGTTTTCATAGCACTAAAATGGAGACGAGAGAAATGGTCAGCCACAACATTTTCTGCCCCTTTCTTATCTTTGAATTCCAAGTCAAACTCCTACAAAAGCAACACCCAACGAATTAGTTTAGCTTTTGCATCTTTCTTTGTGAGAAGATATTTTAGAGCAGCATGATCTGTGAACACAATAATTTTACAACCAATGAGATAAGATCGAAATTTCTCTAATGCAAATAATACTGCGAGCATTTCTTTTTCAGTAGTTGAATAGTTCAAATGTGCATAATTTAACGTCATACTAGCATAGTAAATAACATAGGGAATTCGATTAAGTCTTTATCCTAATACTGCTCCTACTACATAATCAGATGCATCACACATGAGCTCGAATTGTAAGCTCCAGTTTGGTGGCTCAATGATGGGTGATGACGTCAACAATTGCTTTAGCTTTTCAAATGCTACAAGACATAAATCATCAAAGACAAAATGTATATTCCTAGTAAGTAAATTGTATAAGGGTCTAGAAACTGTGCTAAAATTCTTGATGAAACATCTATAAAAACCAGCATGCCCAAGGAAAGATCTCACTTCTCTGACTGTTTTAGGTGGAGGAAGATTAGAAATGAGATCCACCTCAGCTTTGTTATCCTCAATACCTTTGCATGAAATGATGTGACCGAGAACTATACCTTGTTTTACCATAAAATGGTACTTCTCCCAATTTAAGACCAAATTTTTCTCGATAAATC
This sequence comes from Atalantia buxifolia, assembly GCA_030444775.1. Taxonomy (NCBI): domain Eukaryota; kingdom Viridiplantae; phylum Streptophyta; class Magnoliopsida; order Sapindales; family Rutaceae; genus Atalantia; species Atalantia buxifolia. The sequence goes on along the minus strand of CM059831.1, from coordinate 19,883,012 downwards.
TCTGCAAAACTTGTGTTTGATGATGTAAACATTGATCAAATGAGTCACCAAAGACAGAAAAATCATCCATAAAGACCTCAAGAAATCGTTCAACCATATCAAAAAAAATGTTTAACATGCATCGTTGAAATGTAGCAGGTACATTACATAATCCAAATGGCATCCTCCTATATGCAAAAGTGCCAAAAGGGCGAGTCAAAGTGGTTTTCTCTTGATTTTTTGGTGCTATGGGAATCTGATTATATCCTGAGTAGCCATCTAAAAAGCAATAAAATTCATGGCCTGCCAATCTATCAAGCATTTGATAGATAAATGGTAAAGGAAAATGGTCTTTATGTATGATAGAATTCAACTTTTCATAATCAATGCATACACGCCATCCTGTAGTCACTGTAGTGGGTATCAATTCATTATCTACATTGGTAACTACTGTGACTCCCGACTTCTTAGGGACAACTTATACAGAACTAACCTATGAACAATAAGAAATTGGGTAAATGATACCTGCATCTAATAACTTGAAGACTTCAGTTCTAACAACTTCTTTCATGTTAGGGTTCAACCGATGTTGCATTTCCCTAGTAGATTTAGCATTTTCATCATAGTGAATGTAATGTATACAGTCTACTGGGTTTATACCTTTTATGTTGGCTATGGTCCATCTTAATGCTCCTTTATGCTCTTTTAAAACATCCAACAGCTTACCTTTTTGTTTGTCATTTAGGGATGATGAGATGATTACCGGCAGAGTGCTTCTTTCTCCCAAGAACGCATATTCCAAAGTGTTGGGTAATGGTTTGAGCTCGAGTTTCGATGATGAGTCTGATGATAGGATGAGTTTCTTCTCTGATGGTGCTAGTTTTTCAACTCTTGACTTCCATTTATTAGTGTCTATGGCTGGTGCTGAGTCAAGTATGGCGTTGACCTCATCGACTGATCTATCAATATCAAAATCCAAACCAAAGTGAGATAAGCATGTTTGTAAAAGGTCATCACTAAGTTTTGAAAGATAAGTATTATCAACTAATGCATCAATTGAATCTGCATCAACAATTCCATCATCTGCCTTATGGGATTGTTTGGCAATGTTGAAGATGTTGAGCTCCATGGTCATATTGCCAAAGGACAACTGCATATTTCCAGTCCTATATTGAATGTGAGCATCGGCAGTTGCCAAGAAAGGTCGGCTTAAAATAATGGAAATGTGCTTCCTTAAATTCTGAATTAGTTGATTGTCAATTACAATGAAATCAACAGGAAAATAAAACTTATCTACCTGGATAAGCACGTCTTCCACAATATCATGGGGTAATTTCGTGGATCGATCTGTAAGCTGTAACACCACTAGACTTGGGTGTAATTATATCAATCTAAGTTTCACAAATACTGAATAAGGTAACAGATTTACACTAGCTCCTAAATCCAACAAAGCAGTCTCAATTATGTGGTTCCCTATACTACATGAGATAGTAGGGGAACCTGGGTCTTTGCATTTTGGAGGAATTTTTTGTTGGAGTATAGAACTAACGTTTTCTGTTAAAAAGGCCTTCTTTTGAACGTGAATGTTCGTCTTTTTAGTACAAAGGTCTTTAAGAAACTCGGCATATGATGGAACTTGTTTTATAGCATCAAGCAAAGGGATGTTAACACTTACCTATTTGAAGATTTCAAGATTCTCACCTGTGGATTTTCCCTTCTTTCCTTTAGCTAACCTCTGAGGAAATGGAGCTTTAGGAACGTATTCTCATGGATTGGTTTCTTTTTTCTCCTCCGATGGTGAGTCTTCAACATTCACAAGTACAATTTGATTTTTTTTTGTTGCTGGCATCTCTACTTTGTTGTGACTTCTTTTCCTTTTCATAGGGTCATAATGGCTTTGACCTCTCCATGCTGTTGTGGTGAACTGGTACTTATTTTGTGTACTCCTTTAGGATTAGGCATTGGTTGACTTGGAAACTTGCCTTTCTCAACAGTCATTACCAAGGTTTGAACTGAAGAAGCAGGCTATCCCACCATCTTCTCGAGGCTTGAAACTGATTGGGCTTGTGAGTTGAAGCCTACTCTCATCTCATTTTGTAGTCCATCAATGGTGCGGTTCTGTTGATCAATCGTGGAGTGAGTAACATTCTTGAAATTCTGGAATGCATCTTCCAATGGTCTGGATTAGGAATAGTTCTGGTTCTGATTGTATGGTCTAAATGGTGGCTGAGAGGCTTAAGAAATTTGAGGAATTGATTGTACTGGTGGAGCTAGAGCTACTGGTCCATTTTGTTGGAATCCTTGAGACCATGAAAAATTAGGGTGGTCTCTCCATTCAGGGTTATATGTGTTGGAGTATGGGTTGTAATTTGATGGCTTTCTCATGACACCAATGGCATTGGCTTGATCTGAGTATGAGTCATGGTCATGTGGTTCTATTGAATTAGCAGTCGTTAACGATTCTATTTGTCGGGAAAGACCTTCAATTATCTCTTTGACTTCTTTAATTCCCGAACTTGACTCGCCAATATGAACCTTATTCACTCGTTTAATTCTTCTAGTATTTCTGAGAGATCAACTCTGCTGTTGGGAACTATCTGCTTGTCGCTTGAAGAACTCTCAAATCTCTTATGCACTTTTTGATATTAGCTCTCCTCCACTTGTTGCCATTATCCATTCTTGCATATTTGGCAATAATCTCTCCAAAAAGTATTGGCATTAGTGCCATTTTTCGTAACCATGATGTGGACATTTCAAGAGTAGCCCATTGAATCGCTCCCATACTTCGAAAAACTGCTCGTCTTCTCTCTGAGTAAACTTTGAGATTTCCCTACGAATAGCATTGGTATACTATTAGCAGGCAATGTATTAAACCATAAACGAGCTTTATCTTTTAAAAAAAATGGGAATAATCTAAGTTTAACATCATCTTCTGAAAAATTCTCGTATTTAAAAGTTTGACAAATAGTATGAAAATCATTCAAATGATTATATGGGTCCTTATTTTCTAAGCCATAGAATGTTGGGAGACAATTTAGCACACTAAGTTTTAGTTCAAAACTCCTAGCAGCTGCATTTGGGTATCTTATGCATGATGTGCTCAAATTAGCTAAGGGACTGAAGTAATCCTTAAATGGTCTCTCCTGTGGTGGTTGTTGTTGTTGCAAATCCATTTCAATTTTATCTTTAAGTGTAACGTGTTTGTGTGTGCGAAGTATTTTTTTAAGTGCAAGATCTATAGGTTCAAGATTAAGTAATAATGATCTTCGACCATGCATGTAAAGAACATAGAAATGGGAACAAAACAAATTAAAAAAATAAGGAGGAGAAATTACGGTACTAACCTTGTCACGCTATTACAATCTTACTATGAAAACACACAAAAAAATACGTGAAATAAAATAAAAAAAAATTAACAAGATAAACAAAAATTATAAAAAAATAACTTGAAAATTAAATTACAGAATTTTAAAGAAGTGAGAAAAAAAATTCTTAGCTCAAAATGTAAATTCACTCTTTTTCTCTTTCTTTTTTTAAATTAAAAAAAATTACAAGAAAAATAACTAAAAGAAATTTTTTTTATAAAAATTAATTCTATAAATTAAAATAACTTATCTCCCCGGCAATGGCACCAAAAACTTGTCGTGCTAATTATGTTGAACTCGCAAGCGCACGAATCTATTGTATAATAAATTAATGGTGTCGAGTGTCGATCCCACGAGGAGGTAGATTTTAATTAGGTGTAGAATTAATTTTGTAAGTGGGTGATTGGATTTGTGGGAAAATTGATTTAAACTATGCTAAAATTTAAATTGAAATTGCAAGAATAAATTAAACTGGAAACTATTGAAATAAAGTGTTTGGGTATCTAGATCCGTATCAACATGCACAATGGGCTAAATATTCCTTATTAATACCAATTAAATCATGAGGGGGATTTCCACACCTCATGAACCACGCTCTAATCAATATGGTGCTAAGGGCTCATCGTGTCAAATAGTAATAACCTTGTACTAAGAAGTCGGTTAAACCAGAGCGGTATCTAGACAAGAAAATTACTATCTGTCGACGAAAAGTCAAAACCTCCATAAAAATTAGAGGGGAAGAGAAAGTAAATTTACCAAATAAAGCCCATGACATATGTTGAGACTTCAACTTCAACCCAAGCTGGAAAGAAAATTAGCTACTCATAATTGAACTAAGGGTAAAATAGAAATTTATTAAAATACGTAAAAAAATATAACATAGAGAAAGAATTACATAAAACTAAGCTCAAAAATTGATTCAGGGGTGTCGAAATAGGTGGAGAGAGCCCCTTTTTATAGATACACTGAATAAATCATGGCCATCGGATTAAAAACAATTCGGACACTAGGATTGCACCACGTCATCAGTCAATAGTACGCGGTTTGACCATGAGTTTGACCACATGGTTTGAATAGTAACACGGTTTGCACAAGGTTTGAATAGTGACGCGGTATGAATAGTATCGTGAACAGTACCGTACATGTGAACAATGCGTATCTGTGAACAATGTCATTTTTTCTTTTATACTCCTCCTAAGGTTTTCGATCGTCCTGAGTTCGAAAGTGATGTTTGTTTTGCTGTCTAATCTCTCGTTCATTGTGAAATGACTATGATACCTCTAAAATACATAAAATACTTAATTAAAATAAAACACGTATAATTAAATCACAAGAAGCTTAAATACATAAAAGAAGGAATGTTGGTAAAACTTAAAGTATAAAATGACGATTTTCTCCTTTATAAATATGCACTTTCTAACACTCAACAAAGGCGCCTGGGCCAGATGGCTTACAGGCAGCTTTCTTTCAAAAGCACTGGAACTTAGTATAAGAAGGTGTGCTAGCAACATGTCTACATATCTTGAATGGAAAAGGTAACATAGCTCCCCTCAACCATACATTATTGCCCTTATCCCAAAAGTAGAGAAACCAAAAGATGTTATAGCTTATAGACCTATTAGCTTATGCAATGTAATTTATAGAACCATCATAAAAACCATAGCTAATAGATTGAAACAAATTATGCATGCTGTAATATCCCCAAATCAAAGTGCATTCATACCAAATAGATTAATTACAGACAATATCATTATTGGATATGAATGTCTTCACAAGATTAGATTAAGTAAGGGCAAGAAAAATGGGCTGGTTGCGTTGAAATTAGATATAAGTAAGGCCTACGATAGGGTGGAGTGGAGTTTCCTAGAGCAAGCAATGCATAAATTAGGCTTCTCAAAGTCTTGGATTGAATTAATCATGAATTGTATCTCTACAGCATCCTTCTCTGTGCTAATAAATGGGGCTCCTAAAGGATTGATCCATCCACAAAGAGGCCTGAGACGAGGTTGCCCATTATCCCCATATTTGTTTATCCTTTGTGCAGAAGCGTTCTCAAACTTGCTGATTCAAGCAGAGAAGAAGCAATTGATAAAAGGACTAAAATTCAACAAAGAGATTTCTATCAATCATCTTCTCTTTGCGGATGATAGTCTAATTTTTTGTAAAGCAGGAGTGGAAGATTGCAAGAATTTGAAGAAAATTTTTGTTTGCTACGTGTTGAGTGTTAGAAAATGTATATTTATTAAGGAGAAAATCGTTATTTTGTACTTCAAGTTTTACTAACATTCTTACTTTTATGTATTTAAGCTTCTTGTGATTTAATTATGTGTATTTTATTTTAATTAAGTATTTTATGTATTTTAGGGGCATCATGGTCATTTCATAATGAACGAGAGATCAGACGAAAAAATGAATATCACTTTTGAACTCACGACAGTCGAAAACCTTAGGAGGAGCATAAAAAAAAAATGTCACTGTTCACATGTACTGTACTATTCACATGTACGGTATTGTCTATGTTACTATTCATGACACTGTTCACACATACAGAACGATGATGTGGCATTCACCTATGATATGACATTGATTGATGAGGTGTCACGATTCTATTGGACAAAATTCTTATGCACTGTTGATCGGTGACGTGGTAACATGTTAGTGGACTAAAAATCGCACGTACAGTACATGCATATACACAGAATTATTTTCAACCAAACTGCGTCACTGTTCAAACTAGTTGACTGTTCAAACCGTGTGGTCAAACCGTGTCACTGTAGAAAGCGCATGGTCAAACCGCGTACTTTTGACTAATGATGTTGTGCAATCCTGAGTGTCCAAACTGTTTTTAATCCGATGGTCATGATTTACTCAATGTATTTATAAAAAGGGGGTCTTCCCCCCTAATTTAATATCTCTGAATCCATTTTTAGGCTTTATTTTCTATAATTCCTTCTCCATCTTGTATTTTCTACGTATTTTAATAAATTTCCATTTTACCCTTAGTTCAATTATAAGTAGTTAATTTTCTTTCAAGTTTGAGTTGAAGGGGAAGTCTCAACATGTGTCATGGGCTTTATTTGGTAAATTTATTTTCTCTTCCCCTCTAATTTTTGTGGATGTTTTGACTTTTCGTCGATAAATAGTAATAATCTTGTTTAGATACCGCCCTGATTTCATCGGCTCCCTAGTATAAGGTTATTATTATTTAACACGATAAGCCCTTAGCACCATATTGATTAAAGTGTGGTTCATGAAATGTGGATTCCCCCCTCATGATTTAATTGGCACTAATAAGTAATATTTAGCCCATGGTGCATGTTGATATGGATCTAGATGCCCAAGCGCTTCAATTATAATAGTTTTCTCTTCAATTTATTCCCGCCATTTTAATTTAAATTTTAAGATAATCTAAATCATTTACACCACAAAACAACCCACTTAGAAAATTAATTCTGCACGCAATTAAAATTCATCTCCTCGTGGGATCGACACTCGACACCATTAATCTATTCTACAATAAATTTGTGCGCTTGCAAGTCAACAAAATTTGCACAACAAGTTTTTGGCGCCGTTGCCGGGGAGGTAAGTTATTTTAATTTGTAGAATTATTTTTTGTAAATAATTTCTTTTAGTTATTTTATTGTAATTTCTTTTATTAAAAAATAAAAAAAAAGTGAATCTGCATTTTAAGGTTAGAATTTCATTTTTTTTCTCTTCTTTAAATTTCTGTAATTTAATTTTCAAGTTATTTTTCTTTATAATTTTTTTTATCTTGTTAATTTATTTTATTTTATTTATTTTATTTCACGTATTTTTTTGTGTGTTTTCATAGTAAGATTGTAACAGCGTGACAAGGTTAGTACTGTAATTTCTTCTTCTTATTTATTTTTATTTGTTTTGCACCCATTTTTTGTGTTCTTTGCATGCATGATCAAAGGTCATTATTATCTAATCTTGAACCTATAGATCTTGAACTTGAAAAAATACTTTGCACACACAAACATGTTGCACTTAAAAATAAAATTGAAATGAATTTGCAACACCAACAACCAGAACCACAGGAGAGGCCATTTAAGGACTACTTCAGTCCCTTAGCTAATTTGAGCACATCAAGCATAAGATACCCAAATGTAACTGCTAGGAGTTTTGAGTTAAAAGCTAGTGTGCTAAATTATCTCCCAACATTTTATGACCTAGAAAATGAGGACCCATATAATCATCTGAATGATTTTCATACTATTTGTCAAACTTTTAAATATGAGAAATTTTCAAATGATGATGTTAAACTTCGACTATTCCCATTTTCTTTAAAGGATAGAGCTCGTTCATACTTTAATACATTGCCTGCTAATAGCGTTACATCATGCACTACAAGAATTTTAGTCTTTAGCGACGAATCTTTTAGCGACCAAATCGAAAAAATGATTTTGTTGCCAAATCCAGTAAGGAAAAAATTAATATTTAATTGCGGGTTTTAGCGACGAACTTTTCGTTGCTAAAAATTACATATTGCGACGAGTACATTTTTTCATCGCCAAAAAATTAGGCAGTAAAAGAATTATTGTCGCGCTAGTTTTTAGCGACGAATGGTCAATCTTTTGCGACGCAATATTTCATCGCTAAAAGTATATAATTAGCAACGGTGCTTGACCCTATAGCGATGATATGTTTTGTCGCGGAAGGATTCTTTTGGCAACAAATATGGTTTAGTCACTAAAACTATTTTTTTGCTACGACATGCTTTGTCGCAATAAAGCAGACCTGGAATAGAAACAATCATACTCTTTAGCAACGAAATATTTTGTCGCTAAAGAGAGGTCTTTAGCGACGAAATAGTTGGTCGCTAAAGATTGGTCTTTTGCGATGAAATATTTGGTCGCTAAAGATTGGTCTTTCACGACGAAATAGTTGGTCGCTAAAGATTGTCTTTGGCGACGAAATATTTGGTCGCTAAAGATTGCTCTTTCGCGACGAAATGGTTGGTCGCTAAATATTGCTCTTTTGCGTCGAAATAGTTGGTCGCTAATGATATTTTTAGCAACTAAGTATTTTGTCGCTAAAAGTCTGTCATATTAATTACAAATGTGGTAAATCAATATAAAGTTGTAAATTTAGAATGCATTTTCAATTATTTTAATTTTTGTTCATGATTAATCCTTTTTATTAATTAACAAGTAATATGTTTTCATTATAATAACAAAATAAATTTATTAATATTTTTAAAAATAAAGAAAATAAAATGTGTGAATTATTAATTCAAATGTCCCCAATCTCGATCCGAAAATTAAATTGAGATAAAATTTTGTTTTCAATCATGCATAAATATGCTGGAATTTGGGATCCCAATTGAGATTCAAGAAATTTTTCCAAACCAAGGAAAATAACTAACAAATTTTTGTAAAATTAACTCATTTTTTGTTAAGACTTATGGCTAATCGTATTAGAAAACTTTTAGTTATAAGTGATGAGTTGTTCATCCGATTGCACACTTCTTAATTTCTAAATAATTATTGAATGTTAGGTAGTTCAATTTAGATTAACATATATTTTTGATTAAAATTATGAGTTAAATATAGTATTGTATATCTTTTAAAGGTTAAAATTAAAATTAATCCATATGATTGTTAGAATATATAGTTAAATTTATGAGTAAACATAATGTAGGTAATGTCTTTTTTAAAAAGATTATCATTTAAACTTAAATAAAAATATTTTTCACATAAGATTTTTATTTATGTAATTATAAATTCTCAATTCAATTTAATTTTCTGAAATTGTATTTTTATAAAATATAGTCTATTATAAACCAATCGGTTTGGTGAGTTTAATTAAAAATATTATTGAATTAAAAATATAAAAGGCAAAATAGAAATTGGCAATTCCCATCTATTTTCTAACCCTAAATCGGCAATCCCTCTCTCTCTCACACATTCACGATCTCACTCTCATCAAACGCGACGAACTCTTGTTTCTTTGCCTTGATTCAAGCCTTCAAGGTCAATTTCTATCTATTTTCTAACCCAAAATCGCATCCACTGTCGTCACCACCGTCTACCACCGTTCGTGTACTACAGTCTTATTGGGAAGCTATCTCACTCACGATTCAAGCATCCACCACTGTCAGCCACTGCTCATCTGCTGCCATCATGTTTGTCAGTAACCGCTTGTAACCTAATTCATCATCACAAGTCGTCGCCGCCGTAATTGCTGCCTCTCTCAGTTGTTGCTGTCGCTCTAGTGAAGGTGAGTACGGAGTTAGCTATGGCCATCTTGACCTTTCTTGCCTGCCCTTTTTCTTTGCCTCTGCACATCAGAGGACTCAATTTTTTGAAATTGGGAAACAATTAACAGATGTTTTGGTTGGAGGATATTATAAATCGACAAAGGAGGGCAATTGTGAATTATTTTAATAGTTTTGTCCAAATTATAGATGGGGACAATAACTTGGAATCTTCTGAGTGTATTATCAAACTTTTGGCATAATCCCCTCTTCTTTTGACCCGTAATCCCCTCCTTTTGTTTGTATTTGCCTGTGCAATTTTCATGTGCTAGCATTTGTTTATCCTTTTGTTTGTATTTTAATGTGCGAACATTTATTTATTCTTCAATAACGTATAGAATGACACACAACCCTTAGTATATTCTTTGAAGTGTTTTTTTTTTAATTTACTCTCCAACTAACCTTATTCATGGGAAAAAAAAAGAAAAAGAAAAGAAAAACTTGTTTCCAACTTAAATTAGCTATAGTTCAGATCTTTATTGCTATTACCTTTGGCATAGTAATAAATTTATTCTTTTAATAAAATTGTGATCATAAATTCAAGTGTTATGAGTTTATTAAAATATTTTCTCTTCTACAAATAGAATAGAAGTAAAATATCACTCACTGTATTAGTGGGAGCGGTTATCAAGCTAATCTTGGTAAAAAGAAGCCTAGAAAGATATCACCAAAGTACTAGATTCAAGCTAGTCTCTTCTATATATGTGATAGATGTGGGTGGAACCTTAATTGTACTGCAAATTTATATATTTAAATTTCTTTTCACTTGTTTAAAACAATAACACACAGAAGCAATTGAACAAAATAAAATTGTTATCGAAAACAAGGCAATCAATAATTTGAACACATTTGGATGTTAACTTTCTTTTAAAGTAAGAAAAAGAGCCCCACGAGAAATGAAGACAAAATTTGGGAATCGTTCGTCCAGCAAAATTTTAAGTTAATAATCTTGATAAATCATAATTTGAATTAATTCTTCAACATGATTTAAAAAAAAAATCTGTTTTTCCTATTCTTTCCCAAAATTCTGTTTTCGGGTGTCTCATCTTTCTTTATTAATATTCTTACATAGCTTCCTTTTGATTGTTTGGGGGGGGGGTGGTGACTTTGATCAATTCATGGAGTGTTATATATCAGTACAATTCTCTTTGTTTTGATTTGATTCAAGTATATTTTTCTATCATATTCTTGTTTGTTTTTTAAGTGGGCATTCAGTGAATCTTTCTACTTTCATCTCACCTCTCCCTTTGGCCAGTTTTCATTCCCACAAGTGCTTTTCTTTGCCTCCAATAATGTATCTTCTCTTAAAGCATTAAACCCCTCTGAATTAAACTTCTTCAGTTGTTCTAACTCATCTTTAAGGTTCAATTTTTGCCAATTTAAAGTCAATCAAAGGCAATTCATTTTAGTTTTGTCGAATTTCCTCCATGCAATTGTTTCTTTCTTAAAATTAATAAATAAATTTTTGCCCCATGTGATATCTTTTTTACTAAATTTTGATTATAGGGAAATGGAGTTTGAATTATTTGGAAACCTTTTGTAACTTTTTTTTTTGTTTTGGGCTGTTATTTGCTGTTTTTTCTACTAGTATTTGTTGTTGTTTATGTTGTTGCTTCTGTCATTTACTGTTGTTTCTACTGTTATTTGTTTTTGTTTCTCCTACCTGTATTGTTATTTGCTGCCATTTGTTGTTGTTATCACTGGTATTTATGGGATTGGGGATGACTTGAAATCTAATTATCTTGGAAATATATAGCATTATGATCCAGAGAGTTTTAGGTCAAGAACCTTTGTTTGCATTCAATTTAGATCTATTAGGCCACTGCCACATTGAAATTAATTTTCTCATCTTGTGCTGATTGATTGCTTTCTATATAAATACTGACAGTTTGCTTACCAAATTTTGTAGCAAATTTTTGTCATTCATTTTAATAATTGCTTCATGCTCAAGTTTATTAGGGTTCTTCACTTGAGAATCTACCTAACTTTTATCCAATAAAACTATGCTTTTTATCTCAACAAAGCAAATGCACTAACAAGTGGTCTCATTTTAATTACATAGCATAGATTACGACCAATCATAGTTGAGGTGAAGTAGTTGATATGAAAGTTTTTTATTTGAAGTCCAATAAGTGCTTATCGTATTTCGATAGGTTTTGATAAATTGGAACTTCTTATATTTTTGGGGAGGTCATGCTGAAATTTTTTCAGAAATTCATGGTAAAGCATATCAAGACTCATTAATTCATTTACTTGTAAATTTTAGTTCAATATATTTTCTATGATTCTATGTTGACGCATTTGTTGATATATTAAAGTTGAATACATCTAGCAAAATAGGAATGTCTAGATAGAATTTTATGAAGGTACTTTTTATATTTTAATTTTTACTTATTTAACATGAAAAATCTTATTTTGTGCTGTTATTTTTAGAAAAAGTGCAAAATAAATGCAAAAAATAGGAGTAAACTTCCTTTCAACCATTGTGGGGGATCAAAACCATTTAAGATTCATGTGAGCAGGTATAATGCCTTTTAATTTATGTTAAGTCATAATTTTTAAGTGTTAGCATTTCTAATGTTATAAATTGTTTTATTCACAGTCTTCTGAGTCAGGTGAAGTGCAATGTTTTCCAGAATTTTTTTGTTCTACTCATTATAATGAAAAAAATGGATGGATCAATTCGGAGGCACAATCAGCACATGTAAGATTTTTATTCTTATTGAATTAAAGATTGTTTACATAATTAAATTTATTTTAAAGTGATTATTTTTCATTATAGGAAAAAATGGTAGAGTTACATCAATTGTCTGAAGCTGAAGGATCTCAACCAATTAGTGATGACCAAATGTCCCAACAAGTATTTGGAGAAAAGTCAAACTATTACACGGGACTTGCAAAACGAAAACGGGGTCGTCAAAATTTTCAAGTTCCATCATCTAATGACGAGGCGTCGCGCACTAAGTTAGAATCCACCTGTTTTAAGTTACAGACAACTCAAGCTCAACTGCAAACAACTCAAGATCGGTTGCAGACAACTGAGCAAGAGTTTCAGAATACAAAAGATCAGTTACAATCGCAGCAATTCAAGATCGAAGACTTGTCTAAGGAGCTGAAGAATGTTACATCATTTTTAACAACATTAACACCAAGCCAATTTGGCTCCTCATCATAGTTTCTGTGAGGTACTTTTGTAGTTGGAGTTATTTCTCTACTTAGAGTTATGAAAGTTCAGATTTTATTGTTGTAGTTGCAATTTCTAATTGAGATTTTATTAGCTCCTAATCACACTTGCAATTTGTAGTTGAGATTTTATTGTAGTTGGCGTTATGAAAGTTAATAACTTTGGTTTTTTTCAATTATTTATCTAATTAATAATTATTTATTTTAAAATTTTAATAGATTTGATTAATAATAAAATATAAAAATTAAAAAAATAGCTTCCGGCATATCTGGTGACCCAAATCATATTGACAAAAAAAAGACTATTAGCGACGAAAATTATGGTCGCCCAAACATATTTTCGCGACAGCATTAACTTCATCGCTAAAGCTATTTTCAACGACCAAAAAATTTCGTTGCCAAAAATATTTTCCGTGACAAAAACAATTCATTGCCGAACCAATTTTTAGCGACCAAAATACTTCATCGTCGAAAACTGTTTTGGCGACGAAATTATTTTCGTCGCTAAAACCTTTAGCGACGAATTGAGTAATTCGTCGCCGCTGCCTTGGTAATGAAATTGTTTTCGTCGCTATAACTTTTAGCGATGAAAAATTTCTGTTTTAGCGACGAAATGTGTCGTCGCTAAAACCTTTTTTCCTTGTAGCGATGGGAACAAATGGTAACAAAATTTTTGAATAAATACTTCCCAGTACATAAAACTAATGCTATTCGAAGGGAAATCTCAGAGTTTACCCAGAGAGAAGTTCGAAGCATGGGAGCGATTCAATGGGCTACTTTTGAAGTGTCCACATCATGGGTACGAGAAATGGTACCAATGCCAATACTTTTTGGAGGGATTATTGTCACAAGTGCAAGATTGGCTAATGGCAACAAATGGAAGAATGACTAATGGCAACAAGTGGAGGAGAGCTAACGTCAAAAAGTGCATTAGAGATTTGGGAATTCTTCCAGCGATAAGCAGATAATTCCCAACAACGGAGTCGATCGCTCAGGAATACTAAAAGAATTAAAAAAGTGAATGAGGTTCACATTGGCGAGTCCAGTTCGGAAATTAAAGAAGTCAAAGAGATAATTGAAGGACTTTCTCGACAAATAGCACCGTTGACAACTACTAAATCAACAAAGCTACATGACCATGACTCATAGTCAGATCAAGCCAATGCCATCGATGTCATGAGAAAGCCATCAAATTACAACCCATACTCCAATACATATAACCCTGGATGGAGAGACCACCCCACTTTTTTATGGTCTCAAGGATGTTAACATTTATGTTAACATAATGTTGATTTTGATGATAACAAACAAAATTAAGAATGATTAAGTTTTTGAAAGCTTAAATTATTTTTCATACATTTTAAATAAATCATTATTTTCACATTATAAAGGTTTTATATCTAATGGAAAAATGATTTTATGAAATTGGTTGTTTTTCAAGTTTATGGTTTAATTGAAAGAATTTTAAAATATTTGAAATTAACAAGTATTGCTTGAAATTTTGGAGAAGGACTTATTTGAAATGTTTCATAGTATTTTGGGTCATATTATAATTTCAGAAAGTTTTGGGATTCACAGTGTATTATTTAGAAATTCTGAAATTGGACCTTTTTGTAAAGTTTCATAACGTTTTGGGCTATAGTACAGTTATATAAAGTTTTGGGTCAAACTGTTATTTTGCAAAATAGTTCATCTGTAGCGATTCTTCAGAAATGCGATTCTTGTAGATAACGGCGATCCGACATCTAAGATAACGGCGATCCGACAGCGAGTGAGCGAATTGAGGATTAGCCTGCGACACTAATCGATCCGACATCTAAGATAACGCGATCCGACAAACGGTGGCGAGTCAAGATTAGCCTCTGGACACTAACGGCGATCCGACATCTAAGATAACGGCGATCCGACAATTTGAAAATTCAGCCCAACGGTCATATTGACCAGTCAAACGGCGATCCGACATCTCCAGTTAACGGCGATCCGACAGTGAGCAAAAAGTGCATAACGGCTAGTTTTTGAGTTCCAACTATATAAACTCAAATCCAAATCATTTTTGGTAATCTTAGCACGCACAAACTAAAGGCATACAACATACATTGAGCTTCAATATCGTAAATCATCATTTATTAAATCATCTTTGTTCTTCATTTTGTAAATCTACTCTTTAAGAGAGTATTTGATTGTAATCTTCATTTCCTCATAAATTTGTGAGTGTATAAGTGTGGGAAACACTTGAGTGAAGAGATTGGGGGATAATCTCTTGTTGTAAAGGTTCATTGACACCTTGGAAGTCAATTGTAAACATTTGAAGCCTTGGAAAGGCTTGGATAGTGAAATCCTCAAGCTTGGGTTGCTTGGAGGCGTGGATGTAGGCGGGGATAGCCGAACCACGTAAAAATCCTTGAGTTTGCTTTCTCCTCCCTTACACTTTTATTATTGCGCTTTTATTGAATTTATTGTTTTGGATTCTATTAAGGCATTAGATTTAATTGTTGTGTGGTTTGCTTTAGATAAGTTTTTAAATCCCAATTCACCCCCCTCTTGGGTTGCACATTTGCATTTCAAAGGATTCCAACAGAATGGACCAGCAGCTCCAACTCCACTAATACAACCAATTCCTCAAGTTCCCCAAGCCTCTCAGCCACCATTTAGGCCGTACAATCAAAACCATAACTACTCTCAACCTAGACCATGGGAGGATGCATTCCAGAATGTCAAGAATGTTACTAACTCCGTGATCGAGCAACAAAACCGCACTATTGATGGACTACGAAATGAGATGAGAGCAGGCTTCAACTCACAAGCCCAATCAGTTTCAAGCCTCGAGAAAATGGTGGGACAACTTGCTTCTTCAGTTCAGACCTTGGAAATGACTGTTGAGAAAGGCAAGTTTCCAAGTCAACCAGTGCCTAATCCTAAAGGAGTACATAAAGTAAGTACCAGTTCACCACAGCAGCATGGAGAGATTAAAGCTATTATGACCTTGCGAAAAGGAAAAGAAGTCGACAATAAAGTAGAGATGTCGGCGACAAAAGAAAATCAAATTGTACCTGTGAATGTTGAAGACTCACCATCGGAGGAGAAAAAAGAAACCAACCCACGAGAATACGTTCCTAAAGCTCCATTTCCTCAGAGGTTAGATAAAGGAAAGAAGGAAAAATCCACAGGTGAGATTCTTGAAATCTTCAAACAGGTAAGTGTTAACATCCTTTTGCTTGATGCTATAAAACAAGTTTCATCTTATGCCAAGTTTCTAAAAGACCTTTGTACTAAAAAGAGAAACATTCACGTTCAACAGAAGTCATTTTTAACACAAAACGTTAGTTCTATATTCTAACATAAAATTCCTCTAAAATGTAAAAACCTAGGCTCCCCCACTATCTGATGTAGTATAGGGAACCACACAATTGAGAATGTTTTGTTGGATTTAGGAGCTAGTGTAAATCTGTTGTCTTACTCTATATTCGTGAAACCTTGACTGAGAGAATTACACCTAACTCTAATAGTGTTACAACTTTCAGATCGGTCCACGAAAATATCTCGTGGTATTGTGGAGGACGTGCTTATCTAAGTAGGCAAGTTTTATTTTCCTGTTGATTTCATTGTAATTGACACTCAACCAATCCAGGATTCAAGAAAGCACATCTCCATTATCTTAGGTCGACCTTTTTTGGCAACTGCCGATGCTCACATTCAATACAGGACTGGAAATATGCAGTTATCCTTCGGCAATATAACCATGGAGCTCAACATCTTCAACATTGCCAAACAACCTCACAATACAGATGATGAAATTGTTGATGTGGATTTAATTGAAGCATTAGTTGATAATACTTTTCTTTCAAAACTTAGTGATGACCCTTTACAAACATGTTTAACTCACTTTGGTTTGGATTTTGATGTTAACAGATCAGTCGATGAAGTCAATGCCCTACTTGACTCAGCACCAGCTATAGATACTAATAAATGGAAGTCAAGAGTTGAACAACTAGCACCATCAGAGAAGAAACTCAGCCCATCGTCTGAATCACCACTGAAATTTGAGCTCAAATCATTACCCAACACTTTGAAATATGCGTTCTTGGGAGAAAAAAGTACTTTGCCAGTAATCATCTTATCATCACTAAATGACGAATAAAAAGATAAGTTGTTGGATATTTTAAAAGAGCACAAAGGAGCATTAGGATGGATCATAGCCAACATAAAAGGTATAACCCAGCAGACTGCTGCATTATATTCACCTTGATGAAAATGCTAATCTACTAAGGAAATACAACGCCAGTTAAATCCTAATATGAAAGAAGTTGTAAGAACTGAAGTTCTCAAACTATTAGACACAGGTATCATTTACCCAATTTCTGATAGTTCATGGGTTAATACTGTACAAGTTGTCCCTAAAAAGTCAAGAGTCACAGTAGTTACCAATGTTGATAATGAATTGATACACACTAGAGTGACTACAAGATGGAGTTGTTAACTTGTATATGTTCATAATATTGATTTTGATGATAACAAACTTTAAATGCTTTATAATTAAATTGTTGGAGTCTTTCTTTAGTAAAAGAAAGTCTTAAAATGTCTCCTTAACATGTTCATGAAAGATGGTTTTCTGTTAAAATTCAATTGAAAAATATTTTCCTGCAATTTCTGGCTATAGAAGTGGTTCTGGAAATAAACGGTTTACCGTTTATGTTGAAAACGGCAAACCGATTAAATCCAGAGAGTAAACAACTCTTAAGGCTTGAACCGTTTATTTAAAACGGCTAACCGATAATTTCCGTAAGTTCAATTCCTTGCTAATCTTTAACCGTTAGCGAAACGGATAAGGCTAACACGTTTTGCGGAGCTCTCGAATTAAACGGCGAACCGTTTATATAAAACGCGGCTAACCGATAATTTCAGTTCAATTCCTTGCTAATCTTTAACCGTTAAAACGGATAAGGCTAACACGTTTTGCGAAGTCTATCGAATTAAACGGCGAACCGTTTATATAAAACGGCTAACCGATAATTTCCAGAAGTTCAATTCCTTGCTAATCTTTAACCGTTAGCGGAAACGGATAAGGCTAACACGTTTTTGCAGGTTACTGGAATTAAACGGTGAACCGTTTATATAAAACGGTTAACCGATAATTTCCAGAATGTTATTCCATGATACGCTTTAACCGTTTAATGAAACCGGATAACCGAAATCTGTCTTGCAGGTCTCTGGAAATTAACGGTTAAGGGGTAAGCCTTAACAGGAAACCGTTTATTTGAAAAACTAGCTCTAACGGTAACTTTTGAGAATAAACGGTTAACCGTTAACTATTAACGGCGAACCGTTTTGAAAGCATATCGATATGGCTAGTTTTCAGCTCTAAGTATAAATAAGCTCATTCAAATCCGAACAAAGGTTGATCACTCCTTCATCATTGAGCATACACTCGAGAATACAATCTTCAAAGAGCTTGAAACACCTTTATTCTTCATTTATTCACACATTGGGCATTGATTTGTAATCTTAAAAATTGTGTGAGAGTGAAACAATTTGTAATCTTAAAATTGTGAGTGATTGTAAGTGTTGGGAAACACTTGGGTTAAGAGATTGTGGATAATCTCATATTGTAAAGGTTTATTGACACCTTGGAAGTCAATTGTAAGCAATTGTAGCCTTGGAGGCTTGCTTAGTGGAATCCTCAAGCTTGGTTTGCTTGGAGGCGTGGACGTAGGCGGGGATAGCCGAACCACGTAAAAATCTTTGAGTTTGCTTTCTCTTTCCTTAATCTCTTTTAATATTGTGCTTGATTGAATTTATTGTTTTTGGTTTGATTAAGGCAATAGATTAAATTGTTGTGCTAATTGTGTTGTTTGCCTAGCTTAATTTTTTTTAAAACCCAATTCACCCCCCTCTTGGTTTGCCTAGTTAGTATTTCATTTGGTATCAGAGCTTGGTTCTCTTGTTAGGACTTAACCGTCTAGAGTAAAAGATCCATGGCAACCCAAATTGATTCAACCTTTAGGGAAGGACAGTCCACAACTAGACCACCATTCTTTGACGGAAATGATTATCCGTATTGGAAAACTAGGATGAGAATTTACCTACAAGCACTAGATTATGAAATTTGGGAAATTGTTTGTGATGGTCTTTTTATGCCTTTGACTAAAAACGAAGTCGGGGAAAATATTCCAAAACCCTCCCGGGAATGGAATGAATTGGAAAAGAGAAAGGCTTCTCTAAATTCCAAGGCTATGAATGCCTTGTTTTGTGCACTAGATAAGAAAGAGTTTCATAGAGTGTCAAGTTGTGAAAGTGCTAATGAAATTTGGCATAAACTTGAAGTTGTTTATGAAGGCACTAATCAAGTGAAAGAGTCGAAAATTAGTAGATACACTCGACAATATGAATTGTTCCAAATGGAACAAAATGAGAGTGTATATGCTATGTATACTAGATTTACTGAGACATAGTGAACACTCTAGGAGCTCTAGGAAAAACTTTTTCTAATAGTGAGAAAGTTAAGAAAATAATTAGGTCACTACCTAAGGAATGGAGACCAAAAAGAACTGCCATTGAGGAAGCCAAAGATTTAAATGTCTTACCTATTGATGATTTAATTGGTTCTCTCATTTCATATGAAGAGGATTTGGCAGCAGAAAAAGGACATGAGGAAAAGAAGAAAAGCATTGCTCTCAAAGCCTCAAAACGTGAGAGTGATGAGGAAAGCGAGATGGATGATGAGGAGTTGGCAATGTTGGCTAGAAGATTCAGAAAATTTTACAAGAAGAATAATGAGAAGAGAAAGTTCAGAGGTTACAAGAATAAAAAGGAGAAGAAGGAGCCAATCACTTGCTATGAATGCAAGAAGCCCGGACACATACGACCGGAATGTCCTCTCCTCAACAAACTCAAAAAGAAAGCTATGGTGGCAACGTGGGATGATAGCGATGAGGAATCAAGTGATGAGGGAGAGCAACAAGAAATGACAAATTTAGCTCTCATGGCCTTTGGGAAGAATCATGTGATGAGCTTGATGAGGTAAGTGATCTTCCTACATATGATGAATTACATGATGCCTTTAAAGAATTGCATGATGAATTGATGAAAATGGGCAAAAAGAATGTTTGTCTTAAAAAGAAATTGGTAGAGCTTAAAAATGAAAATGAATCATTTAGTGCAAAGATTACATGCCTAGAATTAGAGAATAAAGCATTGCATGATAAAGTTGCATTATTTGAAAATTCTAGTACTTCACATGAGCATTTAGAATCACATGTGAATGACTTGAAAAATGAAAATGAAATGCTTAGAAAGAAAAGCAATGATCTAAATGAGATTGTGCTAAAATTTACAAATGGGCAAAAGATGTTAGATAACTTGCTTAACTCACAAAAATGTGTGTTTGATAAAGGAGGGATTGGTTACAAACCAAATTTGAAACAAAAATATTACAAGAACTACTTTGTAAAGAATACACCTATTAATAATCAAATTGTATGTCATTATTGTAATCAAGATGGTCATATGAAAGATAGATGTTTAGTGAAGAGAAATGCATATTATGGTGTGAAATGTGTTTGGGTTCCGAAAGGAACCATTGCTAACTCTCAAGGACCCAAAAAGGTTTGGGTACCTAAAATTTGAAATTTTCTCTGCAGGGCTTGAAGAAGAAGAAGAATAAGTGGTACTTGGACAGTGGTTGTTCAAGACACATGACAGGGAATTATTCTTGGTTTTCAAGTTTTACCAAGATCGAAAATGGTGGAGATGTATCCTTTGGAGATAATTCAAAAGGAAAAATCATTGGCATTGGCAATGTCGGTAATGTATCCTCTACTCTCATTGAAAATGTGTGTTTGGTTGAGAACTTAAAACACAACTTGCTTAGCATTAGTCAATTATGTGATAAAGGTTATAGAGTTATTTTTGATGAATCAAAATGTGTTATTGAGAATGCTTGTGATGGCAAGGTTTTATTTATAGGAAATAGATGTGTTAATGTCTATACCATCAATATAGATTGTGCATCCTCAAATGATAAATGTTTCTCCGCATTGCATGATGATGGTTGGTTGTGGCATAGAAGATTAGGTCATGCAAGCATGGATTTGATTTCAAGTATTGTGAAAAATGAATTGGTTAAAGGTCTTCCAAAAATCCATTTTCAAAAAGATAGAATTTGTGAAGCTTGCCAATTTGGAAAACAAATCAAAACTTCTTTCAAAAGCAAGAAAGATATCTCTACCTCAAAACCTCTTCAATTACTTCACATAGATTTATTTGGACCTTCTAGATATGCTAGTTTAAGTGGCAAATACTATGCTTTTGTGATTGTGGATGATTACTCTAGATTCACATGGGTGTTGTTCTTAGCTAATAAAGATGATGCTTTTGATGCATTTAGAATTTTCTGTAAAAAGGTTCAAAATGAAAAAGGATATTCAATTACTTGTATTAGAAGTGACCATGGTGGAGAATTTGAAAATCATGCTTTTGAAAATTTTTGTAATGAGTTTGGCATTGAGCATCAATTTTCATCACCTAGGACTCCTCAACAAAATGGAGTTGTAGAGAGAAAGAATAGATCTATTCAAGAAATGGCTAGGACCATGCTAAATGAAAACTCTTTGCCAAAATATTTTTGGGCCGAAGCCGTCAACACCGCTTGTTATGTTTTGAACCGTGTGTTGATTAGACCTAATCTTAACAAAACTCCATATGAGCTTTGGAAAGATAGAAAACCCAACATTGGCTATTTCAAAGTTTTTGGATGCAAATGTTTTGTCTTGAATACAAAAGATAATCTAGGTAAATTTGATTCAAAATCCGATGTTGGTATTTTTCTTGGTTATTCAAACTCAAGCAAAGCTTATAGAGTGTATAATAAAAGAACTTTGGTTGTGGAAGAATCTATGCATGTCACGTTTGATGAGTCTAATTCCTCCTCTGCGGAGAAAGGAGCTATTGATGATAATGCAGAAGAAGAACATCAAGGAGAATCATCAAATGACGACCAAAAGGATGTACCTCATGGAATTCAAGAAGAGCAGCATGGAGAAACAAATGCGAGCAAGATGAAGGCACTTCTCAAACACTCCCCAAGGAGTGGAGGTATGTTTCATCTCACCCTAAGGATGTTATTTTAGGAGATCCCTCACGTGGTGTTACAACTAGATCTTCACTTAGGAACACATGTGAGCATGCTTTGCATTTATTTCTCAAATTGAACCAAAATCCTTTGCGGATGCGGAAAATGATGAATCTTGGATTATGGCAATGCAAGAGGAGTTAAATCAATTTGAGAGAAACAATGTGTGGGAATTAGTTCCTAAACCAGGACATCAATCCGTCATAGGTACTAAATGGGTATTTAGAAATAAGAGGGTTGAACCCGGGCGGGTGGTAGGAATAAAGCTAGACTAGTGGCTCAAGGTTACAACCAAGAAGAGAGAATTGATTTTGATGAAACATTTGCACCTGTAGCTAGACTAGAATCCATTAGAATGCTCTTAGCTTTTGCATGTCATAAAGATTTTATTTTATATCAAATGGATGTCAAGAGTGCTTTCTTAAACGGTTATATTATGGAGGAGGTTTATGTGAAACAACCTCCTGGTTTTGAGAATGAAAAATTTCCAAATCATGTGTATAAGTTATCTAAGGCTTTGTATGGATTAAAACAAGCACCTAGAGCATGGTATGATAGACTTAAGAATTTCTTGTTAGATAATGATTTTTCAATGGGTAAAGCGAGATACTACTCTCTTTGTTAAGCATAAAAACCAAGATATACTTATTGTTCAAATTTATGTTGATGATATTATTTTTGGTTCTACTAATGAGTTGTTGTGTAAAGAATTTTCATCTTGTATGAGTAAAGAATTTGAGATGAGTATGATGGGAGAGTTGAAGTATTTCCTTGGACTACAAATAAAACAAAATGATGAAGGAATTTTCATAAATCAAGCCAAGTATGTGAAGGATTTACTCAAGCGATTTGGCATTGATGACTCAAAGACCAAAAGCACTCCAATGAGCACAACTACTAAGCTTGACAAAGATGAAAAAGGCAAAGAAGTGGATATCAAAGCATATCGAGGTATGATCGGATCCTTACTATATTTAACTGCTAGTAGACCCGATATCATGTTTAGTGTATGTTTGTGTGCAAGATTTCAATCATGTCCCAAGGAATCTCATTTACTTGCTGTAAAAAAGAATTTTCCGTTATTTGAGTGGAACCATAGATCTAGGCCTTTGGTATCCTAGAGGAACTCATATAGATCTAACTTGTTATTCGGATGCGGATTTTGCCGGTTATAAAGTCGATAGGAAAAGCACTAGTGGAACTTGTCATATTCTAGGTCACTCACTTGTTTCATGGTTTAGCAAGAAACAAAATTCTGTTGCTCTTTCAACTACAAAAGCTGAATACATAGCTGCAGGAAGTTGTTGTGCACAAGCTCTTTGGATGAAACAAACACTTAGAGACTATGGCATTAACCTTGACCAAATTCCTATTAAGTGTGATAATACTAGTGCTATAAATCTCTCCAAAAATCCCATTCAACACTCTAGAACCAAGCATATAGAAATTAGACATCATTTCTTGAGAGATCATGTGCAAAAGGGAGCTATTGCATTAGAGTTTATTTCTACGGAAAAACAACTTCGCCGATATTTTTACCAAACCTCTTGGGAAGAACATTTTCTAAAATTCGACATGAACTTGGGATGATGAAGTCTTCACATTAACATTTCTATTCATGTTATTAAGTCTGCTAAAATGTTTGATTACTTGGTAAAATGCTTAAGCTAGATATGCAAGTGATGTGGTTGGCTTGTTAATTTTTGAATTTCTATATGAATTGATTGGTTGATTACATGTGAGTATATGAATCATGCATCAAAATGGCTTGTAAAACGTTTTGGATCAATTAAATGATCTTAGAATGTATTACTTACGGGCCAAAAATCAAATCGAGAATGTGCGAAATTTTAGGTAAATAAGCGGTTAACCGTTTAAAAATAAACGAATCTTAGTTTAATTTCAGAAACTATGCTCTAATGCTTTGGCCTTACCCTCTTACCGTTTCATACAAGCGGTAAACCGTTTGTCTTTAACCTTTCACCGTTAACGATTAAGCCTTTACCGTTTAAACTTATGCTTGCTCTCTGGAATTTACTCCCTCACGTTTACTGAAAAGCGGTTCGCCGTTTCGTGTGATATAAAAAGCTGTTCCAAGGGTTTCTCTTCCTACTTAGTTACCCTTTCACCGTTTCACCATTGTTGCGCAACCAAAGCTTTCTTCCTCTCCAATCTCGTCTTACGCTTCATTTTCTTGCAAAATCACACCGCTAAAACCTTTATTTTCATCCTTAGATCAATTTCACCGATTCAAATCTTCAAATCGAGCCCAACATTCGAAAATCCCAAATTGAAACCCTAAGGTTAGCGGGCCCGATTTCCTCTTGTTTGGTTGAAATCTTGCCTTTCTTCACTCAAATTGAGCCTCAAAATCACATCTTCTTCCTCTTTACTGTCTCCGGTCACCACCATGGCCAGCTCATCGCGTCCCACTCGGAGAAGGAAACAGGCTCCCTCTAGCAACCTATTCCACCTCGGGAGACTTAGAATTTGAACAACTTCATCTTCCCACTGCACCATTGCGCAAGCGCTTTGAGGATCGCTTCATGGGTCGAAAGGTATTAGATTCATTCTATGTTGATATAGACGATTTTCAGGACTTAGTTGTATGTCGTAGAAGTGTGAGCACTATGCTTCGTCCTTGGGAATCCATGATAGATTTAGATTACAAGGTTTTCCTAATCTAGTTCGAGTTTTTATTCAAACATGGAAATCTCGAAACTCGGGTAGATAACATAGTTACTCAGGTTGGTGGTGTGCCCATTGAATTTGATGTTGAGTTTTTAAACAACCTTTTAGGAATTTCCAATGATGGGCATAAGGTTTACACTTCCCGGAAAGCTTTGTCTTTTTCCAGCTTTTCTCATCATTCGGGTGTCAAAACATTTGTCGCCGTAGAGATCTCAGCAATGAAATCTGTAATTTACCTTTTCGGTCTCAATTATTGCCTCTCCAAGTTCGCATCCTTCATAGTATTTTACAGCATATCATTACACCTAGGAAGGGTCATTCGGATGAGGTTACACGGTTGGATGTTGGGTTGTTAGATAGTCTTATTCAGGGGCGACCTATTAATCTTGGATACATTATTGTGCGCCACATGTTGAGTACTCCTGCGGTTAACCACCGCTTACTTCCCTATGGTAGTATTATCTCTAGGCTCTTTGCGGCACTTTAACGTGCCTCTTCGGAGCGCAGTGTATACGAGTCCAAGAGGATTGGTCCTAAGCCTTGACCGGTATAGGTTTTCTCGAAGGAATGGACAATGGGTCAAGACCAATAACTCCAAGAACCGAGATACCTTAATTGCTCGGAGGAGGATGATCGGATGCTCAACGATGTTTACCCTCCCGTCGGCTTCCCGATTTTAGGCTTGGAGCTCATCCTCCGCCTCCTCCACGTCGCTCTGTTCCCCGACCTCCAGTGATTACATTCCCGAGAGGAGCGAGATGGATACGATATTCCATCCACCTCCATGCCTTCTCCGGCTCCCGAGCCGCCTTCCGCGCTTTGCACCATCTTATTCCCGACCTTGACACATTCACCTCCGTTTTGGAAACTCTACGGCGATTGGCTGATGATGTTCGAGAATTCGAGGCGGCGGCTGATCCTTGCAGATTGGACGCCCTTTCTCGCGACCGGCCAGCTCGCTCTCGGTTTGAGACTTTTCGGGAGAGCGGACTATCGATCAGCACTATGAGATCATTCTTTGCCTGTGCGCGCATTCTTGGCTATTTTGGCTATGACCACAGCGGCGCCTCTCTCCCGCCACCTTCTTAGTTTCCGGCTTTCATATTCGCACATACATTTTTATGTTATGTTCATTTGTATTTTACTCTTCATACTGTGTTTTGATATTCTCTATTACATTTCTATCTTTGTTGATGATGGATTGATTGATTTTTTTTTTTTTCTTCATGATTGGATACTTATATGTTGAAAGATGGAGTTGTTGGTACATGGAGTTTTGGTTAATGTTTTTGGAAGTGCTGTGTTTTTTGTTTTGAGGTTTTGCTTCATTGTACGGGGGGCCTATGCCAAAATTTTTTTTATGCTTTCTGTTGCTCGTTTCTATCTTTTCTTTTTGATGATGAAGGGGGAGAGACTCTTGTATAACTTGATTTTTTTTACAAAAAGGGGAGATTGTTTTTCAAATGGTTCTTTGAGCTAATAATATTCATTGGACTTGTTTTGAGATAAGTTATACATTTAGGGGGAGCATATATTTAGGGGGAGCATATATTAAGGGGGAGCAAAATATGGAATGAAGTTTGTCATCATCAAAAAGGGGGAGATTGTTAACTTGTATATGTTCATAATATTGATTTTGATGATAACAAACTTTAAATGCTTTATAATTAAATTGTTGGAGTCTTTCTTTAGTAAAAGAAAGTCTTAAAATGTCTCCTTAACATGTTCATGAAAGATGGTTTTCTGTTAAAATTCAATTGAAAAATATTTTCCTGCAATTTCTGGCTATAGAAGTGGTTACGAAATAAACGGTTTCGTTTATGTTGAAAACGGCAAACCGATTAAATCCGAGAGAGTAAACAACTCTTAAGGCTTGAACCGTTTATTTAAAACGGCTAACCGATAATTTCCAGAAGTTCAATTCCTTGCTAATCTTTAACCGTTAGCGGAAACGGATAAGGCTAACACGTTTTGCAGGCTACTGGAATTAAACGGCGAACCGTTTATATAAAACGGCTAACCGATAATTTCCAGAAGTTCAACTCCTTGCTAATCTTTAACCGTTAGCGGAAACGGATAAGGCTAACACGTTTTGCGAAATTAAACGGCGAACCGTTTATATAAAACGGCTAACCGATAATTTCCAGAAGTTCATTCCTTGCTAATCTTTAACCGTTAGTAGAAAACGGATAAGGCTAACACGTTTTTGCAGGTTACTGGAATTAAACGGTGAACCGTTTATATAAAACGGTTAACCGATAATTTCCAGAATGTTATTCCATGATACGCTTTAACCGTTTAATGAAACCGGATAACCGAAATCTGTCTTGCAAGTCTCTGGAAATTAACGGTTAAGGGGTAAGCCTTAACAGGAAACCGTTTATTTGAAAAACTAGCTCTAACGGTAACTTTTGAGAATAAACGGTTAATCGTTAACTATTAACGGCGAACCGTTTTCGAGCAGACAGTCAGTAACGGCTAGTTTTCAGCTCCAAGTATAAATAAGCTCATTCAAATCCGAACAAAGGTTGATCACTCCTTCATCATTGAGCATACACTCGAGAATACAATCTTCAAATAGCTTGAAACACCTTTATTCTTCATTTATTCACACATTGGGCATTGATTTGTAATCTTAAAAATTGTGTGAGAGTGAAACAATTTGTAATCTTAAAATTGTGAGTGATTGTAAGTGTTGGGAAACACTTGGGTTAAGAGATTGTAGATAATCTCATATTGTAAAGGTTTATTGACACCTTGGAAGTCAATTGTAAGCAATTGTAGCCTTGGAGGCTTGCTTAGTGGAATCCTCAAGCTTGGTTTGCTTGGAGGCGTGGACGTAGGCGGGGATAAATAAACCACGTAAAAATCTTTGAGTTTGCTTTCTCTTTCCTTAATCTCTTTTAATATTGTGCTTGATTGAATTTATTGTTTTTTGTTTGATTAAGGCAATAGATTAAATTGTTGTGCTAATTGTGTTGTTTGCCTAGCTTAATTTTTTTTAAAACCCAATTCACCCCCCTCTTGGTTTGCCTAGTTAGTATTTCAGGAGTGTATGCATTGATTATAGGAAGTTAAATTCTGTCACACGTAAAGACCACTTTCCTTTACTATTTATTGATCAAATGCTTGATAGATTAACAAGCCATGAATTTTATTGCTTTCTAGATGGTTACTCAGGATACAATTAGATTCTCATAGCGCCAAAAGATCAAGAGAAAAACTACTTTTACTTGTCCTTTTGGTACTTTTACATATAGGAGGATGCCATTTGGATTATGTAATGCACCTGCTACATTTCAACGTTATATGTTAAGCATTTTTTTCGATTTGGTTGAAAGATTCCTTGAAGTCTTTATGGATGACTTTTCTATTTTTGGTGACTGATTTGATCAATGTTTACATCATTTGACATTAGTTCTACAAAGATGTACAGAGAAGAATTTTGTTTTGAATTGGGAGAAGTGTCATTTCATGCTAAATCAAGGTATTGTTCTCGGTCACATCATTTCATGCAAAGGTATTGAGGTTGACAAAGCCAAAGTGGATCTCATTTCCAATCTTCCTCCACCTAAAACAGTCAGAGAAGTAAGATCTTTCCTCGGGCATGCTGATTTTTATAGACGTTTTATTAATGATTTTAGCAAAGTTTCTAAACCCTTATGTAATTTATTTGCTAAGGATGTACATTTTATCTTTGATGATTCATGTCTTGTAGGATTTGAAAAGTTAAAGCAATTATTGACGTCATCACCCATCATTTAGCCACCAAACTGGAGCTTACCATTCGAGCTCATGTGTGATGCATCTGATTATGCAGTAAGAGCAGTATTAGGACAAAGAGTTGATCGAATTCCCCATGTTATTTACTATGCTAGTATGACATTGAATGATTCACAGTTAAACTATTCAATGAACTATTCAACTACTGAAAAAGAAATGCTGGAAGTAGCGTTTGTATTAGAGAAATTTCGATCTTATGTCATTAGTTGTAAAATTATTGTGTTCACAGATCATGCTGCTCTGAAATATGTTCTCACAAAGAAAGATGCAAAAGTAGATTAATTCGTTGGGTGTTGCTTTTGTAGGAGTTTGACTTGGAATTCAAAGATAAGAAAGGGGCAAAAAATGTTGTGGCTGACTATCTCTCTCGTCTCCATTCTGACATAATTACAGAACCCTTAATATTGAATGAGTCATTTCCAGATGAGCAATTGATAAGTGTAGAAGTATTACCATGGTATGCTGATAAAGTTAATTATCTTGTTACAGGTAAACTTCCAGAGCATTGGACCAAGTAAGACAATGCTAAATTTTTTGCGGAAATAAAGAATTTTTTCTAGGATGACCCCTATCTATTCAAGTATTGTTCAGATCAAATTATTAGACGATGTGTCCCAGAAAATGAATTTCAAAAAATCTTTTCGTTCTACCATGAACAAGCTTGTGGAGGCCATTTCAGTGCTAAGAAAACAACGACTAAAGTTTTACAATGTGGTTTCTATTGGCCAACTATATTTCGAGATGCTTACACCTTTTACTCTTCATGTGATAGGTGTCAACGAATGGAGAGTATTACACGAAGGAGTATGATGCCACTAAATCCAATTTTAGTGGTTGAGATTTTTAATGTGTGGGGTATCAACTTCATGAGACCCTTTCCCCCTTCTTTTGGCCTTCAATACATATTGGTTGTTGTTGATTATGTATCGAAATAGATATAAGCAATTCCATGCAAAACCAATGATCACAAAGTGGTGATAGGGTTTTTGAAAAGCAACATTGTTTCATGCTTTGGATTCCCTTGAACAATAATCAGTGATGGCGGTACCCACTTTTGCAACAAATCATTCAAAGTACTTTTGACAAAGTACTTCATCACTCATAAAGTGGTGACCCCGTATCATCCGCAAACCAGTGGCCAAGTTGAGGTCTCCAATCGAGAAATAAAACACATATTAGAAAAAACAGTGAGGCCAGACAGAAAAGATTGGTCATTAAGACCCAATGATGCAATATGGGCATATAGAACGGCTTTCAAGACTCTAACTGGGATGTCACCCTACAGGCTAGTGTATGGAAAAGCTTGTCACCTACCTGTAGAACTCGAGCATCGTGCGTACTGGGCCATCAAGAAATTCAATTTTGACATGCAGCAAGGTAGCTCAGAAAGAAGATTACAGCTGGTAGTACTTGAAGAAATTCGCAACGATGCATACAAAAATGCCAAGATTTACAAGCAACGAATAAAAATCTTTCATGATAAGCAGATTATGAGAAAATCTTTCACTCCATGTCAAAAAAAACTTTTATTCAATTCTCGCTTGTACCTATTCCCACGTAAGCTACACTCTCGATGGTCTGGCCTCTTTATTGTTCATACTGTTTTTCCACATGGGGCAATTGAAATTAAGGATCCAAAGAACAGTGTCACGTTTAAAGTTAATGATCAAATATTAAAGCCATATCTAGAGTACCAACCACATGGAGAGAACACCGAAATAAGTTTAAGTGACCCACCATATTTAAATTAAGATTTTTCTATCTTTTCGGTGATTTGATTTTCTCTTTCTTTTTACTATTTTTTTACTAATTAAAATTATTTTTGCATAAGTATGTTTGTTTAACCATTAAATTTCTTTTATCATTGTTAATCATGAGTGTCATAGCTAAACAGTTCCTCCTGGACATTCTTAGACCACTTCAACGTGTAAAAACTCATCTCAAAAGGCAAATTTGATTTTGTAAAATACATCGTATTTGGGCTCTGCAACCACCAGAGTTAGTATCCCACATTGAGAATTTAGAAAGACAACTCAGAGATATTGAGAGAGGTATCTTCGACATCCAGTTGGAGCTGGAGGTAAATTCCATAAGAGGACAATTGTAATTTTCTTTGTGTGTTTTTGTTTGTTACTCCGTTTGTGTGTTTTAGTTTGTCACCCCGGTTAAGTGGCGGATAACGGTACTCCGTGACAATCAAGTCGGTTACTTCAGTTTTCCATAATAACTGATATTCTGAGGCGAAAGTATGGACAAAAACGAGGTTCTAGCAAAGCTTCACAATCGATTCCCTTCACTTCTTCAGAATGCCCTCCTTACAATCTATAAAGCTTGGTCCGAACGCATGCGATTGCTCGTGAGGAATAACATACCTACTGATATTCGCTGGATAATCGAAGGCAAAGTACGCTTGGCAGGTAAGTTGCTTCCTAAATTTATTGCATACATGCCTGGTTGTGGTAAAGGAAATTACGCAAGAAAGCGAAGAGCTCGAAGAATTTCGGTTGCTAGTCATAAGTGTGCCAGAATGAGATGCGATAAGAAACTATGTTCTTTAGGAATGGTGTCTGATGACAGGGAAGATAAGATTCAATTCATTAGGGATGGCTTGAATAAAGAGTCATTGGATGATATCCTTTGTCTCTTAAAATGCATCCCAGTGGATATGTGCAAGGAGCGATTCTCCAGTTATGGCCATTATTCCAGAAAGAGCATGCACGATATGGTCTCGGGAATCTGACTATAAACGACCTTGTTTGTCAGTTTATAAAAAAACTAGATGGGAAGCCTATTCTCGACCCATAGAGGGCGTTCAAGCCATTTCTGGACGT
Source organism: Atalantia buxifolia (assembly GCA_030444775.1). Lineage (NCBI taxonomy): Eukaryota > Viridiplantae > Streptophyta > Magnoliopsida > Sapindales > Rutaceae > Atalantia > Atalantia buxifolia. The sequence goes on along the minus strand of CM059831.1, from coordinate 19,851,773 downwards.
AAAACCAAAGGAAGATGTGAGCCACAGTCGCAATTACCTGTAAATATCCTTTTACTTTACTGTTGTTTTATTTCACTGTTGTTTTATCAATTGCATTATTGTCTTTAATAATTTTATTTTATCATTGTTTGCTTTTTCCTTTTTACTGTTTCCTTTTTGACTCTCGAGCCATTTTCTTTACACGTTAATTGACATTGACATGCTACCTCATACATAACTATGAACCATTGTCGCCATGATCCTTAAATATGATTCTTTTTGTTAGTACTCACAAATTATTTTTGAGAAGTGTCCCAATGGCAACTATTCCCAATAAATAATTCAAGAACATTTGTGTACTTTCTAGATTTAACTATGGCAAACATAAAGAGTTCATTGAGGCAGCCATAGATCTTGGTCAAAGCATAGTAAAGAGAAAATTACACTTGGTGTATGGAGGAGGCAACTGAGGGTTATCAAAATTGGTCTCAGAAGCTGTTTTTGTCAGAGGAAGCTAAGTGTTAGGCATCATTCCAAGAGCCCTAAAACCTTTGGGCAGTTTGTCTAACTCACCGACTGGAAAAGAGTTAGTCGTCTCAGTTATGCAAGAAAGAATAAATGAAATGCTTAATCATGCTGATGCTTTTATTTTCTTACAAGGGGATCTTGTAATTCTAGAGGCACTTATCACATTAGCATCTTGGGCCCATCTGAACATTCACCAGAAACTCATCGGTTTGTTAAATGTCAATAACTTTTATGATGGCTTTATCGCATTTCTTAACCATGAAATAAAAAACTATTTTATTCCTTCCACAGCGAAAAAGCTTTTTATTTGTGCTCACACTGCTAATAAGCTACTTGATCTGTTACAAGCTTATAGACTAGAGCCAGACCCCAGGACCTTGGTGTTGGAGTATCCAAATAATGATGGTAACAGTAGCCGCAGTAAGAAGTACAAATTAGATTTAACTCTCCGCCTGTAAATATTTTTTTTTGTGTTACACCACTCAGGTGATGTCTTATAAACTCTACTTCTTTCCTTTAAAATATTGAGGACAATGTTTTGTTCTAGTTGGGGGAGGGAATAGTCAACAATTATGAAATCTTGGTTAAGTTTTTACTAATTTTTTGTTGTAGAAACTAATTGTTGCTAATTTCTTGTGTTGAAGATGGCTGACTATGCAGTGTAGTTATTCTAAAAACGCATCTTCTTCGTTTTAAAAAAACCAAAAAAACAAAAACCAAATAAAAAATTCCAAGCATTTTCTTTTTCTTTATTAAGCTTTGATATTCATTTTTTTTCTCTTTCTTCTTTTTAATTTCTCCTTTATAAATATACATTTTTAAATTTTTGAGTCGAAGATGGTTGAATATAGAGTGTAGTGCCTCTAGAAACGCATCTTTTTACTAAAAAAAAATTCATTTTTTTATCATTTTAAGTGTAATTGTTTTTTAGTTTTTCTGCATCATTTTTATATTTTTGCATGCATATTTTCCTTTCATGTTTAGAATAGGTTGGGGGTAGAATATTGTTTAAAAAAAATTTTTGTGTGATTTGTTTTAACATTGGATAACATGATAAATTTCAAATTTTAGTATTTGTATTATCTTTGGTCTTAAGAGATGTTACGACATGTTTGCTACTTCAATTACATTGCTTTCTCTTGGAGTATGCTGAATTTTGAGCAGATTTCCTTCTCTTAGCATTTCGCTTTGAATGTCTTCTATGATCCAGCAAATTTCAGTTCTGCTGCTTTTCTTGTTCCGCACTGTTAGGATCAAGCGCTTGCCATTGGGCTAAAAGCTATAGCTGATAGCCAAGGTGCAACTTTATTTCCTTATACCATGGAAGCGCAGAGCCCCACAACTAAGCGGTGGATGGACATGAGGGGCTGCACACATTTGTAATTGTGCCAACGGGCCGGGCAGTTACGCCCTAGGTAACCTTACTGCCACCTTAATGGAATTACACAGAAGGATGTTACACCCACAAGCGCACAGAAGAATTGTTGGGGCCCCATAACCTCAACACGCACAAGGTCAACCACATCTTTACAATCGGTTTCAATGGTCAAAGGGGTCAAACCTGTATCAATGGCCACTTGAATACCCCATTTTCCTGCTGCAGCTTCCACCAATGCCACATCTCCATTAAAATTCGTCTGCTTAATTGCTGCTGCCACAATACTTTTATGTCCATCTCTAATTATCACTCCCAACCCTCCTTTGTGCGCCTCTCTGTTAATAGGCGCATCTACATTCACCTTGTAATGTCTTTGGGTCAGATTTTGCATTCTTGAAAATTCCTCTGAGGAAGCTTTTGCTGCTATTTTCGATTTTTACATTTTGACTCTCTCATGAGCTTTCACTGTAGCTTCAGCTTTTGCAACCAAAAAAATTGGGTCTTGAACTCTGCTCTCGAATACAAATTGATTTCTTTCATGCCAGGCCGTCCAACATAGTGCCGTAACCATCTTCAGCCCCTCAATGCTTCTCCGTCTTGCTATCTCATGCATTATGTCTAGTAGATCATGATTATCGAGAGACTGCAAATTTTCTTTAAAAGGGGTCAACTTCCACATCTGCTTAGCTACTTTGCAGTCCATTAGAGATGTGGCATTGGTGGAAGCTGCCGCAGTAAAATGGGGTATTCAAGTGGCCATTGATACAGGTTTGACCCCTTTGACCATTGAAACAGATTGTAAAGATGTGGTTGACCTTGCGCTGAACAAGAAAAGCAGCAGCACTGAAATTTACTGGATCATAGAAGATATTCAAAGCAAAATGCTAAGAGAAGGAAATCTGCTCAAAATTCAGCATACTCCAAGAGAAAGCAATGTAAATTGCTCATGCTCTAGCCAAAAGAGCAGTGATTAGTGGTGAGACTTGTATTTGGCGGGATCACTTTCCCCCTCAAATTATGTCTGTAATCATCAGTTGATTTAATGAAAGTTGTTCTTTTCTATCTAAAAAAAAAAAAAAACCACCACAGCCGCCTCTATTCACAACCACGCCCGCAGCCAATCCAAGAAGGTTGCCATCAGTCAAGATCGCGAACAATGTCAAAGAAAGCCGGCCACCAAACACCAAGAAAAAAATGCCGCCGATCAGCCGCAAAATCGCTAGAAAAAAATTTAAAAGAAATAAACACTGTGAGCTTCGCTACCTCCGTTTGCTGATTTCCACTGCGTGTTGTCTAACACCACACCGCTAGTAACAATCAACTTCCCTTCACTGGAATAATGTTTTTTTAATATATTTTCGCTGCTAATCGGCACACCAATTGCTGGAACCGAGGCCAACACGTGCCACTACCTGCTTTTGATTTTTCCTGTCAAGTCAGTACGAATTAAACCAAAATGTTGCCACCATTGTGTTATTCACCGCAGCAGCAAATAGATTAGACCTTCAACAGTGATATTCATCGCGAGCTATATATTCACTAGTTATATTAATTTACAGTTTTGCCCTTTAGATTATATTTGAGTTTTGCGGAAAAAAAAAAGAGAATATAGAAAAGAAAGAATTTGAAAAAAAAAATGAATGATTAAAAAACAAAAGACAGATTTTGAGTCATGAAACCAAATCATCGTCGTGAAGATTTCATCTTCAAATAAGATGTTTTGGTTAGAATATGGCAGACTTTGCATTCGATTGCTCAAGATTTAGAAAAACTTCAAAATAGGAAATCCTTACACATAAATAAGAGATATATGTTCAACAAAGATGTTCATGATGATGTAAGTTATGAAGAAAACGCTATTGAGAAACACGATGTTTTCGTTTCCCTTGCCAATGTTAAGAGAATATTGATTGGCCATTTATATCAATCTCAACTTCTTAAGATCCTATCATTGATTTAGATCAATTGCCAAATTTGAAGACTATATTGGTGTTGTGGACATGAAAAGGCACTGGTAATACATCTTTTGATATTGTAGAATGATAGGAAATACTTATTGTTCAATCTCATATTGTTCTCTTGCTAATTTCTTGCAGAAAACAAAGAAGATTGTTGCAATATTTTTTAATAATCAATAAATTTATGAGAAGAATTCATTTTTCCTCAACTGTGTTGAAATTTGGCACAAATAATACGAGAAGGAATCTTAGAGAAATTGTTGATTGAAGAACTAGTTTTTTAGGCCAAAATTTGAGGACCAATTTTCTCTACCTGGGTGGGAATGATGAAGAGCAAGGAATTAAAGAACTTCCATTTAGATTAAAATTTATAATATTTAGAAATATTTTAATTAATTTGTACTCTATTTTAATTTGGTTGCCTATTTAGAGTTTATTATTTCAGTATTACTTATTTGAGCTATATTCCTAGTTTAGGTATGAGTCTTATTTAAGTAGGTTTTCTAATCACATTAAGATAAGTCATAGTTAGCATAAGTAATATCTATTGCAACTTTTATAAGCACGCTTTGGTCATTTATTATTGATTATTCCTTGAAATAAATTCATGGTTTGAGTTCTATTCTTATTATTTTTCGTTGTTCAGTGTAATCAACGGTTTAACACCCTAGATTCATTGGTATTCTTAGAATCAATATGGATTTAATTTATTTTTTATTCTATATTCTTAAGAATCAATTATATATTAGGACATTAAACTTTTGTTGCATCAATTTCATTTTTAATTAATAATTTAAAATAACTCGTATGATGGTTTTTGTATTTAAAATGAGCCAACTATTATTAAGAGGACGTCGTTGGTTTCACCATTTAGCACTAGATTATGGTGTTTAATTATTGTGCACTAAGATGCACACTAGGTGGTAATTTGAATTTATGTTTTTTGAGCCAAACATCGAATGAAATGATAGACGTTATCATATTGTCCGCTTCCAAAGTCACTTTCATTTCAAAAGATATGCATGGCTCCAGATGCACTCTCTTTTGGTCATATCGGTAAAATTCTTATTCCTTTCTTCTGTATCTAGCATGGGTGGACAACCATATAGTTCCTCTGATCCATGATTGCGCCAACCAAACACAGAAGAAAGGAAGGTTTCTACCAAAATAACAAAGACATAGCGACTCCACGTCTTTATTCTCAAGTGAAGATGACTCTATGTTCAAAGATAAACATAGAAAAAGAAATTAAAAGTTCTTTTAATTAAGCAGAAGCAACTGTAAGATTCCAAATATGGAGATTCTTGCTTGTAAGATTTCATGCATGCACTTTTGTTTTTAATCTTGTAACATTTTCTCTGAGCAGCGAATCAAAAAGATGTGGAGTGCCATTTAATCACCACCATTTGTCTCAACGATGAATAGATGCACTAGAAGGACAAGGTAAAACTACCATATTTTTTGCTGTAATCTTTTCAAAATTATATTTTAAAATAACTCACACCTTCATGCGAAAAGACAAGAGCGGCTCGAGACGCGCTCTCTCTTTGTTGTTTCAATGGAATCTTTGCTTTCTTCTGTGTCTGGCATAGTGGTGGCTGGACTACCATACAATTCCATGAAACCATGGCTCACTCAAACCTAACACTGAAGAAAAGGAGGATTCTATCAAATTGATAAAGAATGGCAGCTCTATAATTTTATTTTTTTTCAGTAAAGGTAACTTTGCAAGTAGATAATGAGATAATGTATGGTTGGAGTACCAAAATTGAAATTTGATTAACCATCCCATGCTTGTGCTAGTGGCTAATATCAAGGAGACGTAGGCTTCCATCTAAATAACTCAATGATGAACAAGTGTACTGAAAGGACAATGATTGAATTTCATTTTTTTGACAAATTTTGTAATTGAAAATAATTCATACCGTGGTTTTTGTAATTAAAATTGCTAAGCCATTATTAAGATTATGATGCTGGTTTTCTAAGAGTGAATTTAGCACTTGACAAAGCTGTTTAAATATTGTGTACTAAGATTCATACTAAGCAGTTACTTAAATCTCTACTTTCTGACCCAAAAATTGGAGAAAATGACAGACGTTATCTCTTTGTCCTCTTCAAAAGTCACCTTCACTCGAAAATACAAGCTTAGCTCAGGTTGCTCTCTCTCTTTGTCATTTCAACAGAATCTTGTGTTTTTTCTGTTTCTAGCATGGTTGGACAAACAAAGAATGGAAGAGTTCTCCCAAAATGACAAAAAGATATCGACTTCACACCATTATTTTTGAATGAGGGTGATTCTGCCAGTAAATAATGAGATAACATATAGTTGGGGTCCGAAAATGGAGATTCAATTAACCATCCAATGCTTGGGCCAGCAACTAATTAGGGAGATGCTCTGAAATGACAAGGCAAGACTATTATGTTTGCACCTATAGTTTTTGAAAAATTATAAATTAAAATAACTCAATGCTATTTTTTGTCTAAAATTAGCTTAGTTGTTACTAAGAGAAAGATGCTGGTTTTATAAAAATGAATTTAGCACTAGATTAAGGTATTTAAATATTGTGCACTAGGATGCACACTAGACAGTTACTTGAATATCTGTTTTCTAATTCAATCATCGGAGAAAATCTGTTTCCTTTTCTATTTCAAAGCCAACTTCACTTGAAATGACAAACATAGCATCAGATGCGCTCTCTCTTTGTCTTTTTAGCCTAATCCTTCCTTTCTTTTGTGTCTGGATGGGGTGGTTGCACAACCAAACAATTCCGCGTATCCAAACAATTGGCATATTATCAGTGACATCTGGTGGCGAGTCATCTTCATCTTGATTGCTATTAGAAGTGTGCGTTAACCAGGCCAACGCCTCAACAGCAGCATCCCTTTCTGCTAACTGCTTGTTTTTCTTTGGTTTGCCTACAAATTGCATTCCCTTGAATTCTACAAGTGCTCTAAACTCATTCGTCTTAAGGTGCTTAGTTTTGTATTTTGGAGACGAATGCCTTGCTCTCATCAATAGAGTTTGTAGCAAGCTGTTAGGATTTGTTCCATCTTTCGTAAATCTACAGTTATCAGTAGACTCCTTAGACTTCTTGCTTTGACGACCAAAAACAAATCTTCCCTCACATAAACCTCCTGATACAAACTCTTGAACGGCAAGCATAAGGTACTGGCCTTCCTTAAGAATGTCAAGGCTAGGATTGTCAAGCTACATCATCAAACAACCATAATCACTAACTATAACAAGATTTCTCATAAACGCATGAGAAAAATCATAAACTCAGTCCTGAGAAACACCTATACTTGAATCACAATTCTAATTGCCAACCATAATTAATTAGACCTATGCAGGGCCGAGTGCTATTGAGGTTTTCTTTCATTTTCAGGCTTACCACGCATGCATAACAATTATAATAATTTCTTTTAACTACCATTGTTGTCTCATATTATTAATGAGTTAAATTATAATTAGCATACTATCCCATATACTTTGGCCTTTTAACTGGTCATAAAGAAATGAGTACGTTTGATGCCTTAGTATATCCATTTCTCCCCCAAAAAATGCACGACCATTTAAAATAATAATAAAGAAAGAAATAAAAAGGAAAAGACAGAAAAAAGAGGAAAAGGAAAAGACGGTAAAAAGAAACTATTAGTTGCATGTGAAAAGAGAGATTTCAATCATGCCCATGTGATTATTAATGAATGATATAATTTAAGCTCTACCCGTTCTATAGACACCTTTTTCTGAATAAGCTTATCAAGTTCCTCCTTAAGCTTTAAAAAGCATTCTGCCAAGCTAGGATCCATGAAAAAATCAATGTAACCTTACAGCATTTTCAAGTGGCCAGCCTGAGAAGAGGAAAGTTCATGATTGTAAAATTTCTAGCGGTTGGATATACTGAGAAAATAAGAAGCAAAATATTAATCTATGGATGATGAAGTACCTGTACCCCAGAGCTTAGAGCCCCACCGAAAAGGATTAGTATGGAATCAGATATTCCAGTGGAATCACGTATGAAAACTGCATTGACCTTTATTTTTTTGCCAAAGACCAGCCATGGGTAAGGAATTGTCTGGTAACGTGCATTCACAGAATTCTGAAGCAGAAGCATTACGGGTGTAAATTAGCTGTATGAATACCTTAAGAAACATTTGCCAAGTACAGGAAAGAAAGTAAACGCACAGACATTTATTGCACGATAAAACATTCAAGGAAAAGTAGATGGATAAATATTACTGCTGAGGATACTTGTTGTAAGAAAGTGCTATTAAATATTCTTAACTGAAGATGTAGTTGTATGACACATGAAGTGTCAGGCAGATCAGAGATTTTGTATTTCTTTTAAAATGAAGGCATAATCAGGAACACTGAACCAGGATAAGTCTGAGTCTCCATCTATTAACAATTGTGCCAGGCTTCAATTATGTAAATATCAAAAGTACATGCCTTGGCCAAGCCTTAAGCTAAGCTATATCAAAGATGTGATGAAAGATTTATATATACTAGCTACAATGTTCCATAAAGGATGCAAAGTATTTGAAGTTCATGTTCTCTATCAGACAGACAAGCAGCCCCTGAGCCATTCAGCATAAGCCATACATTCTTCTTGGTGGGTATCAAGTGTAGAATAAGCTCCTACGGCAATAAGATATAATCATGTTTAAATCAAAATAAATTATAATGCGATCTTAAATTCAGTATCATTGCAATGTTTTTTCTATATAGAATGGAAATTTCAGTTATCCCAATGCAATAGAGGAGAAACAGCAAAAAACTTGGATCCACTGATCCACATCCAAATTCCAGGAGAAAAATAACTAAAAATAAAACAATTAAAAAAAAAAGGCTCACTTTCATGACCCAACAAATACATGTCTACTTTTGGTTAGACACGATCACTTGTACACTTACTGCATATAGAAAAACTTGACCATCATCCATTGTTTTGAAGGACATGGACGTCTCTCTATGCTGAACATAAAGTGAAAAGTTGAGAACGTCAGTGAAACTAACTAGTTTCTGGATGAAAGAAAGCATGAGTAGCTTTAAGCATAGATAACTTACCACGACAGATGCTATGCCAGGAAACAGGCCAGAACATATGACTGCCCGGGCCAGTGACTGGTTTTGACTTAATTTGTTGTTGCCGCCATCTTCATCTAGCAGGCCAGCACCTCGTAAAATGAATGTAAACTGCTTTCGAAGAGAATGGATGGCTTGAAGAGTTTGTGCAGATAGGAAATTCCTCCAGCAATACTCATATCCTGATCCTTCTCTTTCAGCGTCTTTCCATCCTTCATATGCACGGACAAGAGCCATATGATCACTGTAGTCCTTTGCTGAGAATCTAGACTTAGCTATTTCAGCCAACTACACCAGTAAGAAAAAATCAATAATTAATGCACGAAGCTTCTTCAGAAATGAAATCTCATGCTTCCACTTGCTAGGTCCCAGCAAGCTACAATATCACAACAGTGCATCATTCAGTGTTTGTGCAGATGCACATCTGAGCAGTTCCAAAGGCCAAATCAATGAGTAAATCATCCTAATCATGCAAAAGATCTGGACTAATAGTAAAGGACAAAATTAAAAATTCTAATAATCCCGTCCTTTTCTTATATCAAATTGCTTTTTCTTTTCTGCGACAGCATTCGCATTTCCGAACTCAAAAGAATAACACAATGTACTACAGCACCATTCATCTATTATAGCTTCATTAAGATACATGGTATCTAGTTGTCTAGTCTGTCCACAAATTTATTATGGAAAACTCAAAAGAGTAACACAATGTACTACAGCACCATTCGTCTATTATAGCTTCATTACGAGACATGATATTTTGTGGTCTCGTCTTTGTGCAAATGTATTATGGCAAGATTTCAATGGCTAATAACGCTCTTAACGTTTTCCATCTCATATTCTCACTGAAGCTAGTGGTTTGGTGAAAAAGAATTTACTTTCTGGGAGCATAAGAAGCATCAGAACATAGCTATCAATGAAATACTATTTCCTGCACATGAAATCATGCGCTACAAGTCTGCATTATTACCTGCGGAGTTGACATTAATAAGACAAACAACCCATACAGAGTCAAATAGTAAATGATGATTTCCTTACTTACATTCTTTTTTTCTTGAGGCAAAAGGAAAGGATCTCTAACACTAAGCCCAGATACTATTGTTAAAACTTGATCAAAGCCACGAAATATAGCACCCATGACTAGCATTTTCCCTAGCTTGGGATCTACTGGCAGCATCGACAAAATTTTTCCTAATATCAAGGGAAAAAAAAAAATTAGAAAAACAAAGAAAGTGATTAAATAAACAGGAAAAGATACTAATACTTATTAACTAAACACAATTGTAAATCTCTCTCCTCATAATAGGATTACCGAACTAACCAAGATTTGTCAGATTCTCCTCATCTAATGCACCAACCCTCTTTAAGAAGTCGACAGCATTTTGGACCTGTCATTGGCGAACTTCTCAATTTATGCCATAGAGTAGGAAGTTATTGACAAGATAAATATAGATAAAAACTGTATTTATTTGGATTTAAAAAATCATACATAGATAAAACATCTTTTGATACATAGGAGATGAAAATGCACACATAAGTGCAACCAAAATGTGCATGTTTAAATTCATTTGTGCATTTTGTTTAAAAAAAAAGGTTCAAATTTCCTCATTATCTCTTGGTCAGATTTCCATTGATGCGCATTGGTATGCCCTTAGCACATCTAAATTTCTAGATCCAAGGGGATTGCAGATCTTAAGTACTTAGGTGGACCAACTATCTTCAGGGCATAGAATATTCCTGTGTGGAATTTTATTTATCTTAGGTTTACTTGAGTTTCCTAGGTCTTGATATTTTGCTACATTAGGAAAATTTTAGTGGGTAGAATAATCTTTTTCCTGCTCATTAATGAATAAGGTTTTAAAGCCTATAAAAAGGACGGCAAATGGTAGTCATGGAATATGAATAATTTGCCCCACTCCTAGGCCATCTGGGGTCATTTAGAGTTGTAATCTCTAATAATTTTTTCACCTATTCTCTTTTCCATGATTTTAACACTTAATATTTTGTTCCATGTGTTCATTGATGCTTTGGTTCACATGTTGACTCCCAGATCTTCTCTACTTTTAATCTACTAGGCTTTTTCTACTTACTGTTACTCAAGTATTCTTTAGTACTCTCTTTCTCTTTCTCCTCCTTGATCTGTTTTGCATACTATTTAAGAGAAAAAGTAGTCAATTTCAGGTTTGCAGTCTCCATCATATTGATAAATCTCATGGAAATGCATGAAACGGGAGTAAGAATCTCCTCCAAGCATCATAGTTCACGAATATCCTGCCACAGCCCTACAATTGGCCTTCAGTAATAATTTTGATCTATCTTCATATCTAAGTAAACTTGCAGTTACTAAACATATGCACCATTCATAGCAAGGATGAGGAGCTGAAAGTATACATAAATTCATAAAATTACTTACAGCCAATGGTTTCTGGCGGCTGCAAAGCTGCTGACAAGAATTCTCCTATGCTTCCAACTTGCAAACTCTTTATTTGCACGCAGAGAGAGTTCAAGGGAGTTCTCAAAAGTTCAGGAAGTTGATATTCAGTAAAGGCTTCATAAACACATCTGGGGTATAGGTGGTAACATTGTCCAGGCCGGACTCGGCCAGCCCTGCCCCTTCTCTGCAACCGACATATAACCCAACTGACAATAAGCATTTTTATACGCTAAGATGGATAGAATAGACTCCTATCCCAAAAGAAAAAAAAAATGCTAAGACAGACAAATTAAAAGATAACTAAGGATGTCGTGGTATGGGGAAATGGGAGTTGGCAACAGAACTTCTAGGCTTAATACTATGTGCACAATCAAAAAGATGCCATCTAGCAAAGGCTTGAGAAAAATAATAATGCATTCACAAATGGCCGCAGGTTTGCAAAAATTCTGAGGGAAACCATTATTATTACCATAAAAGCAAATACCACCAGCCAGTAATAATAATGCACAGCCATGCACGCATGTTTGGGATAATATGAAGAAGGAAATGATTAAAACAATAAGAAGGTAAGGGCCCTGCCAATTTCACTGACCCAACAATGCATTCAAGTTATTTTCTTTTCTAGCCAATGAATATCGTTGAAGAACAAAACAAAAGATATAAATGCTCTCTATCTTCTTTAACTGCACAAGTCAAGTGAATTGTACAAACACAACAATGCAGGAAACAACACAATCTCACCATCCATCACATTTCTAAAAATTAGAAGATGATTCACATCCATAGCCTTCTGACCATGGTGCAGAAAAATTTGAGGATTACACCAGTAACTGAAAATTGAAGCAACCAAGGTACAAAGGAACTTACTTGTCGAGCAGATGCCTGTGATATCCAAGAAGGTAGCAGACAGGGAGTGTTATTCAATGCATCATAAGTGGTCTCCTTCGCTTTCCCACAATCAACCACAAAGACTATGTCGTTAATTGTAATACTTGCCTCCGCCATATTTGTTGTGAGAACAATTTTGCGAATATTAGGAGGTGCTTTCTCAAAAATCAATTTCTGCAAAAAATGATGGCAGAAGTTGGTGAACCATAACATGCATAAAACTCTATAATGAAATGCTAATCATCTTACATTTTCATAATGTTATAACCATTGATAAATTTAGTAAATTACAGCGTGCAACTGAGGCACAAAGTACCCTAACAAAAGGGAAAAAACAGCATTGACTGATAGGCAGGACTATTTTCATTACATAGAATTTGCTGATGGAGCAAGGAAGAGTGCAGATCCCCATATTTTTTAAGCAGAAATATCTACCTGTTCAGATGTAGGCATTGAACCATGACAAGTTAAAAGCAGAACTCGATTAGGATCTCCCAAAAGGGGATGAGACTTAAGTTGATCCCTCAGACAGCTGATATCCTCCCAACCAGTCATAAATACTAACACAGCACCTGGACACTCTTTTCGACATATGTGGCATAGAACTGCCTCATTAAGATTAAATCCTAGGCAATCAGGCATCCAACTTGCTAGAGTATCACGTGCTCTGGAACTATAATTTTCAAAATTAGATTTATGAAGAGCATCCTGTCAAAAAGAACAAGAATCAAATATCAAGCTAAATTCCACAGAACACTTAAGAATAATAATATGCATTTTCTGTGGCATGCAACCTAATTCAATAGCTGAATAAAAAGATATTGACAAAAGCTTTTCAAACTTTGATATTCAGACCAACTTATAAATGAGAAAAGGCAAGACTCGTGCTCAATCATTGATTAAAGTGGACTAGATTGAGGGTCCGTTTGGGAGAGAGCGCAGCTCTCCCAAACGGATGCTGAGAGCCAAGATTACAAGATTCAAGCAAATGACGAAGAGTATTATGTTAAAATTCTTTTCCAGCAAAGGCAAAGAACAACAGTTGGATTGTCATGAACAATAGTGTCTTCCAAAACAAAGCTTCAGATAGACATTAAGTCTGCCACATTTTCAGAAGGAAATATAATGATCACATAAGGTATTCATATTCAACATGAGGCTGCTGAGAATGATCATGCCAATATATTCTTTTTATCCAGCTGTGCAGACATTTTACTACTGCACCTCAACGAGAGCAGTGATCTCGTTTTTCCTTTTCCGTGGCAACAGCTGCCTCTGCGTCTTCCACAATTTCTCTTGTCTATAGTCATCAACTTGGTTTAAAGAAGTCAACTTATATCCAGTCATTTCCAATACATCTTCCAGAAAGTGTGCTTGAACTGGATATGTGAAGCCCTGAATAATATAAAAAAAAAAAATTATTAAAAAAGAAAACATACACTTCACACTGAGGAAAGCTAACACTGGAAAATTTTATTCTACGTGTATAATGAGAAGCTGATTCAACTCTTCATAAAAAAATGCAAAATACCGGAGAGGAGAATGTAAATAATTTTACAAGATGCAGACATGAAATCAGCACACTACGTTTTCGGAATGGTGGTTGAGTGAGATAGAACTTGAATGTGGTTTTTCATATGCACACACAAGCCAAAATTTGCTCATCTCTTGTATAGTTTATGGACACTGACGCTGACACGCTCATCTCTGGCAGATCTTAGATACCAAAAAGAGATGAGCATTGAGAATAAAATCAACTTCTCGCTTACCGGAATGTGAATTGTGGGAGCTCCACCAAAATAATTGGAGAACAGCTCAGCATTCAGAGTGGCACTCATTAGAATCAACCTCTAATCCCGACAACGTGGAAGAAGATACTTCAAGACAATCAACAGAAAATCTTTAATACGCAACATAAAATAAAATAAAAAATCTCAAGACTTGTACGGGAATGCTACTTCAGAGATGAAGGCATGATGGTAATATTATCAGTGAGCACACCTTCATTCATGCCTCGCTCATGAATTTCATCAACAAACACATGGGTAACACCATTCAAGTTGTGGTCAACTGGTACAAAAGAGCAGATGGGTATTTTTTCCTTTCATACCCTCTGATCAAACTTTGTAGCCAACCTACCAAAAAATATCTGTTGTAGTATAGCGGCAAAATGGAGAAAGCTCTTTAACTCAAAGACTATCAAGTGAACAATGCAATATATGCATCTGCTAGTCTATTGAGGGAGTAAAATCTCACTGTTTCACCAGGAGGCTCCCCTCGCTCTGCAGACACTCTCTCTGCAACAGCCATAGCAGATATTCTTCGAGGTTGTGTGCATATTATGTTACAAAATGCTCCACGACCAGATTCTATTTCTGACTCTAATATGTATTGAGGAAGTTGAGTGGTCTTACCACATCCTGTTTCCCCAGATATCACTATAACCTGCAATAATGGCAATTCATAACAATGATAACAGTGAATGAGATATATAAAACATGCAAAGAAAATTATCGATTCAGATTTCTTAAAACCTCTCATAATTGTTCTTAAAAAGCAGGAGATGCTAAAATTAGATGATGGTAAGAAAAAAGCATAGTCACTTAGCGTTTTTAATGAAAGATCAGATGAAGAAAGGCCTTCAATTATGTTGCACAATTATGATAAAACTTAGTTATTGATAAAAAGGAGAAATAGAAGAAGATCTGAGGAGCATGGACAAAAGGCAAAAGGAGGAGTAAGTCCCAAGACAGATAGTCCCATTTTATTTCCAAGATTTATTTCCCCATTTTATTTCCAAAATTAATTTCCAAGCTAATCATGAGAATAATCATCAACCAAACTGGCCCTCATTTCATAAATAGTACCAATTCTCAGAACCAACATTCTACAGCTAAACAATAAAATACACCATGATTTTCAGATGACTTCAGATAATTTTAATCATATTATCTCCATTTTTGAAATCAAAATGAAGATTTTACTTAGAACATCTAGGGGGAAAAAGGAGTAATTTCCACTCAGAGAACCCTCAGGTAAAAGATAAATAGAAAAGCATAATGCCTAGACAAATACATCAATCCTTTAGAAACATAAAACCAAATAGATGACTGATAAAATAGTCCTTCAACACAGAATAACAGAGGAAAATAAAATTTCTCCAAAAAAAATATGCATAATGTTTGAAAAACTCTGCAGAAATTGACGAATGAGATCAATTGTCACCTGATTCCGAGCTATTGCTTGGAGCAGCCTTTCCTTTTCCTTGAATGCAGGAAGGGACTTCCGAAAGTCCATCATCTTATTGCCTTCAGGTGATTACTGCAAATGTAAAGGCCATATGTGTAGAAATGAAACCAGAATGATACAGAAGGTATTGAAAAAAACTTTGTACTTCGCATTATAACACTGAACGAAGCCTCCACAAACTGGGAACTATGTGATGCAGAAGAAACCCACTTGTAAGCATCAGAATAATGCTGTGCATGAGGAAAAGGGAGGGAAGGAGTTAATAAGGATGAGAATTAACACAAGACCCTGTCCTCATCTCAGATTAGTCATAACCAGCAAATAGTGAACCCTTAGTGATTAGTCATCAAACAGAGTGAAAAGGTTGCGATCGCCAACTACGTTTAGCAACTAAATGGATGTCCAATGTGTGCATAGATCATCACAATAGAAATATTAGATGTTAGTCCTTGAAGTAGTGGAATCATACCTGCCAAGCCCTTTGCATATTACGCATTTGCAAACTCCTCCTCCGAAGAACTTTCTCCATTACAGAACCATCAAGGAAACAATCTGAATTCTCCTTCATATTCACATTTTCAGCCAGATCAATAGGCTTAGATTCTTCTGACTTCTCACTGATCTTTCCAGAACTTAACTGAGTTCTATCCAGGTGTTCCTGCAGTTGACCCTCTACTCTCCTCTGCAAGCTTAGGGCGATAACAACCTACAGAAAAGAAGCATCAAACTTTCAACTCTCTAGATTGAAAAAACTCTACAATATCAATAGAATCGAAAGCTCCCAGGATCTCCCAGCAATTATTACCTCCCTTTGTGGCCGCCTATCATCCAAATCAGGCCTGTAGTTGGGAAGAGGAAACTTGCTTACAACCACTGCTTTTCTGTAAACTTGACTATTACATCAACAAACAGTGTGTAAGACAAAACAACATAACATGCTCCATAAACAACAAAATATATACATAGATAAACACGTAATGCACACAGCAGTAATATACCTATAAATTCCCATCCTTTTAGCAAGAAATGAGATCTGTTCATAGTCTCTTCTCTTTCTTTTATCCCAAGATGCAACTTCCTGATCAGATTCGCTTCGTAATAGCATGCCAAGTTTCCACTTCCATTCATTGATGTTGGCCACTGTCAATGATGCCCTGCAATTTATTAGTACTAAACCACTTACTATGTCCCCGTCTTTTATAACATATATTCTATCACTTTCCATGAAGCATAACCACTTAATACTGTTTCTGTAGAGTGCATTTGTGTCTATTTTACAAAGTTCTATAAACTAACAGAGCTTCTTTTATTTTACTTTTTTTGAAAAAGCACTTTAGTAACTAAGTGCTTTTGCTACTAAACATTAACAAATTAATTGCATTAACGAATTAATTGAAGTGAAGTAGAGTTAAAAAAAGACCTTATGGCCTTCAAAGTCGCACTCGCACTCATCATCGGAGAATTGCTCAGCAGCATACCCGCAAAAACAACTTCGTTTTGGTGCAAGAGGAAGCAGCACTTGAAGGCTGAAAACTGGGTCATTTCGAGCTCTATGAGTATCGGAAGGGCGAAGTAACGAATGTTAGCTGGAGACTGAGCGTATTGACCGCAGAAGAAATCCCGCTAGCTTGTAACTTCTGTGCATGTTCTATAGTTCTACAAAGAGAGGGGGGGTGGCACGGCACTCATTTGTGCAACATTCGCTTGAAGCAGATAAAACGATGTCGCATTGGTAAACCTAATTTAAATTCACAGAGATTTTGTGTCCTCTGATGGTCTTGACGTAAAAGCAGGAGGGAGGAAGACGAAATTTCAAAAGGAGTAACTGCGTAGTTTTACGTTTGGTAATTTACGTATACCTCCCCTGAGGTTTTAATGTATTACAGCCACGGCTATAATTTAATAAAAATAAATTATAAAACTTTTAAGCTATTAATAATCATAACAAAATTATTTAATATAATGATATAATATTATTATATGTAATACTGTACAACTCTAAATATTTTATAATATTTATATAATGTAATACTAATGCAATATAGGCTAATACAATACATACTCCATCAAATAATACAATACACTATAATATAATATAGTATGTCAAACGCATCTCAAGAACTTCTTTAAATAATGAAAATATACAAAAATATCATAAAGGATATTCTAATTAGTTTGATCTCTTGAGGTGCAAAAATGAAAGTATTACAAATTATAAAAACGTGAAAAGTGACGTAGGGAGCAACCAAAGACAAAAGTAATTTAAATTAATACATTAGTCATATTTTAAGTCATTTAATATTTTTTGAAATATCTATGCACATATTTTAAGTTTTAGCAAAAGCATGTGCTGTAAAATCTCTACAAAATAATATTGTCAAGACTAAGAAAAAATATATATTTTAATGAGATTATTATTTACCAATAAATGAATATTAATTATTGATAAATGAATATATGTTAATTTAAAAAGAAAATTTTTGTTTTAAGAAGAATTTTATTGGTGCATATACATACTTACTATAAAAGAGCACAAATCGTACTTTCTCAAGTCAATAGTATCTCCAACAATAGTTGCTATCTGTTGGAGGGACTTAGCATAAGATTTTTAGGTATCTAACCCAAAAGACTAGCCTTTTAGGTGGAGTGACCTACCACCTTATAAACCCAAGCATCTCCCTTTTACTAGCCAATGTGAGACATAACTCGACAATCCCCCCCTCGGACAAGACCACCGCCAGACTCCGACCCTTTCTTTCGACACACTTGAGTTGTTCCACCATCATATTCCGACTACTAGGGTCTAGCTCTGATACCACTTGTAGTGAATTGACCTGCTTACTAACCTAGCAAGATCATCCACTACCCAGGACCTTAAACAAGATTAGTCAAGTTGCTAATTAACAAGAGTCAATCCAGAAACCTCACAACAATTATCTCGAGACCTAATCAAGATCAAAGACAATTAAATTGAACGAGAATCAACACACCAAGCAACAAGAAAAGCAGAGAGTTACGTGGTTCAGTTTTACCAGTGATGGCACAACTTACATCCACGGGGAAAGCCTTCGATCAGTCTTTATTGATTAACAATGGAGAATCGAATATACAGAGATACAAGAGAATACAGAGAATCCTCTAGAACCAACCCTCTCTTCTCTCTCTTTCTATCACCTTCAGTCATCTATCTGAAGTGCCCTCGTTACTCAGCTAATAACGGCATCAGTAACAAGAAACTCAAACCCAGATTTCTGAGCTTCCTTACACGTGGATAATAGAATTTAACGAACTGAGCTTAAGCTGCTCACATGCTTCTCACACTTAACGGATGCCTCTAAACAACATAAATTCATGTCGTTTAGAATGTTATCAGTTTAAGAAGAGAAACACGTGATTCCTCATGTGGCTTGAGTTTATAACATCCAAGTGAGAGACGCTGCCGTTTTACACCTACTAAGTTTGATTTATACTTCACAATTCTCCACCTTGAATCAATACTCCCCAATCATACTCCTTTCCCTCTTACAGCAGCTTTTTAATAGCTACTTAAACCAGCTAAGTTCAAACATAGCTTGAGCTTAGCTGCTGGAACAACTTTTGTAAGTATATCTGCAGGGTTTTGGTCTGTATGAATTTTAACCAGTTTGACATCCCCTTTTGAGACTTCATATCTGATGAAGTGCATCTTTATATCTATATGCTTAGTCTTCTCATGATGTGCTGGATTTTTACTCAAGTGAATTGCACATGACCTATCACAGAAGACTGGTACTGACTTCTGCATTTTCCCCAACTTTGATACCAACGCCTTTAACCACAAGGCTTCTTTTACAGCTTCAGTGGCAGCTGTGTATTCAGCTTCTGTAGTTGAGAGGGCAACAACATGCTGCAATGTAGCTTTCCAGTTAATTAGGCATCCATTGAGCATAAACACATAACCAGTCAATAACCTTCTTCTATCCAAATCTCAAGCATAATCCGAGTCTACTTAACCCCATAATCCATCTTCTTTTCCCAAGTTTCTCCCATACATCAGTCCATAGTTCAGGGTACCATTAAGATACCTCATAATCCATTTGACAACTAACTAATGTTCTTTCCTAGGTGAGGCCATACACCTGCTTACAACACTAACAACATGTGCAATATCTGGCCAAGTTAAGACCATTGCATACATTAAATATCCCACTACATTTACATAAGGGATTTTAATCATTTAATGCTTCTCTTCCTCCGTTGTTGGGCACTGTGAACAATTGAGTCTGAAATGTGAGGCCAAAGGAGTTTTCACTAGCTTGGAGTTATTCATCTGATAGGTGGCAAGAACTTTCTGTATATATCTCTCTTGTGACAGGAACAGCATGCCATCCTTCATGTTCCTTTTGATCTATATCCCCAATATTTTCTTGGCCTTTTCCAGGTCCTTCATATCAAATTCAGAATTAAGTAATAGCTTCAGATCATCAATGATTTCCCTGTCCTTACTTACTAATAACATGTCATCAACATATAATAGCAAGTACACATATGCACTGCCCTTCATTACTTTATAGTAAACACAACAGTCATAGTTGCACCTGCTGAATCCATTTGTCACCATGAATTCATCAAACCTTAAGTACCATTGCCTTGGGGACTGTTTTAATCCATAGAGTGATTTCTTCAACAAGCAGACATGGTTTTTTCTCAAGGGATCTTCAAACACTTCAGGTTGGGTCATTAGTATTTCTTCTTGGAGTCTTCCATGCAAAAAGGCAGTCTTGACATCGAGTTGATCAAGCTCCATGTCTTCAACTGCAGTTAAGGCAAGAATCACCCTTATGGATGCATGCCTGACAACAGGAGAAAATACTTCCTTAAAATCCACCCATTCCTTCTGTGTATATCCCTTTGCTACCAGTCTTGCTTTGAATCTCTTAGGATCTAAACCAGTCAATCCTTTCTTAACTTTCAAGATCCATTTACATCCAACCATTATTCTGTTTACAGGCCTCTTGACCAGCTCCCAAGTTTCATTCTTGTATAAGGAAGCCATTTCTTCATCCATAGCTTTCTGCCACTTCTCCTTATGAAGGCCCTGTATGGCCTCTTTAAAGGTCTTTGGTTCATCCACTTTAATGTCTTGTACAGCTGCCAAAGCAAAGACAATCATAGCTGCATAACCAAACCTCTTAGGCGACCTTGTAGTTCTTCTTATCCTATCCCTAGTAATTTGATAACTTTGTTCTTGAGTGCTTGATTCTAACTGTGCTTCTTGATGAGTTTCCAGTGTTCGATTTAGATCACAATCAGTATTTTAAGAATCTGCTGCTTCTTTCATCCCATCATGACCAGATGCCTTCACCTCAAACTCCAACATATCAGAATTCTTTTTCTCAGAGGTTATTCCCTCAACAGACTATCTTTTCACTGCTAAGTCATAATCATTGAATGTGACATCTCTGCTTATAATGCATTTTGGGGAATTTAAATCTGTACACCATATTTTATACCCTTTCACCCCTTCTGGATACCCTATGAATATCGTTTTCAATGCTCTAGGTGCAAGCTTTCCCTGTCTAATATGAATATAAGCAGAACAACCAAAAGCTTTCAAGTTACCATAGCTAGCTGGTTTACCCCCCATACTTCAAAAGGTGTTTTGAATCCTATAGCAGATGAGGGGCTTAGGTTCACTAGATATGTTGCTGTCATTAATATTTCTGCCCACAGTGACTTAGGTAGCTTCGATTGAATGAGCATACATCTTACCCTTTCCATAAGTGTTCTGTTCATCCTTTCAGCCAACCTATTTTGTTGAGGAGTCAGCCTAACAATTTTATGTCTAGCTATGTCCTCTTTTACACAATAGCTCTCGAACTGCAGGTTCCAAAACTCTAACCCATTGTCTATCCTCAGTTTCTTAACCCTCATTCCAGTCTGATTTTCAACCAAATTTTTCCATTCTTTAAACTTTTTAAATACTTGATCCTTATGTTTTAAAGTATAAGTCCAGACCTTCCTTAAAAAGTCATCAATGAAGGTAACAAAGTATCTATTTCCACCTAAGGATAATTCCTGAGCTGGTCCCCAAAGATCATAATGTACATAGTCTAAGATAGCTTTTGACTTATGTATTGACCTGTTAAAACTGGATCTAGTTGATTTACCCAACACACAGTCTTCACAGAATTCCATACTAACTATCTTATCTGCTCCTCGTACACCCTGCTTTTCAAGCTTCTTGAGTCCCTTTTCACTCATATGTCCTAGCCTAAGATGCCATAGCTTAGTTGTATCTATGTTGTTATTTATAGAGACACCAGATTCCCCAGCTATGACTTCACTATCCAATACATAAACACCATTTCTCCTAGTGCCTTTTATAACAGTAGTAGAGCCATTCATTACGCTTAGATTACCTGATTCTAGTTGAACAGTATACCCCATTTGATCAAGCAGTCCCAGAGAAATCAAATTTCTTTTTAAATCAGGTACATGCTTGACTTGTTTAACTTCCAGCATACTCCCATCATGCAATCTAAGTTTTACATTTCCTAAACCAATAACGCTACACATGGCATTAATACCCATCATTACTCTACCCCCATCAAACTTCTGATATTCAGTAAAGTAACCAATAAAATGACACATATGAAATGTGCATCCAGAATCTAAGATCCATTTATCTTTTTGGTTATTGTCTGCTGCAACACAGACACCAGCTGATTCATATACTTCCTCTTCCACAATAGCTGCATCACCATTCTGACCTTTTGGATCTTTAGGCTTATTCTTCTTCTCAGGACAGTCCTTCTTCAAATGGCCTTCTTTGTGACATTGAAAACATTTCCAGGTCTTTTTATTCTTCTGCTTCCCCGTTTCTTTTTCTTGTCTTCTTTCTTGTCAAATTTACCCCTTGTTATTAACCCTTCTCCGTTGCCATTCTCTATTATATCTTGTTTACCTTGTAATTCTCTTGTATTGAGAGCAGACTTAACTTCATCAAGTGTTAAGGATTGTTTTCCATACATCAAAGCATCAACAAAATGTTCATAGGACTTTGGTAAGGAGCTAATTAGTAAGAGAGCCTTTCCTTCATCATCTAAGCCTTCATCAATTGTTTCTAAAGTGTCACACACTTTATTAAATTCATCTATATGCTACTTCAGAGATGAGCCTGCAACCATCCTGAGTGCAAACATCCTCTTTTTAATGTAGAGTTTTTTTGCCAAGGATTTAGTCATATAGAGACTTTCAAGTTTTTCCCATAATCCAGCCACAGTCTTCTCCTTGGCCACCTCTCTAATGACTGTGTCCCTAAGACTCAAGATTATAGTGCTCCTAGCCTTCTTGTTAATTTCAGCTAATTCCTCTGGAGTCTTGGATGATGAAGCCTCTATCCCTTCCTTCTGTGACACTGGTTCTATTACATCTCCCAATCCTTGAGTTATAAGCAAGGCCTCCATCTTGATTTTCCACATATTGAAATCATTCTTCCCATTAAACTTTTCTAGATTAATCTTTGATGTAGCCATACTTGAATCTTGTGCAAGAACTACCACAGCTCCGATACCAGTTGTTGGGGAGACTTAGCATAAGATTTCTAGGTATCCAACCCAAAAGACTAGCCTTTTAGGTGAAGTAACCTACCACCTTATAAACCTAAGCATTTCCCCTTTACTAGCCAATGTGAGACACAACTCAACACTATCTATAATAATATAGATGCAATGATGGAATCACTGACTATTGGAATTGGCTCCAATGATGGGCTCGACTAATCTAACATGAATGGTCTAGAAACTTCTTTAGATAGAGTTTTATAAATCTATTATAAGTCGAATTGGATTCTAAAAGTTATGAAGTTTTTTAGTTGACTGCTATCACTTTCATAAACTTTTATATAAAAAAACTATTGTATTTAGAAGGCACAAAAGTTAGATATAAAAAGTACATAGAACATATAAGAAAATACAATGAAAACCTACTAAAGATGTAGGTATGTGAAAAGGAGAGAAAAGATGAAGTGAGCTTGCAGCGTGATATGAGGGGATTTTCTCTTTATGATTATTCTTTTAACCATAAGCAAACAATGGCATAAGGAATTTCCTTGTGGTTACTCTCTATCTCTAGACAAATCGACAATGTCATAGCCTTATTATGATCCATTTCCATGTTCCCAGGCTAAAAGGTACACTTTTCGATCTCCTTCTTGTTTTATGTTGATATATGCATGAAATTCAACATTAATATCATAGCCTATGTAAATTATATTCTATTTTGGGTGTATTTGCATGAGATATTCCATGTTCTTTGATGTTATATATGTTTTCGCATTTAGAATAGACTTTGATGATATCTGACAAATCTTCACTATAAGCCTTATTTTTTGTTTACAATCACATGGATATATGTATATTAAATTTGGAATTTTGTGAGGATCAATGTGGCCTATCTTATGAGTGACCAAACATAACTTTAATTAATAAACTCAGAAGATTATTTTACTTGTAACTTATAATGCATTGATTCATTCTCTATGACTTTAGTAACATTAGAAAGATAATTCAAAAGAGCTTTCCTTTGATTCTAAGTTATATGGAGAAAGAAGGAACCAATCGAGCTCCTGATTCAAATTGTGAAAATTCTGGGTACAAAGAAGATGATGAACAATGTGATTATTCACAAGTTTACTCTCGGATGGGCAAAGAAGATGATGAACAATGTGATTATTCACAAGTTTACTCTCGGATGGGCGCATGAATTGCACCTCTTCACTGTGTCAGAAAATTAGTTTCAGAAATAGTTGGAAATTGGTTGGCTTGTCACCAAAAAGTGGATGAAAGTAACGCTTGCAAACCATGTGGTGTTCCTGCGCGTGAAGCATATAAAATGTGCCAGCAAAACCCAGCGTGCTAGAATGAGCCACTCAAGCCAGCATGCCAGAGTGAGCCACTCAAGCTAGCAACCTGTCTCAATTAATGAGCCAAGGTTGGCTGCCTTTGACCTACTCATGCTTTCGAAGAGTGTTAGCACACACTGCCTTCCTGAACTTTGTTCAAGTCACCGTTAGCAGCGGCCCACTCAGAATTTTATCCTTTTTATTTTACAATTTAAATATCTATATTAAACTGTTAAGACCATTATTTATAGAGTTGACATTTTATGGAAAGTCTAGTTAAATTGAAATTTTATTTATTGCATATCTTGTAATAGGGATTAATTTATTAATTCCTTAATTTAGTGAGATTCTAATTTATTAGGAATATTTGTTTTCTAGTTTAATTAGATGTCTCATTTAGTAAGTCAATTAATGGTGGGATTCTATAATTGGCTTATGAGATCTATTTAGAGCAAGAAGTTAGTTCAAACAGGAAGTCATTAAATGCTCTAGATATTTCTTAGGAGACAAGCAAGGCAAGAAGATCAGATTTATTCCTATTCAGATTCATGGGAATTATAAGAGGAAAGAAACTCTTATTTGGAAAGAATCTAAGTCTTTTAAGACTTGTTATTTTGGTGAAATCCTATTGCCTATATAAAGAGAGGTATTTTACAATTGAAGGTGCACAACACAGAATATAAAGTAGAGAAGCAAAATTCGGCCTCCTCCCCAAAGAATCCGGATTTGGCGCATCACGTTGTGTTGATTTGATTTCTTATTTTCTATTCATCTCTGCGGAGAGTCTATGTGGATCTTCGATCACTAGACATTGAAGAATTGAAGAATTGAAGAATTGCTATTGATCACTTTGCGAAGTGCCTCAAGAATCGTGGATCAAGAGGGGTAGCGATTATTCAAGAGAAGCAGATTCAGTCTAAGGTTGAGTAAACTATATGGTGATAAACTGTAAGTGAGAGTCTTAAGTTTGGTAAATCTATAGGTTGTAATATCTCAACTTAGTGAATTACTTTTCATCTGGGCGTTGCCTCATGGATGTATGATTGATTAATCCGAACCACGTAAAAATCTCCGTATCATTTGTTTTCTGCACTTTATTATGTTTTTGAAAAATTAATATTTTTGATACAGATGAACAGTATTCGTGAACAGTAACGGTGAATAGTAGTTGTAAACAATAATCGTGAACAGTACTTCCGAAAAAAAATTTAAATTAAATTGTTAATTTTTTTTTACCCACATCTATTTTTAATAGATCTAAATTCCTAACATAAACATTTATTTTTAATTGAATTCTTTTGAAGATGTTTTAGATAAAACAAATAATTTTAAAAGAGGGAAAATTCTAAAAAAATATTTTTGAATATTTTGATATGTGCTTAATAGTATTGTTCTTCTGTGGGGGCTATTTTAATACATTGCTACGTGTACTCTCTTAATAATTCAGTTTGATGAATTATCTAATATTTTGTTAAGATAATATATGTTATTTGTTTAAACACAAGCATGTTTATTCTTATTGATATATGTGATAATCATGATGAAATAATTTATGAATTATATTTATATTTTTCATTTTTTCTTCTTAACAACAACACAAGTAGATATTTAAAATATATTGGGATTATTAAAGTCAAGTATGATAATGTGAATTCAAAAAGTCAAAAATTTTGTGCAGACACCAACTTTCTAGAAATTCTCCTTGTGCATTATCCATGTGAAAATATACATGAAAGCAGTTTTGAAAAGATAATTTATTAATACTAGAAGGTGTACATCTCTTGAAAGGATAAGGAGCATCTTATGGGGGCTTTACCAAAGCCTAGCATAATTGATTAATACTAGAAGATGTACATTTAATTAAAATTCTAGTTATGCAACCCAAGAGGGGGGTGAATTGAGATTTTAAAAATTATTCAATTCTAAAACAAAAACTCAATGCAAATCTAAAACGAATTTAAAGTAATAAAAAATAAATCAATCACATGGAAGAGAAAACAAACACAATAAGTTTTATATGGTTCGGCAATCCCCGCCTACGTTCACGCCTCCAAGCTCACCAGGCTTGAGGATTTCACTAAGCAAGCCTCCAAGGCTTCAAATGCTTACAATTGACTTTCAAGGTATCAATGCACCTTCACAAAAAGAGATTATCCCCAATCTCTTAACCCAAGTGTATCCCAACACTTACAATTTCTCAACTTGATTTTACAAAAAAGATTACAAATGAATTTCTCTCACACAATGTGTTTGATCACAAATGAAAGCTCAATGTGTGAATGAATAAGGTGAATGAATAAGATGGATATAAGAATTTAAAGCTCAATGAAAGTTGTATGCTCAATATTTAGCTTAATGATAATCATTGGGATTTTTTTTGTTTGAATTTGATTGAGCTTATTTATAGTTGGAGCTGAAAACTAACCGTTATTCACTTTTTGCTCACTGTCGGATTGCCGTTTGACTGGTCAATATGACCGTTGGAATAAATTTTCAAATTGTTGGACCGTCGTTATCTAGATGTCGAATCGCCATTAGTGTCCAGAGGTTAATCTTTCAATTCTGTTCAATGTCGGATCGCCGTTATCTAGATGTTTTATCCTCGTTAGCGTCCAGAGGCTAATCTTCAATTCTGTTCAATGTCGGATCGCCATTATCTAGATGTTAGATCACCGTTATCTACAGTAACTGCTACAGTGAACTATTTTATAAAATGAGAGTTTAGCCCTAAAATTTTGTAAAATTATACTATGGCCCAAAACGCTATAAAATGTTTCAAATAAGTCCTTCTCCAGTATTCCAAGCAATTTCATAAAATCATTTTTCACTTAAATATAAAGCTTTTATAATGTGAAAACAATGATTTATTTAAAATGTAAGAAAAATAATTTAAACTTTTAAAAACTTAATCATTTTTAATTTCGTTTGTTATCATCAAAATTAACATTATGGATACATAAATGTTAATATTAATAATGTTTAAAATTATGATTTTTTCACTTATAGTGTTGACTAATGCGCTCATAACTTATAAATTATTTTAATACTCCCTTAATATAATTTTATATTAAATTAAATTATAGTGTGTTAATTTTATCTCAATGTCATATTGTAAATATATTTTAAGAATAAAGAGGAAATTAGAACTAAAAGCAGAAGACAAAGAAGATAGATTGCATTAATTTTTTTTTTTTAAAGATGAGCCATATAGTCAAGTGGCAGACGCCAATTTTGAAAATCCCTTATCTCTTTCTTCTATCATTATAATAAAAAAAATAATAAATAATAAAAAAGTAAGAATGAGAAAAGGCTGTAAAAGGAGAGGAAGATGAGGTAGAATGAGGAGGTGTCAAAGGCATAGGATGCAGAATTAGAGAGGAGAAAAGGCTGTGTGCAAAAGAGGGGTAAGAAAAGGGGAACAAAAGGTAGAAATTTAGAAAATTTTATTTTCTTTCTTTTGTACTTGAATTTTTTAGAAAGTTTGTAATTTTGATTCGCAAATAAATTTAGTTTTATTTTCAATTTCAACTATTTTAATTTTAATTATGTGTAATTTAATTTTAATAATTATTTTTATTTCAATTATACTCAGTTAAATAATAATAGTTAGGGTAAGATAAACCCTTAGTAGAAAGATATGATTTAATCAAATTTTATTTTTAATTATATAAATTAAATTATTTTCTATTTAATTTTATTCATATTTTATATTTTGAAATCTTGATTTATTATAAGCAAACAAGGGAGTTAGACACAATAAATTCTTACTATCTTAATATAAGGTGTGGTAAAATGGAATTTTGATTTTTTTGTAGACAAATTGAATTTTGTCACACCAACTACTTAATTCATAATAAAATTAATGAAAAAATAATGTTAATTTATTTAATTAATCTTTTGAGCAATGAATTTGAATAAAAAGAATATATTAAATTATATCTACTACTAATAGTAGATCCATAACCCTAACTAATTTATTTCTATAATTTCACTTAAATTGAATAACATGTATTTAAATTATATATTCTTGGTTCATAGATAAATTAAAATAAATTAATAGATTAAATATTTTCTTTGTGGATTAATCTTAGACTTAGCGAGCAATATTATAATAAGACACTTATAATTGAGAATAATAAATATTTTTGAGTCATATCAAGTTAAATATTTTTGAATCATATCAAGTTTTTAGCTTCGTTGCCAAAAAAAATATTTATTCTTTTTTTCTCATTTATTACTTTTGCTTTTCATTTCTCCCTTCATCATTCATTTGTTTAGTTGTCATAATTTTATTTTATTTCATAAAATTTTAATTAGGACCTTTCTTTTTTTTGAAATTCCAAGACTACCCATAAACTTGTAAAAAACTTCATTTTGACCTAAAAACTCTTGTAAATCAATTCCTGAACAAAATTAAAACTTGAATATTTGGATTTTTGAACTTGACGACTAATTAAAATTTGACTTTTGACTTATGGATATAATCGACATTAGCTTGGATTTTAAAAATTACAACAAAGGCCTAGTAATTTGAACTAATCACTTAATTAGCTAGTAATTTTTAAAATTTGAAAAAAAAAGAGTCCGCAACTTGAGGTAATCCTTTTTTTTCTTACTTCTTTAAATTTCTGTAATTTAATTTTCGTACTTTTTATTTTATTTTTCTTTGCAATTTTTTTGGCATTTATTTTACTTGTTAATTTATATGGCCGATTCTATAATACCGCCTAGATTGTTAATATTTTATTAATATTTTTTTATGTTTAATTACTTTGTTTATATGTCTGATTTAACCGTCTATTTAGTTATTTTAATTTTAATTAATTTATTTTGAATTTATTTTTATTTTTTATTTCACATTTTTTTATTCTTGTACATTTATATTACTCATTTGTTTAATTTTCAATTTTTCTTTATTTTTTTCATATGTTGCTCGTTTGTTTATGTAACATCTAATTTCACGCATAGATCATTAATATTGCATGAGATGTTGGTCTCGAGCTTAAAGTGGTACGTTAATTCGTAGATATTAATCACCATCACCAATCATGGAAGAGATCTAAGAAGAAAATCTTTTGTACTAATTTAATCCTCAAATTGATCAAGGAGACAATCGTTCTCAATATAATGCACATGATCAAAATCAACCAAGAATTTTAAGAGATTATATGAATCCAACCGGAAATAGAGCACCCTTGTGTATAGTATTTTGTTTAGAAGTATTTCGGTTCAACTTCAAACCAGGTATTATTCATTTTTTACCAACATTTCATGGGTTAGAATTCGCGAATCAATACTTGCATTTAAGAGATTTTGAGGAATTTTGTAATACATACATAGACCAAAACTGTGTTGACATAAATATTCTTATAACAATGATTTTGATGATAATAAACCACATCTGTCGTAGTTTAAGAATGTTGGACTTTTAAATTTGGAGTATGATGTTATGGACAAGTTTAAGTTTCTAGAAATAAACGGATAATCTTAATCTTGAAACGGCAAGCTGATATTATATGGTTGAGTTATTGATAGGTTCTGGAAAATAACGGTTGACCATTTATAAGAAAATGGCTTGCCGATAACTTCCAGAGAAGAATATGTGTGCAAACCGTAAACTGTTTACTAGAAACGACTAATTGATAAGTTCCAAAAAGGAATTTATCTAAAATCAGCAAACTGTTATTTGAAAACAGCAAGCCGACTTTAAATAGGTGAGCATTTAGAATCAAATAGCAAACTGTTATGTGCAAACAGAAAGCCAACTTCAATCAATGAACTCTCTGGAATTAAATGGCTAACCGACATCTTCAAATAGTGATATGAAAATTCACAATACTGCATAATGGTTATATGCATAAAGTCAAAACGGTGATCTAATAGCAGTTAACAACAATTCAATTATGCTCAAAAGTCAACAATGACTAGTTTTTTTTTTCTTTTCTAACTATAAAAGCTCAATCACATTCAAATTTAGGTGTACTTCAACAGTTGTCATTGAGCTTGCTTTTGCATATTCAAATACGTTGAGTTCAAACATGTTTATTCTTTCATCAAATCACACTTTGAGCATTCATTTGTAAACACATACATTGTGTGAGGGAAAATTTGTGTAACATTCATTTCAATATCAAAATTAAGTGATTGTGAGTGTGAGAGACACTTTGGGAAAGGGGTGAGAGATCATCTCAGATTGTAAAAGTTTTATTGAAATCTTGAAAGTCAATTATAAGCATCTTGAAGCCTTGGGTTGTAAAGGCTTGGATAGTATAATCTTCAAGTTTAGCTAGCATAGAGGCGTGGACATAGGCAAAGTTTGCTAAACTATATAAAAAATATCGTGTTTGCTTTCTTTTCTCTTACCTATTTAAATTTATTTATCATTAAATTTACTGTTATTGATAAACTTAAGGCATTCATTTAAATTGTTGTGTTCTTTTATTTGTTTAATTTTTTTAAAACCCAATTTATTCCCCTCTTAGGTTGCTTAACTAGAATTTAACATTGTAGCATAGACATAATTTGATTAAACCTTTTCTCCATTTTATTATAAGATAAAGTTAAAACTCGGTTACAAAACCTTAGATTTGGATCAATAAGAACTTAAAATAACATGCAAGAAAAATTTGTAAAAATTTTTTGCCCATCCCATAGAACAAATTCTTTCAAAAGAAAAATCACTACTTTCATTCAAAAGCCAAGAGAGACATTTTACCATTGCTGGGATAGATACAAAGAAACACTTAGTTTTTGCCTACACTATATTTTTGAAGCATGAAGGTTAGTTTCATATTTCTACAATGGATTAACATCCCAAAATCGACAGGTTGTTGTAAATGACTATATTTGTTAATAATCAATAGGATTCTTGCCGACATTCATTGGTTAATTGAAGCAAAGGCCCAGCTGGAAAGTGAGTTTTCTAATCCATTTTTTCAAACATACTTAGTTTTGGTAAAAACACATTTGGTAAAAGAAGGAGAGCTGATCAACTTGGCTTTAAACATCCTAACTGTGTACGACTTAATCAGCTACATTGTAAAACTTCACGAATGGTTTTTGAAAACTTTTGAAAATAAAATGAAATTCAGTAAAAATGACCAAGTAAATAATCATTAGATGATATCTTACAATCTCTTGAAATGATCCAAGTGGATATGTGCAAAAT
This sequence comes from Atalantia buxifolia, assembly GCA_030444775.1. Classification (NCBI taxonomy): domain Eukaryota; kingdom Viridiplantae; phylum Streptophyta; class Magnoliopsida; order Sapindales; family Rutaceae; genus Atalantia; species Atalantia buxifolia. The sequence continues at coordinate 19,820,224 of CM059831.1, read as the reverse complement.
GAGATTTATAATTTATAGAAACTATTCCAAAAAGAAAGTGCAGAGTTTAGTCTTAGGAATCTGACTCTAAAAAATTTTGTTTGCCAGCTTAGAAGAAAACTAGATGGAAAACTTATGCTCGACGAATAGAGATCGTTCAAGCTGTTACTGAACATAAAATCAGAAGACGATATGAGCCACAATCACAACTACTAGTAAATATCTTTTTATTTTAATATTCTTTTACCTTTTGTGTTATTGCTTTTAATGGTATGATTTTATATATAATCACTATTTACTTTTTCTTTTTACTATTTACTTCATGCATCATTTAACAAACACACCACTCCATATGTATATGTGCATGGTTGTGCCTGTTACCAGAATCTTTAAATACAAGCTTCTTTTTCAAACACTAACAAATTACTCTTTAAGATTGTTTTAATGGCAGTAACTTTGAGTGGATAATTTAGGAACATTTGTGTGCTTTCTAGGTTTGGCTATGAGAAACATAAGGAGTTCATTCAGACAGCTATAACCACAGCTTGTACATGAAGGAGGTGTCCGACGAATATCAAAATTTATCTTAGAAGCTACTTTTAATTGAGGGAGCCAAGTGTTAGGCATCATCCTAAAATCTTTAAAACCTTTAGGATGCCTACGCGACCCACCAACTAAAAAAGTTAATCGTCTCAAATATAAAAGCGAGAATATCTATAATGTTAAATCTTGTTGACGCTTTTATTTTCTTGTTAGGAGATCTTACAACCTTAGAGATGCTAACTATATTTGCATCTTGGACCTATTTGAACATTCATAAAAAAACCCATCACTTTGATAAACTATTAATAACTTTTATAATGTCTATAGCATTTCTTAACTATGCAATTAAGAATCATTTCATTCCATTCTCAGCGAGAAAACTTCTTATTTGTGCTCCTACTACTAACGAGTTACTTGATCTTTACAAGCTTACAAACCAGAGCCAAATCCCAACATCTTAGCGTTGGATTAATTGACTAGTGATGTTAGCAGTAACCCTAGTAAGAAGTGTAAATTAGATTTACCTCTCTATTTGTATTATTTTCTCATAATGGTCAGGTATTGTCTTTTTAACTTTACTCACTTTAGGACACTAAGGACAAAGTCTCATTCAAGTTTTGGGGGAAAATAGTTAACAGTTGTGGAATGTCTTAGTCCCCGTGATATTTTTACTAAATTTTATTGTAAAGATTAACTTTGGGTAAATTTAAGTCAAAGATGACTGAATATGGAATATAGTAATTATAAAAACATATATTATTGATCTTAGAGTTTAGTTATCTCCCAAAACAAAAATTATTCTCTAAATTTTTTTCTTATTTTATCTTCTTTTAAGCTTCTACAGCTAGTTCAGGTGCTTTAACTTTTTTCTTTCATTATGTTTTCCTTATTTTTTTTAATTGGCTGTTGTTAAATGCATTTTCTTCAAGTGATTCACATTGCTTTTAGTTATGTTAGTGCATTTTTCTTATCCTTGTCGGGCGAGAAAGGTGCTTTTACCTATTATGTTTGAATATCAATAACTTTTAGTTCTTAATCTCTAGGTAAAATTTATATGGCTTTATTAATTTGAGGCTTTCCTTTTCTTTCTTCCCTCCGGTCGCCTCGAACGTTCTCTATGTTTAATAGAAGTGTGTTACTGGTTTTGCTTGGCAGAAAACAAGAGAAATTAGTAGAAAAATAAAGGACTTTCATCTTTGACCCAATCTATTATATGTGATATTACTAGAACATAATGTCATGAATTAATTGTTCTTTTGATTGTGCACATGAACATAGGCATATTGACTCAGACAGGCGGAAAAAGGTTTTCAATTAACTTATGTTTACAATCAACTATAAGGAATTTTTGGGAGGAAAAAATGAGAAGATGTTCTTAGTCACATTCTTATTTTGTCAATACCTCTTCTTAGGTTTTGTTATGTCATCTATCAAGCATGTCTAAAAAGTATGATCATATTCTTTTTATATCGTCATTGAATGTCTATTAGTCTTGAGTTTATTTTTGTAACTAAGAGTTAAGAGGCTATGTAAAGGATTTTACTATGTTTGTTTTGTTGGAGAAAAATCAGTTTTTAAATTTTTTATAAAAAATTTTAAGACCAATCTCATACAATACATAGGAATTCGTAATCTAGAAAATCATACATTGACAATCTGATTTGGCTTTTTCGCTGAATTAATCTAGGCTTCTAGATCACGATCCGTCACCACCACTTCTGTTAGATCACGATCTGTCACCATCAAACTTGTTAGGTCACGATCCATCACCAACGATCTTCTAGGTTATGACTTAAGTTTGATTTGCACTTGACGTATGGACATCTTTATCACCACTAAAAGAAACTAGCAGGAAAAATTATTTCTTAAAATTATAGAGAAAACCATTTTTTTCTGATTTGTATAATATGGCTTTTTTTACTTTTGGGAGAAAATAAACCCTTTTATATCTCTATCTAGTGAAAACCCTAGGCTCCATATTTTTATATTTTTTAATTCTATTAAATCAAATTTGATTTAAATTAAAAATAATAAAACCAAAAGTAACGTTATTTCTTCTTGTCATAGGGGCCCACCTTGTAAAATAGCATAATGCCTCTTAGACACAAGGATATTATATGGAGCCTCCCACTAAATAATATATTTAAGCTTTTAACTCAAATAACTAGTTATCTTTCTTATTAATCCAGTAACGGCGCAGTCAATTAAATGAGCTAACTCGAGGATCATATGAGTACATACAATAATGGCTACAATAATTAGACCTATAATTAAACTAGCCTAATTATTTAATTCTAAATTTACTCCACTAAAAGATTGGAATTGACCTCCATAATTATATACTATCCAAGATAGTATTCTCGAATAATAATTTGACCCATACCACATTAATTTCTTTACTGTACAATCCTTTGTATCACATCGTTAATTAAATCGATATCTCAACTGTCCACTCAATTTAATTACATCTTGTTCTTTAATACTTATTGATTTTCTCTAATGATCATTTTCAACATACTAAATATATTGAAACACTTTGGCCAGAGAATTCTATGATCAAGTGCCGAAAATCCATCAAGATATGTGTTGTACAAATTCTATATTGTTAATCTATAACTCTAATACTCATAATTACTCCCACCAAGATACCAGGTAATCTTGACTACAAGTATGTGTCATGCCCATTGGTAACTCAAATGGAATACAATTACAATCATGATATTATAACTAACTCAAGATTAAGATTACAATAAAATAAATGCCTATGAGATTTAATAAGTCTGACAGTTATTACAGAGTTAATTAAATCTCATATTTGATATTGTTCAATATAGTCGTACTACATCAATAAATTTATACATGATTAAGATAAATCATTCAATGAATTTTTACAATCTAAACATAAATAGAGCGCCCAACTCTATTTATCAATTGCGAACTAAATTTATTTAATCATAAGATAACTTGTATTTATGTCTTCTGTGAATCCATATGATGATTATATAAATACATATAATATGTTTAAACGGACCTTATTCAAAATATTTATGCAATTGAGAATATCTCAAAATTTTATTAATCAGAAAATTAATATGCTTTAAAGAGCACATAATCCCAACATGTTTGTCAGATTGAAGTGCTGTTTCTTTTGCGTTCCCAGAGAGCTTCTTATAACAAACATCATGTGGAGGAACTTAATTGTACATGTAAGTGGTCTCTTCTAAGCCTTGGCCATTGGTAATTTTATATTAGAACATGGGCGATAAATACTTCGGCGGAGACCTCATTATCTCTAATTCACAATTGCAGGCCTTGTATCAAGTCACTGTCCTTCTTGTGCTCAACTTCAAGGGCACTATTATCCTCCATTTGGAGGGTGAAAGCAGGCAACGCGCCAGTGATGTAAAGAATACCATGATATTCAATGCATTTGTCCTCTCTCAGGTAAGTATACTAGTAGCTAATGCGTGTTTGTTATATATTCCATTTTGCTTTTGCATAATTGATTATAAATGGATCAGTTATTCCCTTCCCCCCCCCCCCCCACAAACTTGATTGTTGTTTGTTCATAAATAATGTCTTTCCATTTCCATGTCAATCATGGTTTTCATAAAATGTAGACATTTTTTTTAAAAAATAAATAAAATTTAAAGCATTGTTTGCTAATGCCCAAATAACAGATATTCAATGAGTTCAATGGTCGAAAGCCTGATGAAATCAATGTCTTCATGGCTGTTACAAAAGACTACCTCTTTATGGGCATAATCGGAATTAATTGTGTACCTAAGGTGAGCTGTCATTAATTTCCCCTTTTGGTTTTTCGTTTAAACCAGTGTGTATTTGAAGCTAAGAGTGTCTCTGTTAAATGTTGAAACAGATAATCATCATTGAATTTCTTGGAAAGTTTACGAAAACTGTGAAACTCGATTGGAAGCTATGGCTTGCATCCATTGGGATTGGCCTGTTCAGGTGGGTTCAGTTGCTGCTTATGCAAATGAAATGTGCCCTTTTTACATGTATTCTCCTACATATCTTCTATCTAATCTTTCCATACAGTTTTATGGTTAAGACATGACGGATTTATAATGACAAAATTTAGGTTGCTTTATTGCGATTATCCTGATCCCAAACATTTGCTTTTAAACCATGGTATTTGTGGACTCTTAATTCCTTGCACCACACTTGAATCTTTTGCTAGCTATCATATAAATTAGCAGTTAGTATCACATTTTTGTACTTTATTAAGATTAAGAGAAATCTTTAATATAGTTTTTCAATTCTGCACCATGCAATCTAGGGCCATGTAATCGTGAATATCCTTGGCATTTAAATATTATATTTATTCTGACCGTCCTTGTTTTGAACAGCTGGCCTCTTGCTGTCCTTGGAAAAATTATTCCAGATCCGAAGACACCATTAGCAGCCTACTTTGTCAGGCCATTTCGGCGACGTGTAAATGCTTGCAGATCGTAATGTCATCCTTGCTGGAGTTTGATCGCAGACTTCATAAATAACTTGTGCAGGTAATTTAAAAACTAATTTTTTTTCTATTGTTGTAAAGAAGATAAAAAATTTCTTCAATCTTTTCTCTTATTTTTTAAATAAAAAAAAGGTAATTTACGTTTTTTAAAAATATTAAAGCTAGTCAATTCATGAGGCATAATTTGGAATTTACCCTGTAAAAATATTGCTATTTTGCTCATTCTCTCACTTGGCATGGAGAAACTTGTATTGGTATTGTTTTCGACAGATTTTGGGTGTGCTAAAATGGCTAATCTATCTAGAACAATGAATTTGTATTTTTGGGGGAGACGGGGTACCTCCCTAGTTTGTTGTGTGCGATGCTTTTATGAGTTCGGAGAAGGTGAGAAGGGAAGAGGTAAGTGGTAACAATGGTGAGGGTTCGAGCCAAGAAAAAATACCCCTTGAGATGAGCTACACACCTGCAAAACAGTGAAACCGAGGTTAGAGGTGAAGCCGGGGTACCCGCGATCACACTCCGACGCTCAAGTTAGCAAACTCAAGCTTTTATCATGAAGAGAGCTGGCTAGCCCTCTGTAAATTAGGGTTTTGAGGTTGAAGAAAACCTATTTTCGGAGTGTGAGTGGTGATGGAGTGTGAGAACTTTCTGGAGAATAAAACCTAGGCGCCTTTATATATGGTGTACCTTAGCTATCACGTGGCATATCCTCTTTGGCTGACGTCCTTTTCTCTTTCTTATGAATTTTGGGCTGTTATACACATGCTTGGGGATCATGAATGGCGTTAGCGGCGTATCTACCTTTCTGGAAACGTGGCGCGTCTTTGGGAGTGGTCTGGGGCACCTCTGTAGAAGGCTGTCGGGTAGGCGTTTGGGGACCACTTGTCCTTGGGGTAGTGTCTTTTATTTTTGGTTGTGGTGGCGACTCCGTCCCCACTTTTCAGTAGACGTTTTGGCATTTAATCATGAAAAAATCAAATATTATTCCTCATGTGATGGAGACATTTCTCATGGCGGATTTTTCTCGAAACCGATGTGCAGGGTACCCCAAATAATATGAGGTACCCTATCTGTGGGGGGTACCCTGAGTCACTCCCCAATTGTGTGGGGTACCTCTAGCTGTGGAGGTATGTTAAGTTATTCTTCGAATTATTGAGGGTACCTCGAGTCACTCTTCGAGTCATGGAGGGTACCTCGAGTTGCTCTCGAGTTATAGAGGGTACCTCGAGTCGTGGGGGTACCTCGAGTTACTCTTCGAGTCATAGGGGGTACCTCGGATTACACTGAACTTATTCCGTTAGTCGACACGTGGCGTTCTGCTATCTTTCCTATTTTTCCCCCAAACAACAACCCCCCTAGTTTCTTTTTGGCGAGAAGTGCTTGGAGGCAAAAGAAACTTACATAAAAAGTAGGAGCGGCACGTGGCGATATGAAGTTTAGCTTGATGGGCAGCTGAATAGTTTCACCCTCTAGGGGTACCCTGAGAACCCAAAAATAAAAGATGGGCTCTCTCTCCTATTTGCTAAAAAATGGCTGTCAATTTGGACAAGTTGAAGAGGGTGGAGCTGATTGACTCAAACTTTTCTTTTGCTTTTAAGGATGAACCACCAAGTATGGGTAGAAGCTGTTGTGAGGGTACCCCCCATCACCTATATTTTGTTTTCTGGTGAAGGCTTCTATGCGTTCTTTGGCCATTTAAGAAGCAATTCGTTGATTATCCTGGGATCCACTTGATTGAAGAGTACCTTTCCTTTATGTACTTCGAAGACAAAAATAAAATCATAGGGCTACCTTCCTTGCAGCTTCAGAGGTACCCTCGGCAGGAGAAAATGGTTGACAATGCTTTTGAGTGCATCATGACCGAGGAATAGAGTGCTGATCTGGGGCTGGTGGTGCCAAGAGTGGAGAAGTGGATAGATAAATCGGTTATCTTAAAGGTGATTGAGAATAGCATGGTTCCCGCACATCTCGGTTTGAAAGCCCACGAAGATAACTTGGGGTACCTCAGCTAAAGTCACCATCAGGTACCCACGATATCAATGCTCGCTGCTGTTTCTAGCACTTTTATTGATCCCCTTATCTTAAGAAATGAAAGTGAAGATGACCATCTTGCTGTATAACCTTGCTCGGCATTACTGACAAAGTGCATGGGGTACCTCGGGTACCCTTAAGCTTGGATATTCACTGAGCTATCTGTTACTTTATGGCGGAACAACCCAATTTCATCAAACATATGGTGATTCCTCCGGATATGCTTGTTGCTTATCTCAAACTTTCTTAGAGTTCCTCTTGGTGTATTTGAGGAGTGACTTTCCGGCGTGGGGTACCTCAGGTACCTTTCATTAGTGTATGGCGATTTTCATAGAAATGCTTGCCGCAAATCTTCACAAAACTTGTGGCGATTCCTTTTGAGAGATGATGGAAAACCTCATGATTCACCATTCACTCTAAATCAAATATGAAAGACAAATAGTAATAAAGATGGGCTGCCCGCCTACCCTTATGCAAGATGGTCGAAAACCTCATGATCCACCATTCACATGAAATCAAATAGAAAATATAGATTAAGATAAAGGTGGCTGCCCGCCTACCCTTATGCGAGATGGTCGAAAACCTCATGATCCACCATTCGCATGAAATCCAATAGACAATATAGATTGAGATGAAGGTGGCTGCTCGCCTACCCTTATGCAAGATGATCGAAACCTCATGATCCACCATTCGCATGAAATCAAATAGAAAATATAGATTGAGATAAAGGTAGCTGCTCACCTACCCTTATGCGAGATGGTCGAAAACCTCATGATCCACCATTCGCATGAAATCCAATAGACAATATAGATTGAGATAAAGGTGGCGGCTCGCCTACCCTTATGCGAGATGGTCGAAAACCTCATGATCCACCATTCGCATGAAATCCAATAGACAATATAGATTGAGATAAAGGTGGCGGTTCGCCTACCCTTATGCGAGATGGTCGAAACCTCATGATCCACCATTCGCTTGAAATCCAATAGACAATATAGATTGAGATAAAGGTGGCGGCTCGCCTACCCTTATGCGAGATGGTCGAAACCTCATGATCCACCATTCGCTCAGAATCAAATATGGCGAACAAATAATGATAAAGGTGGTTACTAGGGTGCCCTTTTGCTGGATGATGTTGAGTTGATTTTCATAATCGGAGGTAAGTCAGGTACCTCTCGGGTACCCTGGAACATGGTACCTCGGGTACCCCAGAATAAGGTGATCTCTGGATACCATCTTGCTTCATAATAAACAATGCTCAACGACATATATAGAATTAGTTTAATGGTGAACATGTTCTTATAGCATTTCAAGCTACTCATCCATATCAAACAATCGAGAGGCATATAAAAGAGCACACATTATCAAACTTTGTAAAGAAAATGCATTCATAGAGAGTGGCGATATGGATTATTATATGACACTATTTTTTTACCCTAAGGAGAATATGGGGGATCCCGGGATCACTTGTCATTGTCATTAAAGTTTGGAAAACTGACTAGGGTACCCCACATGGGTACCCCACATGGTCAAGCATATATTTCAAACACACAAGTATTAAAGAAAACAAACAAAATAAGCAGAAGGAGGTAGAGTGTTATCACTTTACTAGTAGTATGATTTTTCTTTGTTGTTCTTCTGAAAGGTTGGAGTCTATTTTGATCGTCTTTATTGGATCGGTGGCGCAAATCGAAACTGAAATTAGGTCTTCAATCGGGGTACCCCGTTTTTTATCTTTGGGTATTCGAAAATCCAAAGGTGCCTCCAATTCACATTTGGGCTCAATCTGGTCTCTGTGGGGTACCCCCGCATAACTCTAGAGTAACTAGTTATGGGGTACCCCACCACCGAGGCCTCGGTGGTAGCTCTTGCTGTTCCGGTGGTGGTGATCTTGGAAGTTGGGGTACCCTTGAAATTCTCGGAGGAGGGTACCCTCGCCCACGTGGTGCGACTCTTGGGGGGCTCCGAAGTCGGGGTACCCTCGGTATTGGGGCTTCCATTCTCTTGGGCTTCTCTTTGTTTTTCGTGACCTCGGCCCTATCTTCTTGGCGCTTCAAATGGCATTTCTCATCCATCTCTACTTGCTGCAGAGCCCGAGAACGGGCTTCCCCATATGAAAGTGGGCGCTTCTTTTGAAAAGAACGCCATAGCTTACCCAACCTCAAATTCTTCTCAAAATGGGTCAGCGTGTATTGGTTTCCAAAGGCTCCGGTTCGCAGCACCTCTTGGTGGAAGCGGCTCACATATTCTGCCAAAGGTTCGGCTTCCCCTTGCTTGATAAAAGCGAGTTTGGAGGCTACCCTGTCTTCGGTAGAAGCATAGGAGAATTCTTTAGTGAATTCAGACAACAATTGATGCAAGGAAGAGATGCTTTGACCTTTCAACGACCGAACCACAACTTCGCTGGTCCTGCAAGTGTGTGTGTAAACATCCTACACATGGCGTTCTCATCAACCCCTTTTATCAGCATTTGATCACGGTATAACTCAGCGTGCTCCAAGGGATCAGTGGTGCCCGAGTATTGGGGTATTTGAGGCATTGTGAACGCTTCGGGAAGAGCTGCCGTCCGAACCTCCATAGTGAATGGCGAGTGGTAGGCCATTGTTGTTGGAGCACTTGTGATGTTTTGCTTCTCGGAGAGGAGCTTCACCTGAGCTTCAAGGTTTTCCATTTTTTCCATAAGTCCTGGGGTACCCGAAGTACCGACGATGTCGCCCCCATTTGAGAAACCCTTTTGGCGTTCAACTTGTCACGGAGATCCTCATGGGCACGTTTTGCACGCTTCGCACCCTGGCTGCTGCGGGAATTACAAGAGGCGGTGTAACACTTGTCTCGGGAGCCCATGATTTGAAACTTAGAATGGGTACCCGAAGACCCATGTTTTGGCTTCTTTGGCACAGGGTACCTCTTTTCTGACCATAGCTTGTTGGTCCGTTTGAGGTGGTGGAGAATCTAACGTCACTGGTGGAAGTGAACTTTCGGGTGTCCGAGGTCCAACCGCCCTAAGTATTGCATGGGCAAAATCCTCGAAACGGTTGTGAGAGATAACTTCCTCATCTTGGCGAATACCCGTCGATTGCTTGATACCCTTGCCTTTGCTGAGACGGGCATCACTACCTTCACCACTGCTGTCATTTCCCTTCTTTATAGGATCCGCCATTAAACCTTCGGGGGGTACGTCAGGTGCCATATATTGGAGCACACAACAACTAGCTTGTAAATCACGGTAGAGGCTTTTTGTGCGTATCCCCACAGACGGCGCCAATTGTTTTCGACAGATTTTGGGTGTGCTAAAATGGCTAATCTATCTAGAACAATGAATTTGTATTTTTGGGGGAGACGGGGTACCTCCCTAGTTTGTTGTGTGCGATGCTTTTATGAGTTCGGAGAAGGTGAGAAGGGAAGAGGTAAGTGGTAACAATGGTGAAGGGTTCGAACCAAGAAAAATACCCCTTGAGATGAGCTACACACCTGCAAAACAGTGAAACCGAGGTTAGAGGTGAAGCCGGGGGGTACCCCGGCGATCACACTCCGACGCTCAAGTTAGCAAACTCAAGCTTTTATCATGAAGAGAGCTGGCTAGCCCTCTGTAAATTAGGGTTTTGAGGTTGAAGAAAACCTATTTTCGGAGTGTGAGTGGTGATGGAGTGTGAGAACTTTTTGGAGAATAAAACCTAGGCGCCTTTATATATGGTGTACCTTAGCTATCACGTGGCATATCCTCTTTGGCTGACCTCCTTTTCTCTTTCTCATGAATTTTGGGCTGTTATACACATGCTTGGGGATCAAGAATGGCGTTCGCGGCGTATCTCACCTTTTGGAAACGTGGCGCGTCTTTGGGGAGTGGTCTGGGGCACCTCTGCAGCGTGGGCGCGGGTAGGCGTTTGGGGACCACCGTCCTTGGGGTAGTGTCTGTTATTTTTGGTTGTGGTGGCGGTAATTGTCCCCACTTTTCATGAACGTTTTGGCATTTAATCATGACAAAATCAAATATTATTCCTCATGTGATGGAGACATCTCTCATGGCGGATTTTTCTCGAAACCGATGTGCAGGGTACCCCAAATAATATGAGGTACCCTATCCGTCAGGGGGGGTACCCTAAGTCACTCCCCAATTGTGTGGGGTACCTCTAGCTGTGGAGGTATGTTAAGTTATTCTTCGAATTATTGAGGGTACCTCGAGTCACTCTTCGAGTCATGGAGGGTACCTCGAGTTGCTCTCGAGTTATAGAGGGTACCTCGAGTCGTGGGGGTACCTCGAGTTACTCTTCGAGTCATAGGGGGTACCTCGGATTACACTGAACTTATTCCGTTAGTCGACACGTGGCGTTCTGCTATCTTTCCTATTTTTCCCCCAAACAGGTATGATTTTTAAAGCTATCTTTACTCGATATTTGAATTAAACACATCTCCTTACTCTGCCCAGCAGACAGGTTTCTCTAGGAAAGGATGCAAATAACTCTGGTTATGGCCTGTTTGGAACATGGTAATTTTGGGAAGTGCTTACTTTTTTTCAGCAACTTGCGCCACAATGCTTAAAATTAAAACTTTTTTGAATGGCAGGGTTGATGGACGCGTTAGATCACGTACCTCTCAAATGAATTGAACCAAAAAAAAAAAAAAAAAATAATAATAATATTTAAAGGATCCGAGTGATGAATTTCTTGATTTTATAGTTTTGATGATGATTGGTGAATGCTCATTTAACCTCAATGTTTTTGAGCCAATTTTAGTATTTTACTGTAGTTTTTGAGCCAATATCATGATTGTTGCACTTTTAGTTGTAAAATCCAACTTTTCAATGGAGGAATAGTATTTTTTTGGGCGACAACTTGAAATTTGAACAAATTTGACATACAAACGGGCTTTATAATTGAATGCCCTTTAATAATTTATGAATTATTTAAATACCTCTTCATTTATTGGTTTACATAGATAACCTAAGAAATATGAGTAAGGTTTAAAATACCCTTAGTAAAGATATCAAATGCACTACACTTTCTCACTATCTTTTTATACTCAAATCGTCCTTCAAAACCTCTCAACCAAACACAAGTACTTATTTACATCTTTAACATTTACACCATTTTAGTTTAAAGAAGGTGCATTGCTTATTAAACGACCCAAGAAGATATGTTAATATTGTTGGGTCTTTTAAGTTTTACATTTTTCTTAGAAAAAGTGTGTATATAGATATTTTTTCCCTATTATAATGTTCTAGTTTTCACTATTGTCCCTTCATGTTATCAAAATGTATGCAATCTATGTCTAATTACCTTTTTAGCATGATGCACATGCTAAGTATGTGTTGAAGGAGAAAATGTTACAAATTACAGTAATATTATGAATTGATTTTGAAGTCGTGTAATGTATGGAATGCGGTAGCATGATGACGCTACACGATCTACATGTTTAAGTCTTATAGCTATGTAGATCATACAATTAATAACGTCATGTAGATCATCTAAGTCTGTAGTCGTATATTTGATGTAAGTCATATAGGTCGTGTAGTTATTCATATAATTAACATATTCAGAGTTGGTGGACAAGTTACCTCGAGTATTGTGTTGACTCTTCACAATTTAAAATCACAATAAAATTCAAGCTTAAGATATCTCATCATATGCCACCTATTTCAGTTAATACCAATGACATGTGTAGTTGAAAACTTTGTCTTCATATTATAAAGTCATGTATTACAAGAAGACATACATTACACGACTGAAAATCATGTATTTGACAATCAATTGATAATAGCATAAATAATCAACCCAATGAAGTAAAACTTTTTATTAATATTTTACTTTTAGGGTTAATTTTGTAACTCAAAATTTTTTATAGATAATTATTAGCAGCAAGGTACGTATTAGAAGTAGCTTTAAGTTTATCGATATTAATTAATTTATAAATAATTATTAGAAAGATTGTTGCCAGTGTATGAAATACTAGTTCTTTTAGATTGATAATTATTAGTCAATTTGCAAATTAAAATTTTTATTGATAAATTAATTAATGCTCTCAAAATCATAGCAATGCCATTATTATTGTAATGGCAAAAAAAAAAAAAAAATAATTGGGTGCCTTGAGGTACTTTTTTAAATGTAAAGATTAAACGGATACTTAATTCAAAATATAATAATTAAAAGAGCATTTACACGGTAAGAGTAGAACCAAAAAGGGGATAGTGAAGAAATTTTTTTAAATATAATTAATTACTTTTAATTTAATTAAAGTGAAATCTAAAAACCAATCAAGAGGAGACATGTATCACTCATTGATTGGTTGCCATATTTTTAATATTTTTATATTAAAATATTAAAATATATAATTATTTTAACAAACTAATTTTATCTTAATTTTTATTTTAAAAAGATTAAATTTAATTTTATTAATTGTAAAAATTAAAAATAAAATATAATCATTACAAATTGTTGTACAAACTATTTTTGTACCAACTAATATAACGTTACATGATTAGTTTAATGAAAATATAAAATAACAACAATTAATCGCCAAGTGATAACTTCATTTAACTATTCCTGTGATATTATATCAGTTTGCACAAAATAATTTGTAAAAAAAGGTTTGTGGTGGAACTCAAGTAAAAATTTATATCCCAATTTTATTCAAAGTTCAATTTACTACCTAGGTTATCGAAATACCTAAAATGTCCTTGCAGATGCAGTGATAAATTGTACAATACTGGAAACTTGGGTGATGAAGAGCTATTGTCATAATTTCTTAGTTTCAAATTGAACTTTCGATAAAAATTAAGCGATAAATTCATGATTTCTATTTTATTTTTTTAAAAGAGATATTAATGTGATTTGATAGATGGATAGATCATTTGTTTTTCCCAAAAAAAAATGTTAAAAAAACACATGCATGTAACTATTTCACAAAAAGGATCATGATTATTAAATAAAAGGGTGTCGGTGTCCGCCCTCGCAATATCTATCAATACCAAAATTATTGATTTCCACTTGTTTACAATGCTATAAGAATATATGTATGTATGCAAGCACGCATGTATATATGCCCTCTCTATATGTTTGGTAGATTGTTTTAAATAAGTGAAATTGTCAATTTTTTATTACTAAAATTATTATATATTACTCACTTGTAGGGAGAAAATTAGGTGTTTCAATTTTTCAATTAAAATCTTTTTGGACTGATCTCATACAACATATAAGAATTAAGTAATCTAGAAATTCGTACCTTTGATGATCTGAGAAGACGAACGATTGAAAGTTGTAGATCCGTCTCCAAACGATCTTCCAAGCTATGACTCAAGATCGATCAACACTGGACATGTGGGTGTCTGTTTCACCACTCCCAATTGCAACTGACATCTCTTAGATGTCTTCTATATTTTTCTCAAAAACCTTGGAATTCTATTCTCTCTGTTTTTGGGAGAAAAGTACTCCTTTTATAATATCTTATGAAAAACCCTAGTATGTTAGGATTAGGATTCCTATTTTAATTTAAAATAGGTTTCCTCTTTAAATATTTAAATATTTAAATTAAATATTATCTCTCCACTTACCTAAAAGTGGAGAGAATGTGTAACTAACTAGGGGATCACCTTGTAAAATATCACAAGCCCCTCTTTTACACTTGAATATAACATACTAGGTTTTAACAAATATTATAATTATAATTTTTACCTAATACGCCAGTTTTCTTACTTTTGGGTCCAGTGATGGTGTTGTCAATTAAATGAGCTAACCCGGGGATCATTTGGGAACATACAATCGTGGCTACAATAATTAAATTTGTAATTAAACAAATATAATTATTTAGTTCCAAATCTACTCCACTGTAAGATTGGAACTGACCTCCATAATTGTATGCTCGAATAATAATTCGCCCAAACCACATTGATTTCTTTACTGCATAATCCTTTATACCACATCATTAATTAAATCGATATCTCAACTGTCCAATCGATTTAATTACATCTTGTTCCTTGATACTTATTGGTTTTCTCTAATGATCATTTTCAACATACTAAATATGTTGACACACTCTGGCCAGAGAATTCTATGATCAAGTGCCGAAAACCCATCAAGAGATGTGTCATACAAATTCTATATTGTTAATCTATAACTCCAATACTCATAATTACCTCCACCAAGATACCGGGTAATCTTGACCACAAGTGTGTGTCGTGCCCATTGGTAACTCAAATGGAATAACAATTACAATCATGAAATCATAACTAACTCAAGATTAAGATTACAGTAAAATCAATACCTATGAGATTTAATAAGTCTGACAGTCATTTCAAGGTTAATTAAATCTCATATGTGATCGTGTTTAATGTAATCGTACTACATCAATAAATTCATACATGATTAAGAAAAATCATTCAATGAATTTATTACAGTTTATACCTAAATAAAGTGCCCAACTTTATTTATCAACTGCGAACATAATTTATTTAATCATAAGATAACTTGTATTTATATCTTTTGTGAATCCACATCGTATCACGTAAATACATATAATATGATCAAATGCACTTTACTCAAAATATTAATGCAATTTAGATACTTGAATAAAATACCTCATTTATTTTATTAATCAGAAAAATTATTTATTACAATAAATATATAAATATGCTTTAAAGAGCATATTTTTCCAACATCTCTTTCTTATTATTTTTTATAATAGTCAATAATCTCTCTAGTAGCATAATTTTATAGTATTACCCTAATTTTTAGATACACTTTTGTTCATATCCATAAATTAAATAAATCATATAATGAAAATAAAAATAAAAATTTAAGTACCAAAAAATAAGAAATATATGTTTTGATGTAAATAAAAAATAAGCTATAAGAAATTTTTTCTTGTATTTATTTTTTAAATATTTTTCTTAACATATATATGTACATATGTGTGTGTGTTTATGTATATCTTATATTGTGAAGCAAAATTATCAAACAAATGATCTATTTATTCCTTTTTTTTTAAATTTTTTGTGCTGGGGGATGTTTAGACACTATGAAACCAGTAGAGAGTAAGTAGTGTATATTGATTTCAGTAAAAGGAAACAATCTGGGAACAATCTCGCTTTAAATAATTTTGGCATAATTCATGTGAAATTCGACGGCAAGTAACCTGTCAATTTTTCCGTAGATAAATTGTAGCAGAATTTCATATCATATATTGAATTCTATTATTCTACTGTAATTTTCTTTGGTTGGTTGGCTTATGGCTATTGTTCTATCATTATAAATAGCTCTCTCTTCCATTTCACAACCATAATTCAAATCATCATCACGTATACAATAACAGCCTTATGAACAACTAATATTTGTATATATACATTAATCAATCCTCAAAAATTGCATTAATTTGCATAAATTATTGTAAGATTAGTCTGGTTTGATATAATTAAGGATGATGATATTTATATACTCAAAAAATACTCTAAAGACTATTTTACCTAAGGCATTGAAATTTATATAACTTTTATTCTGCACACTTTTATGGTATACGTACCTACAATATTAGAAAATGAGAATCCAAAATAAAAAAAGTATATGTTGCTTATTTACAAAACCGAAAGGGAGAATGGTATTAGGAATTGTGGGCCACACATAAAATTGAGAATTAGGAATCAAGTTCCTATTCCTTTTTCTTAAACTTCGTTAAAAATTTTGTCTAATAAAATAATTTTATAATATTTAATAAAAGCTCTTATTGATTACACAAATAACTAAAATATTTTTAGTAAAACTCTTTATAAATAATCTCTATTTGAAAAGCTCTATTCTTGTCTTTGTTGTCAGTAGTAGTAGTAATAATAATAATAATAATAATAATAATTTTGATAATCTTTATTGTCATATTATTGTTTATTATCATCGTCGTTGTTGTTATTATTATTGTTGTTGTTATTATTGTTATTATTAATGACAATAGTTAAGTAAGACATTTTATTAACTTCAAATAATTCATTTTTAAGACAAAGTAAACACAATAACAGGAATACAACCTATTCTAATTCCAGTTCCTGTAGCTTAAGCAACCAACTTATTATGATTCCTATTTTAACCTATTTCAATTATCAGTTGGTATAAACACCATTAGAATATCAAAATAGTCCTTTTTTATTTCACATTTTTTATTTTCTCTCAACACCTAAAGGAATAATTCACAGCAAAAAGTTTTAAAAATGATTACCAATTAAGTATGGAGAGGTAATTTCTTTGCATATTAACCCATATGAAATTACGAATGAAGGTTTGAATCAACAAATAACTTTCTCAAAATTATCTACCACTATGAACTGAATGGTTCCGGATGTAGCTTAAAGTTTGATAATCATAAAAGCACGAAATCAACAAACTTAACCACACGTAATTCATATTTATAAACTAACAAAAAAGTAAGCAAGATTCAACTAAGTCTCCTAAGTCATGAAATCACCTGAGCATGATAGATTTGTTTTCTTTTGTTTTTTTTGGGGTGGGGGGGTTGAATAAAGGTCATCGAAATTTTATTTTAGGCTGGGGCCAAGATACTAAACCAACATTTTCTTTTTAAAACTTAAAAAATATTAGAGGAAAAGGGTAAATCTTTCAGAGCATTAATAATATGCAACATGTGATATAAATAAGAAAAATGATATTTACACGTGATACAAGACCACCAATGCGCAACAATTTAATCCTCTCTTGTACTGTTGATGTTAAAAAAAGTAGTCAAATATGCAACAATGTACCTCACGTGATTGCAATATAAACATGCAATAGTTAACTGGATATATAGATTTTTGTTGTTATTGCAATATAAACCTGGAATATTTAACTCGATATTTTTTTCTTTTGGTCAATGATATATTAAAAAAAAATGATTGGAAAAAAAAAGTCAAAAATGCAAGAATGGACCTCACATGATTGCAATATAAACATGCAACAGTTAACTCGATATATTGATTTTTGTTGTTATTGCAATATAAACCTGCAATGTTTAACTCAAATTTTTTTTTTATTTTGGTCAAAACAAATAAATAAATTACAGCCATCAACATTAATGAGAGATATATCTCAACCGCCTAGAAAAGCCAAGCAAAAAGATAGGTGAATGTAGAATCTGACTTGTTGTCAATACTAAAAAATATTTCTTTCCCTTCTTTATAAATTTTTATTTATTTATTTTTTAAAACCTCTCTTGTTGGTACAAGAGGTTGCTCGAACCAAGCTTGCATCAAGTGGGAAAGGTTTCAGTTTTATGTGCATGTAATATGTGTGTGTGTACATATATATTAAAAGTATGTAATGTGCGTGTGAAAAAAGTAGTGCAAATGTAAATGAAAGCTTTTCTTCGGTGCTAAAAATAGTAGGTTGTTCAACCATTGGGCCATAGCTCAGTGGTCAGGGCCCTACACTCACAACTGTGAGCGCAGCGGTTCGAGTCTCTGCGATGCATGTAGGGGTTTATTTCCTTCATAATTATAATATATAATTAAGTGAAGGCAGTCTTCTCCATTTTAAAATGTGAGTGGAGTAGACACCCCTCAAATATTAGAGATGGTAAAAATCTGACAGTGCTATATAAGAATTAATGTAAACTAGTCCCAATAATTGTCTAATTATAAATATCAGTTATAAATCTCATATAATATGAGTTGTAATCTAAGCATTAATCTCATGTAATTCAAAAAAAAATACTAGGTTGTTCTAATTGAAGACTGTTGACACCAAGTCTCTAGTAGAGAATGATGCTGACAAGGAATGCAAGAGGCTCCATTTTCAGATTTTCTTGTCTAAAAAAGGACTAATTTCATATTACTCTATCGTGAACTGATTATCTTTTAATTACATCTACTTTTAAAAACATCAATTTACTCCCTTTTTTCGTAAAGAAAACAAAATTTTTTATCAATGATACAGACCCACAATGATACAGACCCAGTCAAAAGCTTGCTAACAATTGTAAAAAGTAAACTTAGATGCTCTGCTTTGGATGAGAAGAAACCCCGAGACAAGTGTTTTGATAATTTTTTCTCCATGAATCTTACTGACCACTGGAGCTTATTTATACTTTAAAAACTAACTAAATAATCCGATGTACAACAGAGAGTGGAGGCTTATACAAGCTAAACAAATAAAAGAAGAAAATATAAGTGCAACAATTTAGCAAATCTAATCAACTAAGCAACATTATATAACTTAAATTCAACAAACTAAAGCTATAAATCCTCTAATAATAGTCGACGAGGCGGACCAGCTGTTAGCTCTTGTTGAATACTGTTCCAATCCCTACTTATTTGCATTTAAATATTCCTTGTTCAGCATGTCGCATGACCTCCGTGGCTCCCTTGCCCTATCAATACCCACCCGACGAAGTGGACAAGTGTTACAGCCTTAAAACTCGAGGCACGCTAATGCTTGGCTTGCAGCCTTGTGCCAAGCATAATGGGCAGCGGATGTGCGGGAAAAACAAGGCAAGTCTGCACGCGGGCTGGGGCGTGGCAGCAATCAGCGGGCTGATGGGCAGCACGCGAGAAATGTGTGAGGCAGAGCGCGCACGCGAATGCGCGCAAGTCATGCGCACGCTGGTGGGCAGCGGGTGAGCGCGCACAGAAGCGCGCAAGGCAGCATGCACGCGCACGCTAACGGATAGCGGACAAGCACGCGAGGGAGCGCACACGCACACGATATGTGCCGCACACAAGCAATCAAGCCAAGGGGATTGTTGGAGCAATTCTTGGTGGCGGCGGCCCGCCACTACATGGGCACTACCTAAATTAAGGAGCTTGTCTAAGTGGGGATGGTCCGCCACTATTCAAAGTATCCTAAACAATAGTGTATGGGCAAAGCACTAGGGTAGTGGGCTTAATTGTTTATGTGTGGGTGGGAGACAATGAATAGTGTGGGATTAGACTATTCATATCCTAGTGAGTGGGGTTGTCACTCACAAATGCTATATATAGCATTGGGAGGGAGAGCTTAGGGAGCCAAGTTTTGTAATCAGTGAGTGGTGATCTCCTAGCACTCTTGCTTGAGCTATTGTAGTTCCTTGTTCTTGAGATTAATAAGAAAAGGTTGGAAGTCGGTGCTTCCGTAAATCTCTTGTGCCTTGTGAGTGTGTTGGTGTTTGTTGTATCGTTGAAAATCTTGGGGTGTGTTTCGCACACATAGCCTCCGTTGCGAATTGTTGAGTGGCTGGCTAAGCGGAAAACTTAGCGCCATCACGGGCTTGCCGCATCAAAGAAAATAGCCTTGTGACAACAAGGGTCATGTGTAGAAATTGTTGTTGTAGAAACATCGTGCCTTCACATGTAGCCTCTTCCAATGGAAGTCGTTTCCATTTGACCAAACTCTGTTCTGTAAATTTCCCACCTTGCTTCACCAAACGAGTGACAACGATAGAGTCAGGTTCCAAAATTACTACCCCTTCTTCACCAATTGGTGGAAGCTCCGTGCTTTTTGTGGGGGAATCACCAATATATTTCTTGAATAAGGATATAGGGAACACTGGATGAATCCATGTCCCCTGTAGAAGTTGTAATTTGTAGGCTAAATTGCCCATCCTTTTGAAGACTAGGTACGAGTCAAAGAACTTACTGGATAGCTTTTAGTGAGCACTGAAGACAGTAGATCGTCAGTGGGGCTGTAGTTTAAGGAACGCCATATCCCTTTACTGAAACACTACGTCTCCACTGTTTGTCCGTAGCTTGTTTCATTCAGTTTGCTGCTATCTCCAAAGTCTTTTTCAACACTTGAAATAACTCATAATGTGTCAGAATGTCTTGATCGACGTCATGCACTGGTGATGACCCATTACGATACATCGGATGATTGGTGATTAGTATTAAAAATTATTTGATTTAAAAGGATAGAATCAATCTCCTCCTTAAATTAACATGATTCACATGATTTTGCTTGACTTTAAGAGTAATCTCTGCAATTCCTTAGACTAAGGAATCCTCTGTAACTTTCCTTTTTTAGCTTCGTAAACTTGTGTACAGCTTCATGAACTTGTATATATAATTACTTGGCTTTATAATAATAAAATATCTTTGTCACAATCTCTGCCTCTGATTTTATATGGTATAAGAGCAAGCTATTACTCACACGAGTCATTGATCCTTGTCTTAATCTCCTTTTTATACTTCCACCATGACCAATGAATACTCAACAGCTTCTTTTTCAAATCAAACAGCTACCAACATCTCCCTAAACCCAAACAACCTTATAGACATCCATGTAGCCAACCAACTTCCTTTAAAGTTGACTCCTTTGAATTATTACTCATGGAACTCACAGTTCGATGCCTTGCTTGATGGGTATGATTTAGTTGGGTATATTGATGGAACAAATCCTTACCCTCCCTCACATATTGAGAATGATGGCAATAAAGTCTTAAATTCTCAGTATATTCTTTGGACAAGACAAGACAAACTCCTTTTGCTCGGCATCATTGGCTCTCTTAGCCACAAAGTTGTCCCAGTGGTTCGGTCATGCAAAACTTCTACAGAAGCCTGGACACGCTTAGCAAAAAATTATGCCAATCCTTCATTCTCAAGAACCATGGGGTTAATAGAACAACTCACCCTCATTAGTCGAGGCTTACAGCTAGTAGTCGAATATCTAGCTACTATTCGTGACATTGCAGATGAATTGGCTTTAATTGGAGCATATGTTCTAAATCAATACCTTATTACTCACACTCTCAACGGTGTGGGTCCCGAATTCAAGGAACTTGCAGCTGCCGTGTGGGCGAGAGATACCATGATCAGCTTCGATGAACTTCACGACAAACTTATCGAATATGAATCCTTTCTCAAATGAGAGGAACTTCAATCTACTGGAAATCTTGGGAATATCACCACCAATGCTACCCATTTCTCTTCCTCAAAAAATGGTAATCAATTTGGCAAGAAAAACTTCCAAAACAACAAAGGAAATCAAGGTAATAATTTCAATTCGAATAATTTTAGAAATCCAAATTCAGGCAAGAATACTACTGTGATTTGTCAATTTTGTGAGAAACGGGGACACACTGCACGTAAATACAATGCTGCAAAGAAATTATTTTTTTACAGCCTCAGCACTTACTGCAAATCCAACCACCACTTCCAATAACATGGCATCTAATTGGTTGTTGGATTCTGGAGCATCTCATCGTGTCACTTTCGACGTTAGCAACCTATCTCTTCGTCAACCATATGAAGGCCCTGATGACATTGTAATCTGTGATGGCACTGGTCTAAATATTACACATATTGGCAAGTCCACTCTTTCCACTTGATCTTACTCATTTTCCCTTTCGAATGTTTTGTGTGTCTCATCTATGAAGCAAAACTTAATATCTGTTTCACAATTTTGTAAAACAAACAATGCATCCATTGAATTTTATCCCTCATCCTTTTGTGTGAAGGATCTAACCACGGGGGCACTACTCGCACAGGGACGGAGCAAGAATAATGTCTATGAGTGGTCTGCTGGAGATGTCTTTACAAGTATGATGAAGCAAGCTTGCATGAGTATTAAAGCCTCTTTTAACCATTGGCATAATAGACTTGGCCACCCATCAACCAAAATTCTTCACCAAGTTATCTCCTCAAACAATCTCCCAGCCTTTTCTAAGTCGTCATTTTGTGATTCATGTTAGTTTAATAAAAGCCATAAATTACCCTTTGGCAGGTCTAGTTTAAAGAGTCATTATCCTTTAGATCTTATTTACACCGATGTATGGGGTCCTTCTCCAATTAGATCAATTGATGGTTTTTCTTATTATATTATCTTTGTAAACCATTTCACCAAATATTCTTTGTTATTTCCTTTAACATATAAATCAGATGTCTTATCCATTTTTTTCGAAGTTTAAGGTCATGGTTAAAAAATATTTTAAATCATCCATTAATACAATTTATACTGATAGGGGAAAAGAGTATTAGGGTTTGAAAACAATTTTTGAAACTCATAGAATCCAACATTTGGTTTCACCTCCTTATACACCTCAACACATTGCTTCCGTCGAACGTCGTCATCGCCATATTGTCGAAACTGGCCTTACAATGCTTCATCGAGCATCATTGCTTTATCTTTTTCGTTTTTTGCCTTCAAAACTGCTGTCTATCTAATAAATCAACTTCCAACACCTATCCTGCAAAACAAATCACCCTTTGAGTGTTTATTCCATTCATCTCTCAATTATTCTAAAAATTTTTGGGTGTTTATGTTATCCATCGCTTCGTCCATATAATACACACAAACTTGAACAACGGTCAAAAGCTTGTCTATTTCTTGGGTACTCTAATTTACACAATGCATATATTTACTTTGAGCCCATTGACCATAAATTCTATTACTTTCGACATGTCCAATTCGTAGAAAGTATGTTTCCTGTGGAAAGAGGCAAGCTGGCTCCGCTCTTCTAGATGGGGTGCCAGCCATTATCAACATTCAAAGAAGGAAAAAAAAAGAAAAAACCGCAAGATGAACAGTAGCCACACGGTGGCTATAAATAGAGGGGTTCATCCCCTCATTTAAATCATCCCAAAATATTCATTTCTTTTTGCATTTAGAGGAAATTTGAGAGTTGAAAATAATTACTCTTAAATTGAGAGTTTTGGGTGTATTTGGGGCTTGGGTGAGAGAAAATTATTTTTGAGAGTGTGGTTGTAATAATTTTCCATATAGTGAATATTTTTTCTGGTTGTCTTTTTGACAACGGCTGTGGTTTTTCTCCGGATTTGAAGTTTTCCATGTAAATTTTGTGTTGTGTAATTGATGTATTCTCCATTTAATTTTTCTTATTAATTTGTTGCTTGATAAATTACTTGAAATGATCTTGGGAGAAAGCTAAATTTCCTAATAGTGGTATCAGAGCCATTGATTGAAGTTTTAGTGTCGGGGCATTGCTCACATATATGGTACTGTTAATGTATACGACACTGTTCACGTATACTATACTATTCACGTGAAGCAGTGGGAGCCAATTCAAATAGTTCGTGGTGAAGAGTAAAGGCTGATTTGGAAAACAAATATGTCAGGATTGAAATTTTCAACTCCGGTGAAATTTAAAATAGAAAAATTCGATGGGAGAATTAACTTTGGCTTGTGGCAAATTCAAGTTAAGGATGTGTTGATTCAATTTGGGTTACACAAGGCATTGAAGAGGAAGCCATCACCTGCTTCTAGTAATGGCTCTAGAAAAACTAGTATAAGCGATAAAGATTGGAAAGAGTTTGATGATAGAGCTGCAAGTGCCATACGACTGTATCAAGCAAAGAATGTTCTTACAAATGTAGGAAATATTCCTACAGCATAAAAACTTTGGGAGAAGCTAGAAAAGTTGTATCAGACAAAGAGCATCTCAAATCGATTGTACCTGAAGGAGCGATTTCACACACTGTGAATGGTTGAAGGAACAAAAATTTTCGATCACCTCAGTGTTCTCAATGGTATTGTGTCAGAACTAGAAGCCATTTGAGTCAAAATTGAAGATGAGGACAAGGCGCTTAGGTTGTTGTGGTCATTTTCAACTTCCTACAAACACCTGTTACCTACTTTAATGTACAGAAAAGAGATGGTAGATCTTGAAGAAGTTACTAGTACTTTAGTCTCGGAAGAAAGAACATTGAGTGGTGAAAGTACTGAAACTACAGATATCTCGACTTTGGCAACTGTGGGGAATTGGAAGAAAAATAATTCTAAGAAAAAAGGAGCCTGTTGGGGGTGTGGACAATCAGAACATCTAAAAAGAGATTGTCAAAGGAGAAATGGAGCAGGATCGATAAGTGGCTCCAGATCAGATGCCGATAGCATTGCTAGTGGTAAGTCTGTTATCATCGTGGAAGACGATGGTCCCATGTAAAATGGATGATGATGACATTCTCATGGTATACCGCTAGTACCATGAAAAAAGGATTTGTTATTACTAGTGGGTCCATAAGATTTGCACACAAGACATAGTTGGCATTGATGGAGGGTGTGTTGTGGAATTTATGCCGATGGCTAACAAACTTCCAGGAAGGCCAACATGGAAGTTGCACCATAAATTTCAGCAGGATGTTTCGACATGTTCCGATGTAAAATTCTTAGAATTAGTAATTAATTCTAAGTGATATACTCTTTTATGGTGGAGTATAATAATTCTCTATGGTGATGATTATGACTAAGGTGAATATAGTAAGGTTGGTGTCGAGATTGATTGATTCTCAATCAAATCTCCAAGTGGAAGAATGTGAAAAGAGGCAAGTTAGCACCGCCCTTATAGATAGGGTGCCAGCCATTATCAATATTCAAAGATTTGAATGTTGACATTCAAATCCTTGAATGAAGAAGAGAAGGAACAAAAAAAGAAAAAGCCGCAAAATGAACAGTAGTCCCAAGATAAACAGTAGCCACTCGGTGGCTATAAATAAAGAGGTTCATCCCCTCATTTAAATCATCCCAAAATATTTATTTCTTTTTGCATTTAGAGGGAATTTGAGAGTTGAAAATAATTACTCTTAAATTAAGAGTTTTGGGTGTATTTGGGGCTTGGGTGAGAGAAAATTATTTTTGAGAGTGTGGTTGTAATAATTTTCTATATAGTGAATATTTTCTCTGGTTGTCTATTTGACAATGGCTGTGGTTTTTCTCTGGATTTAGAGTTTTCCACGTAAATTTTGTGTTGTGTGATTGATGTATTCTCTATTTAATTTTTCTTATTAATTTGTTGCTTGATAAATTACTTGGAGTGATCTTGGGAGGAAGCTCAATTTTCTAACATTTCCATCTATATCTACATGTACAAATCATGACAAAGTCAACAACCATACTCTTTCCAAATGGTGTTCCAAATATATGTCTCCATCAAGTCCTTTATTTTCCAATTTCATTTCTCCTTATTTGGAAATTTCTCTCAGGCAGCCAATCACCCAGGATCCCAATATTCCTATTCCTAAATTTCGTCCCTTTCACACTCATCCCCCTAATTCATGTGATCCTTTTTCCATGAATACTCCAAATTGTCCAAATTCTACCACCTTTCATAGTCAATCCCATGATTCACGTGAACCAACCTCCATGCATAATCCAAATATACTTTTATCAATTGCGTCTAGCCCCACACAACCATCCCCTCCAAATCCAATACTCATGAACCCATGCAAGTTTGTGACATCCCGCTTGTCGACGATCAATCTCTACCGACTACCACTCCCAAGACTTTATCGAACTCCTCCATTAATGAGTCGCTCCCTGGTAATAGTTATTCTCATCCAACTGAAAACACCAAGGCTCCACATCCTTCTCATCTGATACAAACAAGCTCAAAAAATAATATTTTCAGGCCAAAAACTATATTCACCCTTATTGTGACAAAGCATTCTATACCATTATCACTAGAACCCACCTCTGCCTCCCAAGCCCTTAAACAGAAATAATGGACAAATGCTACGCGTGAAGAGCTGCATTCTTTTGCTAAAAATGAACATGGGACCTAGTGCCCCGAGAATCTCATCACAATGTGGTTGGCTGAAAATGGGTTTTTGGAATCAAACGGAATCCTGATGGGAGTGTTGCTAGGTATAAGGCTCATCTAGTTGCCAAAGGATTCAATCAACGTCCTGATTTAGACTATACTGAGACATTTAATGCAGTGATAAAACCTACAACTATTCGAGTTGTTCTATCTATTGCAATCTCATCTAGTTGGCCAATTAATCAACTAGATGTCAATAATGCCTTTCTTCACGAGCACCTTGACGAGGAAGTTTTCATGTCTCAGCCACCTGGTTTCATTGACCTCTCACAACCTAACCATTTATGCCGCTTGCATAAGTCTCTTTACGGCTTAAAATAAACTCCTTGCACTTGGTTTTATGAATTGTCACTCAGACTCTTATTTATTTGTTTGTACTAATAAATCTATTCGTGTTTATTTTCTAGACTATGTAGATGACCTCTTAATCATAGGCAACTCTATGACTCTCATTCGCCATGTCATTACCGCTCTCTCTCACAAGTTCTCAATCAAAGACCTTGGGCCATTTAATTTCTTTTTGGGTGTAGAGGTGATTCCCATAAGTAATGGATTATTTTTTTCTCAACAGAAATTCATCCATGACTTACTTGCTCGAGTCAACATGGAAAGTATCAAAGAAACAACCACTCCTCTTAGCTCCACTACTCACCTCATCTTCAATGATGGCTCTTCCCTAGTTGATGCCTCTCGATATTGCAGCTTAATTGGAGGAATGTAATATTTATCTCTCACGCATCCTGATGTTTCCTATGCAATCAATAAGTTAGCCCAGTATATGCACTCTCCAAGTTAAACTCATTGGACAGCAGCAAAACGGCTACTCCGGTATCTCAAATACACTCTTACGTATGGTCTTTATCTCTACCGTCATCGACAATTGACCTTGACACCTTATTCTGATTCTGATTGGGCAGGAAATCGAGATGATTGCACTTCAATATCAGCATATATCATTTTTCTTGGCGGAAACCCGATTTTTGGTGCTCTAAAAAACAACGGACAGTTGCTAGATCCTCTCTGACGAATACCACTCGGTTGCTTCTTCAAAGCGAATCGAACAAACATGGATTACAAATCTTCTTAGCGAGCTACGTCTCTAACTCCCTCTGCCACTGCATTTATTATGTGACAATATAGGTGCCATATACTTGTGTGTCAATCCAGTCTTCCATTCACTGATGAAGCATCTTGCCCTTGACTATCATTTTGTGCGTGAAAAAGTTTCAATTGGCTCTCTCCAAGTTGCTCATGTCTCCACCAATGATCAACTAGCGGATGTCCTTACAAAACTGTTAGCTAAGTCTCGTTTTGCCTTATTTCAATCCAAGATTGGTGTCACTGATGGCACCATCTTGCGGGGGCATAAAAGGATAGAATCAATCTCCTCCTTAAATTAAGATGATTCACATGATTGTGCTTGACTTTAGGAGTAATCTCTGTAATTGCTTAGACTAAGGAATCCTCTGTAACTTTCCTTTTTCAAACCGTAAACTTGTGTACAGCTTCATGAACTTGTACATATAATTTCTTGGCTTTATAGTAATAAAATATCCTTTCACAATCTCTGTCTCTAACTTTATAATTATCAAGGGATAAAAATATTATTTTGTGTTTATATTATAATTTAGATTTGTGTCTATGCAATGTACTAGGAATTATTAATTATGTTTTAATTATATTTAATTTTGTATAATCTGTGTGTTTATTAGGTAAACTATTAATTTTACATAATTCGAGACTCCAAATAGGTAAATAGATGTCATATTTGGATTCCAAAGGTCCGAAACCCTTAAGATGAGTCAAGACTAGCTTAAAATTGAGTTTGTACAAAAAGTTGACTTTTCTGTTGACAAGCACTGAATGGATGATAAAATGGACTGACAATAGATATGAATGTATTGAATAGCTATTAATTTTGTCTAAATCTCAACCATTCATAATCCAATGGCCATGGTCGATCCACGTGGCAATGTGAAGCAAGTTGAAGGATCTGAACCTTTGTATTCGGGTCAACCCAATCCACCCATTAACCCACCAAATCTCAATCGTTCTTTGACAGAGTCGGATGCTTCACATGATGTGACATATAATGTTGACTTTTGGCATTTGACAGTTGGATCTTGATCTAATGGTCAAATGTGGAGCACGTGCATAAAACTTATGATAGACCACAAAATATTGAATTATGAATGTATTTTTCTATAAAGAGAGCCTCATTTTTATATTTTGATCATCTCTCTTCTTCTCAATTTCTCTCCTATAATTCTGTGTAATCTTATATTAATAAATTTTAGTTGTGTTTTACTATTTTGTATAATTATTTTATAAATACATTTAGCTTTATTTTCAATTTTAATTGTTTTTATTCCTTTCAATTATGTATAATTTAATTTTAATCATTATTTTTATTTCAATTATGCTTAGCTAAATAATAATAGTTAGGGTAAGGTGAAACTCTTAGGAAATAAATATGATTTAATCAAATTATATTTTAATTATATAAGTTAAATTATTTTTATTTAGTTTTATACATAATTTATATTTTGAAATTAAATTATTTTTATTTAGTTTTATACATAATTTATATTTTGAAAATTTGATTTATTTTAGACAAACAGAGAGTTTGACACAATAAATTCTTAATATCTTAATATAAGACATGGTAAAATAGTATTTTGACTTATTAGTAGACAAATTAAATTTTGACACAATAAATACTTAATCCATAATAAAATTAATGGGAAAATAATGACAATTTATACAATTAATCTTTTGGGCAATAAATCTAAATAAAAAAATAGAAAAGGAATTTATTAAATTATATTTACTACTAAGAGTGAATCGACGACCCTAACTAATTTGTTTTCATAATTGCATTTAGACTAAATAGCATATATTTAAATTCTAGTTTTATTTCTCAGATAAAATTAAAAGAAATTAACAAATTAAATTTTTTCTCTGTGGATCGACCTCGGACTCACCGAGTTATAATATAATAAGACACTCTTATATTTGGGTGTTAGAAATTCTTTTTGTGTTGTGTCAGTTGGCGATAGCCTTCCATAAAGAGCTTGTAATGGAGTCATCCCGATTGAAACATGATATGTTGTGTTATACCAAAACTCCACCCATGGTAAATAAGCGTGCCATTTCCGTGGCCATTGATGGAAGAAGCTTTTCAAGTACTGCTCCACACATCGGTTGATCACCTCTGTTTGGTCGTCGGATTGTAGGTGGTATGCTGAACTCATTTTTAACTGTGTACTAGACATGTTAAAAACTTCTTGTCAGAATTTACCAATTAATATGGGGTCATGGTTACTAAAGATTGACTTAGGTGCGCCATGAAGCTTGATCACTCCTTCAAACAATTTTTCCTCCACTATTTTGGCCGTGAATGAGTGGGATAAATGACACAAAATGAGCAGATTATTGCTTAATCTATCCACCACAGCCAAAATGGTATCCTCGCCATGTGAAATTGGTAGCCCCTCAATGAAGTCAAGGGTGATGTCATCCTACACTTGGCATGAAATTAGTAGAGGTTGAGGGAGCCCTGCTGGCGTTAAAGTTTCTGCCTTTGTCTTTTAACATATTTTGCATTTTTTAACAGACACTGGCCGATTGGAAGGAACATTGGTGGCCAATAAAATTGTTGGCCTAGGCGCTTGAAGGTGTGTAACATGCTAGAATGCCCTCCCATTTTTGTATCGTGGGCTTCATGCAAATGTTTAATACATAATCAAGATGGTACCACAACTTTACCTCTTTTTTTTTATAAAAAAAATAGGCCATTTCTTATGGAATATGGGCCTTCAGCTTGTGTTTGAGCTTGGTGGCCAATAGTCTTCATGTACTTGTCTTCATTGCAACGGCAGATCTACAACTAGGCTAGATTAGCTCGGTCTAGCTCAGGAAAAAATTATTTAGAACTCTTATTTTTCAATATTTCTATATAATAATAGAGATTTTATTTTGTTTTTAACATGTCCCTAATTCAATTGCCCTTATATTTTCATTAATTTTATATTATGATAGAGTTTTTATTTTATTTTCAAATATGTCCTTAATTCAATTATTTTTTTCCAGTCGAAATTAGTGACTTATTTTATAAAATGAGTAAATTATATATTTATTGAATAAATTAAAAATGTTAGGGGTTAAAATGTTATTACCCTTTAATTTATTTAAAAAATTATAATTGAAAAAGTATATCAATCTAATATAAAATTGTCACTACTATTAAGCTACTTACAAAAACAACATATAGTAACAATGATCAACATTTCCAAAACTTTTTACATGAATTTTAAGATTTCATTTATTAGTTACATTAACTAAGATGATAAGTTATAAAATAAAATTTTAATATTTTGAGGAACTTTAATTTGATAGAAGAATCATCAGCATCTTGTTCTTTAAAGAGAGTCAGAGTGCACGGCTAAAAACAACGTGACTCAAATATATTTTTTTTGGGTTGAGTTTAGTTTATTATTGAATCTTTTGGCTAATAATATTTGTTGACATAAGTGATTTTATAGTTTTGATTTTGATGATAATAAACCTTGTATGTTTTTTATTAAAAATGTTAAAGCTATTAATATTAAACAAACTCTTAAAGCCGTATAATAATTTAGACAAGTTTAAGAATCTAGTAATAAACGAATGATTGTTATTTTTAAATTGGAAAATTATTTTCTACAAAGAGTTGTTTAGTGTTGATTCCGAAAAATAATGGTGAACCATTTACTGAAAATGGTTAACCGAAAATTTTCAAAGAGGAATTGGATTATAACCTTGAACTATTTAAGACAAACGGTTAGCCAAATTTATTTTGCAGGTTTTTGAAAATAAATGGCTAACCGATAACTCTAAATCGTTAACCAATTATTTTAAAATCTCAACATAACGGTCATTGGGACAAGTCAAAACATAAAACCGACAGTAGTTAACGGCGATCCGATTATTCTCAGAAAGTCAACAACGCCTAGTTTTCAACTCCAACTATAAAATGGCTTAATCTAATTCAAACAGAGAGTGATCCAATAGTTGTCATTAAGCTTACTACTAAGTATACAATCTTTATTGAGCTTTAAACTTGTCATTATTTCATTAATTCACACTTTCAGCTTTCATTTGTAACCATATATATTGTGTGAGGCCAATTCTATTGTAATCATTATTTTTGAGTGATTGTAAGTGTGAGATACACTTGTGTTAAGAGATTTAGGATAATTATTTTAAGTAAGATCTTTCCTTGGGCATGCTGGTTTTTATAGACGTTTCATTAAAGATTTTAGCAAAGTTTCTAGACCCTTATGCAATCTACTTGCTAAGGATGTACATTTTATCTTTGATGATTCATGTCTTGTGGCGTTTGAAAAACTAAAGCATTTGTTGACAACATCACCCATCATTCAGCCACAAACTGGAGCTTACCATTTGAGCTTATGTGTGATGCATCTGATTATGCAGTAGGAGCAGTATTAGGACAAAGAGTTGATCGAATTCCTCATGTTATTTACTATGCTAGTATGACATTAAACGATGCACAGTTGAACTATTCAACTACTGAAAAAGAAATGCTAGCAGTAGTGTTTGCATTAGAAAAATTTCGATCTTATCTCATTGGTTGTAAAATAATTGTGTTCACAGATCATGCTGCTCTGAAATATCTTCTCACAAAGAAAGATGCAAAAGCTAGACTAATTCGTTGGGTGTTGCTTTTGCAGGAATTTGACTTGGAATTCAAAGATAAGAAAGGGACAGAAAATGTTGTGGCTGACCATCTCTCTCGTCTCCACTTTGACATCAACACAGAACCCTTAACATTGAATGAGTCATTTCCAGATGAACAATTAATGAGTGTGGAAGAATTACCTTGGTATGCTGATATAGTTAATTATCTTGTTACAGGTAAACTTCCAGAGCATTGGACCAAGCAAGACAGGGCCAAATTCTTTGCGGAAATAAAGAATTTTTTCTAGGATGACCCCTATCTGTTTAAGTATTGTGCAGATCAAATTATTCGACGATGTGTCCCAGAGAATGAAGTTCATAACATCCTTTCGTTCTGCCATGAACAAGCTTGTGGAGGCCATTTCAGCGCTAAGAAAACAGGGACTAAAGTTCTACAATGTGGTTTCTATTGGCCAACTATATTTCGAGATGCTTACACCTTTTGTTCTTCATGTGATAGGTGTCAACGAATGGGGAGCATTACGAAGGAACATGATGCCACTAAATCCAATTTTAGTGGTTGAGATTTTTGATGTATGGGGTATCGACTTCATGGGACCCTTTCCCCCATCTTTTGGCCATCATTACATATTGGTTGCTGTTGACTATATATCAAAATGGGTAGAGGCAATTCCATGCAGAACCAATGATCATAAAGTGGTGATAGGGTTTTTGAAGAGCAACATTGTTTCACGCTTTGGATTCCCTCGAGCAATAATTAGTGATGGTGGTACCCACTTTTGCAACAAATCATTCAAAGCACTTTTGACAAAGTACTCCATCACTCATAAAGTGGCGACTCCGTATCATCCGCAAACTAGTGGCCAAGTTGAGATCTCCAATCGAGAAATAAAGAACATCTTAGAAAAGACCGTGAGGCCAGACAGAAAAGATTGGTCATTAAGACTTGATGATGCATTATGGGCATATAGAACGGCGTTCAAAACCCCAATTGGGATGTCACCCTACAGGCTAGTGTATGGAAAAGCTTGCCACCTACCTGTGGAACTCGAGCATTGTGCGTACTGGGCCATCAAGAAATTCAATTTTAACATGCAGCAAGGCAGCTCGAAAAAGACGATTACATGGCAGAACTTGAAGAAATTCGTAATGATGCATACGAAAATGCCAAGGTTTACAAGCAGCGAATGAAAGTCTTTCATGATAAGCAGATTATTAGAAAATCTTTCACTCCAGGTCAGAAAGTACTTTTATTCAATTCTCGTTTGCACTTATTCCCAGGTAAGCTACGCTCTCGATGGTCTGGCCCCTTCATTGTTCATACTGTTTTTCCACATGGGGCAATTGAAATTAAGGACCCAAAGAACGGTGTCACGTTTAAAGTTAATGGTCAAAGATTAAAGCCATATCTAGAGTACCAACCACATGGAGAGGACACCGAAATAAATTTGAGTGACCCACCACATTTGAATTAAGATTTTCTATTTTTTTTTGTGATTTGATTTTTTTTTTCTTTCTTTTTACTATTCTTTTGCTAATTGAAATTGTTTGTGCATAAGTGTGTTTGTTTAACCATTAAGTTTTCTTTTATCACTTTTAATCATGAGACAGTTCCTCTTGAACATCCTTAGACGACTTCAACGTGTCCAATCTCATCTCAGAGGCCAGATACGATTTTGTAAAACACATCGTATTTGGAAGCTACAACCACCGGAGTTAATATCCCACGTTGAGGATTTAGAAAGCCAACTCAGAGACATTGAGATAAGTGTCTACAACATCCAGTTGGAGCTTGAGGTAAATTCCATAAGAGGACGATTGTGATTTTCTTTGTGTGTTTTTGTTTGTTACTCTGTTTGTGTGTTTTAGTTTGTGTGTTTTAGTTTGTCACCCCGGTCAAGTGGCGGATAACGGTACTCCGTGACAATCAAGTCGGTTACTTTAGTTTCCCATAATTACTGATCTTCTGAGGCGAAGGTATGGATAGAAACGAGATCTTAGCAAAGCTTCATAGTCGATTCCCTTCACTTCCTCAGAATGCCCTCCTCACAATCTATAAAGCTCGATCCGAACGCATGCGATTGCTCATGAGGAATAACATACCTGCTGATATCCGCTGGTTAATCGAAGCTAAAGTACGCTTGGCAGGTGAGTTGCCTCCTAAATTTATTGCATACATGCCTGGTTGTGGTAAAGGAAATTATGCAAGAAAGCGAAGAGCTCGAAAGATTTCGGTTGCTTGTCATAAGTGTGCCAGAATGATATGCAATAAAAAACGATGTTCTTTAGGAATGGTGTCTGATAACAGAGAAGATAAGATTCAATTCATTAGGGATGGCTTGAATAAGGAGTCATTGGATGATATCCTTTTGTCTCTTGAAACGCATCCTAGTGGATATGTGCAAGGAGCGATTCTCCAGTTATGGCCATCATTCCAGAAAGAGCATGCATGCGATCTGATCTCGGGAATCTGACTATAAACGACCCTGTTTGCCAGTTTATAAGAAAACTGGATAGGAAGCCTATCCTCGACCTATAGAGGGCGTTGAAGCCGTTTCTGGACGTAAAACCAGAGGAAGATGTGAGCCACAGTCGCAACTACCTGTAAATATCCTTTTACTTTACTGTTGTTTTATTTTACTGTTGTTTTACCATTTGCATTATTGTCTTTAATAATTTTATATTTGTCATTACTTGCTTTTCCTTTTACTTGTTTCCTTTTTGACTCTCAAGCCATGTGCATTACGATTAATTGACATAGACATGACACCTCATTCACAGCTGTGACCCATTGCCGCCAAGATCCTTAAATATGATTCTTTTCGTTTACACTCACAAATTATTTTTGAGAAGTATCATAATGGCAGCTACTCCCAATAAACAATTCAAGAACATTTGTGTGCTTTCCGGATTTAACTATGGCAAATATAAAGAGTTCTTTGAGGCAGCCATTGATCTTGGTCGATGCATAGCAGAGAGAAAATTACACTTAGTATACGGCGGAGGTGACCGAGGGTTATCAAAATTGGTCTCAGAAACTGCTTTTGTCAGAGGAAATCAAGTGTTAGGCATCATACCACAAGCCCTAAAACCTTTGGGCTGCTTGTCTAACTCACCAACTGGAGAAGAGTTAGTTGTCTCAGGTATGCAAGAAAGAATAACGGAAATGCTTAATCATGCTGATGCTTTTATTTTCTTACCAGGAGATCTTGCAACTCTAGAGGCACTTATCACATTAGCATCTTGGGCCCATCTGCACATTCATCAGAAACCCATCGGTTTGTTAAATGTCAATAATTTTTATGATCGCTTTATCGCATTTCTTAACCATGCAATAAAAAACTACTTCATTCCCTCCACGGTGAAAAAGCTTTTTATTTGTGCTCACACTGCTAATGAGCTACTTGATCTGTTACAAGTTTATCGACTGTGAGCCGATCCCAAGACCTTGGTGTTGGAGTGTACAAATAACGATGGTAACAATAAGCGTGAAGAAGTACAAATTAGATTTAAATCTCCTTTGTAAATATTTTATTCTATGTTGCACCACCCAGGTGATGTCTTCTAAACTCTACTTCTTTCCTTTAAAACATTGAGGACAATGTTTCGTTCTGGTTGGGGGGAGGGGATAGTTGACAATTGTGGAATGTTGGTTAAGTTTTTACTAATTTTTTGTTGTAGAAACTAATCATGCTAATCTATTTTGTGTTGAAGATGGCTGAATATGGAGTGTAGTTACTCTAGAAACGCATCTTCTTAGTTAAAAAAAAAATAATGAAAAAAAAATTCTTAGTTTTCGTGTGATCTTTCTAACTTTTTGACTTCTCCTTTATAAATATGCATTTTCAAATTTTGAGTCGAAGATGGCTGAATATAGAGTGTAGTGCCTCTAGAAACGCATCTTCTTAGTTAAAAAAAAAATTATTTTTCTATCATTTTAAGTGTAACATTTTCAATTAGTTTTTTTTGCATCATTTTCACATTTCTGCATGCATACTTCCCTTTCATGTTTAGAATAGGTTGGGGGGTAGAATGTTGTTTAAAAAAAAAAATGGTGTGATTTTGTTTTTATTTTTGGATGACATGATGATTTTCGAATTTTAGTATTTGTATTATCTTTGGTCTTGAGTGATGTTACACCATGTTTGCTACTCTACATGTTGATGTCGGAGATAAATATGAGTTGCTTGAAAGAATTGACATGTCATTTTGAATACCAAGTGAGCTTTTGAGCCTATTATTTTTCTTGGAGAGTAACCCTTTTTGCCCATTCTTCATACAGCTTAGCAGTATTATTATTTTATACATGATCTTTAGATTTCCTTGGAGTCAACCCTTAAAAAAAAAAAGTTAAAAAAAAATGCGTTGCTACATCTAAAGGTCCATTTCACTAGTAGATATGGAGGAGTATCTAGAGCCCTAAAAGATGATGGAAAGGCCGTCTTTGACCCGTTTGAGCCTTTCTAACCATCCCTTATGTGAAATATCCATAGTTAGCCCTTTTGAGCCTTTTATTAAAAAAAAAAAAATTTTTTTTTCTTTGTCAACTTATCGTCTTCACCCACTCCAATTTGGAGTATTACCCGATATCTTACAAGTTCCATCACCTATTCATGTTTGAGAAAAATATAAATAATTTTTTTGTTTAGTAAAGTTGTGCAATACCGAAAAAAAAAAGAAAAAAAAAAAGAGAAAGCAAAGAAAAAAAAGAAAAAAAGAAATTCTCTAAAAGAAAAAAGAGAGAGAGAGATATAATACAATAATAAATAAGTGAAAAGCATTTTTTTTAGTTTCCAAAAGATATTATTTTTCTCAAACATATATTTTGCTTTCTCTATTTTCCTTTCTTTGTTAGCCATGTCCCTAGCCTACGTTATATCCTAATAAAAGTCCTTCTTGATTTTAGGGAACTATAGTCTGAAGTAGAAGCTAGTTATATGGGCTATAAAGATGTAGTAATGCATTAAAAAAATTAATTAAAAAAAAAAAATACATTGGGTTGACTAATATTCTGTTTGACTTGAGATCGTGTTATTTCTAAGCTATGGGCATATTTCCTTCATCTTGGTGAGAGTGTGTGATATTATTTCTTTACTATCTTCACTCCATTTATCATTCATTGAAGTGACAATTTTTATTGGGTTTAATTTCCTTGTGAGAGTGTCACTATTACCGGTGAGATTTTGGGGTTTGACATGTCATTTTTTAAAGTAACTGTATTTACTTGGTTGATTCATGTGGATGGTTGATGTGGGTGTGATGTTTCTTTAGACTGGAGATAATGCTTATACTTTTATTTGATTGCTATCATTAGTCTGATTGAATAAACAAGTTTGTTTAAAAAAAAAAAAATTTTTGGGTTTGAATTTTATTTTCGCTTTATTTGCTAGGGACTAGTAATAAGCTGGTTGGGGGGTGTGTTGAGTGTTAGAAAGTGTATATTTATAAAGGAGAAATTCATCATTTTACACTTCAAATCTCACTAACATCTCTAATTTTATTTATTTAAGTCCTTTGTTATTTAATTATATATGTTTTGTTTTAATTAAGTATTTTGTGTATTTTAGGGGTATCATGGTCATTTCACAATGAACGAGATTTCGGATAGTAAAACGGACGTCACTTTTGAACTCAGGACAGTCGAAAACCTTAAGAGGAGCATAAAAGGAAAAATGGCACTGTTCACACGTACGGCACTATTCACATGTACTGCATCGCTGTTCATGGATCTTTGTTCACGACAATCGCTTTCAGACCGCGTTATTGTTCAAACCGTGTGCAAACCGTGTTACTGTTTAAACCGCGTGGTCAAACCCGTGGTCAAACCGTGTTACTGTTCACTGATGACGTGGCGCAATCATGTGCATCCAAACTATTTTTAATCCGATGGCCATGATTCACTCAATGTATCTATAAAAAGGGGGCCTCTCCCCCCTAATTTGATACCCCTGAATCCATTTTTGAGCTTAGTTTTCTGTAATTCTCTCTCCATCTTGTATTTTCTACGTATTTTAATAAAATTCC
This sequence comes from Atalantia buxifolia, assembly GCA_030444775.1. Lineage (NCBI taxonomy): Eukaryota > Viridiplantae > Streptophyta > Magnoliopsida > Sapindales > Rutaceae > Atalantia > Atalantia buxifolia. The sequence goes on along the minus strand of CM059831.1, from coordinate 19,781,973 downwards.
CATTTTACCCCCAGTTCAATAATGAGTAGCTAATTTTCTTTCAAGCTTGGGTTGAAGGTGAAGTCTCAACATGTGTCATGGGCTTTATTTGGTAAATTTATTTTCTCTTCCCCTCTAATTTCTGTGGAGGTTTTGACTTTTAAATCGACAAATAATAATAATCTTGTCTAGTTACCGCCCTGGTTTTACCGGCACCCTAGTACAAGGTTATTATTATTTGGCACGACAAGCCCTTGACACCATATTGATTAGAGCGTGGTTCATGAGGTGTGGATTTCCCCCTCATGATTTAATTGGTATTAATAAGGAATATTTAGCCCATGGTGCATGTTGATACGGATCCAGATACCCAAGCACTCTATCTCAATAGTTTCCAATTTAATTATTTCTGCCAATCCAATTTAAATTCTAGCATCCTTTAAATCAATTTCCCCATAAATCCAACCACCCATTTACTTAATTAATTCTACATATAATTAAAATCCACCTCCTCGTGGGATCGACACTCGTCACCGTTAATCTATTCTACAATAGATTCGTGCGCTTGCGAGTTCAATAAAATTTGCACAACACACTTGGTTTTATGAATTGTCACTCAGACTCTTATTTATTTGTTTGTACTAATAAATCTATTCGTGTTTATTTTCTAGACTATGTAGATGACCTCTTAATCATAGGCAACTCTATGACTCTCATTCGCCATGTCATTACCGCTCTCTCTCACAAGTTCTCAATCAAAGACCTTGGGCCATTTAATTTCTTTTTGGGTGTAGAGGTGATTCCCATAAGTAATGGATTATTTTTTTCTCAACAGAAATTCATCCATGACTTACTTGCTCGAGTCAACATGGAAAGTATCAAAGAAACAACCACTCCTCTTAGCTCCACTACTCACCTCATCCTCAATGATGGCTCTTCCATAGTTGATGCCTCTCGATATTGCAGCTTAATTGGAGGAATGTAATATTTATCTCTCACGCATCCTGATGTTTCCTATGCAATCAATAAGTTAGCCCAGTATATGCACTCTCTAAGTTAAACTCATTGGACAGCAGCAAAACGGCTACTCCGGTATCTCAAATACACTCTTACGTATGGTCTTTATCTCTACCGTCATCGACAATTGACCTTGACACCTTATTCTAATTCTGATTGGGTAGGAAATCGAGATGATTGCACTTCAATATCAGCATATATCATTTTTCTTGGCGGAAACCCGATTTTTGGTGCTCTAAAAAACAACGGACAGTTGCTAGATCCTCTACAGAAGCCGAATACCACTCAGTTGCTTCAGCAGTAACTGAACAAACATGGATTACAAATCTTCTTAGCGAGCTACGTCTCTAACTCCCTCTGCCACTGCATTTATTATGTGACAATATAGGTGCCATATACTTGTGTGTCAATCCAGTCTTCCATTCACTGATGAAGCATCTTGCCCTTGACTATCATTTTGTGCGTGAAAAAGTTTCAATTGGCTCTCTCCAAGTTGCTCATGTCTCCACCAATGATCAACTAGCGGATGTCCTTACAAAACTGTTAGCTAAGTCTCGTTTTGCCTTATTTCAATCCAAGATTGGTGTCACTGATGGCACCATCTTGCGGGGGCATAAAAGGATAGAATCAATCTCCTCCTTAAATTAAGATGATTCACATGATTGTGCTTGACTTTAGGAGTAATCTCTGTAATTGCTTAGACTAAGGAATCCTCTGTAACTTTCCTTTTTCAGCTTCGTAAACTTGTGTACAGCTTCATGAACTTGTATATATAATTTCTTGGCTTTATAGTAATAAAATATCCTTTCACAATCTCTGTCTCTAACTTTATAATTATCAAGGGATAAAAATATTATTTTGTGTTTATATTATAATTTAGATTTGTGTCTATGCAATGTACTAGGAATTATTAATTATGTTTTAATTATATTTAATTTTGTATAATTTGTGTGTTTATTAGGTAAACTATTAATTTTACATAATTCGAGACTCCAAATAGGTAAATAGATGTCATATTTGGATTCCAAAGGTCCGAAACCCTTAAGATGAGTCAAGACTAGCTTAAAATTGAGTTTGTACAAAAAGTTGACTTTTCTGTTGACAAGCACTGATTGGATGATAAAATGGACTGACAATAGATATGAATGTATTGAATAGCTATTAATTTTGTCTAAATCTCAACCATTCATAATCCAATGGCCATGGTCGATCCACGTGGCAATGTGAAGCAAGTTGAAGGATCTGAACCTTTGTATTCGGGTCAACCCAATCCACCCATTAACCCGCCAAATCTCAATCGTTCTTTGACAGAGTCGGATGCTTCACATGATGTGACATATAATGTTGACTTTTGGCATTTGACAGTTGGATCTTGATCTAATGGCTGTGTGGAGCACGTGCATAAAACTTATGATAGACCACAAAATATTGAATTATGAATGTATTTTTCTATAAAGAGAGCCTCATTTTTATATTTTGATCATCTCTCTTCTTCTCAATTTCTCTCCTATAATTCTGTGTAATCTTATATTAATAAATTTTAGTTGTGTTTTACTATTTTGTATAATTATTTTATAAATACATTTAGCTTTATTTTCAATTTTAATTGTTTTTATTCCTTTCAATTATGTATAATTTAATTTTAATCATTATTTTTATTTCAATTATGCTTAGCTAAATAATAATAGTTAGGGTAAGGTGAAACTCTTAGGAAATAAATATGATTTAATCAAATTATATTTTAATTATATAAGTTAAATTATTTTTATTTAGTTTTATACATAATTTATATTTTGAAATTAAATTATTTTTATTTAGTTTTATACATAATTTATATTTTGAAAATTTGATTTATTTTAGACAAACAGAGAGTTTGACACAATAAATTCTTAATATCTTAATATAAGACATGGTAAAATAGTATTTTGACTTATTAGTAGACAAATTAAATTTTGACACAATAAATACTTAATCCATAATAAAATTAATGGGAAAATAATGACAATTTATACAATTAATCTTTTGGGCAATAAATCTAAATAAAAAAATAGAAAAGGAATTTATTAAATTATATTTACTACTAAGAGTGAATCGACGACCCTAACTAATTTGTTTTCATAATTGCATTTAGACTAAATAGCATATATTTAAATTCTAGTTTTATTTCTCAGATAAAATTAAAAGAAATTAACAAATTAAATTTTTTCTCTGTGGATCGACCTCGGACTCACCGAGTTATAATATAATAAGACACTCTTATATTTGGGTGTTAGAAATTCTTTTTGTTGTGTCAGTTGGCGATAGCCTTCCATAAAGAGCTTGTAATGGAGTCATCCCGATTGAAACATGATATGTTGTGTTATACCAAAACTCCACCCATGGTAAATAAGCGTGCCATTTCCGTGGCCATTGATGGAAGAAGCTTTTCAAGTACTGCTCCACACATCGGTTGATCACCTCTGTTTGGTCGTCGGATTGTAGGTGGTATGCTGAACTCATTTTTAACTGTGTACTAGACATGTTAAAAACTTCTTGTCAGAATTTACCAATTAATATGGGGTCATGGTTACTAAAGATTGACTTAGGTGCGCCATGAAGCTTGATCACTCCTTCAAACAATTTTTCCTCCACTATTTTGGCCGTGAATGAGTGGGATAAATGACACAAAATGAGCAGATTATTGCTTAATCTATCCACCACAGCCAAAATGGTATCCTCGCCATGTGAAATTGGTAGCCCCTCAATGAAGTCAAGGGTGATGTCATCCTACACTTGGCATGAAATTAGTAGAGGTTGAGGGAGCCCTGCTGGCGTTAAAGTTTCTGCCTTTGTCTTTTAACATATTTTGCATTTTTTAACAGACACTGGCCGATTGGAAGGAACATTGGTGGCCAATAAAATTGTTGGCCTAGGCGCTTGAAGGTGTGTAACATGCTAGAATGCCCTCCCATTTTTGTATCGTGGGCTTCATGCAAATGTTTAATACATAATCAAGATGGTACCACAACTTTACCTCTTTTTTTTTATAAAAAAAATAGGCCATTTCTTATGGAATATGGGCCTTCAGCTTGTGTTTGAGCTTGGTGGCCAATAGTCTTCATGTACTTGTCTTCATTGCAACGGCAGATCTACAACTAGGCTAGATTAGCTCGGTCTAGCTCAGGAAAAATTATTTAGAACTCTTATTTTTCAATATTTCTATATAATAATAGAGATTTTATTTTGTTTTTAACATGTCCCTAATTCAATTGCCCTTATATTTTCATTAATTTTATATTATGATAGAGTTTTTATTTTATTTTCAAATATGTCCTTAATTCAATTATTTTTTTCCAGTCGAAATTAGTGACTTATTTTATAAAATGAGTAAATTATATATTTATTGAATAAATTAAAAATGTTAGGGGTTAAAATGTTATTACCCTTTAATTTATTTAAAAAATTATAATTGAAAAAGTATATCAATCTAATATAAAATTGTCACTACTATTAAGCTACTTACAAAAACAACATATAGTAACAATGATCAACATTTCCAAAACTTTTTACATGAATTTTAAGATTTCATTTATTAGTTACATTAACTAAGATGATAAGTTATAAAATAAAATTTTAATATTTTGAGGAACTTTAATTTGATAGAAGAATCATCAGCATCTTGTTCTTTAAAGAGAGTCAGAGTGCCTGGCTAAAAAACAACGTGACTCAAATATATTTTTTTTGGGTTGAGTTTAGTTTATTATTGAATCTTTTGGCTAATAATATTTGTTGACATAAGTGATTTTATAGTTTTGATTTTGATGATAATAAACCTTGTATGTTTTTTATTAAAAATGTTAAAGCTATTAATATTAAACAAACTCTTAAAGCCGTATAATAATTTAGACAAGTTTAAGAATCTAGTAATAAACGAATGATTGTTATTTTTAAATTGGAAAATTATTTTCTACAAAGAGTTGTTTAGTGTTGATTCCGAAAAATAATGGTGAACCATTTACTGAAAATGGTTAACCGAAAATTTTCAAAGAGGAATTGGATTATAACCTTGAACTATTTAAGACAAACGGTTAGCCAAATTTATTTTGCAGGTTTTTGAAAATAAACGGCTAACCGATAACTCTAAATCGTTAACCAATTATTTTAAAATCTCAACATAACGGTCATTGGGACAAGTCAAAACATTAAACCGACAGTAGTTAACGGCGATCCGATTATTCTCAGAAAGTCAACAACGCCTAGTTTTCAACTCCAACTATAAAATGGCTTAATCTAATTCAAACAGAGAGTGATCCAATAGTTGTCATTAAGCTTACTACTAAGTATACAATCTTTATTGAGCTTTAAACTTGTCATTATTTCATTAATTCACACTTTCAGCTTTCATTTGTAACCATATATATTGTGTGAGGCCAATTCTATTGTAATCATTATTTTTGAGTGATTGTAAGTGTGAGATACACTTGTGTTAAGAGATTTAGGATAATCTCTAGTTGTAAAGGTCTATTGACACCTTAGAAATCAATTGTAAGCATTGGTGAAGCCTTGGAGGCATCGACCTAGACACGGTTAGCCGAACCATGTAAAAATTGCGTATTTGCTCTCTTTTACCTTATCTCTTTATTTTTTATTGCACATTAATTTGATTATTTTGAATTTGGTTGTTTTGTTTAAATTGCATTAAGTTTTAGTTGCTTAAGTTTTTAAAACTCTTTGGTTGCTTAGTTAGTATTTCAATATTTTTATAATTTGAAAAGATGAATAAATTTCAATTGTCTTGCTACTTGATATTTGTATTTTTAGTCCTTAATATGGATCAAAATTCACAAAAGAAATACAGTAAACATATAAATTAGCTGGGCTAAAAAAAAGAAAGGTTCTAAATCCACCTCTGGTTGATCTTTTGTTTTTCACAAAATTAAAAAGTTAAAGAAAGCATGCATGTAAGTATTTCACAAAAAAGTTATGATAATTTAATAAGATGATGTCAATGTCCTCCCTCCCCTTCTCTTCCCTCCGCTCTATTGTCATCCTTTGTAATATCAATTAGAGATGGCCAAGAGGCCAGCCATCGAAGGAAGGCTTATGCGAGCTCATGCTTGTGTCACGTCGTACCCACCATATGCCATGTTTTGTGCCATTCCGTTTCTTTTTTTTTTCTTAGACCTAGATCCGACACACGTGCCGTGCCAAGCGCGTTGTGCCCAAGCACACTATGGGCTGCACTTAAGAAAAAAGTACGCAAAGTTTTTTTTTTTTAAAATTTTGAAGAGGGCATGCCAAGATTTTAGCGTACTTTTTTCGAGCGCATTTACTTTTTTTGAGTCCATGTGTGTTTAGTCAATTCCAATAGAATCAAAAGCTTAAAATTCAATCTCATATTCAATAATAATAAACTAATAGTGGTAAGAGAATGTAATATCAACTATTAAGTTATGGTATTAAAATTCCTTTTTAGTATTTAATGACACGACTCAAAAGTATATTACTTCTAAGTATAAGAGGGTCTAATTATAATATAACTTGGTAAGTCCGAGGTAGAACCATAGGAAATTTAAAATCTAGTTGTCAATTTGTTTAAACAAAGAAATTTAATTACGATAAAAGAAATCACTAGAAATCAATTTAAAAATATGCCAAGCTTACGGGATCCACTCTCAGTATTCAAACTATAATTTTAATATTCTCTCATTTTTATATTTTGGCTCACTTTTACCAGTTAATTATTATATCATTTAATTCTTGACTATGTGTGTGAATAAGCATGGAATCAAGCACCTAATGTGCCACACTATATTAATATGTCGACATTATGTCAAAATAACCTACAGATCCAAAGAAATTTATAAATTAACATGACATAAAAATAACCAGAAAAGAATAAAATAAACTTAAAACTCACTTGAGAAAGTAATTAATTTTATGATTTGAAACTTTGAACTTCACCCTTCACCTCAGCTTAGTAAAATTAGCCAGTCATATTAAAAGAAAACAAAACACTCTTTTTATTTGATAAACTTTTGAAATATGTTATAAGGAATTTGATTACAAAACAAAAGAAGAAAAAGAAGAAAAAGACACAATTCCTCAACTTCGCTCTCTCGACTCACGTCTCGAGTGAACTCTCTCTACTGCCTTCGGCTTCAGCTCATTTGCTTCCTTTTTATAGGCAACGAATGCCTTTAACTTCATTTATTTTATTATTTATTTATTATTATTTATATTATCACATTTTTGAAAGGTGTGATGGTCAGATGGCCACTTGACCATCACGAGCAACCAAATTGCTCACATTTTGTTCTTTTGTTCTTTGTTCTTGTTTTTAATTATTTTTTTTCATTTTCATTATTTTATTTTATTTTTTTATTTATTTAAATATTCTTAATTTTACATTATAAATGGCTCCAATAATTCTTCTTTGTTCCCACTTCTAGTTTCAATTCCATCTTTATTCTTGAAAAAATATTAACAAGATAAAAATTAACATATTGCAAATTAATTTAACATAAAAATATTTTTGGGGAGTGTTAAGATAATTTAGAAATAATGAGCGTATTAATCGAAATAATAAATGAAAAAATAATAGTTTTATCTTTATTAAGTGTACACTTTTTTGTGTCAATCACTTAACAACAACAACAATAATAAATTTTTCTTAAGAGTTAACTCAATTGTTAACTTATATAAAATTATACATCATAGTTCAAAATAATGTTAATATATACATTTTATAAAATCATGATATTTATAATTTTATTTATAAAACAATTAGAGTATTTTTTTCCTAAACCAAGAGCAAAATGAATTTAAAAAGCTCTTGAAATAAAATATATTAAAAGATTCAATTTCAATTTATTTTTAAGTCATAAAATTTTCAGTTTACTTTTATTAAAATATGAAATATACTTATTGCGAGCCTTTTCACATGCCGTGCTTTACCCTAGCTCTAATCGTGTTGTACTTTTAAGGTCCATGTGTCAGCTCGCTTGCATGCCATGTCGTGCGCCCTACCAAAACATACTCATAACAGTACCGTGTTGTATGGACACGTACTGTACGATATGCCTCCCGTCCAGTTGGCCCTCTAATATCGGTCAATAAGAATATTATTGATTTCCACCAGTTGTCGTATTTTGAAAACATTACACAATAACGTTGTTTACAATACTAAAAAAATAAAAATATTTTTTTTTTCATTCTCTATACTTTCAGTGGATTAATTTTTTAAAGATAATCTTGGCATCATTCATGTTATATTCAACAACAAGTAACCAGTCAATTTTTCCCTAGATAACTCGTAGCAAAATTTCAAATCAAATATTAGATTCCATTATTCAACTATAATTTTCTTTGGTTAGTTGGCTTATGGCTATTGTTCTACCATTATAAATAGCTCTGTCTTCCATTTCATATCCATAATTTAAATCATCATCGCCTATACAATAAGGGTGCATTTGGCATACTTTATTGTATTATGCTGTATTACAGTATTTAAATATTGGTGTATTGTATTAAGTTGTATTACATTAACACTGTATTATAATAATGTTGTACAATATTTGGCTCTACACTGTACTGTATTAATTTTTAATTATATTATATTTGGTATTGCACTGTAATGTATTAATTGTTTTGTGATTAATGTAAATTATATATTTAGAAAATAATATTTATTAGTACTTAAAAAATAATAAATATAATATTCTTAAATTTTAGAAATTTAACATTTTTATTTAAAAAATTAAAATGTCATAATTCTTCCGAAGCTTATAGCCTTAAACTTTTGGAGTGTATTTTTCAGTATTTTCTAAATATATAACTTGTGAAATAAAGATCGAACTAAATAATTTAATCAAATAATCTCTAAATAATTTAAGAACATAAATAAATAGTTAAAATCTTCAAGAGTAGTTCAAAAATTATCTTAGGATGATAGAATAAAAGTTTATACATATTACAAGATAATTATAAAATAATAAAGTAATACAATTATTATGACATATTCACTAAGAAAATAAATTGGGCTAAATAATCCAATAATTATTTCTATTTAATTTTCAATTAATATTATTCAAATTTATTCATATTTAAATATTTATTATTAGTTATATTAAATTATTTTAAAATAACTAATTTAATTATTCTAATATAATCAATAATGTAATATTATATTATATTATTTAAGTATTTATTATTAGTTATATTAACTTATTAAAGATTAATTAATATAATTTTATATATTAATTAATATAATTCAATTAAATAATATTAGTTATATATTTAAAATAATAAAACTTAAAACATAATATAATATTATTAAATAAAAAATAAAAAATTATATTAATTTATTATTATTATTACAAAGTTAAAAAAAAAAAAATCTAAGCAAATACGGGAAGTGCCGCATTAGCTAAACCTAACTAAATGTTGGGTTTAGCTAATACAGCAGTTTGGTGCCCCAAATATGTGGCTGGATTGCTAATGCAATGCAGTCCTATGTAATGAAAGGTACCAAGCACCCCCTAAGAGCCTTATGAACAACTAATATTTATGTACATACAGTTAATCTTAGCAACAATATTCTTGACAATAGTTAATTTATCTATAAAAAAGTTAATTAGCAAATTAACCAATAGTTACTTATTAGCAAATTAACAAATAATTATTAGTATGAAAGAACTAGTACTTTTTTTATCTTTGCAACAATCTTACTAATAACTATTTATAAATTAATTAATATTAGCTAACTCAAACTAATTGTATATAAATTTTAATTTACTAAATTAATCCTAAAAGTAAAATAATTTAATTTATATTAATTAATATTTTGATTTTAAGGCTAATTTGATTAATTAACATTTTTTGAATTAATATCCCCAAAAATATTATTGTAAGGATATTATTGTAAAAAGAAAGAAAAAGTAAGGGTAGGATCATAAGATATTTAACATTAGGGGAATCTTAAAGTATTTTTTAAAATATAAGAACTAAACAAGCTTTTACATCAAAACATTAAGGCATTGAAATTTAACTTTTACTATATACACACTTACAATGTGCTTACCTACGGGATTGGAGAACTGAAATTCGGATTTGGAATAATTGATTTTGTTTACTTGCAAATATAGAAGGGGAAATGAGATTAGGAATGGTGGGCTGTGCATTAGGGATGGGCAAAACTGGGCTCGGGTCAACCCGATCGGGTTTTGGGTTGTTCGGATTAGATAAAAATCAATCCGAATATAACCCGAGTTCGGATCAGATCGGGTTGGGTCAACAATTAGGGTTAAATTCGGGTAGGATCGGGTTCAGATTTAAAATGGGTTCTATTGAGTTCGGGTCAATTCGGGTTAGTTCGGGTAAATTTGGGTCGGTTGAAATCAGGTCAAATCGAGTCGGGTCAATTCGGGTCAAATTCGATTAATGCGATTTTGAACTATTTTTTCCTATTTTTGCAGTTTTAAAGGTGGTTTTAAGACATTTTTCTTAATTTTAGTCCTTTTTATTAATTTTCAACCAAAAAAAAAAAGAAAAGAAAATGCTATGAAATCAAATGAATAAAGTTAAAATGCTAGAATAAGATTATAAGTATAAAATATACAATTGTAATGCACATAATCACATAACACATTATAATTATAAAATATATGTAACATAATACTTAATTTTAATATATAATCTACCTAATGTCCTAATTTATTCGTAAAAAAATAATTATTAACTGCTATTAACAATTATCAATTAACATTATTTCAATTATTAATAATTAACAAAATTTTTGTTATTTATTAACAATTAATAAAAATTTATTCATAACAAAATCATAAATACACCAATTTTCTTGATTTTATTACTAATATTAATTACAACAATCAAATAATAACTAATTACAGAATAACCAATTAAGCATATATAATTATATAGTATATATATACCATGAATGTTATAACTTATGAAACTTGAAAGTTGAAAGCTTCAAAATCGAGTTCGGGTAGGGAGAAATTTTTTTTTTTGGGGGGGCGACCCGATCGGGTATTCGGATCCCCGACCCGATCACAACCCGATCGAATTTGTAATTTTTAATCCGATCGGGTTTCAAGCTAGACCCGATCCGACCCGAACTCGAAATTTTTCGGGTCGGATTGGGTAAAATGGCCACCCCTACTGTGCATGAAAATGGGAATGCAAAATGGGAACTTGATTCCCACGGGGAAGGTTGAGAATTAACTATTCATTCCTTGAATTACAATTTTGACTTAACATAAATTTAATAATTCCACTTTTGTCGTTGACTGAAATATTATTATTATTATCTCTCCTCTTACTGCATATTTGATATGACTTATCTAATGTTTAAAGTGCTTAATTAATCTATAAGCTCCTTTTAAAGTATTTAGTATTGTTCGGTTGTATTTTGAATAAAGTTTTTGGTAATTAAATAAGATAGTTTATCTCTACTAGCAAAGTTCAAATTTTGAGTTTTTGGGAATGCAAGGTTATAGAACTTATTCAAAGAGTTAAATTTTCTAAAATATCCTTAATTTAATTTACAATCCTAATTCATTCATTTTATAACGTAACTCTAAAAATTTTGTCTATTAAAGTAATTTTATAATATTTAATACAAGCCCTCATTCATAATCAAAGCAATTAAAATACTTTTTAGTAAAAGTCTATTTAAATAAGATCTATTGGAAAAGTTCTATTTTTGTCATTGTCGTTGTTGTTAGTAGTAGTAATAATAATAATAATCATCATCATCATATTATTTTTTTGTTATTATCGCCATCATTGTTGTTGTTGTTGCTCTTGTTATTATTATTAATATTGCTATCAATATTATTAATGAAAATAATTAATTAAGATATTTTAGTAATTTAAAATAATCTACTTTGATTTTACGACAAAGTAAACAAATTAATGAGAATACAGTCCATTTTGATTTTGATTTCTATTCCAGTTTATTCTAGTTATCAATTCGTAAATGTACTATTAGGATACCAAAATTGACCCTTTTTTCGTTTCATATATTTTATTTCTCTCCAACACCCAAAAGAAAAATAATTCAATGCAAAATTCTTTCAAATAATTACTAACCAAGTATGAAGAAAAAAAAATGCAATAATTAAATTCTCCCTTTTATTGTCCGTGCTCCCAAGAAAAAAAAAAATCAAATATGTAACAATGGACCTAACACGATTGCAACATAAACCTACAACATTTGTTCCCAAGAAAAAAAAAGTCAAATATGTAACAAAGGACCTAACATGTTTGCAACATAAACCTACAACATTTAACTCAACATATAGATGTATAGTAAACGTTATATATGAAAAAAGAATGTGAAATGTGAAACCAAGAAAAGATCTACTTTCCAAAGGCATTAAGAACACGAAACACCAAACTTTCAAACATGCAATTTGTGATGTAAATATGAAACAAGAGAATACAAAATTTATAATAATTCAAGTCCAATATGCAACATTGGACATCTAACGTGATTATTCTGTTGTGTGTTCATAAAATAAGAAAAAAATCATTTCAACAATCAAGGGAAGGGAAAAGTTCAAAGCCTCAAATTATAAAGATACTAACAATAAATTAATTAATAATAGCAGAAGGTGATACGAACCCCGTCAAGAATGGACGCGACCCTAACCAAATTAGTTCCCAAGATCGAATCTAAACCCAGGAAAGGAATGGAATGGAACCTTGACCCAATGCTTATTGGAAGCACGAACTTTGGTATGTGAAGACACCACAATCAGCTATGGAAGGTCTGATTGATAAGTCAAGATATTGAACGCCACGAAAATCCGATAAGTTCAAAGAGTTCGTAAAGAACCAAAGAGAATTAACTCTTACAATTACATCAAAAAAAGCTTCTTCTCGTTTATTAGATACGAGTACATTATATACGGTTGGTTACAAGAATTTAAACCAAATTAGAATCCTAATCTAAGTAAATAGGAAAGAATTTAAACCAAATTAGAATCATAATCTAACTAAATAGGAAAGAATTTAAACCAAATCAGAATCCTATTTGGCTTTAAATGCCTTACATCAATTAAATGGAAACTAGGCAATTAAAATAGAACTAACTGATTTGTTTTCCTAATGGCCTCCTTAAGAAATGGGAAAGTATCTGAAAAAGGAAAATAATATATTTTCCGCCATAATTTGCAAACCAACTCCCTATTTCATGGAAGTGAATATTTGGAAATTTCAAAAGCTTGAATCATGCATTTATCATGAGCGTTTCCTTCAAAGGGCCTCCATGAATTTGATTGAGCCCAAGTTGCTTGAATCAATCCATTAAGCGCTTCTTTGAATTTCTTTGCTCGAGCTCTCGTAACGGGTCCGACGGAAACTTGAATACGATATGAATATACCTCATCCCATGTGCTTGTGATAGTCTTATCCTTAATCTCATCATTCCCCTCCTCTTGAAGAGGATTTGTCCTCAAATCGTCACCTACATCAAAAGGACTTAAATTAGAAACATTAAAAGTAGCACTTATATTGTACTCACCAGGCAAATCCAGTTTGTATGCATTGTCATTGATCCGTTCCAAAACTTGGAATGCACCATCCCCTCGAGGTAATAGCTTAGATTTCCTTCGTTCCGAAAATCGCTCCTTGCGCATATGTAACCAGACCCAATTGCCAGGTTTAAGGACTAGCTTATGTCGCCCTTTGTTGGCTTGTTTAGCATATTGCTCAGTTCGCCGCTCAATGTTGAACTTCGCCCTCTCGTGTATCTGTTTAACAATTTCAGCATTTTTCTTGCCATCTAAGTTAACACGCTTAAAAACAGGTAATGGAGTTAAATCTAATGGGGTTAAAGGATTAAAACCATAAACAATTTCAAACGGTAAATACTTAGTAGCAGAATGAACGGAACAATTATAAGCAAACTCAACATGAGGTAAACAATCTTCTAAAGTTTTAATGTTCTTTTTAATGATAGCTCGCAACAGAGTAGATAAAGTTCTTTTCACAACTTCTGTTTGACCATCAGTTTGAGGGTGACAAATAGTTGAAAACAACAACTTAGTTCCTAACTTAGCCCATAAGGTTTTCCAAAAGTAACTTAAAAACTTAGCATCCCTATCAGAAACAATTGTCCTAGGCATAATATGTAACCTTATAATCTCCCTAAAGAATAGATTAGCAACATTAGAAGCATCATCTGTTTTGTGGCATGGAATCAAATGTGCCATCTTTGAAAATCTATCCACAACCACAAAAATTGAGTCTTTCCCTTGTATAGACCTAGGTAAACCTAGCACAAAATCCATGGAAACATCAGTCCAAGGTACACTAGGTATTGGCAAAGGGGTGTATAAGCGATAAGGTTGTACTTTCGATTTGGCTTGCCTACAATTAACGCATTTACCACAAAGTCTTTCAACATCTCGCTTGATATGCGGCCAATAAAAGTGTTCCTGTAATACTGTTAGAGTCTTTACAACTCCAAAATGCCCCATTAACCCTCCTCCATAGGATTCTCTCACTAGCAAATCTCTCAAAGAACAGTCAGGCACACATAGTTTATTCTCCTGAAATAAATAGCCATCATGCCTATAATATTTACCGACTACGATCTTTTCACAAGCTTGATATTTAACACTAAAATCATGGTCATCATCATACAATTTCTTAATATGTTCAAACCCAAGTAATTTAGCATTAAATGTTGAGATTAAGACATACCTGCGGGAAAGCGCATCTGAAACAATGTTTTCCTTACCTTGCTTGTAACGAATGACATATGAAAATGTCTCAATGAATTCTACCCATCGAGCATGTCTCTTACTCAGCTTGTGTTGGCCTTTAAGGTATTTCAAAGACTCATGATCGGTGTGAATCACGAACTCCTTAGGCCATAGGTAGTGCTGCCACGTTTCTAATGCTCGAACCAATGCATGCAACTCCTTATCGTAAGTAGGGTAGTTTAAGGCTGCCCTACTCAACTTTTCACTAAAGTAAGCAATTGGTCGTCCTTCCTGCATTAGGATTGCACCAATACCAATACCTGAAACATCACATTCAATTTCAAATGTTTTATTAAAGTTAGGTAAAGACAATAAAGGAGCATTGGTCAGCTTTTTCTTGATCATCTGAAATGTCTTCTCTTGCGCTTCTCCCCATTTAAATCCAACATCTTTTTTTATTACTTTAGTAAGCAGTGCGGCTAATGTGCTAAAGTCTTTCACAAATCGTCGATAGAAACTAGTAAGCCCATGAAATCTTCTCACATTACTTACACTTGTGGGACTCGGCCATTCTTGTATTGCACGTACCTTTTCCTCATCTACTTGTATACCCTGTGCACTCACAACAAATCCTAGAAACACAAGTTTGTCTGTGCAAAAAGTACACTTCTTCAGATTAGCAAACAATATTTTTTTTCTAAGCACATCTAAAACAGATTTCAAATGTACTACATGATCATTTATGTTTTTGCTATAAATGAGGATATCATCAAAATAAATAACAACAAACTTGCCAATAAAAGCTCGCAAGACATGATTCATAAGTCTCATAAAAGTGCTCGGGGCATTAGTTAGACCAAAAGATATGACTAACCATTCATACAAACCATATTTTGTTTTAGAGGCAATTTTCCATTCATCTCCTTCTTTCATTCTAATCTGATGATATCCACTTTTCAAATCGATTTTGAAAAATACACTAGACCCATGTAATTCATCAAGCATGTCATCTAGTCTAGGAATGAGATGTCCATACTTTACAGTTATGTTGTTGATAGCTCGACAGTCAACACACATCCTCCACGTCCCATCCTTCTTAGGAACTAATAAAACGGGAACTGTACATGGACTCATGCTTTCTCTCACGTACCCTTTTTCCATCAATTCATTAACTTGCCTTTGAAGTTCCTTGGTCTCCTCTGGATTACTCCTATACGATGGTCTATTTGGAATGGTTGAACCGGGTACAAAATCAATCTGATGCTCAATCCCTCGGATTGGAGGTAAACCATGTGGTGTTTCCTCAGGAAAAACATCCTCATACTCTTGCAAAAGAAAAGTAATAGAATTAGGCAAAGTAAGGTCAAATTCGTTAGTGTTTAAAAATATTTTTTTGTACAAAAGTACAATCATCGGCTGATGTGAAAACTATGCTTTTTTTATCTCACTTGCTCTCGCATAGAAATTATTTTGTTTTCAATCTGATTTTTGCTCAATGACCGTATTTTTCTTTGGTTTTTCTCTCATATTTTCCTCGGCCTCTTTTCGAATTTCACTCTCTTTTTCTCTCTTTTTCTTTTCCTCACTCTCTCTCTGTAGGCTCACTTGGTCTCCGTAAACCTACTTTGGTGTTAATGGAACAAGAGTGATATTGCGTTGATTGAATACAAATGAATATTTGTTGGTGAAGCCATCATGCTTCACACGTCTGTCGAATTGCCAAGGCCGCCCAAGTAACAAGTGTGCAGCCTGCATTGGCACTACATTACAAAGCACCTTATCTTCATACTTGCTAATCCGAAAAATCACTAATACCTGCTTGTTCACTTTCACCTCACCACTGTCATTTAACCATTGTAGTTTGTATGGCCGTGGGTGTTGAAGTGTCGAAAGCCCTAACTTCTCTACCATTATAGTACTAGCAACATTAGTACAACTTCCTCCATCAATAATCATACTATATACTTTGTCTTGAACATAGCACCTAGTATAGAAAATGTTTTCCCGTTGCACTGCTTCGTCTTCCTTTACTTGAACACTCAAAGCTCTTCTCGCTACTAAAGTCAATTCCCCAGGGGCTACATACTCTTCATCTTCGACTTTCTCTAATGGTGGCATCTCATTCTCTTCCGTCTCATCTTCAATTACAACCTCACCATTGTCCCGCAACACCATAACTCTTTTATTCACACATTCACTTGCAATATGCCTTCTGCCTTGGCATTTAAAACATTTAATGTCACGATTCTTACTAGTAGGAGTCATGGTGTTACCTTGTGAATTGTACTTGGAGTGCTCGGTTACTTGCTTAGGTGCAGTAGATGCTTGTGGCCTCTTATCTCGTTTCGCATAGCTCGGCTTCCAAGGAGTGGAACTCGAGCTTGGGACTGCACGAGTGTTACCCCTCCTCTTGAGTTGCTGCTCAATCTTGATAACCTTGTGGATCATCTCCTCAATCTCCACGTAATGCTGCAACTCAACCTTATCTGCAATCCCCCGATTAAGACCACTTAAGAATCTTGCCATGGTTGCTTCTCTATTCTCCTCCATAATTTGCTCTAATCATGGCAATCTCCATTTCTTTATAATAATCCTCAACACTTCGGCTACCTTGTTGAAGACTTTGTAATTTTTGGTATAAATCTCGATAATAGTGGTTAGGTACAAAACGCCTTCTTATCAATGATTTCATTTCATCCTATGTCTCAAGTGGACGTTCTCTATTTCGCCTTCTGCTTATAACAAGTTAATCCCACCAAGTAATGGCATAGTCAGAAAACTCAATCACAGTCAATTTAACCTTTTTTGCCTCTGAATAATTGTGGCAGTCAAATATGAATTCCATTTTCTTCTCCCATTCAAGGTATGCTTCTGGGTCGGATTTACCTTGAAAAGATGAAATCTTCATCTTTATGCACTCAATCCATCATCTCTATTCCTAGCTCTCCTTCCTTGTCCGTCTCTCCTATAGCTACCCGCTGAGTCCTCACCCTCATTATACTCATCCCTATAATAATCATCAATCTCTCCTCTAACTGGAGCTCTTTCTCTTCTACGGGCTTGGGGAATGGGTTGTGGCTGCCCTGCACGTGTGTTCTCCACTTGATCCAAACGCTCGTGTATAAGCTCTAATTCAGCCCTCATCATCCTTCTCATCTCTCCCATCAATGCTTGAATTTGTAAATTCTGAGTAGTTGCAGATTGATCCTATTCATTTGTGTTTCGTTCTAGGTTGTGAGACATAGCTATTATCTGCAAAAGAAAGTTAAAAGTAATGTGGAAGGACCTCACCTCACTCCCTTACGTGTTTCACTCAAGAAAAATGAATCACTCAATTCCACTTGTGTTTCACTTAAATTATTTGGCTTTTATCCTCTAATATGCTCACACTCTCTTGCCTTTTTCCACTCTTAGTAATCTTCACTCGGTTCTTATCAAACTAATCAAACTAATATCAAAATTTCAGCAGTAATTCACAAATATGACATTAAAGAGAATTTAATTTCAAGAATAAGAAGGCAATGTGTACGAAAGTTGAGTTTTGATTTTGGACAAAAATTTCACCTATTAGGTAAAATTTATTTTTTGACTTTCAAGACACAAATAATAGAGAAAAAAATGAAAGATTTTAAGAAAGGGTTTTTTAAGGAATAAATAAAACTTGTGGATTTGAGGAGAATTAACCACAAGGATACAAAATTGATTTAAAAAGGAAACCCTAAAAAAATACTGTTCACGCGGCACTGTTCACCGGTTTTTTTTTTTTACTAGAACAAGGATGAAAAATTCAAACAAGAATGAAAAGCAACAAAGATAAATGGATCTGACTTTGGAGTCTAAGCTCTGATACCAAATGATATGAGCCCCGTCAAGAACCGACGTGACCCTAACCAAATTAGTTCCCAAGATCGAATCTAAACCCAGGAATGAAATGGAACCTTGACCCAATGCTTATTGGAAGCACGAACCTTGGTATGTGAAGACGCCATAATCAGCTATGGAAGGTCTGATTGATAAGTCAAGATATTGAACGCCACGGAAATCCGATAAGTTCAAAGAGTTCGTAAAGAACCAAAGAGAATTAACTCTCACAATTGCATAAAAAAAAGCTTCTTCTCATTTATTAGATACGAGTACATTATATAGGGTTGGTTACAAGAATTTAAACCATATCAGAATCCTAATCTAAGTAAATAGGAAAGAATTTAAACCAAATTAGAATCCTAATCTAACTAAATAGAAAAGAATTTAAAACAAATCAGAATCCTAATCTAACTAAATAGAAAAGAATTTAAAACAAATCAGAATCCTATTTGGCTTTAAATGCCTTACATCAATTAAATGGAAACTAGACAATTAAAATAGAACTAACCGATTTGTTTTCCTAATAGCCTCTTTAAGAAATGGGAAAATATCTGAAAAAAGAAAATAATATATTTTTCCGCCATAATGTGCAAACCAACTCCCTATTTCATAGAAGTGAATATTTGGAAACTTCAAAAGCTTGAATCATGCATTTATCATGAGCGATTCTTTCAAAGGGCCTCCATGAATTTGATTGAGCCCAAGTTGCTTGAATCAATCCATTAAGCGCTTCTTTGAATTTCTTTGCTCGAGCTCTCGTAACGGGTCCGACGGGAACTTGAATAGGATCTGAATATACCTCATCCCATGTGCTTGTGATAGTCTTGCCCTTAATCTCATCAGAAGGGATACCCTCTAATCCTCGAACTCACGCTCTCAAGTATTGGATGGTGTGACTTGGCACAAGTGAAGTAGGTTCAATGGCCTTGGGTTAAGGGACTTTGTTCACCTTGTTTTTTTCCTCTTTTTTTTTTTTTTGGTGCTTTGTTCTTTTGGTGAGTGTTCAATTAAAAAATAAACATATAAATTACAGCAGTCTAAATTAATGAGAGATGCATCTCAAACCATATAAAAAGTTCAAACAAAAAAATAAGGTGACTAGAGAATTTGATTCCTAAGTACCTCTTTAATTTATTATCCTGAGTGTACCAGTATATTATATTATAGGGTTATTAACATTTTACTACTTCAAAAATTGTCAAATATCAAATGACTACAGCAAGTATTGTCTCTTATTATTTCCTACTATATCTTTATAAAAATATCACTTTACTACGTTTTCGTTATAACAAATATCATTTTACTACTTTTCCGTTACAATCGTTAGTTGACCCATTAGTTGATCAGTTAGTTGACTAACAAAATACTGATTTTACCCTTCATGATTAAAAAAAAAGCTTCATTTAAGAAAAAAATAAGACAAATTTATTTTGTAAATAAGTTTCATTTTCATAATTCTAACAAAAAGAATTATGTTGGTATTTTATATCCATTTTAATAAATATATTACAAATTTATTTTGTAAGTAAGGTTCAAGTCTTTTTTCTTAATCATAATGGTGAAATTAGTATTTTGTTAGTCAACTACCTGGTCAACTAACAGTTATAACGGAAAAGTAGTAAAATGATATTTTTATAAAGATATTATACGAAAATGATAGAAGACAATACTTGTTGTAGTCATTTAATATTTGGTAATTTTTGAAGTAGTAAAATGATAATAACCTTATATTATATTATGTATCCATGGTCTCTCTTTTAGTAACATCAATCCAGGGCCGGCTTTAGAGCCTGAGGGGGCTTAGGCAAAATTTTTTTATGAGGCCTCTATTTATTTCATAATTTCAATACTCAAACACATATAAAAATGATCAAAATTTATTCCATCTTTAATTCTTGAATTTCACCAATTAAAAAAAAGATTAAAATTTAAGAAAACCTAAAAAATAGTCAAGAAGATATTTTTTTATTCCATTAATACCGTTAAAAACAAACAAACAAATAAATAAAAATAATATTATTTTCAAATAGAATATTTAGAATGATAGAATATAAAAGTTTGAAATGATGAATTGATGTTCAAAAATAAAAATGGACTTTAAATGAACCAATGAATATAATAATTTTCTTTGTAGAGAAAAGAACAAGAATTTTTTTTTTCATTTACTGATTCTTGAGATTATAAAGCTTTTAATAGAAATTAAAAGAAATACTAAAAGTCAAAGATTCTAACATTGAATAACAAAAAAGGTAAATAATTTTTTGGAAATATTAATAATGAATGAACTGCTGGTTAAATAATATTATTAATTATATTTCTTTAAAATTAAGGTTCCTAAATATAGATTTTTTTATCGAAAATAATTTTTAATTGTAGGATAATGAAGAATAGAGATATATCTAATACACTTTTTAATTTCTTAAAATACGTATTAAATTTTTTATTAATTAGAGAATTATTAAGAAAATACTCAATATTAAAAAGATATCTATTCTCCTTCTCTATACCCCAAAAAAAAAAAAAATTGACACCAGTCACGTTATATTCAATGGCAAGCAACCTGTCAATTTTCCCCAAGATAAATCGTAGCAGATTTTTCAAAGCAAATGAATATCAAGTTAATTCTGTTATTTATTTTCCTTGCTTCCGCAAGGATTATCTTGAAAGAAAAAATTAACTCTGTTATTCAATTGAATTTATTGTAATCTATTATTTCCATTGCATTTCGATATTTCCTTCAAGAACAAAATACCACACTTGTAATTTTGTTTAGTTGGTTGTTGTTCTATCATTATAAATAGCTCTCTTACTTCCATTTCAGAGCCATAATCCAATCATCACCACCTATATGCAATAAGAATTTTAATCCAGTGCCAATCTTTTAATTTTTGTGTGTGTTTAATGATGGAGGATACTGCTACAACTAGCCCTTCAAACTCAGTTATGTGGTACTCAATAATCCTTTGCTTCCCCTATGTCCTCCTGTTGTTATTTCACCGCCATTTTTCTCACAATAATCTCAACTTGTTGCCACCACCTGGGCCAAAGCCATAGCCCCTCATTGGGAACCTTAACCTCATCGGCCAGCTCCCTCACGTCTCTCTCCATTCTCTCTCCTAAAAATATGGCCTCCTTATGCAACTCAAATTCGATTTAGATGCCATGGTGGTAGGCTCATCAGCTGAAGTAGCAGAACTTATACTAAAAACTCATGATTTTACTTTTGTTAGTAGGCTAGCACTTCTTGCAAGGAATCACGCAAACTTCAATCATTTGGTGTAAGAGAGATTGTAACATTTTTCTTTTTTGGTTTGACATTCTAGAATAAAATGACTTGCCCTTTTTTTGGAGAAAACAGCTAACTGTTTAATTCCAGAGAGCATGTTTTTTGTTCTACAGAAAACGACTTGCTGTTTTCGAGAAAACGGCTAATCGTTTAATTACAGAGAGCATGTTTTCTATTTTACAGAAACGGCAAACCGTTTGGAGAAAACGGCTAACCATTTATTTCCAGGAGCAACTTATTTTGACATTCTAGAATAAAACGGCTTGCCATTATTAAGAAAATGGCTAACCGTTTTCTTCCAGAGAGTATGTTTTCGCATCAACTGGAAAAACGATTAACAGGCTTGAGGAAAAACAAAAAATCAATTGTGAATGGATGCATATTTCAAACCAAAGAGTGTCTTTGAAGAAGTATCATTTTTAATGGTTGTAATCTTTCATTTAAAACATGTTCTTTATTAAAATAGACACGCACATTAGATCAATATACCAGATTATTACAGATTTCTGATGCGTTCTTGAAATATAATCTTATTTGCTAGAGATTGTATTCAGGATTTGTTATATCTTGGGGATATTGTACCATTAAAACTCTATAGCAAACCAAGATTGGAGAGGGCAAATACAACCTTAATGGAAAGTGTACAAACACGTCTCAAATCCTAAGAAATTTACTTGTTATTCACCTCTATATTCAAAAATCCACCAACAATCTTTAAGGTTTTAAACGTTCGCAAATGGAGGCTGAGAAGAATCTAACTTCATTTCTTAATCCTAGTGTCCATCTCGATCGTTTTGATGACACTAATTTTACTCGCTTGAAAAGAAAATTGTTCTTCCTTCTTACTGTTCTGAAAATTGCATATGTTTTTTATCCAAAATTGGAACCATTTCTGGAGCCAAAAGAAGATGATACCGAAGATGTAAAGGCTGCAAGGAAAAAGTGTGAAGATGATGAATTGATGTGTCGGGGTCACATACTCAATACGCTTTCTGACAGGCTCTATGATCTTTACAATTCCATGACTTCTCCAGTGGAAATTTAGAAGGTCGTTGAGTACAAATATAAAACGGAGAAGGAAGGTACTGACAAATTCCTTATCTCAAAATATTTTGAATTTGTTATGGTAGGCACAAAATCCATTCTTGATCAAATACATGAATTATAAATTATAGTTACTAAGGTTCGGGATTTGAAATTTGAAATTTCTGAATCATTTCAAGTTCGGGCTATTATTGCTAAATTGTCTCAAAATTGGAATGATTATAGAAAGAAACTTCTTTATAGTAGAGAGAACATAACTTTAGAAGAGTTACAAAAACACTTGGTAATCGAAGAAGAGACAAGGTCTCGAGATTCCAAGTACAAGCATGATTTTACTAAGGTTAATGTTATTAAAGCTAGTAAATTTTCAAAGAATTTCAAGGTCAAGAATGACAAGAAATTCAAGAAGTCCAACACACAAAAGTTTTATGGAAATTGTTTCTTTTGTGGTAAGAAAGGTTATCGCCAAAGTGATTGCAGATTCAAGAAGAAAAAGGATGAAGTGAATTCTCATAAGGCCAATGTTGTTGAAGACAAATTTGAAGAGATTTGTGCTATGATTTCTGAAATACAAATTGGCATGATTACTAAAACTAATATGGCTGAAACTAAGTCCTGCGATTGGTGGCTCGATTCGAGTGCAACCATTAATGTTTGTAATGATAAGAAATTTTTCTTATCGAACAAAGAAGAAACAGAAGGACAAAAGGTTTTCATAGGGAACAATGATGCGGCCATAGTAGTAGGGAAAGGAGTAGTTGAGATCAATTTTACTTCTGAAAAGAAATTTACATTGTATAATGTCTTTCATGTGCTTTCTGTTAGGAAGAATCTTGTTTCTGCTAGTTGTATGTGTACGCATGGGCTTAAGATTGTACTTGAGGGTAATACTTGTATTATCTCAAAGAATGGAATATTTGTTGGGAAAGGATATTCTTGTGATGGAATGTACAAACTCAGCATTAATAATAATGATATCAATTTAGCTTATATTGTTGAGTCTTGTGATGTTTGGCATGCTAGGTTAGCACATTTGAATTTTAGATCTATGAAATACATGTCTAAACATGGTTTGATTAATTGCAATGATGTTAAAAGTCATAAGTGTGAAATCTGCATCCAAGCTAAATTACCTAAGAAACCTTTTCCTAAAGCTGAATGAAATACTCAAATATTGGATTTAATACATACCGATATTTGTGAGTATAATGGCATTTTAACAAGAGGAGGTAAGAGGTACTTTATCACTTTTATTGATGATTGTTCTAGATACACTTATATGTATTTACTTAGAATAAAAGATGAAGCTTTTGATAAATTTAAAATTTTCAAAGCTGAAGTTGAGAACCAAAAAGATAAGAAAATCAAGATGGTTCAAAGTGATAGAGGTGGTGAAGATTTCTCAATTGAGTTTGATAATTATTGTGAAGAATTTGGGATTATTCACCAAAGATTAGCTCCATTTACTCCTCAACAAAATGGTTTAGCTGAAAGGAAGAATAAGATCTTTACGAATATGATAAATTCCATGATTCTTAATGTAGAACTACCAAATAATTTATGGGGAGGAGCATTACTCACTGCATGTCATATTCATAATAGAATCACATTTTTTAAAGCACATGTATCTCCTTATGAAATTTGGAAAGGAAGGAAACCAAACTTGATGTATTTGAGGGTCTGGGGTTGTTTAGCTTTTTATAAAATATATGATCCTAAATCATCAAAGTTAGGTGCTAGAGGTATAAAAAGTGTTTTCGTAGGATATGCTAAAGATTCCAAGGCTTATAGGTTGTTAAATTTAGATTCAAATGTGATTGTGGAATCTAGAGATGTTGAATTTATTGAGAATAAATTTCAACATGATTCTAATATTGAATTAGAATCAATTATTGATTAACCATGTGATAATACACATGATACCTCCATTAAAACAATAAAAGGAAAGAGTCTCTGACATCTTTCGAACCAAAGAGGAGTCAACGTGAAAAGAAAGAAAAAAGTTTAGCTTCAGATTTTATTTCATCACAAGCATTACTCTTCTTAGTTGAAGAGGATAGAAAGAATTTACTTAACAAAGTACCATTGTTGTTAAATGTTGAAAAGGATCCAAAGACATGTAGCGAAGCTATGTCTTTTAGAGACGCTTTCTTTTGGAGAGAGTCAATAAATGATGAAATGGATTCAATTATGTCAAATCAAACATGGATCTTGGTAGATCTTCCTCTAGGATCTAAACCAATTAGCAACAAATGCGTGTTTAGAAGAAAGTACAACAGTGATGGTTCTTTGCAAACTTTTAAGGCTAGATTAGTAGCTCAAGAGCTTAAGCAAAGAAATGGTATTGATTGTTTCGATACATACGCTCCGGTGGCAAGGTTAACATCTACAAGAGTGTTATTTCAATTGCTTCATTGAAAAATTTGCATGTACATCAAATGGATGTTAATACCGCTTTTCCTCATGGTGATCTTGAAGAAGAAATCTACATGGAACAACCCGAGGGATTTATTTTGCCTGGAAATGAGAAAAAGGTATGCAAGTTAGTCAAGTCTCTTTATGGTTTCAAGCAAGCTCCAAAACAATGGCATGAGAAGTTTGATTCGGTAATTTTGTCTCATGGTTTTAATCATAATAATATTGATAAATGTATTTATTCTAAATATAGAATGATTTACTCTTAATGAAGTTGTTGTTATGTGACTGGTTTGGCACAAAAAAAAAAATCCCATTCAAGTTGTTTGGTGCAAATAACTGCGAGGTTGAGGTTGAGTATTTACTCTTAATGAAGTTCAAGTCTTATAGTAGCTAAAGATATGATTTGAAACTTCACCTAAGTGAACATAAGAAATGGTATTGTTTCTAACAAGATCATGATCTAATCTTGTTAATGTTCATGAATCCAAGATAGAGCACAAAGCTAGAATAGTGCTAAATATTGGAACATAACTTTGAAATCTGGAATAACTTATATGTGATGTATACCCGGTATTTACTTAAAAGACAAAGTTTAATGCTTAGCACACTATTGTCTAGTAAATGCTTTGAAATACACTCACTGATTAAAGGTTAAAATTGAAAGATACCTTTTTGTATGTATAAGTTTATCATTAATAAATCTGAAAAAAATAAATTACAATCTTGTGGGGGATTGTAAGAGAGATTGTACCATTTTTCTTTTTTGGTTTGACATTCTTGAATAAAACGGCTAACAGTTTAATTTCAGAGAGCATGTTTTTTGGTCTACAGAAAACAGCTTGCTGTTTTGGAAAAAACGGCTGACCGTTTAATTTTAGAAAGTATGTTGTCTATTCTACAGAAAACGGCTAACCGTTTGAAGAAAACGGCTAACTGTTTATTTTCAGAGAGCAACTTATTTTGACATTCTGGAATAAAACGGCTCGCTGTTATTGAGAGATCGGCTAACCATGTTCTTCCAGAGACTATGTTTTCGCATTAACTGGAAAAACGGTTAACAGGCTTGAGGAAAAACGGAAAATTAATTATGAATGGATGCAAATTTTAAACCAAAGAGTGTTTTTGAAGAAGTACCATTTCTAATGGTTGTAATCTTTTATTTAAAACATGTTCTTCATTAAAATAGACACACATATTAAATCGATATACCATATTATTACAGATTTTTGATGTGTTCTTGAAATACAATCTTATTTGCTAGAGATTGTATTCAGGATTTATTATATCTTAGGGGTAATTTGCCATTAAAGCTCTATAGCAAACCAAGATTGGAGAGGGCAAATAAAACCTTAAAGGAAAGTGTACAAACACGTCTCAAATCCTAAGAAATTTATTTGTTCTTTGCCTCCATATTCGAAAATCCACCAACATTTAGTTATGGCCACTGCACCATTTGGGCCACATTGGCGCCAAACTCGTAAAACCTTCAAAACGTAAATTCTTAGCCCAAAACGTTTAGGACAATTTGAGTACGTGAGGGTAGAGGAAAGAAAAGCATTATTGTTTAAACTGTACAAATCATCATCATCTTTTTCTCCTTTTTCCACGCCTATTCATTTAAAAGATCGTCTTCACATGTTCAATCTTGCCACCATGAGCTAGATGCTGTTTGGAAAAGGGTATACTGAGGATGATGAAAACAATATTGTAACTGTAAAAGAGTTTACAGAGATAGTCGATGAAGTGTTCTTGATTATCGGTGTTTTAGATATAGGGGATGCAATTCCATGGCTTGCTTTCTTAGATTTACAAGGAAATGTTAAGAGAATGAAAGCTGTGAAGAGGAAGGCTGATAAATTTTATGAGCATGTTTTGGATGAGCACGAGCGCCGTCCTAAGAGGAAATTGTTTAATGAACATGGGACTAAGGATATGGTCGATGTTTTGCTGCAGCTAGCTGATGATCATACTCTCGAAGTTAAGGTTGAAAGAGATCACAACAAGGCAGCAATCCAGGTCATTAAATTTTGTTTGCAAATGATAAATTTCATATTTGTTTCAGCAAATCCAATTTGAAATAGTTATGTTTGGGCTGGAAACCTACTCTCACACACATAGATAAAGTAAAGGGGTCTGAATTTTATTCATGAATTATCTTATTTTCTTAAGAAAAAATAAAAATAAAAATTCGAATAGTAATTTTAGGGTATGCTACAGTAAAGGCAATACTACTAACAGTAATTTCACATATGTGTACATTGAAATGAAGTATAATTTTTTTTATTGTGATTTTAAATTTTTAGAAGTAGTTCATTGTTCTATAAAAGAAAACATCATGACTACAACTATCCAAGTGTCTCTCGCACTAAAAATCAAAATCATATTATTCTTTTTATTATTTTGATGATTTTTAGGATCTTTTACTTGGTGGAATCGAAACCTCAGCGGTCACCACAGAATGGGCAATGTCAGAGCTCTTGAAAAATCCAAGAGTTATACAAAAGGCAACCGAAGAGCTAGATAGAGTAATTGGAAGAAACAAATGGGTAGAAGAGAAAGACATTGTTAACCTGCCATACATACAAGCAATTGTTAAAGAAGTGATGTGTCTTCATCCTTCGACAACATTACTTCTTCCTCGATTAGTTAGAGAAAATTGCAAAGTAGCTGGCTATGACATTATTAAAAACTCTCGTGTGATTGTAAATGTATAGGCAATAGGGAGAGATCCAACCCTATGGGAGAAACCTAATGAGTTTTGTCCAAAGAGATTCATCGGAAAAGAGATTGATGTTGTAGGCCATAATTTTGAGCTACTGCCATTTGGATCTGGGATAAGGATGTGTATTGGTTATGCTCTAGGGCTAATAACGGTCCAGTCAACTTTGGCAAATCTTTTGCATGGTTTTGAATGGAAATTGCCTGGTAATATGAGGAAAGAAGATTTAGATATGGAGGAAAGATTTGGGGTCACAACGTCCAGAAAAAATCCACTTCTTATTGTTCTTAAGCCTCGACTTCCTCTTGATCTATACTAATCGTGATTGGACTTCTTTTCACTTAGATATTGTCTGGGTAATCTTTTGCGTAGTTATTGATTTATGGAAAATTATCCACCGTCCATCCGTTTTTTCCAACTTTTTCAAAAATACACAATTCTTTTTTTTTTTACTGGAATCCACCTGAAGTTATATTTCTTTTCACTTTTCCACTTTCATTTGGGTACCGTTAAGAAAACTAATGGAATATTGTTTAAATGACTTTTTTACCCCCAAATGTAAAAGATAATTTATCCACAGACCACCTGTTTTTTCGTATTTTTTCAGAAATACATAATTCTTAATTTTTTTTGCTGAACTCCACTTGAAGTTATATTATTTTGCACTTATCCACCCTTGTGTTGTTGTAAAATGACGATTTTACCCTTATGATGTTAGCAAAGTTATAACGGTCTCAAAACGGAAGTGGAAAAGTAAAAGAAATATAACTTCAAGTGGATTCCAGTAAAAAAAAGAATTGTTTATTTTTGAAAAACGGTGAAAAAACGGGTGGACGATGGATAATTTTCCTTGATTTATTACCAAATAAAGTTAACCACATCTAGATGGTTAAAGTTTTCGGTATTTATTGAATATCTAAGGCAATAATCAAGCTAATTGATCTCTATAGTGGAAGTTGATCAGGTTAATAAATTATGTTGACAGTATATGTATGCTCTTTAAAACAAAGCGCATTTCATTATTTTGTAATAAATAAATTTTCTTACTAATAAAATAAATGAAACATTAATTTCTTAATGTATCGAGTGGCACAATTTTGCTCTTTATAGACATGTACGCCTCGAACGAAGTGCGGAGTAATGAATAAATTTTCTTATTAATAAAATAGATGAAACGTTGATTTCTTAATGTATTGAGTGAATTGTTATTTGAATAATGTCCATTTGATCATATTTTGTTGTTGACCTATACCTAAATGGCCATACAAACTTTTCCTTTTAGAATCATAATCAATAGGACAGATTCCTGTTACAATCTTTCTATTTTAATATTTGTTTTCAAATATTTATCTTTCTATTTTAATATTTGTTTTCAAATATTTACTTTACTTTTTTTTTTATTACATGAGACTATTGCTCAAGAGTACAACTCATATTACATGAGATTACAATTGATATTTATAAATCAAATTATTATTGGGACTAGTTTACATCAATTTTTACGAAGCACCGCCTAGATATTTACCCTCTCTAATATTCGAGGGAGAAAACTGCCTTCACTCAAATTGAAGAAGGAAATTAAACCCCCACAATGCATTGTGGGGGCTCGAGCCCATGACCTCACAATTGTGAGGTGTGGGTTCTAACAAAAGCCTAATGACTTATTTACTTTACCTTTTAATTTTGAGGTTTTGACGTTTACTCCATTCACAATTAAAAACTAAATTCAAATTTACCTTTTAATTGTATTTAGTTTTTAATAAGTCCAAATTAGGTTGTTGGTTCATTATTTTGTGGAATCATGGAGTATGATGGAGAACTACTTAATGCTTGATGTTTCAGGGTTGTAACTTTGAACTAAAACTCTATTTAAAGCTTGATGTTATTCATAAAAAAATAATGTCATCAGTATTATAATTTTGGTAACTTATAAGTTGTATTTGAGAGTTTATTGGTTTATTAAATAATCAGTATTTATTTTTGAGGACTAGGTTTTTCGTATTAAACTATATTTCTTTTACTTCCTTCTATTTCGTTCAAGTTACCATTACAAACACGGCTATTTTGTATCATTTGGCATTAGAGCTCGGTAACAAATTGTTAACATTTATGTTAACATAATGTTGATTTTGATGATAACAAACAAAATTAAGAATGATTAAGTTTTTGAAAGCTTAAATTATTTTTCATACATTTTAATAAATCATTATTTTCACATTATAAAGGTTTTATATCTAATGGAAAAATGATTTTATGAAATTGGTTGTTTTTCAAGTTTATGGTTTAATTGAAAGAATTTTGAAAACTTTGAAATCAACAAGTATTGCTTGAAATTTTAGAGAAGGATTTATTTGAAACATTTCATAACATTTGGGCGATATCATAATTTCAGAAAGTTTTGGGATTCACAAATTATTATTAAGAAATTCAAATTGGACTTAATCGCAAATTTGTATAACATTTTGGGCCATACTATAGTTTCATAAACTTTTGGGGTCAACATGTAATTTTGGCAAACAGTGCACTTTATCATCAATTCTTTAGAAAGCGGCATTCGGATATGATAAACGGAATTCCTTACGGGCAGAATTCATCCGAATGGAAAGCGGCAATCCTAAGTTATGCTAAACTAATCCGGTTATGGGGTAAACTCTCGGATGAAAAGCGGCAATCCGGTTTAAGCGGTAATCCGGTTATTGGGCGTAAAGCTTCGGAGCATAAACGGCAATCGGTTGTGCTAAACGGAAGTCCGGTTATGGGCGTAAAAGCTTCGGGCATAAACGGCAATCCTATTGGGTTGTCTAAGCGGTAATAAGATTCATACGGCGAAAGGTTACGGAGCATAAACGGCAATCCGGATATCACAAGCGGCATTCCTGGATACTCAAAAATTCAAATTTTTGCCTTAATCGGTAACATGCAAGCGGAATTAAACCATAAACGGTAATCCGGTTATGAGCAAAAAGTGCATAACGGCTAGTTTTTTAGCTCCATCTATATAAACTCAAATCCAAATCATTTTTGGTAATCTTGGCAAGCATAAACAAGTGCACACAACATATATTGAGCTTCAAATTCGAAAATCATTATAGATTAAATCTTCATTGAGCTATCATTTGTATATCCACTCTAAAAGAGAGTTGTTTGTTGTATTTTCATTTCTCATCAAATTGTGAGTGTACAAGTGTGAGAAACACTTGGGGTGAAGAGATTGGGAGATAATCTCTTGTTGTAAAGGTTCATTGACACCTTGGAAGTCAATTGTAAACATTTGAAGCCTTGGAAAGGCTTGGATAGTGAAATCCTCAAGCTTGGGTTGCTTGGAGGCGTGGACGTGGCGGGATAGCCGAACCACGTAAAAATCTTTGAGTTTGCTTTCTCCTCCCTTACTCATTTATTATTGTGCATTTATTGAATTTATTGTTTTCAAATTTATTAAGGCATTAGATTGGATTGTTGTGTGTTTTGCTAGGATAATTTTTAAAATACCAATTCACCCCCCCTCTTGGGTTGCACACTTGTATTTCATTTGGTATCGAGCAAGGTGCTCTTGTGTAGACTTAATCGTCTAGAGTTAAAGATCCATAGCAACCTAAATTAGCTCAACCATCATGGAAGGCCAATCTACCACTAGACCTCCATTTTTCGATGGAAATGATTATCCTTATTGGAAAACTAGGATGAGAATCTTTTTACAAGCCTTAGATTATGAAATATGGGAAATAGTTTGTGATGGTTCATTCATTCCTAGGAAGAATGCTTTAAGTGAGTTGGATAGGAAGAATATGTCTTTAAATTCCAAGGCTATGAATGCTTTATTTTGTGCCTTAGATAAAAA
The DNA here is from genome assembly GCA_030444775.1 of Atalantia buxifolia. Lineage (NCBI taxonomy): Eukaryota > Viridiplantae > Streptophyta > Magnoliopsida > Sapindales > Rutaceae > Atalantia > Atalantia buxifolia. Next base: position 19,750,093 of record CM059831.1, on the reverse strand, counting down.
GGAATTTCATAGAGTTTCAAATTGTTCTAATGCTTATGAAATATGGAGAAAACTTGAAGTTGTGTATGAGGAGACTACAAACAAGGAGGAATCTCATGAAGTGTCAAATTTGGCACTTATGGCAATTGGAGATGAATTGGATGACGAGCTTGATGAGGTAAGTGATCATAGCTATGATGAATTACATGATGCTTTTAAAGAATTGCATGATGAGTGGATGAAACTCGGTAAAAAGAATGCATGTCTTAAAAAGAAAATGCTAGAGCTCACAAATGAAAATGAATCTTTAAGTGCAAAGATTATATGCCTAGAATTAGAGAATAAAACTTTGCATAATAGAGTTGCATTATCAAATGAGAATTCTAGCACTTCACATGAGCATTTAGAATCACATGTGAATGAGTTGAAAAATGAAAATGAAATGCTTAGAAATAAGAGCAATGATCTAAAGGAGATTGTGCTAAAATTTACAAATGGGCAAAAGATGTTGGATAACTTGCTTAATTCACAAAAATGTGTGTTTGACAAAGGAGGTATTGGTTATAAGCCAAATTTGAAGCAAAAATATTATAAGAGTTATTTTGTTAAAACTACCTCCATTAATGATCAAATTGTATGCCATTATTGCAATCAAAATGGTCACATGAAGAATAGATGTCTAGTTAAAAGAAATGCATATTATGGAGCAAAATGTATTTGGGTTCCAAAAGGAACCATTGCTAACACTCAAGGACCCAAGAGTATTTGGGTACCAAAAGGCACAACTTGAATATTTTCTTTGTAGGTACCACAAACAAGGAATGGTGGAGAGTTCCTTGATAAGAGCTTGTAAGAGTAATCACTTGATCATGAACTAGGAGAAAAAGATGAGGCAAGATGATTTAATTGTTTTGGTAACAATTCTTGCCATATTGATTTTGTTGAATGGATCATGATAAATGGATAATAGATTGAATTTGCGAAAGTATGCTTTTTTGTTTACTTGATGGAATTATCAATGTGTATAACATTAAGTGATTTATCATGATGCCTTTGTTTGATTTTGATGATTGTATGATGTGTATGCATGATAGATGAGTTATATGTTTGCATTTATATTTCATGCATTAAAAGGCTTATTGAATTGTTTTAAATCACAAAATGATTTAAAATCAATCAACTTTTAAGCCAAAAATAAAATGGTGTGTATAATACAAGTTTAAGAGCTTACTTCATCTCAAAAATATTTTTCATAGCTTAACCGATTAAGAAATCTGAAACCCGGATTAAATTTGATGCTTGTTGGAACTAACCGGACAACCGGTTATGAAATCCGGAAACCCGGATTCAGTTTGATAGTTGCTGGAACACATTCGGCCAACCGGATATTGTCAACCGGTAAACCGAATTCAAGTTGGTTGCTTGCTGGAAGGAACCGGCAAATGATAAGAAATCCGGAAAACCGGATGCAAGTTTGATCTTTGCTGGACACAATCGGATGACCGGTTATTCAATCCGGAAATCCGAATTCTTGCTGCCAACTCTCTGGACCACAACCGGATATCCGGTTATCCACATCCGGAAATCCGGATTCGCGTTGTTGCCCTGCTGCTTGGTCACTGGTTTTATGCTTCTTCTTCGTTTTCAGTTTTTTTTTTTTCTGCACATGTTTTCTTTCCCTCACCAAAACCGTGAAAGCTCCTCCATTTTCATTCAATTTTCCTTTATTTCTCAGTTCATTTCATGCCAAGATCAATCTCTCAAACCATTACCCATGCATTTAACCTTCATTAAGCACTTTCCAATCATTATTTCTTCACTTGTTCTTCATCATTTCATCATCATCTCTCATGCGTGAATAGTACTTCTCCATTTCTCTCTCATTTCACTCATTTTCTTTGCCATAATTTTTACTTGCACAAAATGGGTAATATCTTCATCAAATTCTTTTTGATGTCATGTTTTAAATTGTATCTATCTATTTTTATATGATGAAGGGGAGATAAATATGATATGCTTTTGGATAAAATTTTTTTTTGGTTAAATTTTAAATTGGCCATATATTTAGGGGGAGCATACAATATGATTTTTGTTAATATACATTTTGAACTTTTTGTTGTCCAAAGGGGAGACAAAATAATATATCATTTTGATGTTGTCAAAAGGAGGAGAATAATATGCATTTTGAGTATTGTTTTGAGATGTGATTATGATGTTGATTTTGATGAATTTGAAGATATGATGATGATTTGATTACATGGTTGTTTAATATGATGATTTCATGTTATAAGTTGCTAATCGATAGAATGATGGTTCATGATATTTTGGTGTGATGATTTGTGTATAGAGTTTGTTTGTATCATGATTTATGATAATTTGGGAGCAATATTGATAAATTTGTATTTGAGGTGATGGTTGTTGTTAGGGGGAGAATGTGTCGAACTTTCTACTCGGACAACATGGGTAACAAATTTGCTACTCTTATTCTTTTCCTTTAAGTTTTCTTTTTAATGATGAAGGGGGAGAAGAATACATGTTTTTAAATTTATAAAATTTTTATTCTTTTTCTTTGCCAATTAAGTTTTTCTTTTTGATGATGAGGGGAGAAGAAAAATGCATGTATTTAAATTTGTTAATTTAGCTAATTGGCAAATTGTAAGAGAAGCTTACATTTAAGGGGAGAAATTTATGAAATCATTCTTTAAATACATGAAAGGTTTGTCATCATCAAAAAGGGGGAGATTGTTAACATATATGTTTTCATAATGATTTTGATGATAACAAACAAGATTAAGAATGATTAATCTTTAAGCTCAAATTGTAAGGGGAGCTTGCATTTAGGGGGAGCAATTTATTCAATCATTCTTTAAATACATGAAAGGTTTGTCATCATCAAAAAGGGGAGATTGTTAACATTTATGTTAACATAATGTTGATTTTGATGATAACAAACAAAATTAAGAATGATTAAGTTTTTGAAAGCTTAAATTATTTTTCATACATTTTAATAAATCATTATTTTCACATTATAAAGGTTTTATATCTAATGGAAAAATGATTTTATGAAATTGGTTGTTTTTCAAGTTTATGGTTTAATTGAAAGAATTTTGAAAACTTTGAAATCAACAAGTATTGCTTGAAATTTTAGAGAAGGATTTATTTGAAACATTTCATAACATTTGGGCGATATCATAATTTCAGAAAGTTTTGGGATTCACAAATTATTATTAAGAAATTCTGAAATTGGACTTAATCTGCAAATTTGTATAACATTTTGGGCCATACTATAGTTTCATAAACTTTTGGGGTCAAAATGTAATTTTGGCAAACAGTGCACTGTACCGTTATCAGCAAGCGGCATTCGGATATGATAAACGGAATTCCGGTTCGATGGGCAGAATTCATCCGAATGGAAAGCGGCAATCCTTATCTTATGCTAAACGGCAATCCTAAGGTTATGGCGTAAACTCTCCTGATGAAAAGCGGCAATCCGGTTTTAAGGCGGTAATCCGGTTATTGAAAAGCTTCGAGCATAAACGGCAATCCGTTGTGCTAAACGGAAGTCCTTATGGGGCGAAAGCTTCGAGCATAAACGGCAATCCTATTGTCTTCAAACCTAATCCGATTCTGGCGTAAAGGTTCTCGAGCATAAACGGCAATCCGGATATCACAAGCGGCATTCGGATACTCAAAAATTCAAATTTTTGCCTTAACGGTAACATGCAAGCGAATTCTAAACCATAAACCAGAATCCTCGGTTATGAGCAAAAAGTGCATAACGGCTAGTTTTTTAGCTCCATCTATATAAACTCAAATCCAAATCATTTTTGGTAATCTTGGCAAGCATAAACAAGTGCACACAACATATATTGAGCTTCAAATTCGAAAATCATTATAGATTAAATCTTCATTGAGCTATCATTTGTATATCCACTCTAAAAGAGAGTTGTTTGTTGTATTTTTCATTTCTCATCAAATTGTGAGTGTACAAGTGTGAGAAACACTTGGGAGTGAAGAGATTGTGAGATAATCTCTTGTTGTAAAGGTTCATTGACACCTTGGAAGTCAATTGTAAACATTTGAAGCCTTGGAAAGGCTTGGATAGTGAAATCCTCAAGCTTGGGTTGCTTGGAGGCGTGGACGTAGGCGGGGATAGCCGAACCACGTAAAAATCTTTGAGTTTGCTTTCTCCTCCCTTACTCATTTATTATTGTGCATTTATTGAATTTATTGTTTTCAAATTTATTAAGGCATTAGATTGGATTGTTGTGTGTTTTGCTAGGATAATTTTTAAAATACCAATTCACCCCCCCTCTTGGGTTGCACACTTGTATTTCACAAATAAGGAGCGAATCCTTACAATAGAGCAAAGGCTAGAGAGGATACAGAAGATGATGGAGGCCATAATTCTTGAACAAATGGAACTCACCAAGAAACTATTGGATAAAATGGCTAAGATATCAAGAAACATGGGATGTAAACATCTTACCATCATGTCAAACATGTGGAAGATAAAATCTACGTCTTTGGTTGAAGCTCAACCTCTGCAACAAAGTGCAATTTGACGATTGCAATGCATGATGGAGATGTTAATCAGTGCAGCAAAGAAGTGTTACAATTGAAGAATATTCAATAAATCAACATTCAAAAGGTTGGAGTTTTCTCCTACAAGCCAAAGGTGCAGAGGTTTCATTTTAAACACAAAGCTGAAATGCCTAAACAACATGATGATATATCCTTCATCAATTAAGCGCCGTAATTAAAGGTGATAAATATTATTGATTAAAGGCCGGGGGGTGGGGGGGTCTTCAAGAGAGGTTTAAGGCAATATTAGATCTCATTATGAATTGGAAACGAAGGAGAAGAAATATTATTTCAGTAAAATCTACCTTGGAGAACAAAGAGGAAGGATGATTCTATTTTAATACTTGTTTTAATTGCTGACTTTATATTTTAAGCGTAGCTGGTGTTTAATAAGTCAAAATTTAGTTGTTCATTCAGGGTTTATTTTGTGGATTCATGGAGTATGATGGAGAACACGCTTAATGCTTCCTATTTTGAGGATTCTAACTTAGACTAAAGCTCTATTTGAAGCTTTATATTATTTAATGAAAGAATATCATAAGTATTATTATTTAGCAAATTATAAAGTATATTTAGAAATTTATTCACTACTAAAAAAAGGTCTTTACTGACATTAGAATAGTGTCAGCGATAACTTTTAGTGACACTTGTTAATTGTGTCGATGTCAAGAATCAAATAAAAATAGTGACACTTGTAATTAGTGTCGCGAATATGGTGTCAATGATTATTATTACTATAGTATCACCAATATTATGACGCTATAGTGTTAGTAGTTGTTAATATTATATTAGTATCTATGATTACTATTACCATGATATCACCATTTAATTTATTTAAAAAAATAAAATTTAAATTGTCTCATTACTAATTGATTTGTTGGTAAAATTAAAAGGCACCACAATTTTTTTTTTAAAAAAACCACCTCGATTCATATTGCAAAATCTTTCATTTCATATTTAAATATTGGTAGTATATATATTATTACAATTGTACCAAATACAAATTCAAACAAGTATTAAAAAAATATATAAATTTAGAATATCTCAAATATAGGAGCCCTGATACATTTTTGGTGCCATGGAGCTAGACTAGTGAGCTATTAAGCTTTCTTCAAAGGATGGTTGCTTCTAAGCCCACCTCATGGTTTTAAAAGACACACAAGTAGACATTCGATTTGAGAAAAATACAAGTATTTAGTTGGCAACAAAATTTTCCTGAATGCATCTACACCTTGAACTTCATTGTTTTCCCAACTAAAAGTGTAACATATAGAATTAATTAGTATGCCAGACAAATTAAGTTTTGGACATTTACAATAAAAAATATACTCATAAATTACATGATTATCGTATGCTACAAATAACTTGGCAACATATGCGGCCCACTCATCAAGAAGCTATGAAAGATCATCCATAGTGTGTACTTATCACATCCAACTTCAAATCCAATTGCTATCAAGTCAATATATTTTACAAACTTCAAAACTAAAACAATAATCTGTAACCAACAACTCAACATTTTCTAGAAATTACAGAAAGCAAGAATATGGAAATAAACAGAATGAGCACACAGTACACTTAGCAGTAATTACCAAAGATCCCTAACAAGCTCAGAATTGATATTAATCCTTTTCATCTTAGGTATTCTTAGGCTATCACTGATGGATTAAATAAGTATTCTTAAGAAAAAAATTGTATAGTACCAAACTCTTACAGTACTTTCCAATTTCCTATCAAATCTTCGAGACACAATTATAACAATCTGGGGCCAAAATACAACACCAGCTTTTTAGAAACTTCACTTATGCAAAAGAAACTAAACATATTCAGTTATTAAGGTACAAGAATAAAATATGGCTTAAGGTCATTAAGATGAGGAAGCTGAAAGGAAAGATTGAAGAAAGATCACTAGATTAATTGCAAAGATCTCTCAATCATTCACTTAGGCACGGTGCACTATTAATTATTTAAAAAAGGGTGAAGCTTATTTTTGCTAAGGTGAACATTCTTTATGTTTGTGGCTCTCAAAATAGCTACAAGAGCATAATTATACTCTCATTTTATGGGTAGAAAGTGAAGTCCATTAATAGAAATTCCAAATCCAAAATATAGGTATATAATATAAGACAATAAAACATATATGCTATATTTTAATAAACCATCAAGAAATGATTAAACTAAGCATTACCTAATGGGTTCAGCTACTCCCTATGGGAGACGAGACAAAAATGCTAGTTTCATAAAAGTCAGCATATGCTAGCTAGGAAGGATTTATTTTGACTTCATCCACAGTTTGCTGAAGAATTTTGCCGCACATTTATAGAACAAAAAAAAAAGTACTAAGATTAAAATTTTAAACCCGATTTGAAATTTAACCCAAAAAAACAAGTATAGATACTAGATACATAAACTTCTTACATGTGTATAAATACTCCTAAGCTTCATAGCTAAATGATTAATATATTTTTTTAATGCATTAAAGTTTAGGTTACCAAGCATGTAATTAATCTAACCTAGGTGATGATGCCCTATAGACATAATACAAGATTAAACTTTTCAAGTTTAAATAAAAGATACAAATTACAAAACAAAGCCATGTTTTTTTTTTGTTTATAGTCACTTAAATACATGTACATGTCCAGTAAGCCAACAAAACATGCCATACACATATTTCATTTTTCATGTCATTTCATTTTTTTTAACTAATTCTCTACTGATTCTGAAGATTGTAATATCTAATTTGATGCAATAAATTAGTCTGTTTATGCACACCCCATGTCTTTGTACTCTTCTCTCTTTAGTTTTCTTGTACTTTAGAAATTTATCACATAACAATTGATACCTACATAAAACAATGTAGCAAATTGATGTAAGCAAATGAATTAATTGGGCAACTTACTGCTTTCACGGATGAAATAATGCAATCCTTACCAAGAGGGCTCACAACGTTGGATGGCAACCTGCCAAATAGCAAATAAAGTAGAAGTCATCATCTTTTCATAACTTCTACAAAAATAGTACAAACATATTACATATTGGAGAATGCCAACAAGCCAAATAGCAAATCAAGGAAACCAAGACTATGGAGAATTCCAGATTACTTCAAATTTCTCCTTGCCCTCTCTTGTAAAAGCATTTGTTGCAAATCAAATTTGGGATATGGTTTTCAGTTAATGGAATTTAGGAACTTAACTCCACGTGAAGTTGCATGTGATATTGGATTAAATCTGAATTCTTTTTATTATGTTATTTTATTGTTGGATTAAATCTTTGAGAAACTGAAGTGCATGTTATTTTTTTTTTTGATGAGGAAGTGCATGTGATTTTGATATGTACTACGTGGTTTCTTTTATATAAAAATGATAAGTGTGGAGGAATGGATGCACCCAAATCTTTATGCATGTACCCCAGATAAAAAAAAAGAATAAACAGATTCTGCAAATTACGGAGAATATGCAGCTTTTGGCAAGTTACACTAGGCCATCTATACTCTATATTACACCATCTAATAAAAAAATATTTTATTTGGCCTAAACAAAGTAAATTACAAACATATAATAAAAGCATATCCAATAAACTAACACAAGAGGACATAAAAATTTAAAATAGATTATTTCAATCTTTTTCCAATTATATTCCAGATGTTTTTCCATTTACTATAAAATTATATCCGCTCTATCAATCTTTCATAAAGAAATAAAAAGAACTCATAAACCATTGTTAAAGCACATCAATGAACATGATCAAATAAACTAAATTTTCTATGAAACTCATATTATTATTATTATTATTATTATTTATACATACAGTTCTATAAGAGAAACACTGTAAGATTTGTAAAATAAATCTTACTTTTTTTAAACCTTTTTTTTCCTTTGTTTAGAAATCAAACTTTCATGTGACCAAAATTTTACTTATTATTTTTTGGGAGCCAAGTCAAAAAGGTAGGTTTGGGAGCAGAGTGTGTAAGTGTGAGAGAAGATTTGTTGAAAGGTAAATGAACAGAAAACTTGTGATTAAGTTTTCATTTCATTTTTAATTGTTCTTTAATCGTTACTACCCTTGATTTTGCATTTTGTAAGCTACACATAGATTCCTTCATTTATTCAACATTAGATATAGATATATCAAGGCTGTTATGACGCGATACCCCATATGTTTAACAAAATTACTCAACGAACTAGTGAATACCCACAAATATAATTGGTGATTGAAGATACACTTTAAGACTTGAAGAAGCAAGGTTTGAGATCTAAAATTTTTATTTTAACCTTTTAAGACTTGAAGAAGCAAGACTTGATGAAACTCTTTAAAACTTAAAGAAGCAAGAATTGAAGAAGCAAACCTGGACACTGTGGCTTGAAGTCTTGACAAGATTTTGTGGAGTATTAGCAGGTTGTGGCAAGATATTGTGATGGTGGGTAGCTAGCACGGTTGTAAATTTTGGTGGTTGGTTGACTGGCGGTGGCGCAATGCCGCGTCGGTGACTTATGACAGCAGAGAGAGGCTTGACGCGGTGACGCATAATGGAAGCTTGACGGCATGACAGAGAGGCTTGACACAGTGACGCTTGATGGAGGCTTGATGCGGTGATATGAACGTGTGAGATCTGAGCTGGTGTTGGAGCACTGGATCTAGAATAGCGACGCTCTCTTCTTTCAAAGTATTGTAATTTTAATTTTTAAGGACTTAGCTAGGGTTGTTTTTGCGTCTTGTGAGTGTGAGGGGTGAGGTGTCACGTGTGAATGTGTAAGGTTCAATTCTTTCATCTAAATATAGTAGAATTTATTTTGAGCTAACAAGCCCCTTTAAGTACTAAAATAATATTAATAATATATAATATTTAATTTTAAAAGTAGTAATGACATAAGTGATCATGCAATGACTAAGTAATAATGGCATAAGCAATGACACAAGTGATGATGTAAGAGAAGTTGTAGAGATGAGGTACCAATGGATGTCCAGAATGGTTCTATAGAATATTATGTCATTTTGACTTTTAGATTAAGAGTTAAGATTCTGAGAATCAGACCTGTTCGGGAATGAATTAGAAGAGTAGATTCTTAGAGTGAGTTGTTGATAGTTGTATTTTATATTTGTTTAAGGTATTGGAAGTGTTTAAGGCTCTTAGAGGCTTAGAGGTGTATAGTTCGAATTCTTTTGCCGAGATAAGTATCTTCATTCCTAATATACTGGATATGTATAAGTACTTTAATATTATTATAAGTATAAATATTTTTACACTATTTAGAAAATTAAATGATTTTCGTAACAAAATTAGTTTATGGAAAAATGTTTTCAATCCTAAATTCTTTTTAACAAAGTATTTTATAAATGCTTTTTAAATATGTAAGTTATTTTATTACATGACTACGTTTTATGATTTTGTCTGTAAAATAGGTTGCAAGCCTAAATTATTTTTATGGACTTCATGAATTTGATATGAATGTTTTGTACTCATGTATGATTTCAGTTATTGATGATTGTATGGGATTCCTAATGTTTTGGCTCATTGTCCATAGTTATTCTGATTTTATTTTGATTATGATCTTAATATATAATATATCTGTCTAGACCAGTACTGGGTTTTTGTTCTGAATGTGCACACGATATTCTGATTCTGTTTGGGTCGGGTCACCGAGATTATAGGTGACACTATGAGACATGAGCTAACTATCTATTTTCTGTGTATGCAATATATGATTTGCTTTCGTAAGTAACTCTGCTTTTGAGATTCTGAAATATTATGAGTTTATGTTGCTTTATCGTGATATGATGTTTTATGAAATTACGGATTATGAAATATATGATATATGCTTTTAAATGAAAGAAGGCTTGCAATATTTTTGGTATCGTAAGGCTAGTGTGTTAGGACTGGTTTTACTTATAGAGTTGATGGCTCACCCCTCGTTATTACTTTTTGCAAATTAAGTTCCGTTTGAAAGATGTGCCTAACTTTGGAGTTAGTGATTTCGTTTCCGTTTGCTATTTGAATAAGAAAAGGAATGAACTCATGTTTCTATTTAGTTTACTTCTGTTATGAACTTGTAATTTGGAGTTTGAGAAGTTTGTTTTTTGGTGAGACTATTTAGTGTAGAATGTGTGAATTTGTGGATTTATTTGAATACGAATTTGAGGTATTTCAGTTTGACATTTATGAGTAAGGATTACGATTTGTGAGTAACCTCCTTCTTCACGTGCTTCGCACATGTTAGATTTAGGGTGTTACAATTGTGGTATCAGAGCACTAGGTTAGGATTTTGTAGACTTTATTTTAGGCTAGATTTCTTAAGCACAATTAATTAGATCAATCGTATTGTTTACCATGAGGTTATCAGAGAGAGTACATCTCTAAGGTAGGGAGTAATCGTTTATAGCTAGAAATTTGATTAGGACTCTTTTGATTTTTTGATGACTTATGACTATGTGATAACTACTTTCATAAAGGATTCCTAGTATCAACATACCATGAATTACTTATTGCTCCTATTAACAACCTTTAAATTTGGTTATCAATTTTCTCCACTTATTTATTTCTTTTCTTGTTGGTACGACCTTTATCTATTAGCTACGTTTTGTCTAATTATTTATTTATTTATATTCTTATTCATTATGGTTTAGTCAAAGATGTCACATAGGGGAGGTGCTATTGCTCGAGAAATACTTTAGGTATCACTGATGATGCTGACCCAACCTTACGCGAAATGGATAACGAAGGTAATCCGATGATACATACAATGATTAGGTTGATGGAACAACAGAGTAGGCTGATACAAGATATGGCTATAGGTAGAGTTAGGGCACATGAGAACGTGCCAGTTAAAAAGCAAGGTGGTGCAAGAGATCAAGGAGCTATGGTGAACTTAGAACGATTTAAGAAATTGGGATCACCTACCTTTAAGGGGACTGTTGATCCCATGGTTGCAGAGGTATGACTTAAACAGATGGAAAAGATATTTGTGGCAATGGGTTGTAATGATGATCAGAGGGTGATATTCGCCTCATTTGTCCTTCAGGGTGAGGCAGACCACTGGTGGGATGCCAAATCTCGTCTTTTGGGGGCTGGGTTGCAATATGCACATATTACTTGGTAGTTATTTCTATAGGCTTTTCATGAAAAGTATTTTCCCGAACGAGTTTAACATCAGATGGAGGCTTACTTCCTGAAATTGACTCAAGGAACAAAGTTTGTTATAGAGTATGGGAGCAATTTACTGCTCTATCCCGTTTTGCTTCTACCTTGGTCGCCAATGAAGGTAGTAAGTGTAGGAAATTCCTGGAAGGGTTACATCCAAACATCAAAGGGCGATTGACCATCCTCAAGCTTAGTAACTATGCTGATTAGTAGATCGAGCAATCCTTGCTGAGAAGGATATTCTTGAAACTCAAGTTACAAGGGATTAGAGGAATAAAAAGAATCGACAAGGTGGACCTCGAAATGAAAGTTCTTATGGGCAGGGTACCCAGTTCCAAAAGTATGCTAGTGAAGGTAATAAATGGGATAATAAGGGTGTTCCTGATGACACCACTCGGAAGAACTACCCCATTCGTCGACATTGTGAAAGGTGGCACCCTGGTGAATGCCATTGGAAAAATGGAGCCTATTTTTCTTGTGAAGAAACTGGGCATAGGATTATAGATTGCCCAAAGAGACGTATCGAGACTGTAAATACTTCGACTAATGAAAGGCAGAGGAAGAAACAAAAGGTTCAAGGGCGTGTCTTTGCGCTGACTGAGAAAGATGCTGAAGTGTCTAATGATGTAGTATCAGGTACATTGTCCTTATTCTCTAGAGAACCCAAAGTTCTTTTTGACCCTGGTACTACACATTCCTTTGTATCTTGTGTGTTTGCCCGTTATGCTGATGTGCCTATCACACCACTAGATGATCACGTGTCAATTAGTACCCCTGTGGGGGATTGCCAGTTAATAGATCATGTTAATAAGTCTTGTGTGATCAGATTGTGTGATAGAGAATTTCTTGTGGATCAACTACTTTTAAAGATGCACGATTTTGATTTGATTTTGGAATGAATTGGTTAGGACCTTACCATGTTTCAATGGATTGTTTTGCTAAGAAAATTATTTTTCGCCTACCTGGCGAGGAAGAATTTCATTTTCAAGGGAATTATAGGAGTTGTAGAGGTTTGATTTCTATGGTTAAGGCAGCAAAAATGCTAAAAAAAAGGGGTGTGAAGGATTTATAGCATATGTAGTTGCTGACCATTCCGATGGGGCATGCCTTGAAGACATACCTATTGTAAGAGAGTTTGTTGACGTATTTCCTAAAGATCTTCCTAGACTACCCCCAGATCGAGAGGTTGAGTTTACTATAAAACTAGTTCCTGGTACTACCTCTATTTCTAAGGCACCATATCGGATGGCACCTATTGAGTTGAAAGAACTGAAAATCCGGCTATAAGAGTTACTAGATAAAGGATTTATTCGTTCTAGTGTGTCGTCTTAGGGTGCTCCTATTTTTTTCGTAAAGAAGAAAGATGGTTCAATGAGGTTGTGTATCAATTACCGATAATTAAATATGGTTACTGTCAATAATAAATAACCTCTTCCTCGAATTGATGACCCCTTTGATCAATTACGAGGTGCAGCGATATTTTCAAAAGTTGATTTACGATTTGGCTATCATCAATTGAAAGTTAGAAGTGTGGATGTATCGAAGACAGCTTTCGGAACTCGTTATGGGCACTATGAGTTCTTAGTTATGCCTTTTGGGTTAACTAATGCTCCTGCAACGTTCATGGATTTGATGTATAGGATTTTCCAACTTTATCTTGATCAATTTGTCATTGTCTTTATCGATAACATATTGGTTTACTCTAAGAGTAAGGAGGAGCATGAGACGCAACTGAGGATTGTGTTGGAAACATTGTGAGAGAAGAAGTTGTATGCAAAGTTTAAGAAGTGTGAGTTTTGGCTTGATCGTGTGGCATTTTTTTTGGGCATATTGTGACGAAGGATGGTATTTCGGTAGATCCAGCCAAAGTGGAGGCTATTGTGAATTGGGAAAGGCTATTTAGTGTGATTGAAGGAAAGCGTTTCTTGGGATTGGCAGGGTATTATAGACGCTTTGTGAAGGGATTTTCTAATATAGCAGCACCATTGACTAATTTGACTAAGAAGGACGCAAGCTTCACTTGGGATGTGGCATGTGAAAAGAGCTTCCAAGAGCTCAAGAGTCGTTTGGTATCTGCTCCTATTTTTACTCTCCCTTCTTAGGGTGAAGGTTTTGTAATTTACATTGATGCCTCTAGAAAGGGCTTGGGTTGTATTCTAATGCAGCATGGTAAGGTTATAGCGTATGCTTCTAGGCAATTAAAAAGCGACGAACAAAACTATCCGACTCATGATTTGGAGTTGGTTGCTATAATATTTGATTTAAAAATCTGGAGACATTATTTGTGTAGGGAGACTTTTGAGATCTTTGCTGACTATAAGAGTTTGAAGTATTTGTTTACTCAGAAAGAACTGAATTTGCGGCAGAGAAGGATTTTGATTGCTCTATTAATTACCATCTAGGAAAGGCAAATGCGGTAGTTGACGCCTTGAGTAGGAAATCATCTGGGTGCATAGCACATCTGACCACCATGCAAACTCATTTGGTAAAGGACTTGAGGAGATGTGGGATCGAGGTAGTTCGTCATGAGCAAGCAGACTTGTTAGCACATTTAATAGTCCAACCCACTCTAATTGATAAAATTAAGGTAGCTCAAAAGAATGATATAGAACTCAATAAAATCCGTGCAGAGGTAAACAAAAGACATCAACCCAATTTTAGACTTGACAATAGAGATGTATTATGGGTAGGACAAAGGCTTTGCGTGCCAGCAGATAAAGAGATAAGGGTAGAGATCTTAAAAGAAGCTCGTGAGTCACCTTATAGTATGCATCCTGGTAGTATTAAGATGTATCGTGATCTAAAGCAGAGTTTTTGGTGGAGGAATATGAAGAGAGATATTGCTACTTTTGTTTCTGGATGTTTAGTTTGCCAACAAGTGAAGATCGAACATCAAAGACCAGCAGGAACTTTACAAACACTTCCTATTCCGCAATGAAAATGGGAACACATAACAATGGATTTTGTTTATGGATTACCTTATTCTAGGAAGGGATGTGATTGTATTTAGGTAATTGTTGATTGATTGATGAAATCAGCTTATTTCTTGGCAAGGAGGAGTACAGACAACGTAGGGCAAATAGCTAAGTTATTCATTAAAGAGATAGTAAGGCTTCATGGAGTTCCAGTGTCAATAGTGTCTGATAGAGATCCACTGTTCACTTCAAAATTTTGGGCTAGTTTACACAAAGAGATGGGGATGAAATTGAGATTTAGCACTGCTTTCCATCCACAGACAGATGGACAATCAGAAAGGACTATCCAAATCCTTGAGGATTTGTTTTGCGCTTGTTTACTAGACCTGAGTGGTAGTTGGGAAGAACATCTAATGTTGATCGAGTTTGCTTACAACAATAGCTTCCACTCAAGTATCGGCATGGCACCATTTGAGGCATTATATGGAAGAAAGTGTAGGTCCCCAATCTGTTTAGATGAGGTTGGTGCAAGAAAACTTTTGGGTCCAGAATTGGAACAGATCACCGTTTATAAAATCAAGTTGATTAGAGAATGTCTTCGAACAGCTCAAAGTAGACAGAAGAGTTATGCAGATCATCATAGACGTGAGTTAGAATTTGAAAAAAAAGACTTTGTTTTCTTGAACGTATCGCTATGGAAATGAGTATTTTGGTTCGGGAAGAAAGGGAAGCTTAGCCGTAGATTCATTGGACCATTTGAGATTTTAGAAAGAATTGGTCCTGTGGCCTATCGCATAGCTTTACCACTGGCTCTATCTAGACTTCACAATGTGTTTCATGTGTCTGTGTTAAGAAAGTAGATAGTAGACCCTTTACATGTGCTAGACTATCAACCAATTCAGATGTCAGAAGACATGCAATACGAAGAGCAACCTATTCAGATTATTGATCGAAAGGAGCAAATATTAAGGAGTAAAGTTATTCCCTTGGTTAAGGCATGTTGGATGAACCATTCTGTTGAGGAAGCCACATGAGAGCGAGAGGCAAAAATATTAGAAAAGTACCCTTAACTCTTTTTAAAAGGGGGAGGAAATTGTAAGGTTTAATTCTCTCACCTAAATATAGAAGAATTTATTTTGAACTAACAGGCCCCTTTAAGTATTAAAATAATATTAATAATATATAATATTTAATTTCAAGAGAAGTAATGACATAAGTGATTATGTAATGACTAAGTAATAATGACATAAGCAATGATATAAGTGATGATGTAAGAGAACTTTGTAAAGATGGATAAAAATTCTAGAAATTAATAAGGTATTTATGAAGGATAATCTCAACTATTGATCAAGAGTTGTGGTGGCAACATCCTAGCCATCCATTAGCCTTAAGAAATCCTATAAATATACCCTAACCCCTTTCATTTTCAATCCAACCTAGAAATTAAAACATTTGTTTAGGAGAGCATCAAAACAATTAGTAAGTTTATTCTTCTTATTCTCCACAAGATTTCTAATCACTCTATCTAGGATTTATATTAGCATGATTTTAGATTGTTACAGATCATAATACATGATTTAAAGTCTGTAGCTTCTTTTTAAGGTTCTGATTTATTGTTGGTTTTAATAATCAACCCTTGGTGCTTTAAGCATATTGGATAAATTCTGGACAGTATGAGTATCTCGAATTCAAACATATATTTTTTGAATGATTTTTCTTAAGAACTTTATATTTTCGAAAACTATATGGATTAAGTTTTGTTTCATAAGATTTGACTTTATTTTCAATTTTATATGGATTTTTGAATCAGACACTAATACAACTGCAAACTGTGATTCCAGCAAGTCAATCAGATTCACAAACTTATTTGTACTATTAAATGAACTCGGAACATTCTGAAATTGTATGTAGGAGTTGATACATGTGTATAGTATTTCCAGTTTTAATTTCATTATTTTTTTATTAGTATATGATTTTATAAAAATCTCAGAACACGTTATGTTCGGTTAAGATACTGTGAAATAGTTTCAAAATTTGTTAAGTAATAAATAGTTTTGAAAATGTTTTTGGTATCGGATCCTCTTTGAAATTTGTATGAGGTACCAATGGATGTCCAGAATGGTTCCACAGAATATTTTGTCATTTTGAATTTTAGATTAAGAGTTAAAATTCTTAGAATCAGACTAGTACGGGTATGAATTAGAAAATCAGACTCTTAGGATAAGTTATTGATAGTTATATCTTATATTTGTTAAGGTGTTGGAGGTGATTGAGGCTTTTAGAGGCTTAAAGGTGTGTTAGTTCAAATCTTTTAATCGAGGTAAGTAATTTCATTCATAATGTACTGGATAAGTATGATTATTTTGATACTAATATATGTACATGTGTTTTTATGGTTTATTTGGAAAATCAATTGCTTTTCATAACAAGATTAGTTTATATAAGTAATTTCATTCCTAATATATTGGATACGTATAAGTATTTTGATATTATTATAAGAGTTTTTATATTACTTAGAAGATTAATAAATTTTTATACAAAAATCAGTTTATGAAAATGTTTTCAAATATGAATTCTTTTGATAAAAGATTTTATAAATGTGTTTCAATATGTAAATAATTTTATGACATGACTACCTTTGACAATTTTTTCTATGAAATATTGTGCAAGCCTAAATTGTTGTTATGGACATTTATAAAACCGATACGAATGTTTGGTACCTATGTATGATTTCAACTATTTATGATTGTACGGGGACCACCTCTTGAAGGTCAAAGCATCACAAAGTACCACACATAGTGCAAAGTGCCACGTATAAGTCATTGTATTTTGGCTCATTGTTCGTAGTTATTATGATTCTTATCATAATATACGATATATCTGTCTGGTCCAGTACTGGGTTTCCGTTCAGAGTGTGCACACGATATTCTGATTCTGTTCCTAGCCGAGTCACCGGGACTATAGGTCACACTATGTGACATGAGCTAACTATCTGTTTTCTATGTACGTGACATATGATTTGCTTTTATAAATGATTGTTTTGATATTCTGAATTACCATGAATTTATGTTATCTTATTGAAATATGCTGTTTTATGAAATTTATGAATTGCAATTTATGTTTTAAATGAAAGAAGGCTTGCAATATTTTTGGTATTGCAGGGCTAGTGTGTTAGGAATGGCTTTACTTACAAAGTTGACGGCTCACCCCTTGTCATTACTTTTTGCAGATTAAGTTCCATTTAAAAGGTGTGCCTAGCTTTAAAGTTAGTGATTTTGTTTCCATTTGCTATTTAAATAAGAAGAGGAATGAACTCATGTTTCTATTTAGTTTACTTCTATTATGAACTTGTAATTTGTAGCTTGAGACTTTTTTTATTATTTTTGGGAAAGACTATTTAGTGTAGAATGTGTGAATTTGTGGATTTATTTAAATAAGAATTTGGGGTATTTCAGTTTAAAATTTATGAGTAAGGGTTACGATTTGTTAGTAACCTCCTTCTTCACGTACTCCGCATGTGTTAGATTTTGGGTGTTACAATTAAGTACACTGAACTATGCCTTAAGTGATTGTCAATAAAAGTTATGAAGTAGTAATATCCACCCCTTGTCATTTCAGTAAATGACCCACATATATCAGCATGTATGAGTTCAAATAAATCAGTGGCCCTTGTACTTCGTCCAACGAAGGGTGCCCTGGTCATTTTTCCTTGAAGACATGATTCACAAGTTGGATAAGGTTCTAAACCAAATGGACCTATTATTCCATCTTTAGCCAATTTTGTGACTCTATCTTCTCCAATATGACTAGCCTTAAATGCCACTTATATTTGGGGCTTATTTTTTCCCTTTCACGTTTATATGTTATGGTATTTACATTCACAACATGCTTATTATTTTCATGTTTAGTATATAAAGATCATTATCTAAAGTACCATGTGCAATATATTTATTCTCATGATAAATTTTACAAATTTTATTTTTGAAATGAAATTCATAATTATCTTTGCATAAACATGAAATTGAAATTATGTTCCTTACAGTAGAAGGAACAAATAAACCATCATTCAAACTTATTACATGCCCAGATGGCTTTTTTAAGAAAAATATCCCTATAACTGAGGCAACAACCATTGCTCCATTTCCCACTCTAAGAAACACCTCTTCTTGTTTAAGTCTTCTACTTCATTTTAGATCCTGCATTGACATACAAATATGTGTGGTTGCAGCAGAATCTAAAATCCAACAAGTAGAATGAATAATTAAAATATTAGTTTCAATAATAAGCATACCTTCAGAAGGATTCTCTTTAGGCTTGACTTTCAAGCTGTTGAGGTAAGCTTCGCAATTCCTCTTCCAATGCCCATCCTTACCACAATGGAAACATTTTCCCTTGTCATTGGGCTTATTAGCCTTCCCCTTCTTAATCCAACTTTTAGCCTTGGGTTGAAACTTTTTTCTTTTTACCCTTTTTAATTGAGGGCCCTTCTATAGCCATAACATCTTTTGGCTTCTTTATGCAAGTTTCAATAGTATTAAGCATATTTAGCAGTTCAGCAAGACTGAACTCTATTTTCTTCATGTTAAAATTCATGATAAATTGGGAGAATAAGTCTGGCAAGGACTGTAGAAAAAGATCAATAGCTAATTCCCTATCCATTGAGAAATTAAGAGCTTCAAGTTGCTCTATGTAATCAATCATTTTGAGTACATGCTCATTGACCGACCCTTCAGTCATTCTCATTCTGAACAGTTTCTTAGATATCTCATATCTAACTGTCCTGCTTTGTTCACTATACAACTCTTGTAGATGAAGTATCATGGAACTTGCATCAGGCATATTTTCATGTTGCCTTTGTAGCTTATTGGATATTGATGCCAATATATAGCTCTTAGCCCTAAGGTCATTATCTTGCCATTTTTTATAAGTGGCATGTTCTTCCTCACTTGCTCGCTCAGGAATTATATTTGGCTTAGGTGTATCAAGAACATAGCCAATTTTCTCATAATTAAGAACAATGATTAAATTTTTGAACCAATCAATGTAATTGGGTCCCGTCAAATGGTAGTTATCCAGAATTCGTACCAACGGATTATTCATTATTAAATATTTTTGCAGAAAATATAAATTAAACTATTAGCCTTTTATTTTATTATAATCTATTTGATTTTGGTCTTTGAACCAAATAGCACCTCCCACTATTTTATCAATTTATTACACTCCTATATGCAAGAACCGGAAACTCTCATTGGTAAAAGTTTCTAGTAGGAATCGGATTCTCATTAGCTTAAGTTTACCTCACCCAACAGTTCTTGGCTTACTTATTATAATGAGTAGGTAACTCTTACCAAATGCATCTCATGCATGTATGGATTATTGTTCGGCCTCTAAATCATTGATACCTTACCTGCCAGTTCTTAGTAAAAATTATTTAGTTAAGTTTACCGTAATACCCTTGCATATTTCAA
This sequence comes from Atalantia buxifolia, assembly GCA_030444775.1. Taxonomy (NCBI): domain Eukaryota; kingdom Viridiplantae; phylum Streptophyta; class Magnoliopsida; order Sapindales; family Rutaceae; genus Atalantia; species Atalantia buxifolia. Next base: position 19,730,012 of record CM059831.1, on the reverse strand, counting down.
AACATCTTACTAATCTCACCTGACAGTTCTTAGTAGCTTAATATATGAATTATGCATCATTATATGATATATAGTTTGTTTTCAACATTTTAATGAATGAGTAGCCCATGTATCCATGACAACTAACCCAAGCATAAAATAATTTAAACATTCCATTGGTATTAGCAGGCCATGATAGATATTCTTAATATCCATCATTACAACTCAACAATAATTATGTTTATTTTAATAGGGAGTATTTGGTCATTATTATGGTCTCACTTTTTAGCATGTTATTCCATTTTCAATATTCAAATATGTCTAAGCACCCTAATATACATCTCATGCATATTATAGACAAACAAATCAAAGATGACCATGGATTTTTCTAATAAAACCAATTTGAGCCAAAATTGGTTTATGGGTCCACCTAGGTATCAAGCAAGCAATAATGATTATGAGACATCTTATGCCTCAAATTATTACAATTATTAATTTCTATTTGAGAGGCCAAAACATTATTGGAAGTGCTGCAACGATCCATAAAGTCTTCTTGCTCCAAAGCATCGGAAATACGTCGTCCCTCCTTTTACAATCATCTTGTAGAAATTACATATTTTGAAGAATCGGGGTACAAATTTTGGGGTAAGGGGATACAATCAGATCTTAATAGAGGGAGGGACATGGAAGTCCCTATTTAAAAATATTACAACCATTTAAGCTTTTACAAATCAGCCAAATCAACAAATAAACCAATAGCTCATTCAATCACGCATATATTCAATCATCACATGACATAAATTTATCATAAAATATCTAGATCTTTCCATGATCATCCTTCATGCTATTATAAATGGAAATAACATAAATCATGCTTCAAAAATTCAAAATTGAATGAAGATGGCTCTAATACCACTTGAAGGACAACATTTGTCCATGAGGTTCCTGAAAACACAAATTTTGTACAGTAAAATTAAAACGGATGGTGGAAGCTCTAGAAACCTCGGATCGACTTCATTCAAAAATGAAAATCAAGAGGAAAGATTGAAGTTTGTTTAAATCACATGTAGTTTCAGAAACGACTTCTTGAGGTAGGAGAAAATGACTGAAAATAGCAAGCTACGAACACTGTCTAGGAAATAAACTACTGCACGAACAGCTTCTGTTTTGCCACGATTTGAGGTCCTTAAAGCACCCTAATTTCTATGACTAATCATTCCACACTTAGAAATTTTCTAGGAGTTCATAGGATTTGGAATCACCAAATTTCGTTGAGAAATGAGAGAGATAATGAAGAAACATGAATGCTAGTTCATGATGATTCATTCCACCAAATAAAGCCACCATTATCTTTTTAATAATGGCACCAAACATTATCATGTGCTAGACCCACCCACTAAGCTATTATTTATTGAAAGTGATCTTATCACTTCAATAATTTATTCAATCAATTATTTTGAATAAATAAATAGCTAAATTAATTAATTTTATCTCTTAATTAATCCCATTTTGATCAAATCAAATGGTTAATTGTGGGCTTCATTTGTGACATGTTCTTATGCATTCTCCTAATCCATATTAGGTCCAATAAAAGCCCAAAATTCTAAATTCAAAATTGTCTAGAAGTTTATAATCATTTATGAACCGGAACATGTCCAAAATGGCCATTTAACGTGCTCGATATTATACATAATGTTTAATTGAAGATTTATGAAATTTATTTTGTTCCTTAAACTATTTATGGAACATCTAAATTTCCATCTTCAATCATATTTAAGATATATAAATATTCATTCTTAATGAATTATAATATAAATACCGATTTTCCTAAAATTAGAAAATTTAATTTCTCATTTTCTAATAGCTCCTTTTTCATTTCTATTAGGTGTATGACCTTTTAGGTTCTTTGTTATAAGGTAGTAGAACTATTTTAATGATAATTTTTTATTCATTAAATGATGCTAAACTCTTTAGTCATCAATTATAACTTTTCTAATGACCTTAAAATATATTGGTAATACGCTTTACCAATAATGATCTTAAGGATCTATAAGTCATGAGTGACACTTAGCAGTATTTCACAACCACCAAAATAACAAGAATTGCTGGATCTATAGAACCTATTCTATTGTATCTCTATGTCTTGGTCTCTTTATCATCCATGTCCAGAGAAAAGTACGACTTATGGTCTAGTATGTTAAGCATTTATGCTTTATTTCAAAATAAATCTAAATGAACTTGGCATGAAATATAATTTGAACTCCTTCAAATATATTTTACCTTAGTCAAGGATTTCTCATTCCAATTCATATTATCTCACAGGGACATCCTTTTTATATATTACAAAGTGATGAATTCTATATTGGCCATAAACTTGTCTCCATACATAGCCAACTATGATAGCTATTGCTAGATCTCTTCCTTGATTAGGAATCAATCATTATGCTTTCACATATCAGAGATGTCTATATATAAGATATCTGTGATGCCTCAGCTCTAAAGACCATTACTAGACATAGTATCTATTACAATATATAATAAGCCATTAACACTCAAAACCACATGCCTTATTATTATTTGGTCATGTTTAGTAAACTTGTTCTTGCAATAAGTACTTATGTGTTTGACTTGACGTCTCATGTCAATGATATGAAACTCACCATTCATTTTAGTATCACATACCATAAGGAGTCATAACACATACTAGTGTTTATAGGAATTAATAACGTCCAATTATAAATACACCACTAAGAACTATTTTAGAAGTATAGTACAAAGGATACACGTTTCATATTCTCGACAAACTCGAGAATGTGTTCCTTAACTATTTTATTTCTTGGACTATATTCATTAAATTAATTTATGAATGTTGATAACTTTACCATTTTATAAATATCAAAATGCTATTCAAATACAATAATTCCCTAAAAGCAAACATCATTCGATTGGCCTTTAGGATATATTACTAACACTCCCACCATCGTTATCAAGAATATAGGATTTCTTTGGTGTCTCCATGTTAAGGAAATATGTTCTAAACTCCTCTCATGTGCTAGATTAGAAGCCCCTTTAACAAGAAGCAGACTCAACCTATAAAGAACGCTTAATTTAAAGAAGATAAAGGAGTAACAGAACAAAAAGATCCCTTTAGTTAAGATACTATAGCGAAATAGCTCAGTGGAGGAGGTAACGTGGGAACCTGAGGATAAAATAAAGAATAAGTATTCTAAGCTATTCGGTAAGTAAATTTCGAAGACGAAATTTTTCAGAGGGGGAGGAAATTGTGAGGTTTGGGGGGGTTCGACATCTTTTTTGATGGGCCATTCTCATTTTCTTTTTATAAATTCAAGTGAAATAAGCGTTCAGTAGCCCTTCTCATAAAACGTAATTGTAAAACATATAATCTGACCTACCTTTGACACTTGTAAATTATAAAACAACTTATACACTTTTTCTTGTTTTATAAAAAAAATTGTAAAATAAAATATAATAATAAACACATCAAATAAAAAATAACAGATACTCTCCATCTTTAAGGCTTTGACACCTCGTCTATCTCTCTAACTTATCTCTTAACTCTCATCTCCCTCCATGATTTATGAACTGTATCTTGTTCTTCATTTCTTCTTCTTTTCTTCTTCCTCAATTTTTTCTATTTTTCCTTCATAGTTCTTTTCTTTATTTGATGGATTGTTTTTTTTTTTCCGACGTACTTCTGGGTTCTTATACATTTTATTTAGTTTTACTTTGATAAAATCACTAAAGATCTATAGAGATTTACAACTTTGCAGATCTAGGTATTTGGTTCTTAATTGTAAGCAAGCATGTAGTCTTTTTTTTTTTTTCCAGAAATGCCATATTTAATAATTTTAATTTGATCAAATGTTAAAATGTTGAAAGAATTCAATATATTTTTTCTTTTTTGATAAAAAGGAGAATTATATTCAATGTTTATAAAATTCTTTTTCCTCCTTTTAAAACCTTTTCGAATCAAGTACATAAGGTAGAAAGATTGACTGAACAGTAAGCATGTTAACAAAAAATAATTACTTAAAAAAGTTAAAATTGCTTATTATTATTGTTGTTGTTATTGTTGTTGTAGGTTGGTATATTAAAAAATAAATTAGTTTTTATATGAATTTTAAACAAAAATTTGATTTGAATATAGTAAAAAGTGTTAATAGATATCGAACGTGTATTTTTAATTTCATTTTCTAAATATAGGATACACAAAATAATACCAAACGCATATTTAAACTGAAAATATAAGAATTTCAAAACACCATTTTCATTGTCATTTTTATTTTAAGAAAATACAAATTTAAAAACAATACCAAACGCGCCCTTAGCTTTCTTACTTGAGTATAATAGAATTAAATTCAAGCTAACAAGTCCCCTTAAGTATTAAAATAATAATAATAATAATAATAATAATAATAATATTTAATTCTAGAGTAATGGCATAAGTGGTGACGCAATAGAAAATGTTTGTAGAGATATTTAAGAGGTCTAGAAATTACTAAGATATCTATGGGAGGATAAATCCAACCATTAATCAAGAGTTGTGGTAGCAAAATCCTAGTCATCCATTAACTTTAGGCAAACCTATAAATACCCCCTAGCCTTTTCATTTTTCATATAATCCTATAATCCAATCCTCTTATATTCTAAGTCAAAACATCAAGATTAGGGAAATCCTCAAGTTAGGGAAGTCTAGAGAAGTCATGATTACGACGTAAGTAACATTTCAGCTGTAATATAGGGACAAAGTTGATTTTATACCTAAATTCAGCTTTAACTAATTCCTTATCTTATGATGGCTACTATGATGTAATTGGTTATTATCTAATTTCTATATGGTCAGCTATGCCTTCTATATTATGATTTTTTCTTATTTCCTTATGCAGTTGGCTATCCCACCTATACTATGATATTTTCTTACTTATTCATTGTATGGCCAACTATACTGCCTAATCCATGATACTTCTACATAATTATGCTATGGTCAGCTCTACCGCCTATATTACGATATTTTCTTATTTACTCCTTCTATAGTCGGCCCTACCGCCTATATTATAATTTTATTTGTTTAATTTTTATATGGATGACATTGCCGCCTATATTAAAGATTGTTGTCTTTAAATAGCTTTGTGTGTTGGCTCTGTTGTATATCTAGTAACTTCACATGTAATGACATAAGTTGCATTGGACACATGCATTTCATGAATTATTTTATAAAGAAGATGTTTTAAAAATGAATTTTCAAAAATAGGTTGTTGTACTACTAGGTGGCAAAGTTTGCCAAGAGGGTAAGCCCTCTAAGCTAAGTAAAAAGTAATATTTTGGGGATGGCAGTATGTAATGCCTAAAAATTCAGCTAATTAGGTCCAAGGGCATGTTGTTTTAAAAAATAAAAGTGCTAGCCTTGTAGTAAAACATACTTAAGGCCCTAAGAAAGTTATTTCATATTTATAAGTTTCTTTTAAAAACATAATGTCATCTATGCGCAAATAATTCATGTATGCATCAAAGTATTATCTTATTTAGGCATTAGCTCATTTAGTCCTTACATTGCAAGCAACGTTGAGTAGGCAAGTTGACACCAAGTCCCAACTTTTTTTAGTATAACAAACCTTGGGTTTTATAATGGGCTCTACTGAGTTTCTATCCAAATATAAATACCGTTAGTTTTTTTTTTTGTAACCACAGTTTTTTTTGGATATATGCTTAGGAAAACCTACATCATGTAATAAAGTTTTTATGTAATAATGTTTTTTTTATTCCATAGTTATAAAATGCTTATTTTAGAATCTATATCTATAATAAAAGTATTAGGGTTCTAAATGTTTTAAATAAATCACCGAATTTAGTTATAAAAGTGGAGTGTTACAAACTTTTAGGCCAAGGAACTATTTAAGATAACCAAGCTCTTTCATCTGAAAAAAAATTGATAATTTCTTTCTTGTTCATTGAAGTTCTTCTTCATTGTCACCACTAAGAATCAAATCATCCGTACGGTTGGGCATAATCGAGTTAGGGTCGGGTTCGGATCAACCCAATCGGGTTTCGGGTTGGCCGGGTTATATAAAAATTCATTCGAATTCAACCCGAACTTATAACCTGATCTGATCTAATCTGAATTTAGTTCGGATCGGATCAGTTCAGCTTGAAAAATCAGGTTTAGTTCGGATCGGTTCGGGTTCAGGTCAGAGGCGGGCCAGGTTAGGAAAATACTTCTTAACACTTCACTTCCACACTTCACTTTCACAAATATCATCATCGTCAAGTTTCAAAGCTCAAACTCAAAGTTTCCAAAACTCGACTCAACAGCCAAAATTCAGGTTGCTGCTTGCTAGGTTAATGGAGCTTGAATCAGATAGGGTGATGGTGGAGGAATAGAGGCTTGGAGGTGGCGCAACAGATCCGGTACTTTGTAGCAATAGATCGGTCAATCGGAATCAGATCGCGATCCTTGCGAAGCCTCGGCGGTTGCTGCGTGGTGGCCGGCTACAGCTTGCTCCGTTCAGGCGTTAACAGTGTGCGTGTGCATGTGTGTGTTTTTTTTGTTTGAGGGAGGATGTTGTAGGTGACAGTCTTTCGGTCATGGTTTCCAGGATGCAAGTGACGGGCTGTGTGGTTGTTGTGGTGGGTTCCAAGTTGCACATTAGGGAGGCCGTCGCAAGTGGGTGGATGACTCATCGGTCGATAGTGGGCTACTCACTGCTGCTTGAGTGCTTGTGCAGTTGTGCCATATGTTGTGGTTAAGCTTTTGTTTGTAATGGTTTTTGTGTGTGGATCGTAAGTGTTGAGTGGTGTGTGTGATAATGAGGGTTTAGGAATTAGGATAAGGTTTGGGGTTATGATTTTTTATTTTGTATTTCTGTTTTTTTTTTTAAATTTTTGTGTCAACCCGATCGAGTTTCATCTGATCCAATTACGTTTTGATTAGGTTAACACAAATGTATCCGACTGGGTTTGATTAACGATCCAACCTGATTTGAATCCGAAATTTTTCGAGTCGAATCGGGTCAGATATTTTTCCCACCCCTAATCATTCGTGTACGATAGCTTTGATGAACAAGCTAAAGTTTTCGTGTGCTATTGAATAACCACTCTGAGTTAGAAATTCAGCAATCTTACCATACTATGCCCTTGGTGCTTGCTTTAAATCGTAAAGTGCCTTTCTCAGCTTGCATACACACTTTAAATGAGCTTTCTTATCAAATCTTCTTGGTTGATTCATGTAGATCTCTTGATTCAATTCTCCATGTAAGAAGAAATTGTTTTACATCCATCTGCCATAATTTCTATTTCTTGCTAGCTGCGAGTGTAAGTAAGACTTTTACTGTTATGAGTTTTGCTACTAGACTTAACGTTTCATGACAATCTAGCTCATATTACTGTGAAAATCCTCTAGCTACCAATTGAGCTTTGTACTTTTCAATTGAGCCATGTGGGTGCTTCTTAATCTTGTACACCTATTTCCAAGATATTACTTTTATATAGTTAAATTTTAGAACCAGATCTTGAGTCTAATTCTACGTTAGTGAGGTAATTTTTTTCTCTGTTGCCTCTATTTAAGGATAATTCTCTATTGTTTCTTCGAACATCTCAGGCATTTTTATTTTTTTTACTCCTGCAACCACTACATTAGCGTACTTGAGATTGGCTTTCTTACTCTTTTGAATGTTCTCAGTTGTGGTTTAGCAGTTTTTGGTTCTGGTTCACTTGATTCTTTGTTTTCAATAGGGCTTTGGTAAACACCTATCTTCTAAGGACTTTGTGCCTTATCATCCTCGATATCACCATCCTTTGGATCATCAAAATCTTTGAATTCTTCCTCGCTTGAGCGAAGTTCAACAATTTGTTCCTTTATTTGATCTTTAGCTTTTTTCGAATCTAGAAGCTTTTCTTTTTCTGAAGATTACCACACAAGTGCTTCATCAAACACCATATTTCATGTTGTGTAACACCATCCACTGGTAGGATCACAATATCTTCATGTTTTACTCTAGCTGTCATACCCGACAAAGATACGATGAATCACCTTCTTATCAAATTTGCTTCGTAAGTGGCTTGGCACAAAGACATATAACACACACCCGAATACACGAAAGTGGCTGACTGTAGGCTTTACATTCCCCAACGAGAAAGTCTAGTTTTCGCATGAGCTGTTGTTTTCATATTTTTCGCCTAAAATTTTCCAGGTATATTCTTTGCATGTATCATACTCTGACAAATCTCTGCTAGATGCTGGTGTTGAGTGTTAGAAAGTGTATATTTATAAAGCAGAAAACCATCATTTTACACTTCAAGTCTCGCTAACATCTCTAATTTTATTTATTTAAGTCCCTTGTTATTTAATTATGAGTGTTTTTTTTAATTAAGTATTTTATATATTTTAGGGGCATTATAGTCATTTCATAATGAATGAGATATCGGATAGTAAAACAGACATCACTTTTGAACTCAGGACATTCGAAAACCTTAAGAGGAGCATAAAAGGAAAAATGACACTATTCACATGTACGATTCTGTTCACGACACTATTCATACTGTGTTACTGTTCAAACCGTGTTACTGTTCAAACTGCGTGGTCAAACCGCGTACTGTTGACTGATGACGTGGTGCAATCCTATGCGTCCAAACTGTTTTTAATCCGATGGCCATGATTTACTCAATGTATCTATAAAAAGGGGGCCTCTCCACCCTAATTTGATACCCCTGAATCCATTTTTGAGTTTAGTTTTTTGTAATTCTTTCTCCATCTTGTATTTTCTATGTATTTTAATAAATTTCCATTTTACCCTTAGTTTAATTATGAGAACCTAATTTTCTTTCAAGCTTGGGTTGAAGGTGAAGTCTCAACATGTGTCATGGGCTTTATTTGGTAAATTTATTTTCTCTTCCCCTCTAATTTATGTGGAGGTTTTGAGTTTTCGTCGACAAATAATAATAATCTTATCTAGTTACCGCTCTGGTTTCACCGGCACTCTAGTATAAGGTTATTATTATTTGACACGATAAGCCCCTAACACCATATAGATTAGAGTGTGGTTCATAAGGTGTGGATTCTCTCGCATGATTTAATTGGTATTAATAAGGAATATTTAACCCCGGTGCATGTTGATACGGATTCAGATACCCAAACACTTTATTATAATAGTTTTCAGTTCAATTTAATTCCGCTATTCCTATTTAAATTTTAGAATAGTTCAAATCAATTTTCCCCATAAATCCAATCACCCACTTACAAAATTAATTCTACACTTAATTAAAATCCACATCCTCGTGGGATCGACACTCGACACCATTGATCTATTCTACAATAGATTCGTGCGCTTGCGAGTTCAACAAAATTTGCACAATAAATTTTTGGCGCCGTTGCCGGGGAGGTAAGTATTTTAATTTGTAGAATTAATTTTTGTAAATAATTTATTATTATTATTATTATTATTATTATTATTTTAGTTGTTTCCTTGTAATTTTTTTTACCTTTAAAAAAATGAATTTACATTTTCTAGGTAACAATTTCTTTTCTCTCTTTTTTAAATTTCTGTAATTTAATTTTCATGTTATTTTTTTGTTTGTAATTTTTCGTTTATTTTGTTAATTTATTTCTTAAATTATAATTAGTTAATTTATTTCACGTATTTGTTTTAGTGTGTTTTTTTTATAGAAAGGTTGTAACAGCGCAATATGGTTAGTATCGTAATTTCTCCTTCTTTATTTTTATTTATTTTTTTCTCATTTTTATTTTCTTTGCATGCATGGTCGTAGGTCATTATTACCTAATCTTGAACCTATAGACCTTGAATTAGAAAGAACACTTCGCACACAAAAACACCTTGCACTTAAAGATAAATTTGAAATGGATTTACAACAACCAGAACCACAGGAGAGGCCATTTAAAGACTACTTCAGTCCTTTAACTAATTTGAGCACATCATGCATAAGATATACAAATGTAGCTGCTAGGAGTTTTGAGTTAAAACCTAGTGTACTAAATTGTCTCCCAACATTCTATGGCCTAGAAAATGAGAATCCATATAATCATCTTAATGATTTTCATACTATTTGTCAAACTTTTAAATATGAGAATTTTTTAGACGATGATGTTAAACTTAGATTATTCCCATTTTCTTTAAAAGATAGAGCTCGTTCATAGTTTAATACATTGCCTGCTAATAGCATTACATCATGGGAATAAATGGTAATGAAATTTTTAAATAAATATTTCCCAGTGTATAAAACCAATGCTATTCGCAGAGAAATCTCAGAGTTCAGCCAAAAAGAAGACGAGCAATTTTTTGAAGCATGAGAGCAATTCAATGGACTACTTTTGAAGTGTCCACATCATGGGTACGAGAAATGGCACCAATGCTAATACCTTTTGGAAGGATTATTGCCAAATGTGCAAGAATGGCTAATGGCAACAAGTGAAGGAGAGCTAATGTCAAAAAGTACAGCAGAGATTTGGGAGTTCTTCCAGCGACAAGCGGATAATTCCCAACAGCAGAGTCGATCTCTTAGGAATACTAGAAGAATTAAAGGAGTGAATGAGGTTCACATTGGCGAGTCAAGTTCTGGAATTAAAGAAGTCAAAGAGATAATTGAAGGTTTCTCTCGACAAATAGCATCGTTAACGACTGCTAAATCATCAGAGCAACAAGACCGTGACTCATACTCAGATCAAGCCAATGCCATAGGTGTAATGAGAAAACCATCAAATTACAACCTATACTCCAACACATATAACCCTGGATGGAGAGACCACCCCAATTTTTCATGGTCTCAAGGATTCTAACAGAATGGACCAGCAGCTCCAGCTCCACTAATGCAACCAATTCCTCAAGTTCCTCAAGCCTCTCAGCCACCATTTAGACCATACAATCAGAACCAAAATTACTCTCAACCCAGACAATGGGAGGATGCATTCCAGAATGTTAAGAATGTTGGACTACGAAATGAGATGAGAGCAGGCTTCAACTTACAAGCCCAATCAGTTTCAAGCCTCAAGGAGATGGTGGAATAGCTTGCCTCTTTAGTGCAAACTTTGGCAATGACTGTTGAAAAAGGCAAGTTTCCAAGTCACCCAATGCCTAATCCTAAAGGAGTGCATGAAGCAAGTACCAGTTCACCACAACAGCATGGAAAAGTCAAAGTCGTTATGACCTTGCGAAAAGGAAAAGAAGTCGACAACAAAGTGAAGATGTCGGTGATAAAAGAAAATCAAATTGTACCTGTGAATGTTGAAGACTCACCACCGGAGGAGAAAGAAGAAACCAACCCACGGGAATACGTTTCTAAAGCTTCATTTCCTCAGAGGTTAGCTAAAGGAAAGAAGGGAAAATCCACAGGTGAAATTCTTGAAGTCTTCAAACAGGTAAGTGTTAACATCCCTTTACTTAATGCAATAAAACAAGTTCCATCTTATGCCAAGTTTTTTAAAGACCTTTGCACTAAAAACTGAAACATTCATGTTCAGAAAAAAGTCTTTTTAACTGAAAATGTTAGTTCTATATTCCAAAACAAAATTCCTCTAAAATGTAAAGACCCAGGCTCCCCCACTATCTCATGTACTATAGGGAACCACATAATTGAGAATGCTTTGTTGGATTTAGGAGCTAGTGTAAATCTATTGCCTTACTCAGTATTCGTGAAACTTGGATTGAGAGAATTACACCCAACTCTAGTGGTGTTACAACTTGCAGATCGATCCACGAAAATACCTCGTGGTATTGTAGAGGACGTGCTTATACAGGTAGACAAGTTTTATTTTTCTGTTGATTTCATTGTAATTGACACTCAACCAATACAGGATTTAAGGAAGCACATCCCCATTATCCTAGGCTGACCTTTCTTGGCAACTGCGGATGTTTAAATTCAATGCAAAACTGGAAATATGCAGTTGTCCTTTGGCAACATGACTATGGAGCTCATCATCTTCAACATTGCCAAACAACCTCACAATGCAGATGATAGAATTATTGATGTGGATTTAATAGAAGCATTAGTTGATAATACTTTTGTTTCAAACCTTAGTGATGACCCTTTACAAACATGTTTAACTCACTTTGGTTTGGATTTTGCTATTGACAGATCAGTCGATGAGGTCAACGCCCTACTTGACTCAGCACTAGCCATAGACACTAATAAATGGAAGTCAAGAGTTGAACAACTAGCACCATTAGAGAAGAAGATCATCCCATCATCAGAATCACCACCGAAACTCGAGCTCAAACCATTATCCAACACTTTGGAATAATCGTTCTTGGGAGAAGAAAGCACTCTACCGGTAATCATCTCATCATCCCTACATGACGAACAAAAAGGTAAGTTGTTGGATGTTTTAAAAGAGCACAAAGGAGCATTAGGATGGACCATAGCAGACATAAAAGATATAAACCCAGTAGACTGCATACATTACATTTATCTTAATGAAAATGCTAAATCTACAAGGGAAATGCAACGTCTGTTAAATCCTAACATGAAAGAATTTGTTAGAATGGAAGTCCTTAAGCTATTAGATGCAGGTATCATTTGCCCAATTTCTGATAGTTCATGGGTCAATCATGTGCAAGTTGTCCCTAAAACGTCTAAAGTCACAGTAGTTACCAATGCTGATAATGAATTGATACCCACTAGAGTAACTACAGGATGGCGTATATGCATTGATTATAGAAAGTTAAATTCTGCCACACATAAAGATCATTTTCCTTTACCATTTATTGATCAAATGCTTGATAGATTAGCAGGCCATGAATTTTATTGCTTTCTAAATGGCTACTCAGGATACAATCAAATTCCTATAGCACAAAAAGATCAAGAAAAAACCACTTTCACTTGCCCTTCTGACACTTTTGCATATAGAAGGATGACACTTTCAATGTTGTATGTTAAGCATTTTTTCTTATATGGTTGAATGGTTTCTTGAGGTGTTTATGGATAATTTTTCTATTTTTGGAGATTCATTTGATCAATGTTTACATCATTTGACAAAAGTTCTACAGAGATGTATCGAGAAAAATTGGTCTTAAATTAGGAGAAGTGTCATTTTATGGTAAAACAAGGTATAGTCCTATGTCACACCATTTCATGCAAAGGTATTGAGGTTGACAAAGCCAAGGTGGATCTCACTTACAATCTTCCTCCACCTAAAACAGTCAGAGAAGTAAGATCTTTCCTTGGGCACGCTGGTTTTTATAGACGTTTTATTAAGGATTTTAGCAAAGTTTCTAGACCCTTATGCAATTTACTTACTAAGGATGTATATTTTGTCTTTGATGATTCATGTCTTGTAGCATTTGAAAAGGTAAAACAATTGTTGACGTCATCACCCATAATTCAGCCACCAAACTGGAGCTTACCATTCGAACTCATGTATGATGCATTTGATTATGCAGTAGGAGCAGTATTAGGACAAAGAGTTGATAGAATTCCTCATGTTATTTACTATGCTAGTATGACATTAAATGATGCACAGTTGAACTATTCAACTACTGAAAAAGAAATGCTAGCAGTAGTATTTGTATTAGAAAAATTTTGATCTTATCTCATTGGTTGTAAAATTATTGTGTTCACAGATCATGTTGCTCTAAAATATCTTCTCACAAAGAAATATGCAAAAGCTAGATTAATTCGTTGGGTGTTGCTTTTGTAAGAGTTTGACTTGGAATTCAAATATAAGAAAGGGACAGAAAATGTTGTGGCTGACCATCTCTCTCGTCTCCATTTTGACACAATTACAGAACCCTTAATATTGAATGAGTCACATCCGGATGAGCAATTAATGAGTGTGGAAGTATTACCATGGTATGCTGATATAGTTAATTCTCTTGTTACAGGTAAACTTTCAGAGCATTGGGCCAAGCAGGACAATGCTAAATTTTTTACGGAAATAAAGAATTTTTTCTAGGATAACCCCTATCTATTCAAGTATTGTGCAGATCAAATTATTAGACGATGTGTCCCAGAAAATGAATTTTGGAACATCCTTTCGTTCTGCCATGAACAAGCTTGCGGAAGCCATTTCAACGCTAAGAAAAAGCGATAAAAATTCTACAATGTGGCTTCTATTGGCCAACTATATTTCGAGATGCTTACAGCTTTTGCTCTTCATGTGATAGTTGTCAACGAATGGGGAGTATTACATGAAGGAACATAATGCCACTAAATCTAATTTTAGTGATTGAGATTTTTGATGTGTGGGGTATCGACTTCATGGGACCTTTTCCCTCTTCTTTTGGCCATCAATACATATTGGTTGCTGTTGACTATGTATCGAAATGGGTAAAGGCAATTTCATGTAGAACCAATAATTATAAAGTGGTGATAGGGTTTTTAAAAAGCAATATTGTTTCACGCTTTGGATTTCACGCTTTGGATTTCCCTCGAGCAATAATCAGTGATGGTGGTACGCACTTTTGCAAGAAATCATTCAAAGTACTTTTTACAAAGTACTCTATCACTCATACAGTAGCGACCCCGTATCATCCACAAACCAGTGGCCAAGTTGAGATATCCAATCGAGAAATAAAGCACATATTAGAAAAAACGGTGAAGCTAGACAGAAAAGATTGGTCATTAAGACTTGATGACGCGTTATGGGTATATAGAACGACTTTCAAGACCCCAATTGGGATGTCACCCTACAGGCTAGTGTATGGAAAAGCTTGCCACTTACCTATGGAACTCGAGCATCGTGCGTATTGGGCCATCAAGAAATTCAATTTTGACATGCAGCAAGGTAGCTCAGAAAGAAGATTACAGCTGGCAGAACTTGAAGAAATTCGCAACGATGCATACAAAAATGCCAAGGTTTACAAGCAGCGAATGAAAGTCTTTCATGATAAGCAGATTATGAGAAAATCTTTCACTCCAGGTCAGAAAGTACTTTTATTCAATTCTCGTTTGCACCTATTCCCAGGTAAGTTGCATTTTCGATGGTCTGACCCCTTTATTGTTCATACTATTTTTCCACATGGGGCAATTGAAATTAAAGACCCAAAGAACGGTATGACGTTTAAAGTTAATGGTCAAAGATTAAAGCCATATCTAGAATACCAACTACATAGAGAGAACACCGAAATAAATTTGAGTGACCCATCACATTTGAATTGATATTTTTCTATTTTTTCGGTGACTTGATTTTTTCTTTTTTTTACTATTCTTCTGCTAATTGAAATTATTTGTGCATAAGTGTGTTTCTTTAACCATTAAGTTTTCTTTTATCATTTTTAATCATAAGACAGATCCTCTTGAACATCCTTAGACGACTTCAACGTGTCCTATCTCATCTCAGAGGCCAGATACGATTTTGTAAAACACATCGTATTTGGAAGTTATAACCACCAGAGTTAATATCCTACGTTGAGGATTTAGAAAGCCAACTCAGAGACATTGAGAGAAGTGTCTACAACATCCAGTTGAAGCTTGAGGTAAATTCCATAAAAGGACGATTGTGATTTTCTTTGTGTGTTTTTTGTTGTTACTCCGTTTGTGTGTTTTAATTTGTCACCCCGGTCAAGTGGCGGATAATGGTACTCCGTGGCAATCAAGTCGGTTACTTCAGTTTCCCATAATAACTGATATTCTGAGATGAAAGAATGGACAACAACGAGGTTTTAGCAAAACTTCACAATCGATTCCCTTCACTTCCTCAGAATGCCCTCCTTACAATCTATAAAGCTGAGTCCGAATGCATGCATTGCTCATGAGGAATAACATACCTGCTGATATTCACTGGTTAATCGAGGCCAAAGTACGCTTGGCAGGTGAGTTGCCTCCTAAATTTATTACATACATGCCTGGTTATGGTAAAGGAAATTATGCAAGAAAGCAAAGAGCTCGGAGAATTTCTGTTGCTTGTCGTAAGTGTGCTTGAATGATATGCGATAAAAAATAATGTTCTTTAGGAATGGTGTCTGATAACAGAGAAGATAAGATTCAATTCATTAGGAAAGGCTTGAATAAGGAGACATTGGATGATATCATTTTGTCTTTTGAAACGTATCCCAGTGGATATGTACAAAGAGCGATTCTCCAGTTACGGCCATTATTCCAGAAAGAACATTCACGATACAGTCTCGGGAATCCGACTATAAACGACCCTGTTTTCTAGTTTATAAGAAAACTGGATGGGAAGCCTGTCCTCGACCCATAGAGGGCGTTGAAGCCGTTTCTAGACGTAAAACCAGAGGAAGATGTGAGCCACAGTTGCAACTACCTGTAAAAATCCTTTTACTTCACTGTTGTTTTACCATTTACATTATTGTCTTTAATAATTTTATTTTATCATTGTTTGCTTTTCCTTTTTACTGTTTCCTTTTTGACTCTCGAGCCATGTCCATTACACGATTAATTGATGCAGACATGATACCTCATTCACAGCTGTGACCCACTACCGCCAAGATCCTTAAATATGATTCTTTTCGTTTGCACTCACAAATTATTTTTGAGAAGTATCCCAATGCAGCGACTCCCAATAAACAATTCAAAAACATTTGTGTGCTTTCTGGATTTAACTATGGCAAATATAAAGAGTTCGTTGAGGCAGCCATTGATCTTGGTCGATGCATAGCAGCAAGGAAATTACACTTGGTATATGGCAGAGGTGACCGAGGATTATCAAAACTGGTCTTAGAAGCTGTTTATGTCAGAGGGAGCCAAGTGTTAGGCATCATCCTAACAACCCTAAAACCTTTGGGCTGTTTGTCTGACTCACCGACTGGAGAAGAGTTAGTTGTCTCAGGTATGCATAAAAGAATAACTGAAATGCTTAATCATGCTGATGCTTTTATTTTCTTACCAGGAGATCTCGCAACTATAGAGGCACTTATCACATTAGCATCCTGGGCCAATCTGCACATTCATCAGAAACTCATCGATTTGTTAAATATCAATAACTTTTATGATGGTTTTACGCATTTCTTAACCATGCAATAAAAAACTACTTCATTCCTTCCACAGCGAAAAAGCTTTTTATTTGTGCTCACACTGCTAATGAGCTACTTGATCTGTTACAAGCTTATCGACCAGAGCCAGATCCCAGGACCTTGGTGTTGGAGTGTATAAATAATGATAGTAACAGTAGCCGCAATAAGAAGTACAAATTAGATTTAACTCTCCACCTGTAAATATTTTATTCTGTGTTGCACCACCCAGGTGATGTCTTCTAAACTCTACTTCTTTCCTTTAAAACATTGAGGACAATGTTTCGTTTTGGTTGGAGAAGAGGATAGTTGATAATTGTGGAATGTTGGTTAATTTTTTACTAATTTTTTATTGTAGAGACTAACCGTGGCTAAATTTTTGAGTAGAAGATGGCTGAATATAGAGTGTAGTGCCTCTAGAAACGAATCTTCTTAGTTAAAAAAAAAAAAACCATTTTCTTTTTCTATCATTTTAAGTGTACTTTCCAATTAGTTTTTCTGCATCATTTTCACATTTCTACATGCATATTTTCCTTTCATGTCTAGAATAGGTTGGGGGGTAGAATGTTGTTTAAATAAAAAATAGTGTGTTTTTGTTTTTATTTTTGGATGACATGATGACTTTCGAATTTTGGTATTTGTATTATCTTTGGTCTTGAGTGATGTTACACTATATTTGCTACTCTACATGCTGATGTAGGAGATAAATATGAGTTGCTTGAAAGAATTGACATGTTATAATGAATACCAATTGAGCTTTTGAGCCTATTATTTTTCTTGGAGAGTAACCCTTTTTGCCTAATTTTCATACAACTTAGAAGTTTACTATTTTATATACGATCTCTATATTCTTTTGAATCAACCCTCTAAAAACAATTTACTTTAAAAAAAAAAGTGTGTTGCTACATCTGAATGTCCATTTAACTAATAGATAAGGAAGATTATCTAGAGCCTTAAAAGATGATGGAAAGACCATCTTTGACCCGTTTGAGCCTTTCTAGTTATCCCTTATGTGAAATATCCATAGTTAGCCCTTTTGAGCCCTTTATTAAAAAAAAAACTTTTCTTTGTCAACTTATCATCTTGCCCACTCCAATTTGGAGTATTACCCGATATCTTACAAGTTTCATCACTTAATAATGTTTGAGAAAAATATAAATAATTGTTTTACTCAGTAAAATTGTGCAATACCAAAAAAAAAGAAAAAAAGAAGAGAAAAAGAAAACAAAGTTCTTTAAAAAAAAAGGAGAAAATAACAAAAAAGAGAGAGAGATATAATACAATAATAAATAAGTGAAGTGCACTTTTTAGTTTCCAAAAGATATTATTTTTCTCAAACATATATTTTGTTTTCTCTATTTTTCTTTCTTTGTTAGCCATGTCCCTAGCCTACGTTACATCCAAATAAAAGTCCTTCTTGATTTTAGGGAACTATAGTCTAAAGTAGAAGCTAGTTATATGGGCGAAAAAGATGTAGTGGTGCATAAAAAAAAGAAAAAAATAAGTAAATAAATTGGGTTGACTAACATGTTGTTTAACTTGAGATTGTGTTATTTCTAAGTTGTGGGCATATTTCTTTCATTTTGGTGAGAGCGTGTGATATTACTTCCTTATTATTTTTCTCTCAATTTACTATTCATTAGAGTGAATATTTTTTTTGGGTTTAATTTCTTTGTGAGAGTGTCACTATTACTGGTGAGATTTCGGGGTTTGACATGTCATTTTTGAAAGTAGCTGTGACAAAATCTACTAGGTGGATTCATGTGGATGGTTGATGTGGGTGTGATGTTTTTTTATACTGGAGATAATGCTTATACTTTTATTTGGCACGATAAGCCCTTAGCATCATATTGATTAGAGTGTGGTTCATGAGGTGTGGATTCCCCCCTCATAATTTAATTGGTATTAATAAAGAATATTTAGCCCATGGTGATGTTGATACGAATCCAGATACCTAAGCACTTTATTATAATAGTTTCCAATTCAATTTAATTCTGTTATTCCCATTTAAATTCTAGCGTAGTTTAAATCAATTTTCCCCATAAATCCAATCACCCACTAACGAAATTAATTCTACACCTAATTAAAATCCACCTTCTCGTGGGATCGACACTCGACACCATTGATCTATTTTACAATAGATTCGTGCGCTTGTAAGTTCAACAAAATTTGCACAACATTACACTATATTTGCTACTCTATATGTTGATATCGGAGATAAATATGAGTTGGTTGAAAGAATTCACAGGTCATAATGAATACCGAGTGAGCTTTTGAGCCTATTATTTTTCTTGGAGTGTAACCCTTTTTGCCCATTTTTCATAAAACTTAGCAGTTTACTATTTTATATACGATCTCTATATTCTTTTGAATCAACCCTCTAAAAACAATTTACTTTTAAAAAAAAAGTGTGTTGCTACACCTGAATGTCCATTTAACTAATAGATATGGAAGATTATCTAGAGCCTTAAAAGATAATGGAAAGACCATCTTTGACCCGTTTGAGCCTTTCTAGTTATCCCTTATGTAAAATATCCATAGTTAGCCCTTTTGAGCCCTTTATTAAAAAAAAAAAATTTTCTTTGTCAACTTATCATCTTGACCCACTCCAATTTGAAGTATTACCCGATATCTTACAAGTTCCATCACCTAATAATGTTTGAGAAAAATATAAATAATTGTTTTACTCAGTAAAATTGTGCAATACCAAAAAAAAAGAAAAAAAGAAGAAAAAAAGAAAACAAAGTTCTTTAAAAAAAAGGAGAAAAGAACAAAAAAGAGAGAGAGATATAATACAATAATAAATAAGTGAAGTGCACTTTTTAGTTTCCAAAAGATATTATTTTTCTCAAACATATATTTTGTTTTCTCTATTTTTCTTTCTTTGTTAGCCATGTCCCTAGTCTACGTTACATCCAAATAAAAGTCCTTCTTGATTTTAGGGAACTATAGTCTGAAGTAGAAGCTAGTTATATGGGCGAAAAAGATGTAGTGGTGCATAAAAAAAAAGAAAAAAATAAGTAAATAAATTGGGTTGACTAACATGTTGTTTAACTTGAGATTGTGTTATTTCTAAGTTGTGGGCATATTTCTTTCATTTTGGTGAGAGCGTGTGATATTACTTCCTTATTATTTTTCTCTCAATTTACCATTCATTAGAGTGACTATTTTTCTTGGGTTTAATTTCTTTGTGAGAGTGTCACTACTACTGGTGAGATTTCGGGGTTTGACATGTCATTTTTGAAAGTAGCTGTGACAAAATTTACTAGGTGGATTCATGTGGAAGGTTGATGTGCGTGTGACGTTTCTTTATACTGGAGATAATGCTTATACTTTTATTTGGCTGTTATCATTAGTCTGATTGAATAAACATGATTGTTTTAAAAAAAATCATTTTGAATTTGAATTTTGTTTTCGCTTTATTTGCTAGGGACTAGCAATAAGCTAGTTGGGGAGTGTGTTGAGTGTTAGAAAGTGTATATTTATAAAGGAGAAAATCGTCATTTTATACTTCAAGTCTCACTAACATCTCTAATTTTATCTTTTTAAATCCCTTATTATTTAATTATGAGTGTTTTGTATTAATTAAGTATTTTATGTATTTTAGGGGTATCATGGTCATTTCATAATGAATGAGATATCGGATAGCAAAACAAATGTCACTTTTGAACTCAGGACAGTCGAAAACATTAAGAGGAGCATAAAAAGAAAAATGGCACTATTCACATGTACGGTACTGTTCACGACACTATTCATACCGCGTCATTGTTCAAACTGTGTGCAAACCGTATTACTGTTCAAACCGCGTGGTCAAACCAGCGGTCAAACCGCGTACTATTGACTGATGACGTGGCGCAATCCTATACGTCCAAATTGTTTTTAATCCGATGGCCATGATTTACTCAATGTATCTATAAAAAGGGTGCCTCTCCCCCTAATTTAATACCCCTGAATCCATTTTTGAGCTTAGTTTTCTGTAATTATTTCTTCATCTTGTGTTTTCTATGTATTTTAATAAATTTTCAGTTTACCCTTAGTTCAATTATGAGTAGCTAATTTTCTTTTAAGCTTGGGTTGAAGGTGAAGTTTCAACATGTGTCATGGGCTTTATTTGGTAAATATATTTTTTCTCTTCCCCTCTAATTTCTGTCGACAAATAATAATAATCTTGTCTAGTTACCGCCCTAGTATAAGATTATTATTATTTGGCATGAGAAACCATTAGCACCATATTGATTAGAGTGTAGTTCATGAGGTGTGGATTCCCCCCTCATGATTTAATTGGCATTAATAAGGAATATTTAGCCTATGGTGCATGTTGATACGGATCCAGATACCCAAGCACTTTGTTATAATAGTTTCCAGTTCAATTTAATTCTGCTATTCCAATTTAAATTTTAGCATAGTTTAAATCAATTTTCCCCATAAATCCAATCACCCACTTACAAAATTAATTCTACACCTAATTAAAATTCACCTACTCGTGGGATTGACACTCGACACCATTGATCTATTCTTTAATAGATTCGTGCGCTTGCGAGTTCAACAAAATTTGCACAACAGTTGGCTCTTTCTTTCTGTTATGCCATTTTGTTGCAGTGTATTAGGACAAGTAAACTAATGGCGTATCTTATAATCTCGAAGATATTAGGAGAACTCATGTGATATATACTCTCTTCCATTGTCTGTCCGTAAACAACAAACCTTATTTCCTATTGTCCTTCCGCTATGTCAAAATTTTCTATCATTGAGAAGACCCAAAATATACCTAGAGATGCTATCGATAAACATGATCATGTATCACATGCCAATGATAGAATATTGCTTGACCGGCCAAAACACGTCAGAGTTTACATGTTCTAATGGTGTCTATTCTCACATCAAGTTAAGGAAGACCTTTGAACATTGATTTATTCATTACTACTTTTAACTTGTGATACCTAACATGTCCCAACCGAGCATGCCACAAATCTACATTTTCATTCCTTCAAGTTTTGTCTACATAAACATACTTTGCTGATAATACATAGACTGACTCTAGTTTTTACCCTTCTATAGTAAGTATCTCCAAGGTCTTTAGATTTTGATATACCTTGACATTTTGAGGATCGAATAGAACATAATGGCCTAAAGATGTTAATTGTGATACTGATAGTAGATTTTTCTTCATACCAGGAACATAGTACACATTTTGAAGTACCATTTTTTTAGGACTGTAATAAGATGTTATAATCAAGAGTTATTTACTATCATTACACTCCTTTGTACTCAGTCAGGTCATGTAGCTATTCTCTACCATCAGTCATATAATTTAAGTACCTTAATTCAATGATCCAATCGCTTTCATAGTTAATCCAACAAGGTAGTCTGGCTGCAAGAGCTAGCTCTTCTTTCTCGATGGTGATTGATGCTTCAACGGTTTTTTATTTGTCATTATCCTTCTTTTGATTGAAAGTAACAACATTACTTTTCTCAAATATTTTCTTAGACCAATAATCTTTCACCATGTAGCATTTCTTTTCGCACTTAAAGCAATTTCCTTCGAACTTTTTCTTTAAAGTGTATTGGCCACCATTGCCACAATCCATTTATGCTCCCTCTATCTTTGAGCTACCTTCTTGTTGGTGACCTTTTGTCGATGTCTCCTTTTATTAGTGAAGAGTGTTTCCTCGTCATTCTTTATTAAGGCCCCCACTCAATTGCTTGTTAATTGCTTCTTGATCGGCGAGTAAGTTTTCAAACTCGTCAATGTTTGGTTGGGATGGCCAACCTTGGCCAAATGTAAGAAAGCTCTTGAACTCGAGCTTCAAACCATGGACAATAATTCTCATTGTTCTAGATTCAGAATTTTTAGTAGTAAAATCTAACTCAAAAATTTCGTTGCATAGGGATTTTACATTATTAAAGTACTCATCAATTGTCATGTTTCATCGTGAAACTGAAAGGAGCTCATTCTCTAAAAGCTGTAACCTTATGTTATTTTCTTTAAAAAAATCATAGCAAAAGTGTGCCAACCTTCTTTAGGCGTTTTAGCATATTTTATATGTTGTAACATCTCTTCTTTAATTGTACTCTTAATGACGAACATGGCCTTTCCAACTCTAATGTTCCACTTCTTAAAAGTAGCATTTCCGGTTGGTGATTTCACATCGTTACTACAAATGATCTCCCATATGTATTGGCCTTGTGAGTAGAACTTTATTGAAATTTTTGTGTTAAGCTTCTTAACTCCTCCAACTACTTGAAAGTCACCCATCGTGTTTGCAAGACTTTAGTAATGTCAAGAAATCCCGATCTTTCACTAGCGAACTTGCGGAGTTTCAAACTCCTCACGATTCAATGAACCTCCGCCAAATGATCCTCGATCTTCCTTGCGATACCCTCACAACTTCTCTACCATAGTCCTTGATTATTGTGAACTTCCAACAGCATTGCTACAGTGGTCCCCAAACAACCACTGTCTGATACCAATTGTGGAAACTGAGAGGACTAGACTTGTCAAAATTAAAACTATTTGGGCAATAATAGAATTTTGCTAAACTGAAGGATGTTTTTAATATTTTACAAGAGACAATACACAAAACTTATGGCTCACACTTCTTATTTCTCTCTTATTCTTCACAAATATAAAACATTCAAATAAAAAGTTACAAAAATTTAATAACCATTTATTTTCATCTACCACACCTATCGTAAATAATTTCACCTAAAATGCCTACCACTAATAATTCAAACCTAACACCAACCATACCTACTCATGAAACCTTTCGTAAGTTGGGCTTATTAGCTTAGGCTTTACTAATAAAAGGTGGTGTTGGGCTTATTTTAACAAAAAGTTCTCCCTTATCATTACGAAAAAAACCTGCACAAGTTGTTTTTGGATTACCTTTTGACATGCTATTAGTATTAACCGTAATACAACTAACAAAGGAGAAACCCCAGCTGATGGAAATATTATGAGGTGCTTTGCAATGTATATGATAACTCTATGAAATGAGAGTTATTATAACATTTCTAGACCTAAACTAATATTACTTAAAGAGTTAATAATGAGTTTTTATACCATTTATAGTAAATTTTGCATGAGTATCTACTTAAGCTTAATTATAATAATTTGATGTGTTTTAGATCATTTTTAGCTCTGATTTAATGTGATATTATAGGTGACCCAAAACCTCATACGTTGTTGATGGACGCTGTAAAAGAGGGACTACATTGCTGCAGTAACAGGCTTGTAGAAACGACAAAAGACTTCTCTGCATATGAACAAAACTAACTCAGAGCCAGAGAAATTGTTGGAGCAAATGCTACAACAAACCGAGACCAAGGTTATTCAGGCGGTAATACACAAATGTCCTCATTTCTTTTTGGGTTGCTTTAATCTCAAGTTGTAAAAGAGCATGTTTTAAGGATACACATGACATATCCATATCCATTGCCATCACATACAGAAAGAAAAGAAGAAAAAAAAAAGAATTTCAGAGCTGCAATAGAACGTATCTCGCGGAGAAGAAGTAGACAAACTTGAAGACTAAAGTATGACACTTTGGTCTTTTTTGTATCTAAACTTTATTCTTATATTTTGCTTGTTGTATTTTCTCTTTGATGATGTATTTCATAACAAACACTTACATTTTTTTATTTTTTAAATCTTATCATGAGCTAAATTTTAATGTAGTTTGGTTTTGAATGAGCTTAATGGTTATTTAACTTATATATGTATGTTTCTAAGAATCTGCTATGGCATTTTTATTTTGATTTATATATTGCAAATCTCTATTTTGGTTGACCATCCATTTAGTAGATACTAGCTAAGAAGGAGCCTAAAAAAGATCTGACTTAGTGGAACAAATTAAGACAATACATGGTTTTAGATTGGGTTTCCCAAGTTGAGTTAATCTTGATTTGAATAGATCTATGATGTTATGTTTAATGTCAATTTAACAATTGGTCGTTCTTAGATTGTATATAGGTATAAGATATCTGACGTGTGATAGTTGATGATGCATTACAGATTCTACCCCATGCTGTAGTAAATGTTGTAGCAACGACAGCTCTACTGTAAAACAGTCAATCATCATTAAGTCAGTTTAAAACCCAACTACCCCTTTGTGTTTGACTCTAACTTGCCCTTACTATATTCTATTTATTGCATTTTTAATTTTATTAGATCATTAATCTCATCATTTACTTTATTTTATTTACTTTAGTAAAATTACACTATTAAAATTATTGTAGCAAGTCCTGTAACATCAATCCCTATGGAGATGATTTTGATACTCATTATTATATTACTTGTTGTGTACACTTGCACATTGCACATTATACATCATATAATGAGCATGCACCAAGGTTTTTGGGGCCATTGCCAGGGATTGAGTGCATATTGTGAGTTGTGAAGTCAATTTTATTTAGTGCCAATTTTCGTTTTCTTTTAATTTATTTACTGTGTTGACAAAATTGCTCTAGCAACCCTTGCGTGAAAAATTTTCATTTTGATCTAGAAACTGAAAGAACTGCAAGGAGACTGAAAAAAGAACATAGAGGTTTAGGATCCATTGCACATATGATTGGTTTGTTGAATGAGGAAGATTTGAATCCTGAAGGATTGATGAACTCGATCAATGTTGAAAGAGATGTTCCTTCTATCATAGATCCATTCAATGAACAAGGAGGTTAAGAATGTCAAAATGGGTAGATGGTCAACGACAACCAGAGAATAGCAACATTATTTACATGGCAGATGATAGAGACAGAGCCATTAAAGACTATAGAGTGTTGACTCTTAAAGCCATAAATCATGGAATAGTTAGACCTGAAGTGGACACGCTATTAATTTCAAGCTCAATCCAGTAATGTTTCAGATATTGCAAACAATAGGACAATTTAATGGATTACCATCAGAAGATCCTTATCTTCACCTTAAACTGTTTTCGAGGTGAGTGGTGCTTTCAAGATTACTGGAGCATCGCATGAAGCATTGAGGCTAAGACTCTTCTCATTTTCTCTAAGGAAATTAAAAAAAGCTTAGTTGAACTCTTTACTACTTGATTCTATCTCTACATGGAATGACTTGGCTTACAAATTCCTGAGGAAATACTTTCCATATACCAAGAATGAAAAATTAAAGAATGAGATCACATCTTTCAATTAACTTAAAGATGAAAGCTTGTATGAAGTATGGGAAAGATTCAAGGGGTAGCTTAAGAAATGTCCTCATCATGGTATTCCTTGTTGTATACAATTGGAAATATTTTTCAGTGGTTTGAACCGAAGCACTAGATTGATGGTAGATGCTTTAGCAAATAAGGCCTTGCTATCTAAGTCTTACAATGCAGCTTATGATATTTTGAAAATAATAGCCAATAAAAAATATCAGTGGCCATTTACCAGACAAGTTACAGTAAAAGGAGCAGCAAGAATACACAATGTAGATGCCTTGATAGCATTATTAGCCCAAGTAGCCTCATTGACAAATACAGTGAAAGGTATGTCCATTGCTCTAGCAACTATCAACAAAGTTGCTGAGATATCTTGTGTTTATTGTGGAGAAGGACGTTTGTTTAATAATTCTTCTAGAAATCCTGGCTCAAACAACTATGTGGGCAGCTACAACAGACAGAACCAGAACAACCCTTATTCAAACACTTATAATCTTGGATAGAGGCAATACCAAAACTTCTCATAAGGCAATTAGAATCAAAATCAACATGCCATAGCACCTAGTGGACAAAAAAGACCTACTTAATCACCTTGATTTCATTAGCAAAATCAAGGGAAAATAAGCACTAACAATGATTAGCTCAGCTCTGTTGAAGCTTTGATTAAGAAGTACATTGTGAAGAATGAAGTAGTTGCCCAAAGTCAGGCTGCATCCTTAAGAAATTTGGAAAATTAGATAGGACAACTTGCTGCAACATTAAACAACAGACCTCAAGGCAATTTGCGTAACGAGATAGAGGATCTAAGAAGAGAATGGAAAGAGCACTGCAAAATAACCAATTTAAGATCAAGAAATGATGTTCATTTTCCAGTTGGTGAACCAAAAAGAACATTTGAGCCCACTTCAATCCAAAAAGAAACTCAAGTTGAAGGAAAGTCATAACCCTCCACTGGACAGCACACTGATAAGAATAACAAAGCTACAATATTTACAGAAAATGATCATCTAACATCTGTAAATGAAGATGCTGTAGTGCCAACGCATAATATGGCAAAAGAGAAGCAGTTTACACAACCTGCTGGAACTCAGCAGTTTAGGCACCCACTACACTTTCTTTAAAAATTCAAGAAACAAAAATAAGAGAAGCAGTTTAGTAACTTCGATGAAGTGCTAAAGTAGTTGCATAGCAGCATTCTTTTTGTAAAAGCTATCGAGCAAATGCCAAACTATGTGAAGTTTTTGAAGGATATTTTGACAAAGAAAAGAAGGTTGGGAGAATTTGAAACATTTGCTCTAACACAAGAGTGCAACCATATGCTTCAAAAAAAGATATCTTAGAAGTTGAAGGATCTAGAAAGCTTAAAAATACCATGCTTTATAGGAACTAAATACAGTGGCAGGGCACTTTACAATTTTGGAGCTAGTATCAATCTCATACCCTTATTCATGTTCAAGCAATCGGGGGTTGGAGAATAATTACCTTACAAGGATCTAGCAAGCTTTATAGGAACTAAATACAGTGGCAGGGCACTAACAATAATTACCTTACAAATTACTGACTGATCTCATGCCTATCCAGAAAGCAAGATTGAAGAAGTATTAGTGAGAGTGGACAAGTTTATTTTTCCAATTGACTTTATAGTACTAGATTTTGAAGCAGATAAAAAAGTGCCTATCATTTTAGATCAACCTTTCTTAGCCACTTGCAAAATTTTAATTGATGTCCAAAAAGGAGAACTACCATGAGGGTTAATGATCAACAAGTCACATTCAATGTGTTTGATGCCATAAAGAGCCCTAATAAGGTTGAAGATTGTAAATTTTCCAGTGCTATGGATGTTGTTGTATCAAAAAGATTAAACAATTGCTAAAGTGAAGCAGAAATCAAGGCTGCAATTGAAAAAGCTAACATAGCATTACTAGGAGAAAGGCAAGCGTTCAGAGCTGACAAGCAAATTGAATCTCCTACACTACAAGAAAACAAATAATAGATGATGGAAATAACTGTTATAAAAGGGGGTGCGTGACAGACAGTTCATCTGTCATCTATGTCACTATCATTAATTTATGACAAAATATTTTCCGTCATGAATTCACAATGGTATTTTACAGTCATATATCTGTCACACAATATTTTAATGTGAAAAAATAATTAAATTTAAATTTAAATTTATTTAAATTTTCGCGCCATATTTTTGAAATTTTGGTAGGAAATTATATTGTCATTTGTATATTTATTATTCATTTTTTGCATAAACTTGTTTATAACAGAATTTATGATGGGTATTTCCCATCATAAAGTTAAATTTTTTTTAAAACAAAATTACGATTATAATTTTATTTTGAATTTCTGTTTACAAATTTAATTAATTAATAAAAATAAGTATCATGAAAAAAACTAAAAGCAATTAATATTAATTAGCACCAATTCATTACAACAAGTTAATTTCAAAATAAATACATCTAGTATCTAATATTGTCATCACTACCAATACATATATAATAAACATCCCAAATTTAAAAAAAAAATTCATCCAATTAAACTTCAAAGCAACTCAAATTCCAGCCCCCAAGCCAAAAAAACCTCCAAGAGCAATACATCTTCTAGTGGCAATAATTTAATAGCCACTTATTCAATAACACCCCAACACACATTCAGCAGCAACCCAGCATCTTTCTACACCACTGATATTCTAGCCACATACCCAGCAACCCTCCAACCCAAACCCTGCAAACCAATCTATTTAAAATCAATCAAAATACCCAATATTATCGAATGCAAAATATGTACACTAGAATCGTTAACAGTAACCATTATAATTTGACATTATAACTTTAATTTCAACAAATTTTTACAGCTAATATTTAAATTTCATACTCATACTAACCATTTTGCTGATGCAACAAGGATGTCGGAAAAATGGTTAGCCTGCTCCAAAGGAACCTCATGTAATTCATCCTAAGTGTATACTTTCTTTCCATTAAACTGTTAATCAAAAGATTATTAAGAGGTCAAACTTAAAAAATAATGTCACATATATGGAATAAAAGAAAGTTAAGAAATCTCATCATCAACTTACATTGTTCATTAACAAACTAACATCTGCTATTATTTCCTTCATGTACCTTAACAGATAATAGCCATACTCCAATCTTGCGATATTTTGTTTCAGACCCTGTTCATGCTAAAAAAAAAAATTAGAAAATCTCATCCATTTCAGTTATGTAATCGATAGGCACATATAGTTTCTGTAGAGTTACTTTTTTTTTACCTTCACAATTCTCATCTTAGAATTATAATTCTAATTTCCCTTACTATCCTCTATTGTGAAGAGTTTCATGGTGTTGTAAGAAAAAGTAAACTGTTATCTCTTAATTATATTGAAAAAACTTAAAATATTAATTGCATGAAACGAATTAGCATACATATATTTTAAAGAGCTATTGTAAATCAGTATCAGGATTGGACTGCACAAGATCCACATAAAACACTTCCTTTTTCACCATGTCAAACACAACTAAAACCCAATGGTAGCTACAAAAGGAGAAGGCAATTGAAAAAAAGTAGAAAACAAAACCATGAGTTAATAAAGAGTTGTAAAAGCAATATAAATTCAAAAACAACTGTAAAAGTTTTAAAAGAAAATTGAAACTTATGAAGGATTGTATGGCATGAGAATGAGTTGTTCGTTTTTAGCTTTTTTCAAGTGGTCGTGAATATGCTCAACTCTCTTTGAGCGAAATTTTTCTGCGACCTTTGGACTTGTTGGGCAAACCAAAATTAGACACATGAATCCAAATGATTTTATTCCTTTTCTGGTTGGTAAAATGGTGAAATACAACATCCTGAATAGAAAATCAATGTATCAATAAAAAAGTATACTAAGTTGATATAAAATAGTGCAAAGAAAACTCATTAAACCACTTATTCCATTTATACTTGAATAGCATTTATTTCTAGTACTTGCATTGACAATAGTTCATTGCAATCTTTCTTCCCAATATAAGCACAAGCATGTCTTTGGAATTCATTGCAATCTTTCTCTCCAATGTAAGCACAAGCATTTACGCCATTCATTGCAATCTTTCTTCCCAATATAAGCACCATCATTTTCATCAGGTAGGTATTTCTCACACAATTTTCCAAATAGTTGCAACATAGGATGGTTGTTATGGTGCTTGAATACTGCACTTCTTGTGTTCCTCATAGGCTGCACTACAGCTTTTTTAGCTTCATCCTTTTTCAAAAGTGGGTTTTTTGTTGGGCTGTCAGGATGAATCTTTGTTTGCCATCAGTTGTGCCATCAACATAGTCAAAATCTAATTGCTTTTTACTGCTTCCAACTCTTTTCCTCTCATCATTTGCATAATCCTTTGGGATTGAAGGATTGAGCCTTGGACTCTTCCTCAAAATGGCAGCAGTAGTGTTTTTTGGTGGCTTGCCCAAATTATCCGGCTGTTGTGAATGTTAATGATATCAAATTGTAAGTTAACATAAGTTTTATTCGCTCCTAAGAATAATTCAAACATTAATGACAACAAAGTTTTTTTTTTAAATGGGCCACACATATTTCACTAGGTGCTTTGCAATTCCATTTTAAAAATTAATTCTAACAAGCACACACATAACCATCTCACTCAATATTCAACAAATACAGTATATTAGAAAAGAAAAAAAAATATAATACAAGCAATGAATTAAAAAAATAATACACGAGACTCACATGTAAGAAACTCAAATAATTTGAAAAAAAGATATATATATATATATATATATATGTATGTATGTATTATGCAGCAATCTATATAAATATGTTGTGGGTCAGCAAAGCCGCTTAATGCAACTCATTTTGTTTTAAACATTGTACTTGACTTGTATAGTTGTATTAATTAAAACAATTAGCCAACAAAAAAAACGAAATCTCACATACAAAGACAAGAACAACTTAAATACAGTTAATTTTATTAACTAACCTTACGTGCATCTCCTTCACTGTCTTTATTTTTGGTTGACTTCACTGAAATGGCAGCAACGGTATTTGCTGGTGGCTTGCCCAAATTATCTACCTCCTATGAAGATTAATTATATGAAATAGTACGTATATTAAACTAGATTGAATAGTAAATATACAAGGCAATAAATCATAATCTAGAAAAAATACAACCGTTTATTATGAACAAACTAACCTTATGTGCATCTCGTTCACTGTCATTTTCACTGTCATCATTTTTTGCTGACTTCATTGGAATGGATGAAGACTTCATCGGAATGGTAGCAGTTGTTTTTTGGTGTCTCTTCTTTCTTTCAAACTTCTTCCTTCTTTCTTAGTGTTGATACTTTAGGATGTGCGTCCCTTTGACCAAACATCTATTTCCTTTTCTTCACAACTGACTTCCTTCAATTAAACAATTCTTGTCAGCATTATCGACAAATAGTAAATAAATTAAACTCTAATAAGTGGAAGATATACAAGGAAAAATACTTAAACCAGGAAAAATTTGGGGAACACAAATAACTAAAGTAGCCTTATGTACATCTGAATGGCGAGGTGTCCTCTTCAATTCTTTGTAAATTTCTCGTAACTGGTCATCTACTGATTTTTTTCTAAGCATCCAGCTCCCCCTCTC
The DNA here is from genome assembly GCA_030444775.1 of Atalantia buxifolia. Lineage (NCBI taxonomy): Eukaryota > Viridiplantae > Streptophyta > Magnoliopsida > Sapindales > Rutaceae > Atalantia > Atalantia buxifolia. The sequence continues at coordinate 19,698,308 of CM059831.1, read as the reverse complement.
TCTCATTTCGGATGGGTCAATGCAGGTAGTGAAAGTATATAGAAGCATGTATAAAATTGCCCAAGCCTTGCATATGACTAGTTCGAGGAAGCTTTCCAATTACTTGTGCAAGTAAGTCATTTCTTGCATCCGAATTCAAGGAGTCTTTTTTTGTCCTCCTTTTCTAGCATTTCCTAATAGTCCATCATAAAAAAACTAATATTATTAAATGAGCATAGGTCTAATATCATAACAATGTTTGTTCTAGTTAAACTTGATTACCATTTTCTTAATGATTTGTTCGGTTTCAAAATTGTATCCTCCATTCTTTAGTATCCGAGCTCTCTTCCATAATTCATTCCTGTCAATTAAGTCTTCAGAAAGACCCAATTCTACACACTAGTTCGATAAAGAAACTAGATTAGTTAACGGTTAAAAAATTTAATAGTTAACTAAACCTTTAATGAATATTTAACAAAGCAAAAAATTTAATAGTTAATTGATATATAATTTCTTTCATTAAAATTTTAAATATTTAACACACTTACAATTTCTTTCATTAATCTAACGTATCTTTTTTGACTGAGGCAGTGATTGCACTTGTTCAAACTCTCCTGTTCTTATTGACGCGACTGATTTTCTACATAATTAGATTAGTTATAACACAAGGTAAATATAATGTAACTACTAACATATTACTTGTCCTAACTTGAAAATACTTACTTCAAAAGATTTCAACAAACTTTGTCAAAACAGGATGTTTTATTTGAGGGTACTAGTTGGGGGTGCATAAAATTTCTTTTTATCATGTCTGAACTTCTAGATATAGTTTTTGGCCAACATATACTTGAAGTTTCGAAATGTTGTTCTAATTGATTGTATCACCTGCTTCCTACTTCTAGGATGAACAATGAAAGACCCTAAATATAGAGGAAGATTGTTTAAGTGACAGTTAATAAAAATCTAAATCATATAACTAATAATTGAAACATGACAGGAAAAGGTTTAAGTAGAATGCAGTGGATTTTTAAGAATTACCAAAACAGATTTCCTAAAACGCTCATTTATCTCTAGTGGAACCTTACGCTAATCAGAATAGTGAATTGAAACTGACATACGAGCTAATGGTACTTTTAGACTTAAATCAAGATTACTATGAGAGTAAATGACATGATTTTATTGCATTTTACTTTTATTTTGCATGAATAACTATTTTAGTTTATTTTTAATAAATTGTATTGTTTTAGAATAATTTTTGTGCTAAATCATATGCAAAATTGCAAGTGTTCGGAAGCCCAAATTTCAAGCAAGGAATGCTGATGCAATAGGCTTGCAAAAGATGGAAAAGAACTTAGCTACAAAAAAATTAAAACAAGTCTGGAACAGTGCAGTGGCTGTAGCAACCATTGCTGTAGCAATCCTGGAACAACGACAAAGAAAATTCTGCAAGGGATACTTGACTTATATGCGACCTAGGCTTCCGTTTACCCTAATTTTAAGCTATAAAAGAAGAACATATCATATGGAAAAAGGGGGAACTGTCACCCAAGGAGAAAAACCACAAAGAAATACAAGAAAAACATTATTCAAGAGAGATTGAGGGCTGCACAAGAGGAAAATTTATAGAAATCAAATGGGAACTCAGTCCTTCTTACTCTTCTCTTGTTTTCTTGTTTACTTTTTATTCATAGGGATGTGGTTGATGGCTGAAATGTTGCACACAAGCATACACTAAACATAATATCAGGCTTACTAGCAATCAAGTAAAGTAAGAATTCGATCATACCTTGATATGTTTTGACATCAACTTCTTTACCTTTTTCATCCTTGTCAAGTTTGATGGTTGAGCTCATTGGACTACTTTTTATGTTTCCATCTTCAAGTTCGAATCTCTTGAATAAATCTCTTAGATATTTGGTTTGGTTGATGAAGATTCGTTCTTCGGTTTGTTTTATTTGAAGTCCAAGAAAATACTTCAATTCTCCCATCATACTCATCTCAAATTCCTTACTCATACAAGATGAAAATTTCTTACATAGAAACTCATTAGTAGATCTAAATATAATATCATCAATATAAATTTGGACAACGAGAATATCTTGATTCTTGTACTTAATAAAAAGAGTTGTATTAGCTTTACCCATTGAAAAATCATTATCCAACAAGGAATTTTGAAACCTATCATACCATGCTCTATGTGCTTGTTTTAAACCATACAAAGCTTTTGTTAACTCATAAACATGATCTAGAAATTTCTCATTTTTAAAACTAGGCGATTGTTTCACATAAATTTCCTCCATAATATAAATATTTAAAAAAGAACTCTTGACATCCATTTGAAATAAAATGAAATCTTTATGACATGCAAATGCTAAGAGCATCCTAATGGATTCTAATCTAGCTACAGGTGCAAATGCTGTATCAAAATCAACTTATTCTTTTTTGTTGTAACCTAGAGCTACTAATCTAGCTTTATTCCTTACGGCCACACCAAATTCATCCATTTTATTCCTAAATACCCATTTACTGCCTATAATGGATTGATGTTCTTGTTTAGGAACTAATTCCTACAAATTGTTTCTCTCAAATTGATTTAACTCTTCTTACATTGCCATAGTCTAAGATTCATCATTTTTTGAATCCACAAAGGATTTTAGTTCAATTTGAGATATGAATGCAATATGCTCACAAGTATTTCTAAATGATGATCTCATGTTACGCCTCAAGAGAGATCTCCTAAAATTAAGTCTTTAGGGTAAGAAGAACCATACGTCCACTCCTTGGGGAATGATTGAGAAGTACATTTATTTTGTTCTTCAATTTTTTTTTCATGTTGCTCCTCTTGATTTCCAGGTGGTTCATCATTTCGGTTACCCTTTGATGAATCTTCTTATAGTTCTTCATCTACATCATCATCAACAACAAATTTCTCTGCAGAGGAGAGGTTAGATTCATCAAACGTAATATGCATAGATTCTTCGACATCTAAAGTTCTTTTGTTATAAATTCTATAAGCTTTGCTTGAGTTTGAATACCCAAGAAAGATGCCAACATTAGATTTTGAATCAAATTTTCCAAGGTTATCTTCTGTATTTAATATAAAACATTTGCATCCAAAAACTTTGAAATAACCAATGTTGGGTTTTCTATGTTTCCAAAGCTCATTGGAAGTTTTATTGAGTTGAGATCCTAATCAACACACGATTTAAAACATAACAAGTGATGTTCACGGCCTTGGCTAAAAAATACTTAGGCAAAGAATTTTCATTCAACATGGTCCGAGCCATTTCTTGAATCGACCTATTCTTTCTCTCAACAACTCCATTTTGTTGTGGAGTCCTAGGTGATGAAAATTGATGCACAATGTCAAAATTATTGTAAAAGATTTTAAATGCATGATTTTCAAGCTCTCTTCCATGATCACTCCTAATGCATGCAATACCATACCCTTTTTCATTTTTAATTTTCTTACAAAACACTTTAAAAACATCAAGAGCATCATCCTTATTAGCTAAGAATAATACCCATGTGTATCTTGAAAAATCATCAACAATTACAAAAGCATAATACTTGCCACTTAAGCTAGCATATCTTGAAGGTCTAAATAAGTCTATTTGAAGTAGTTGAAGAGGTTTTTAAGTAAAAATATTATTTTTACTTTTAAAAAAGGTTTTAATTTGTTGACCAAATTGGCATGCTTCATAAATTCTATCTTTTTCAAAACTGAGTTTTAGAAGACGTTTAAGTAAATTATTTTTAGAAATCTTTAAAATTAAATCCATGCTTGCATGTCCTAGTCTTCTATGCCATAACCAACTATAATCATGCAATTGGAAAAACATTTATCATGAGTAGATGCAAAATCTATATCAATGGTATACACATTAACACATCTATTTCCTACAAACAAAATCTTGCCATCTCATGGATTCTCAATAACACATCTAGTTTTATCAAAAATAACTTTATAACCTTTATCACATAATTTACTAATGTTAAGCAAATTGTGTTTCAAGTTTTCAACCAAATTACACATTTTCAATAAGAGTATAGGATACATTACCGACATTGTCAATACCAATAATCTTTCCTTTTGAATTATCTCCAAAGGAAACATTTTCCACCGATCTCGATTTTAGTAAAACTTGAAAACCAAGGGTAATTCAATATCATGTTTCTTGAACATCCACTATCCAAGTACCACTTATTTTTCTTTTTCTTTGATCCCCGTAAAAAGGTTTCTAAGTTATAACTAAAACCTCTTGGGTCCTTGAGTGTTAGCAATTGTTCCTTTTGGAACCCAAACACATTTGATTCCATAGTATGCAGTTCTTCTAACATGGCATCTATAACTCATGTGACCATTTCCATTGGAATAATGACAAACACTCATATAATCACTTATGGAGGTAACTTTAACAAAATAATTCTTATAATATTTTTGTTTTAGGTTAGGCTTATATCCAAGTTCTCCTTTATCAAACACACATTTTTTAGTGCTTAGTAATTTTTCTAAGTTCTTTTGGCCACTTGTGTATTTTAACACAATTTCACTAAGTTCGTTATTCTTTTTCTTAAGCACTTCATTTTCTTTCATCAATGTATCAACATATATTTTTCATGCTCACATGAAATACTTTGTTTACCTATAAATGATGCAATCCTGTGATGCAACATTTTATTATCTAATTCTAATCCTCTGATCTTTTCATTCAACGAATCATTGCATTTTTGCCTGGCATCCTTTTCATTTGTAAGGTCTAGCATTTTTTTTAAGGCATGCATTCTTTTTACCTAATCTTATCCACTCATCATGCAATTCTTTAAAGATATTATGTAACTCACCATATGATGGAAGATTGCTTACCTCATCAAGCTTATCAGATGATTCTTCCTTCATTGCCCTGAGAGCTATATTTGTCATCTCTTGTTGCTCTACATTATCACTTGTTTCCTCATCACTGTCATCCCATATGGCTACCATTACTTTCTTTTTTAGCTTGCTGAGAAGAGGACATTCCGATCGTATGTGTCCAGATTTCTTACATTCATAGCAAGTGATTGGCTTCTTCTTTTTCTTTTATTTCTTAAAGTTTTTGAATTTTCTCTACTCATTATTATTTTTGTGTAGAATTTTCTAAATCTCCTAACCAACATAGCCATCTCCTCATTATCTAACTCGTTTTCCTCATGACTCTCATATTTTGAGGCTTTGAGAGCAATGCTTTTCTTCTTTCCCTCTTTCCCTCATTGCCTTTTTCTATTGCTAAGTCTTCCTCATATGAAATAAGAGAGCCAATCAAATCATCAATGAGTAAAGTAGTTAAATTCTTGGCTTCCTCAATTGTAGTTCTCTTAGGTCTCCATTATTTTGGAAGTGACCTAATAATTTTCTTAACTTTTTTGCTATTCAAAAAAGTTTTTCCTAGGGCGCCTAGGGTGTTCACTATGCCCATAAATTTTGTATACATAGAATACACACTTTCATTTTGTTCCCTTTGGAAGAATTCGTATTGTCTAGTGTATCTACTAATTTTAGATTCTTTAACTTGATTTTTCCCTTCATAGATAATCTTAAGTTTGTTCCATATTTCTTACGCACTCTCACAACTAGACACTCTATGAAACTCTTTCTTATCAAGAACACAAAACAAAGCATTCATTGCTTTGGAGTTTAAAGATATATTTTTCTTTTTTAACTCAATCCATTGACTTGAAGGTTTTGGAATATCATCTCCTACTTCATTTTTAATCATAATCATGAATGGACCATCACAAATAACTTCCAAAATTTCATAATCTAAAGATTGCAAATAAATTGTCATCCTAGTTTTCCAATATGGGCAGTCATTAACATCAAAGAATGGTGGCCTAGTTGTGGATTATCCTTCCCTAAAGTGAAAGTCATTTTGGGTTGCCATGGATCTTTTACTCTAGATAGTTAACTCCTAATAAGAGAACCTTGCTCTGACACCAAATAAAATACTATCCAAGCAACCCAAGAAAGAGGTGAATAGGGTTTCTAAAATAAATATATAATGCTTGAACAAAACTTAACACAAATCTTAAACAAATTTAAAATAATGTAAATAAACCAACCAAAATGTATAGAGATAAGGGAAGAGAGATTCAAACATAGAGATTTTTACATGGTTCGGCCAAGCTTCCCGGTCTTAAGGATTCCATTAATCAAGCTTCCAAAGCTTCAAGAACACTTACAATTAACTTCACAGGTGTCAATTGTTGAGTGTTAAAAAGTGTATATTTATAAAGGAGAAATTCATCATTTTACACTTCAAATCTCACTAACATCTCCAATTTTATTTATTTAAGTCCCTTGTTATTTAATTATATATGTTTTGTTTTAATTAAGTATTTTGTGTATTTTAGGGGTATCATGGTCATTTCACAATGAACGAGATTTCGGATAGCAAAACGGACGTCACTTTTGAACTCAGGACAGTCAAAAACCTTAAGAGGAGCATAAAAGGAAAAATGGTACTGTTCACACGTGCATGCATCGTTCATGTATATCGCTTCACGACACTGCTCGACATCATGCGTTCTCGCTTCAAACCGTGTTACTGTTCAAACCGCGTGGTCAAACCGTGGTCAAACCGTGTTACTGTTCACTGATGACGTGGCGCAATCCTGTGCATCCAAACTATTTTTAATCCGATGGCCATGATTCACTCAATGTATCTATAAAAAGGGGGCCTCCCCCCCTAATTTGAGACCCCTGAATCCATTTTTGAGCTTAGTTTTCTGTAATTCCTTCTCCATCTTGTATTTTCTAGGTACTTTAATAAATTTCCATTTTACCCTTAGTTCAATTATGAGTGGCTAATTTTCTTTCAAGCTTGGGTTGAAGGTGAAGTCTCAACATGTGTCATGGGCTTTATTTGGTAAATTTATTTTCTCTTCCCCTCTAATTTCTGTGGAGGTTTTGACTTTTCGTCGATAAATAATAATAATCTTGTCTAGTTACCGCCCTGGTTTTACCGGCACCCTAGTATAAGGTTATTATTATTTGGCACGATAAGCCCTTAACACCATATTGATTAGAGCGTGGTTCATGAGGTGTGGATTCCCCCCTCATGATTTAATTGGTATTAATAAGGATTATTTAGCCCATGATGCATGTTGATACGGATCCAGATACCCAAGTACTTTATTTCAATAGTTTCCAATTCAATTTAATTCCGCTATTCCCATTTAAATTCTAGCATCCTTTAAATCAATTTCTCCACAAATCCAACCACCCATTTACATAATTAATTCTACACACAATTAAAATCCACCTCCTCGTGGGATCGACACTCAACACCATTAATCTATTCTACAATAGATTCGTGCGCTTGAGAGTTCAACAAAATTTGCACAACAAGTTTTTGGCGCCATTGCCGGGGAGGTAAGTATTTTGATTTGTAGAATTAATTTTTTGTAAATAATTTTATTATTATTATTATTATTATTATTATTATTATTATTATTGTTATTATTATTATTATTTTAGTTGTTTCCTTGTATTTGTTTCTTAATTAATTAAAAAAAAAGCGAATTTACATTTTTAGGTAAGAATTTTTTTTCTCTTCTTTAAATTTCTGCATTTTAATTTTCAAGTTATTATTCTTTATAATTTTTCATTTATCTTGTTAATTTATTTTTATTTTATTCTATTTAATTTATTTCACGTATTTGTTTTAGTGTGTTTTTTTTAATAGAAAGGTTGTAACAGCGCAATAAGGTTAGTATCGTAATTTCTCCTTCTTCTTTATTTTTATTTGTTTTGTTCTCAATTTATTTTCTTTATTTGCATGCATGGTCGTAGGTCATTATCACCTAATCTTGAACCTATAGACCTTGAATTAGAAAGAACACTTCGCACACACAAACACATCGCACTTAAAGAAAAAATTGAAATGGATTTGCAACAACCAGAACCATAGGAGAGGCCATTTAAGGACTACTTCAGTCCTTTAGCTAATTTGAGCACATCATGCATTAGATACCCAAATGTAGCTGCTAGGAGTTTTGAGTTAAAACCTAGTGTGCTAAATTGTCTCCCAACATTCTATGGCTTAGAAAATGAGGACCCATATAATCATCTGAATGATTTTCATACAATTTGTCAAACTTTTAAATATGAGAATTTTTCAGAAGATGATGTTAAACTTAGATTATTCCCATTTTCTTTAAAGGATAGAGCTCGTTCATGGTTCAATACATTACCTGCTAATAGCATTACAACATGGGAACAAATGGTAACGAAATTTTTAAATAAATATTTCCCAGTGCATAAAACCAATGTTTTTCGCAGGGAAATCTCAGAGTTCACCCAAAGAGAAGACGAGCAATTTTTTGAAGCATGGGAGCAATTCAATGGGCTACTTTTGAAGTGTCCACATCATGGGAACGAGAAATGGCACCAATGCCAATATTTTTTGGAGGGATTATTGCCAAATGTGCAAGAATGGCTAATGGCAACAAGTGGAGGAGAGCTAATGTCAAAAAGTACATCAGAGATTTGGGATTTCTTTCAGCGACAAGCAGATAATTCCCAACAGCGGAGTCGATCACTCAGGAATACTAGAAGAATTAAAGGAGTGAATGAGGTTCACATTGACGAGTCCAGTTCGGGAATCAAGGAAGTCAAAGAGATGGTTGAAGGTCTTTCTCGACAAATAGCATCGTTGACGACTGCCAAATCAACAGAGCCACATGACCATGAATCGTATTCAGATCAAGCCAATGCCATCGGTGTCATGAGGAAGCCATCAAATTACAACCCATACTCCAATACATATAATCCTGGATGGAGAGACCACCCCAATTTTTCATGGTCTCAAGGATTCCAACAGAATGGACCAAAGACTCGGCTCCACCAATGCAACCAATTCCTCAAGTTCCTCAAGCTTCTCAGCCACCATTTAGACCATACAATCAGAACCAGAATTACTCTCAACCCAAACAATGGGAGGATGCATTCCAGAATGTCAAGAATGTTACTAACTCCATGATCGAGCAGCAGAACCGCACCATTGATGGACTACGGAATGAGATGAGAGCAGGCTTCAACTCACAAGCCCAATCAGTTTTAAGCCTTGAGAAGATGGTGGGACAACTTGCTTCTTCAGTTCAAACTTTGGCATTGACTGTTGAAAAAGGCAAATTTCCAAGTCAACCAGTGCCTAATCCTAAAGGAGTGCATGAAGCAAGTACCAGTTCACCACAACAGCATGGAGAGGTCAAAGCAGTCATGACCTTGCGAAAAGAAAAAGAAGTCGATAACAAACTGGAGATGCCAGCGACCAAAGAAAATCAAATTGTACCTATGAATGTTGAAGACTCACCACCGGAGGAGAAAGAAGAAACCAACCCACGAGAATACGTTCCTAAAGCTCCATTTCCTCAGAGGTTAGCTAAAGGAAAGAAGGGAAAATCCACAGGTAAGATTCTTGAAGTCTTCAAACAGGTAAGTGTTAACATCCCTTTACTTGATGCAATAAAACAAGTTCCATCTTATGCCAAGTTTCTTAAAGACCTTTGCACTAAAAAGAGAAACATTCATGTTCACAAAAAGGCCTTTTTAACTGAAAATGTTAGTTCTATACTCCAGCATAAAATTCCTCTAAAATGTAAAGACCCAGGCTCCCCCACTATTTCATGTAGTATAGGGAACCACACAATTGAGAATGCTTTGTTGGATTTAGGAGCTAGTGTTAATCTCTTGCCTTACTCAGTATTTGTGAAACTTGGATTGAGAGAATTACACCCAACTCCAGTGGTGTTACAGCTTGCAAATCGATCCACGAAAATACCTCGTGGCATTGTGGAGGACGTGCTTATCCAGGTAGACAAGTTTTATTTTCCTGTTGATTTCATTGTAATTGACACTCAACCAATACAGGATTCAAGGAAGCATATCCCCATTATCCTAGGCCGACCTTTCTTGGCAACTGCAGATACTCACATTCAATGCAGAACTGGAAATATGCAGTTGTCCTTTGGCAATATGACCATGAAGCTCAACATCTTCAACATTGCCAAACAACCTCACAATGTAGATGATGGAATTGTTGACGTGGATTTAATTGAAGCATTAGTTGATGATACTTTTCTTTCAAACCTTAGTGATGACCCTTTACAAACATGTTTAACTCACTTTGGTTTGGATTTTGATATTGACAGATCAGTCGATGAGGTCAACGCCCTACTTGACTCAGCACCAGCCATAGACGCTAATAAATGGAAATCAAGAGTTGAACAACTAGCACCATCAGAGAAGAAAATCATCCCATCATCAGAATCACCACCGAAACTCGAGCTCAAACCATTACCCAACACTTTGGAATATGCGTTCTTGAGAGAAGAAAGCACTCTACCGGTAATCATGTCATCATCTCTAAATGATGAACAAAAAGGTAAGTTGTTGGATGTTTTAAAAGAGCACAAAGGAGCATTAGGATGGACCATAGCAGACATAAAAGGTATAAACCCAGCAGACTGCATGCATTACATTCACCTTGATGAAAATGCTAAATCTACTAGAGAAATGCAACGTCGGTTAAATCCTAACATGAAAGAAGTTGTTAGAACGGAAGTCCTTAAGCTATTAGATGCAGGTATCATTTACCCCATTTCTGATAGTTCATGGGTCAGTCCTGTGCAAGTTGTCCCTAAAAAGTCAGGAGTTACAGTAGTTACCAATGCTAATAATGAATTGATACCCACTAGAGTGACTACAGGATGGCGTGTATGCATTGATTATATAAAGTTAAATTCTGTCACACGTAAAGACCATTTTCCTTTACCATTTATTGATCAAATGCTTGACAGATTAGCAGGCCATGAATTTTATTGCTTTCTAGATGGTTATTCAGGATACAATCAAATTCCCATAGCACCAAAAGATCAAGAGAAAACCACTTTCACTTGCCCTTTTGGCACTTTTGCATATATGAGAATGCCATTTGGATTATGTAATGCACCTGCTACATTTCAACGTTGTATGTTAAGCATTTTTTCTGATATGGTTGAACGATTTCTTGAGGTCTTTATGGATGACTTTTCTGTCTTTGGTGACTCATTTGATCAATGTTTACATCATTTAACACAAGTTTTGCAGAGATGTATAGAGAAGAATTTGGTCTTAAATTGGAAGAAGTGACATTTTATGGTAAATCAAGGTATTGTTCTTGGTCACATCATTTCATGCAAAGGTATTGAGGTTGACAAAGCCAAGGTGGATCTCATTTCCAATCTTCCTCCACCTAAAACAGTCAGAGAAGTAAGATCTTTCCTTGGGCATGCTGGTTTTTATAGACGTTTCATTAAAGATTTTAGCAAAGTTTCTAGACCCTTATGCAATCTACTTGCTAAGGATGTACCTTTTGTCTTTAATGATTCATGTCTTGTGGTGTTTGAAAAACTAAAGCATTTGTTGACAACATCACCCATCATTCAGCCACCAAACTGGAGCTTACCATTTGAGCTTATGTGTGATGCATCTGATTATGCAGTAGGAGCAGTATTAGGACAAAGAGTAGATCGAATTCCTCATGTTATTTACTATGCTAGTATGACATTAAATGATGCACAGTTGAAATATTCAACTACTGAAAAAGAAATGCTAGCAGTAGTGTTTGCATTAGAAAAATTTCGATCTTATCTCATTGGTTGTAAAATTATTGTGTTCACAGATCATCTTTGCTCAAATATCTTCTCACAAAGAAAGATGCAAAAGCTAGACTAATTCGTTGGGTGTTACTTTTGCAGGAATTTGACTTGGAATTCAAAGATAAGAAAGGGACAGAAAATGTTGTGGCTGACCATCTCTCTCGTCTCCACTTTGACATCAACACAGAACCCTTAACATTGAATGAGTAATTTCCAGATGAACAATTAATGAGTGTGGAAGTATTACCTTGGTATGCTGATATAGTTAATTATCTTGTTACAGGTAAACTTCCAGAGCATTGGACCAAGCAAGACAGGGCCAAATTCTTTGCGGAAATAAAGAATTTTTTCTGGGATGACCCCTATCTGTTTAAGTATTGTACAGATCAAATTATTCGACGATGTGTCCCAGAGAATGAAGTTCATAACATCTTTTCGTTCTGCCATGAACAAGCTTGTGGAGGCCATTTCAGCGCTAAGAAAACAGGGACTAAAGTTCTACAATGTGGTTTCTATTGGCCAACTATATTTCGAGATGCTTACACCTTTTGTTCTTCATGCGATAGGTGTCAACGAATGGGGAGCATTACACGAAGGAACATGATGCCACTAAATCCAATTTTAGTGGTTGAGATTTTTGATGTATGGGGTATCGACTTCATTGGACCCTTTCCCGTTTCTTTTGGCCATCAATACATTTTGGTTGCTGTTGACTACGTTTCGAAATGGGTAGAGGCAATTCCATGCAGAACCAATGATCATAAAGTGGTGATAGGGTTTTTGAAGAGCAACATTGTTTCACGCTTTAGATTCCCTCGAGCAATAATCAGTGATGGTGGTGCCCACTTTTGTAATAAATCATTCAAAGCACTTTTGACAAAGTACTCCATCACTCATAAAGTGGCAACCCCGTATCATCCGCAAACCAAGGGCTTTGAGATCTCCAATCGAGAAATAAAGCACATCTTAGAAAAGACCGTGAGGCCGAGGCAAAAAGATTGGTCATTAAGACTCGATGATGCATTATGGGCATATAGAACGGCTTTCAAGACCCCAATGGGATGTCACCCTACAAAGCTAATGTATGGAAAAGCTTGCCACCTACCTGTGGAACTCGAGCATCGTGCGTACTGGGCCATCAAGAAATTCAATTTTGACATGCAGCAAGCTGGCTCAGAAAGACGATTACAAAAGTGGCGAACTTGAAGAAATTCGTAATGATGCATACGAAAATGCCAAGGTTTACAAGCAGCGAATGAAAGTCTTTTATGATAAGCAGATTATGAGAAAATCTTTCACTCCAGGTCAGAAAGTACTTTTATTCAATTCTCGTTTGCACCTATTTCCAGGTAAGCTACGCTCTCGATGGTCTAGCCCCTTCATTGTTCATACTGTTTTTCCACATGGGGCAATTGAAATTAAGGACCCAAAAAATGGTGTCACGTTTAAAGTTAATGGTCAAAGATTAAAGCAATATCTAGAGTACCAACCACATGGAGAGGACACCGAAATAAATTTGAGTGACCCACCACATTTGAATTAAGATTTTCTGTTTTTTTTTCGTGATTTGATTTTTTTTCTTTCTTTTTACTATTCTTTTGCTAATTGAAATTGTTTGTGCATAAGTGTGTTTGTTTAACCATTGAGCTTTCTTTTATCACTTTTAATCATGAGACAGTTCCTCTTGAACATTCTTAGACGACTTCAACGTGTCCAATCTCATCTCAGAGGCCAGATACGATTTTTTAAAACACATCGTATTTGGAAGCTACAACCACCAGAGTTAATATCGCACGTTGAGGATTTAGAAAGCCAACTCAGAGACATTGAGAGAAGTGTCTACAACATCCAGTTGGAGCTTGAGGTAAATTCTATAAGAGGACGATTGTGATTTTCTTTGTGTATTTTTATTTGTTTGTTATTCCGTTTGTGTGTTTTAGTTTGTCACCCCGGTTAAGTGGCAGATAACGGTACTCCGTGACAATTAAGTCGGTTACTTCAGTTTCCCATAATTACTGATCTTCTGAGGCGAAGGTATGGATAGAAACGAGATCTTAGCAAAGCTTCATAGTCGATTCCCTTCACTTCCTCAGAATGCCCTCCTCACAATCTATAAAGCTCGATCCGAACGCATGCGATTGCTCATGAGGAATAACATACCTGCTGATATTCGCTGGTTAATCGAGGCTAATGTACGCTTGGCAGGTGAGTTGCCTCCTAAATTTATTGCATACATGCCTGGTTGTGGTAAAGGAAATTATGCAAGAAAGTGAAGAGCTCGAAAGATTTCGGTTGCTTGTCATAAGTGTGCCAGAATGATATGCAATAAAAAATGATGTTCTTTAGGAATGGTGTCTGATAACAGAGAAGATAAGATTCAATTCATTAGGGATGGCTTGAATAAGGAGTCATTGGATGATATCCTTTTGTCTCTTGAAACGCATCCCGGTGGATATGTGCAAGGAGCGATTCTCCAGTTATGGCCATCATTCCAGAAAGAGCATGCACGATACAGTCTCGGGAATCTGACTATAAACGACCTTGTTTGCCAGTTTATAAGAAAACTGGATGGGAAGCCTATCCTTGACCCATAGAGGGCGTTGAAACCGTTTCTGGACGTAAAACCAGAGGAAGATGTGAGCCACAGTCGCAACTACTTGTAAATATCCTTTTACTTTACTGTTGTTTTATTTCACCGTTGTTTTACCGTTTGCATTATTGTCTTTAATAATTTTATATTTGTCATTACTTGCTTTTCCTTTTTACTGTTTACTTTTTGACTCTCAAGCCATGTGCATTACACGATTAATTGACATAGACATGACACCTCATTCACAGCTGTGACCCACTGCCGCCAAGATCCTTAAATATGATTCTTTTCATTTGCACTTACAAATTATTTTTGAGAATTATCCTAATGGCAGCTACTCCCAATAAACAATTCAAGAACATTTGTGTGCTTTCCGGATTTAACTATGGCAAATATAAAGAGTTCTTTGAGGCAGCCATTGATCTTGGTCGAAACATAGCAGAGAGAAAATTACACTTGGTGTACGGCGGAGGTGACCGAGGGTTATCAAAATTGGTCTCAGAAGCTGCTTTTGTCAGAGGAAGTCAAGTGTTAGGCATCATACCACAAACCCTAAAACCTTTAGGCTGCTTGTCTAACTCACCGACTGGAGAAGAGTTAGTTGTCTCAGGTATGCAAGAAAGAATAACCAAAATGCTTAATCATGCTGATGCTTTTATTTTCTTACCAGGAGATCTTGCAACTCTAGAGGCACTTATCACTTTAGCATCTTGGGCCCATCTGCACATTCATCAGAAACCCATCGGTTTGTTAAATGTCAATAATTTTTATGATGGCTTTATCGCATTTCTTAACCATGCAATAAAAAACTACTTCATTCCCTCTACAGTGAAAAAGCTTTTTATTTGTGCTCACACTGCTAATGAGCTACTTGATCTCATTCTGGTGATCGACCCAGCGATCCGAAGACCTTGGTGTTGGAGTGTACAAATAACAATGGTAACAATAGCAGCAGTAAGAAGTACAAATTAGATTTAAATCTCCGCCTGTAAATATTTTATTCTGTGTTGCACCACCCAGGTGATGTCTTCTAAACTCTACTTCTTTCCTTTAAAACATTGAGGACAATGTTTAGTTCTGGTTGGGGGGAGGGGATAGTTGACAATTGTGGAATGTTGGTTAAGTTTTTACTAATTTTTTGTTGTAGAAACTAACTGTTGCTAACTGTTTGTGTTGAAGATGGCTGAATATGGAGTGTAGTTACTCTAGAAACGCATCTTCTTAGTTAAAAAAAATAATAATAATGAAAAAAAAAATCTTATTTTTCGTGTGATCTTTCTAACTTTTTGACTTCTCCTTTATAAATATGCATTTTCAAATTTTGAGTCGAAGATGGCTGAATATAGAGTGTAGTGCCTCTAGAAACGCATCTTCTTAGTTAAAAAAAAATCATTTTTCTATCATTTTAAGTGTAACATTTTCAATTAATTTTTCTGCATCATTTTCACATTTCTGCATGCATACTTTCTTTTCATGTTTAGAATAGGTTGGGGGGTAGAATATTGTTTAAAAAAAAATGGTGTGATTTTGTTTTTATTTTTGGATGACATGATGATTTTCGAATTTTAGTATTTGTATTATCTTTAGTCTTGAGTGATGTTACACTATGTTTGCTACTCTACATGTTGATGTCAGAGATAAATATGAGTTGCTTGAAAGAATTGACATGTCATAATGAATACCAAGTGAGCTTTTGAGCCTATTATTTTTCTTGGAGAGTAACCCTTTTTGCCCATTCTTCATACAGCTTAGCAGTATTATTATTTTATACATGATCTTTAGATTTCCTTGGAGTCAACCCTTTAAAAAAAAAAAGTTAAAAAAAAAATGCGTTGCTACATCTAAAGGTCCATTTCACTAGTAGATATGGAGGAGTATCTAGAGCCCTAAAAGATGATGAAAAAGCCGTCTTTGACCCGTTTGAGCCTTTCTAGCCATCCCTTATGTGAAATATCCATAGTTAGCCCTTTTGAGCCTTTTATTAAAAAAAAAAAAACTTTTCTTTGTCAACTTATCGTCTTCACCCACTCCAATTTGGAGTATTACCCGATATCTTACAAGTTCCATCACCTATTCATGTTTGAGAAAAATATAAATAATTGTTTTATTTAGTAAAGTTGTGCAATACCGAAAAGAAAAGAAAAAAAGAAAAAAAATTCTCTAAAAAAAAGAAAAAAAAGAGAGAGAGATATAATACAATAATAAATAAGTGAAATGCATTCTTTTAGTTTCCAAAAGATATTATTTTTCTCAAATATATATTTTGTTTTCTCTATTTTCCTTTCTTTGTTAGCCATGTCCCTAGCCTACGTTATATCCTAATAAAAGTCTTTCTTGATTTTAGGGAACTATAGTCTGAAGTAGAAGCTAGTTATATGGGCTATAAAGATGTAGTAATGCATAAAAAAAAATAAATTAAAAAAAAAAGAAAAAAAATACATTGGGTTGACTAATATTCTGTTTGACTTGAGATCGTGTTATTTCTAAGCTATGGGCATATTTCCTTCATCTTGGTGAGAGTGTGTGATATTATTTCTTTACTATCTTCACTCCATTTATCATTCATTGAAGTGACAATTTTTATTGGGTTTAATTTCCTTGTGAGAGTGTCACTATTACCGGTGAGATTTTGGGGTTTGACATGTCATTTTTGAAAGTAGCTGTATTTACTTGGTTGATTCATGTGGATGGTTGATGTGGGTGTGATGTTTCTTTAGACTGGAGATAATGCTTATACTTTTATTTGATTGCTATCATTAGTCTGATTGAATAAATAAGTTTGTTTAAAAAAAAAAAATTTGGGTTTGAATTTTATTTTCGCTTTATTTGCTAGAGACTAGCAATAAGCTGGTTGGGGGGTGTGTTGAGTGTTAGAAAGTGTATATTTATAAAGGAGAAATTCATCATTTTACACTTCAAATCTCACTAACATCTCTAATTTTATTTATTTAAGTCCCTTGTTATTTAATTATATATGTTTTGTTTTAATTAAGTATTTTGTGTATTTTAGGGGTATCATGGTCATTTCACAATGAACGAGATTTCGGATAGCAAAACGGACGTCACTTTTGAACTCGGACACATCGAAAACCTTAAGAGGAGCATAAAAGGAAAAATGGCACTGTTCACACGTACAGCACTATTCACATGTACGATACTGTTCATGGATACTCGCTTCACGACAACTTTGTTCTCGACATCGTTACTGTTCAAACCGTGTGCAAACCGTGTTACTGTTCAAACCGCGTGGTCAAACCCGTGGTCAAACCGTGTTACTGTTCACTGATGACGTGGCGCAATCCTGTGCATCCAAACTATTTTTAATCCGATGGCCATGATTCACTCAATGTATCTATAAAAAGGGAGCCTCCCCCCCCTAATTTGAGACCCCTGAATCCATTTTTGAGCTTAGTTTTCTGTAATTCCTTCTCCATCTTGTATTTTCTACGTATTTTAATAAATTCCCATTTTACCCTTAGTTCAATTATGAGTGGCTAATTTTCTTTCAAGCTTGGGTTGAAGGTGAAGTCTCAACATGTGTCATGGGCTTTATTTGGTAAATTTATTTTCTCTTCCCCTCTAATTTCTGTTGAGGTTTTGACTTTTCGTCGACAAATAATAATAATCTTGTCTAGTTACATACTGGTTTTACCGGCACCCTAGTATAAGGTTGTTATTATTTGGCACGATAAGCCCTTAACACCATATTGATTAGAGCGTGGTTCATGAGGTGTGGATTCCCCCCTCATGATTTAATTGGTATTAATAAGGATTATTTAGCCCATGATGTATGTTGATACGGATCCAGATACCCAAGTACTTTATTTCAATAGTTTCCAATTCAATTTAATTCCGCTATTCCCATTTAAATTCTAGCATCCTTTAAATCAATTTCTCCACAAATCGAACCACCCATTTACATAATTAATTCTACACACAATTAAAATCTACCTCCTCGTGGGATCGACACTCAACACCATTAATCTATTCTACAATAGATTTGTGCGCTTGCGAGTTCAACAAAATTTGCACAACATCAATCAACCTTTACACCAAGAGATTATTCCCAAATCTAAACTCAAGTGTATCCGAACACTTACAATCACTTAAAACAAAGATTACAAATGTGTTTTTCTCTCACACAATATATATGATTACAATTGAAAGCTTAAGGTGCGAATAAACGAAACAAGAACAAATTTAGGCTCAATGAATGTTGTACTCTCAATTACAAACTTAATGATAACTCTTTTTATCAACCTGTGTTTGAATTTGATTGAGCCATTTTATAGTTGGAGCTTAAAACTAGCCGTTGTTGACTTTCTGAACGAAATCGAATTGCCATTAGCTGTTATTCGTTAACTGTTTGGAACTATTGGATAGCCGTTAATTTCCATAAACCTGCAAAACAAATTTGGCTTGACTGCTCTTGCTAAATGGTTCAAGGTTAGCATGCAATTCCATTTTAGAAATTATTGGGTAGTTGTTTGTAGTTGGCGGTTATGCTTATCCGTTCTTAGCAAACGGTTCAAGGTTAAAGACTAATACCTCTCTGGAAATTATCAGTTCACCATTTGCAGTAGACAATTCACCGTTATTTTCCAGAATCATCAATTTTGCAGATTTGTGTAGAGAATAGTTTTCTTATTAAAGTTAATGATTTCCAGA
Source organism: Atalantia buxifolia (assembly GCA_030444775.1). Lineage (NCBI taxonomy): Eukaryota > Viridiplantae > Streptophyta > Magnoliopsida > Sapindales > Rutaceae > Atalantia > Atalantia buxifolia. The sequence goes on along the minus strand of CM059831.1, from coordinate 19,679,392 downwards.
TTTTATGAACATATCTAAAACTATTATACGGCTTTTAAGAAATTATGTATTAATGAAAGCTCTAACATTTTAATAAAAAACATATAAAGTTTGTTATCATCAAAATCAATACTATAGACATATATATGCTAACACATATTACATCATATTTGTGAATGCATAAACTAGTCCTTTGGGGACAAAGGCACCCAAGAATGCGGCCCAAAGCCTCTATCTGTACTTAGACGGGTCCCAAAGACCTATATCACATTTGTATCATTTGTATCTCAATATTTATATCTCGGTAATCATCATGTCGCATGCATATGCCCGCAAATGGCAAAAGTGCCCAAACACACGGCCCAAAACCTTTATGTGTGTTCAAACGGGCCCAAGGGCCTTTTGTCTCATCTGTATCATTGTATTTATAGGGGATTGATACCATCTAATAATTTTAAAATAACTTCTGTACTCATATTCATATACATTTTTCACCATACTTTAAATCATACTTTTTTTTTCATTATCACATCTAAATCCACTTTTCTTATCTTCGAAATATTTTCATATTTTATTCAAAGTTGAAACGAAAAACCATTAACCAGACATTTTAAAAAAATATCAATGCATGAATAAAAAAAATTTCGAGAAATTTTTTAAATCAAAATATTTAAAATACTTATTTTGCAAACATGCCCTACTATCATAATTAACTATGAAAATAGGTTTTTTATATTCCACTCACAACGACAACGTTCTAACTCGAGCATTGTGTACGTCCGCAGATTAGCCCTCATTCGGGATTCCTCCTAAATCAAAGAAACAACATATTTACTATCTGTAAATAGGAAGTAGGACTAACAAGCTTGTAACCACATTTACACGCATATAAACTATTCTTGTATGCATAAAATGACTAAAATACCCCTAAATCCACAAATTACCAAAATGCTCCTGAGATTATTATTTACCAAATTACCCCCACAATCCTAAATTACAAAATTTCCCTCATTCCAAATTACAAAAATAACCAAAAGTTCTGAAATTATGAAATTACCCTTGAAGTGCGAAATTACCAAAATGCCCATATCAGTCAACGGTGACTGAAATTCAATTAGTGGTGGTTGGGAAGCTCAAACCTGAACATTCTGACCACGCTGAGTCCAATGGTGCTAGAGGTAAGCTCCCATGCGTGGCGACGGCAACAGATTGAGCTCTCAAAGCCGTGAGCTTTCTAGTGACTGACCGGAAACGATCCGACTGTTTCAGGTGATGGGACCAGTCAAAAAATGATGAGAGTGACTTGAGGAGCAAAACCTGAAATATTAAATGGTAACCCAAGAGGGGGGTCAATTGGGTTTCTAAAAATTTTAGAACTAAGAACCTTAATGCAATTTAAACAAAGGAATTAAATTCGGAATAAAAAAATTAATATGCAATCAAAAACAAAAAGGATAGAGTAAGAGAGAGAAAACACGTGAGTTTTACGTAGTTTGGCGATAAAGTAAGAGAGAGCAAACACGCGAGTTTTACTTAGTTCGGCCAACCATACCTACGTCCACGCCTCCAAGCTCACTGAGCTTGAGAATTCCACTAAGCAAGCCTCTAAGGTTTCAACCACTCTTATAATTAACTTCCAAGGTATCAATAAACCTTTACAACAAGAGATTATCCCCAATCTCTTAACCCAAGTGTATCCTAACACTTACAATCACTCAAAAATAAAGATTACAAATAAATATTCTCTCACACAATGTGTTTGATTATAAATGATAGCTTAATGTGTGAATGAATGAAACAAAAATAAGTTTGAAGCTCAATAATAGTTGTTTACTCAATAGCAAGCTCAATGATAGCTTTTTTATTTTGAATTTGATTTAGCTATTTTCTACACACAATCGGACCATCGTTTAGCACTTATCGGATCGCCGTTTTGACTTGAGCAAGTGACCGTTGTGCCAAAATTCAAATTGTCGGCTCGCTGTTATCCAGATTTGGGATTACGTTACTGCTCCAGAATCCTGTGCAAAGATATCGTTATTCATTTGACATAAACGGTTTACCGTTGCAAGATAATTGCTCTCTGGACTTTTATTGATTTACCATTATTAATAAACAGTATGCCGTTATCTGAGATTCACACTCTGGAATGCAATCGGATTGCCATTATCCATAAACAGTTTTCCGTAATCTAGAAACTTACTCTCTAGAATGCAATCGATTTACCGTTATCCATAAATGGTTTGCCATTATCTAGAAACTTGCTTTCTAGAATGCAATCGGTTTACCGTTTTCTAATATTCCAGAAGGATATTCTATGCTTTAAATATTATACAGCTTAAAAAATTTGATCCAATTAACAAAAATTTTTGAATTTATTAATTTAAAACATGTTTTTATATCATCAAAATTATTATTATGAGTACAAATAAATTAATAATATCCCCCTTTCTGATGATGACTCATCACAAGATTATGAAATTTTGCTCCGCCTTAGTAAGTGGCCAATCAATTTTAAACTAAAAGTATATGTATTCAACATATTTTATCACAACAAAGATATATCTCCAAAAGTATGTGTATTCAACATGTTTTATCACAGCAAAGATATATCTCCCCCTTCATCATAAAAAAGAAAAAGAAATGGAAAAGGCTAAAGATAGAAGTGCATATATTATGAATGTAGTGCGATCAAAATTTCTACAGAATCTCCCAATAAAAATAAGCATATCTTCAAACACAAAATTTTTTTAAAACACTTCCATATATTCTCAAATCAACTCAACTCCAACAACTAATTCAAATTATCTCACATTCATCAAAGTCATCAAGTTAAATTAGAGAAAATTATGCAATCCAAATACCATTTTCATAATAATATCATCCAAAATATAAAATGAGATGAGAAATGTTTGTGTGAAATAAGAGGAAAACATAAAAACATAGAAAGATAAGCTATAGAGGTGGTTACAATTAAGACTCAGCGAGAGGGAAACCAATGGCAACTAGGGGTGGGCAAAATACCCGACCCGACCCGAAAATTTTTGGGTTCGGGTCGCATCGGGTTGTGATGCAAACCTGATCGGGTTAGAATTAGCCAACCCGATCGGGTTGTGATCGGGTCGGGTCAAACCCGACCCGATCCGAATACCAGATCGGGTTACCCAACCAAAAAAAAAAACCACATGTTACACTTGAAATTCTAGTTATGCAACCCAAGAGGGGGGGTGAATTGGATTTCTAAAAAAAATTATTGAAACATGAAACAATAACTCAATGTTAATCTAAAATGAATTTAAAGCAATAACAAATAAATTTATCACACTATATAAAAAGATAAGGAAAGCGAGATTCAAACACGAGATTTTTACGTGGTTCGACCGACCTCGCCTACGTCCACGCCTCCAAGCTTTCCGGGCTAGAGGATTCCACTAAGCAAGCCTCCAAGGCTTCAAATGCTTACAATTGACTTCCTAGGTGTCAATAAACCTTTACAATAAGAGATAATCCCCAATCTCTTAATCTAAGTGTATCCCAACACTTACAATCACTCAAAACAAAAGATTACAAATTGTTTTTTCTCTCACACAATATTTAAGATTACAAATTAATGCCCAATGTATGAGATAGATGAAGCAAGAATGTGTTTTAAAACTCTATGAAGATTGTATTCACGAATATAAGCTCAATGGCAGTGTTGTGATCAAGCCTTGTTTGAATTTGAATGAGCTTATTTATAGTTGGAGCTGAAAACTAGCCGTTATTGACTTTTTGCTCACTATCGGATCGCCGTTAACAGGATGTCGGATCGCCGTTTGACTGGTCAATATGACCGTTGGGCTGGATTTTCAAAATGTCGGATCGTCGTTAGTGTCCAGAAGCTAAAACTTCATTTCTGTTTGAAGTCGGCGAGCCGTTATCAAGACTGTCGGCGAGCCGTTATTTTCCAGAAGCTAATTTCACAATTCCATTCCAGGTCGGCGAGCCGTTATCATCATGTCGGGTCGCCGTGAGTATCCAGAGACTAAAATTCAGTTCTGTTTAAAGTTGGCGAGCCGTTATCAAGAATGTCGGCGAGCCGTTATCTTCCATAAACGGATTTCTCAGTTCTGTTAGATATCGGCGAGCCGTTATGGAGGAGTGTCGGCGAGCCGTTATTGACCATTTCAAAATACTCTCGTTTTTTATCATTTTCAAAATACTCAAGGTTTTTTAATTTGATGCTTTTACTAATTAAACATTTATCCTAAAATATAAAAACCTTTATGGTATGAGAATTACGATTTGAAAGAGTATAAAAAACTTTTTGGACTTTTAAAGATTTAATCAATCTTCATCAAGTTTGTTATCATCAAAAACAATATTAAAGAAATATTTGTGTTAACAATCTCCCCCTTTTTTATGGTGACAAACTTTGGGAAAAAATATTTGTTCAATTTTGCTCCCCCTAAATATGTGCTCCCCCTTTAAAAAAGAATTGTAAAGTTTAGCTCCCCTTATTTTTATCCACACTTTTTAACCACACTGAAACTCAAATCAAATATTTTATTAACAGAATTTAAATTATTCTCCCCCTTCAGCATAAAAAAGAAATGAGTGCGATTAGATAAAAAATAGAAGTTACCCATGTCTTGCGAAAATTTTGGCAGAACTTCCCCTCAAAAACTGAACAGATCCTCAAAAACAAAACAGTTAAAACACTTCCATATAAACTCCAATTTAGCAACAACCTTCCAATCCAACACAATCTTCATCAACATACTCAAAAGATAGTCATACCATCAAAAACAAACACAATCATAAACAAAATTCAAATACCCAACAAAATCAATCACAACCATAAACAAGGTTCAAATATCCATGGCAACATACAAAGTGCATGAGATGAACAATGTTTGTGCGAAATTCATATGTGCAGAAACTAGAGTGGGGGCTGTGAAGAGGAACTGCCGGGATCATAGCCGAGATGACCAAGAATACGGCGCTGCCCAGCAATCAACTCCATCTGCTGATCAAGCACCTGCTGCCGAAAGGTTGCGAAGTCAGAGTGGAGCTGCTGCTGCTGCTGGGAGAGTGTATCAACTCTGTCAAAGAGCTGTTGAAGACGGTCCTCATGAGCAGAGGATGCGGCAGGAGGCACAGTCAGCTCGGCTGGCACATCATCCTGAGAAGATGCTGCTGCTGATGTTCTTCTTATTCTTTGGTTCTGCTTCTTCTTCTTCTTCTTCTTGTCTTCTTCTTTGCTGCTGATCGGCGAGGGACACGTGGTCTAGCTCCAAGGCGAAAGTCGGGCAGCTCATCCTCGGAATAGATATCGTTGAGCATGCGATTATCCTCTGGGGCAAATAAAGTGTCTTCATTCTTAGAGGAGGTTGTCTTTACCCACTGCCCACGTTTCTTAAAGAATCCTATCATAGACATAATATCTCGACCTAGTTTTCGGGTCTCGACATACACAGGCTCAGTGATAGGAACATCAAAATGTCTCAAAATCTTAGTAATGATGCTGTCATATGGAAGGGACTGGTTGGTCACTTTAGGAGTGGACAACATATGACGAAGGATAATGTAGGATAAGCTCACATGTTGTGTACGGATGAGGGAGTCTAGTATACCGACATCTAACCTAGTTACCTCATCGGTATGACCCTGTCTAGGTATGACCATGTGTTGGAGTATGATGTGGATGACGCGAACTTGAAATGGAAGAAGCTGAGACCTAAAGGACAGAGAACATATGTCATTAGATAGATCTCTACGTCTACAAATGTTCCGTACTCCATCCTTATGACGGAAACCATTAAAATCAAGCTCCTTCGTAGTGGTATAAATGTCTAAGCCTCCGTAACGAATTCCAAGAATATGACACAATTCTCCCTCATCAAACTCAATACGAACTCCTCCGACATATGTAATAACACGATATTGCCGGGAGTGGGATAGTTCCATATTGGAATAAAAGACACGCACAAGATTTTCATAAACATGTTCTTCTATGCTAAAAGCCTCATTCCAATGCCTAAGCATGTGCGTAATACTACTCCCACAAATAGTAATATCCGAAAATTCTTCAATATCAAGATAAAAAGAGGGAGTTACTTGTTTGCCCATGAACTTATCGTGAAAACGCTGAGCGGAGTCAGCATTGCGAAAATGGAGACTTTCGAAGTCCTGAGAAGGAGGCCGAGGAGGACTGGAGTCACGTAGGGCAACATTTTTGGTTCGGGCACGCCTTGGTCATGAAGCCATTGATGTTTTTGGAAGAAAATAAACTGGAAGGAAGGAAGATGGAGGTTTTAGAGAGTGATTGTGAATTAGACTTGACGGGAAATGAGAGAAATTTGGGTCAAATTGAGCAAGGAGAGTGTCGCGGGTTCTAGGGTTTCGATTTGGGATTTTGATCGGTTAAAAAGGTTCTAAAGATGATGAGAAAGGTTACTAAAGCTTCAATTTGGTGCAAAATGACAGAAAGAATGGCTGATTTGAGAAAGAAAATCATGAGCAGTCGCGGGTTGAGACAGAGAGAAAAATAGTGAACAGAAGAAATGATGAAGAAAACGAGTCAGTGTCCACTTATCGCGTGATATCGGCGAGCCGTTATAGACATATCGACGAGCCGACAGTATCCAGAATGTGTATCAAACTGTCTTTCGAAAACGGTAAGTCGTTATCTGAGATATCGGCAAACCGACAGCATCCAGAATGCTTGCCAAGGTTTCTGCCCGAAAACGGTTAGCCGTTTATTGAAATAACGACGATCCGTTTTCTACAACTTATGATTTCGCACATCAAGTTTAGTATTTGGCCAACAAATAATACATTTCAAGATCATTTAATTGATCTAAAAATGTTTTATAAGCCATTTTAATGCATGATTCATAAACTTACATACATTCAAAAATGTTTTACATGCATTTAATTCATAGAAACATTCAAGAATCAATAAAGCAAACTCATCACTTGTTTATTATGCTTAAGCATTTCATAGCTATTAAATCATCAAAATATCAATCAATCAAATAATTTTGTAGACTTAATGACATGAATAGAAATGTTAATGTGAAAATTTCATCATCCCAAGTTCATGCCGAATTTTTGAAAATTGTTCTTCACCAAGAGGTTTAGTAAATATATCGGCAAGTTGTTTTTCTGTAGAAATAAACTTTAATGCAATGTCTCCCTTTTGAACATGATCTCTCAAGAAATGATGTCTTATTTTTATATGCTTGGTTCTAGAGTGCTGAATGGGATTCTTTGAAAGATTTATGGCGCTAGTATTATCACACTTGATAGCAATTTGTTCAAGATTAATGCTATAGTCTCTAAGAGTTTGTTTTATCCAAAGGGCTTGTGCACAACAACTACCTGCGACAATATATTCCGCCTCAGCGGTTGAGAGTGTAACCGAATTTTGTTTCTTGCTAAACCATGAAACAAGTGAATGACCTAGAAAATAGCAAGTTCCACTAGTACTTTTCCTATCAAATTTGTAACCAGCAAAATCGGCATCCGAATAACAAGTTAAATCTATATGTGTTCCTCTAGGATACCAAAGACCAAGATCTATGGTTCCACTCAAATAACGAAAAATTCTTTTAACAGCAAGCAAATGAGATTCCTTGGGACATGATTGAAATCTTGCACACAAACATACACTAAACATGATATCGGGTCTACTTGCGGTTAAGTAAAGTAACGAGCCGATCATACCTCGATATTTTTTAATATCAACTTCTTTACCTTTTTTATCTTTGTCAAGCTTAATCATTGTGCTCATTGGAGTGCTCTTGGTGTTTGAGTCATCAATGCCAAATCTCTTTAGCAAATCTTTGACATATTTTGCTTGGTTTATGAAAATTCCCTCATTGTTTTGCTTGATTTGAAGTCCAAGGAAATATTTCAGTTCTCCCATCATACTCATCTCAAATTCCTTACTCATACAAGATGAAAACTCTTTGCACAAAGATTCATTAGTAGATCCAAAAATAATATCATCAACATAAATTTGAACAACAAGTATATCTTGATTCTTATTCTTAATAAAAAGAGTAGTATCTGCTTTTCCCATCGAAAAACCGTTATCCAACAAGAAATTTTTAAGCCTATCATACCATGCTCTAGGTGCTTGTTTCAAACCATACAATGCTTTTGATAATTTGTAAATATGATTTGGAAATTTTTCATTTTCAAAACCAGGGGGTTGTTTGACATACACTTTCTCCATAATATAACCATTTAAGAAAGCACTTTTGACATCCATTTGAAATAAAACGAAATCTTTATAACATGCAAATGCTAACAACATCCTAATAGATTCTAATCTAGCTACAGGTGCAAATGTTTCATCAAAATTGATTCCTTCTTCTTGGTTGTAACCTTGATCCACTAATCTAGCTTTATTTCTTACAACTACACCGAATTCATCCATTTTGTTTCTAAATACCCATTTAGTAGCTATAATGGATTGATGTTCCGGATTAGGGACTAATTCCCATACATTGTTTCTCTCAAATTGATTCAACTCCTCTTGCATTGCCATAATCCAAGACTCATCATTTTCCGCATCCGCAAAAGATTTTAGTTCAATTTGAGAAATAAATGCAGCATGTTCACAAGTGTTCTTAAGTGATGATCTAGTTGTAACACCTCGTGAGGGATCTCCTAAAATTACATCCTTAGGGTGAGAAGAAACATACCTCCACTCCTTGAGGAGTGTTTGAGAAGTACCTTCATTTTGCTCTGCATTTGTTTCTTCATGATGCTCTTCTTGAATTCCATGAGGTGCATCCTTTTGGTTGTCATTTGATGATTCTTCTTGATGTTCTTCTTCTGCATTATCATCAACAACTCCTTTCTCCGCAGAGGAGGGATTAGACTCATCAAATGTGACATGCATATATTCTTCCACAACCAAAGTTCTTTTATTATACACTCTATAAGCTTTGCTTGAGTTTGAATAACCAAGAAAAATACCAACATCGGATTTTGAATCAAATTTACCTAGATTATCTTTTGTGTTCAAAATAAAATATTTGCATCCGAAAACACTGAAATAGCCAATGTTGGGTTTTCTATCTTTCCAAAGCTCATATGGAGTTTTATTAAAAGTAGGTTTAATCAACACACGATTCAAAACATAACATGCGGTGTTGATTCGCTTGACCCAAAAAATATTTTGGTAAAAAGTTTTCATTTAGCATGGTCCTAGCCATTTCTTGAATAGACCTATTCTTTCTCTCTACAACTCCATTTTGTTGAGGAGTCCTAGGTGATGAAAATTGATGCTCAATGCCAAACTCATTACAAAACTTCTCAAATGCATGATTTTCAAATTCTCCACCATGGTCACTTCTAATACAAGTAATTGAATATCCTTTTTCATTTTGAACCTTTTTACAGAAAATTCTAAATGCATCAAAAGCATCGTCCTTATTAGTTAAGAACAATACCCATGTGAATCTAGAGTAATCATCCACAATTACAAAAGTATAATATTTGCCACTTAAACTAGCATATCTAGAAAGACCAAATAAATCTATGTAAAGTAATTGAAGAGGTTTTGAAGTAGAGATATTTTTCTTGCTTTTGAAAGAAGTTTTGATTTGTTTTCCAAATTGGCAAGCTTCACAAATTCTATCTTTTTGAAAATTGATTTTTGGAAGACCTTTAACCAAATCATTTTTCGCAATTTTTGAAATCAAATCCATACTAGTATGACCTAATCTTCTATGCCACAACCAACCATCATCATGCAATGCGGAAAAACATTTATCATGATTGGATGTACATTCTATGTCAATTGTATAAACATTACCATATCTATTTCCAACAAACAGAATTTTCCCATCACATGCATTCTCAATAACACATCTTGATTTATCAAAAACAACTTTATAACCATTGTCACACAATTGACTAATGCTAATCAAATTGTGTTTCAAATTTTCAACTAAGCACACATTTTCAATTAGAGTTGAGGAAATTTTACCAACATTACCAATTCCGAGAATTTTTCCTTTTGAATTATCTCCAAATGATACTTCTCTACCATTTTCGATCTTGGTAAAACTTGAAAACCAAGAATAATTCCCTGTCATGTGTCTTGAACAACCGCTGTCCAAGTACCACTTATTCTTCTTCTTCAAGCCCTCATCAAGTTCGTCACATGATTCTTCTCCAACGGCCATGAGAGCTAAGTTTGTCATTTCTTGTTGCTCTTCCTCATCACTTGTTTCCTCATCGCTATCATCCCATGTGGCCACCATAGCTTTCTTCTTGAGTTTGTTAAGGAGAGGACATTCTGGTCGTATGTGTCCGGGCTTCTTGCATTCATAGCAAGTGATTGGTTCTTTCTTCTCCTTTTTATTCTTGTAACCTCTGAACTTTCTCTGCTCATTATTCTTCTTGTAAAATTTTCTGAATCTTCTAGCCAACATTGCCAACTCCTTATCATCCATCTCGCTTTCCTCATCACTCTCATGTTTTGAGGCTTTGAGAGCGATGTTTTTCTTCTTTTCCTCATGCCCTTTTTCTGCTACCAAATCCTCTTCATATGAAATGAGAGAGCCAATTAAATCATCAATAGGTAAAAAATTTAAATCTTTGGCTTCCTCAATGGCAGTCCTTTTTGGTCTACATTCTTTAGGAAGCGACCTAATGATTTTCTTAACTTTCTCGCTATTAGAAAAGGTTTTTCCTAGGGCTCCTAAAGTGTTCACTACGTCCGTGAATCTAGTATACATAGAATATACACTCTCATTTTGTTCCATTTGGAACAATTCATATTGTCGAGTGTACCTACTAATGTTTGACTCTTTCACTTGATTCGTGTCTTCATACACGACCTCAAGTTTGTGCCAAATTTCATTAGCACTTTCACAACTGGACACTTTATGAAACTCTTTCTTATCAAGTGCACAAAATAAGGCATTCATAGCTTTGGAATTTAGAGAAGCTTTTCTCTTCTCCAAATCATTCCATTCCCGTGAAGGTTTTGGAATATCTTCCCCTACTTCGTTTTTAGTCAAAGGCATGAATGGACCATCACATACAACTTCCCAAATTTCATAGTCTAGTGCTTGTAAATAAATTCTCATCCTAGTTTTCCAATATGGTAAGTCATTCCCGTCAAAGAACGGTGGTCTACTTGTGGATTGTCCTTCCCTAAAGGTTGAATTATTTTGGGTTGCCATGAATCTTTTACTCTAGACGGTTAAGTCCTAACAAGAGAACCAAACTCTGATACCAAATGAAATTCTAGTTATGCAACCCAAGAGGGGGGGTGAATTGGATTTCTAAAAAAATTATTGAAATATGAAACAATAACTCAATGTTAATCTAAAATGAATTTAAAGCAATAACAAATAAATTTATCACACTATATAAAAAGATAAGGAAAGAGAGATTCAAACACGAGATTTTTACGTGGTTTGGCCAACCTCGCCTACGTCCACGCCTCCAAGCTTTCTGGGCTAGAGGATTCCACTAAGCAAGCCTCCAAGGCTTCAAATGCTTACAATTGACTTCCTAGGTGTCAATAAACCTTTACAATAAGAGATAATCCCCAATCTCTTAACCCAAGTATATCCCAACACTTACAATCACTCAAAACAAAAGATTACAAATTGTTTTTCTCTCACACAATATTTAAGATTACAAATTAATGTCCAATGTATGAGATAGATGAAGCAAGAATGTGTTTTAAAACTCTATGAAGATTGTATTCACGAATATAAGCTCAATGGCAGAGTTGTGATGAAGCCTTGTTTGAATTTGAATAAGCTTATTTATAGTTGGAGCTGAAAACTAGCCGTTATTGACTTTTTGCTCACTGTCGGATCGCCGTTTGACTGGTCAATATGACCGTTGGGCTGGATTTTCAAAATGTCGGATCGCCGTTATAGAGATGTCGGATCGCCGTTAGTGTCCAGAAGCTAAAACTTCATTTCTGTTTGAAGTCGGCGAGCCATTATCAAGACAGTCGGTGAGCCGTTATTTTCCAGAAGCTAATTTCACAATTCCATTCCAGGTCGGCGAGCCGTTATCATCATGTCGGGTCGCCGTGAGTATCCAGAGACTAAGATTCAGTTCTGTTTAAAGTCGGCGAGCCGTTATCAAGAATGTCGGCGAGCCGTTATCTTCCAGAAACTGATTTCTCAGTTCTGTTAGATATCGGCGAGCCGTTATTGACCATTTTCAAAATACTCAAGGTTTTTTAATTTGATGCTTTTACTAATTACACATTTATCCTAAAATATAAAAACCTTTATGGTATAAGAATTACGATTTGAAAGAGTATAAAAAACTTTTTGGACTTTTAAAGATTTAATCAATCTTCATCAAGTTTGTTATCATCAAAAACAATATTAAAGAAATATTTGTGTTAACAACACTTACACACGCACACACCAAACAAAAGCTTCAAACACACACTGCACGGCACACAGGAGACAGATTCACGGACCCTCAACCCTGCCTAAACACATGCTGTCACACATACACAAAAAAAAATCAAAACAAACTCACGCACACGATACTGCATACAGCCACAGTGCCACCACGAACTCACGCACACTACACACATATCACACAAAACACAGAACATACAGCCACACAAGACACAACCCTCGTGAGAAACTGAAACCCGATCTGCTGCCGACTGCTGCTTGATCTGCTGCCGCAACATGACTTAAAGAAAATAGTTATTAATTCGGGTGGTGGCAATTGTGTAGTTGGTGGTCAAAGGAAGCAGCTGACGCTCCAGAGTGGGGTGGTGGCAATTGTGTAGTTGATGTTCTGCATTTGCTAGTATGAAGATTAAGCAGAAAAGGAGTAGAAAAAGAAGGGAAGTAATGGAGAAGAAGGAGAAAAGAAATGGAGAAGAAGGACATATGAAGAACACGAAGGAGAAGAAAGAAAAAGAAACGAAAAAGGAAAGGACGCAGTCAAAGGAGCCAAATTTAACCCTCCACCGTTAAATTTATCTGAGTAAATAACGGAATTGAGGGTACAGTGTCACTAGTTAAGTTTTATTGGCTACGCGGTGAAAAATATAAATTCATTTGGGGGTAGGCTAAAAATTACCCATATATATTTATATGCATGTAAATTGGGGATAAACTTTTGCAACATTGTTCCATTTTTGTTTTGCATGCAAATTTAAATTAATGAAGAAAACATGAATTATTCATGGAATCGGATTACCATTTTCTCCCTCTCGCCAAGAATATTTTGAAGAACAAAGCGCTGCTCAGCACTGCTCTGTGATAGCAATTTCTCTCTCTCTCTCTCTCTTTATTTGATTTTTTAATCCCAAAGCTTGGAGTGCAACTTCTTATAAATTTAATAGAATTTTTTTCAAAATTCTCCTAACCCACATCGATTTGATTATACACCAAAATTAAAGAAAAACACCCAAACTTTAAAAAAGAAATACGAACAAGTATAAGCTGCTTGATGATGTAAAAAGTTTATCTTTGGGTCAAAAGCAAACCCATACTAATTTTGAAATCATGCAAGTTCGAAGATCTCTTAGGCCATGAGCATATCTATTTGTTCATCTTCTAAAACATATTTTATAAATTGTTAAAAAGTTTGCAAATGTAAAGTATTTTCGAGAGATTTTAGACAAGGATAACAAGAGTCATTATCTAATAAGAATAATGCTCAATTCAGCTTGTGGTGCTTGTGCTATTTTTCGTAATTATTTGCATGGGAGAGCACATGGGGAGTTATGGCATGGCTTTCAGGTCACAATTCTACTTATTATGCAGAGTTAATGGCAGGCTTTTTGGTTATTGGTTTAATTATGGGTGAGGCTATTTACACTCAAAACATCACTCAGAACACTCTAGTTTTAATAAAAATATATATTACAAAAATACTCATAATATAAATTATTATTAAGGACAATTTATTATAAGTCAATATTATATATTTGTTTTGAACACACATATAACACTCTCATTATTCATTTTTAATTAATATTTTAAACCCCGAACTTTTATTTTCAACATCTTAATTAATATTAAATGAATAATAAAGAAAATCAATTTTGAGAAAGATTTTAATTACACAATATGTATGATACATTTTATTTTTAAAAAATAAAATAAAAAAGTAATGTAAACGAACTCTTTTCTTTTTTGTTTTTAACTTTCGCCCTTCTTCTCATATTCTTTATCTCTATGTCTTCCTCTTCTCGTGTTTTTGCTTCGTCCCTTCTTCTCATCTTCTTCATCTCTAAGACTTCTTCTTTCTTTTCTTTTCTTTTCTTTATTTTTTTGGTAGTATCTATGGAATATAATGTTTTTTATTATACTCTCATTGCAAGTTATTTTGGGTGTGAAATTCAATATTGAACATAAATAACTAAAAAATTAACAACTAAAACTATATTAAATAATTTGTTTACAACTTGACTTAATTATATTGTTATAAGTACATGTTAAATCCCTTAAAATTAGTGTATTGAATAGCTTTATTAGTTTTTTAAGTAAATAAAGTTAAGTAATTTAAATAGCTTAAATAAGAATATTTTTGAAATTTTAACAAGGATGCGGTGCGAAGGAAGCTAGAGTGTACAAAGTAAAACTTAATCTTTTATAATTAGTGTATGAGTGTGTAAAGAAATAGAATGTTTAAAGAAATATTTAGAGTGCAAATAGCCTTACCCTTTGATTATCAATAAGGATGGCGCAAGAGTTATAATACTTGACCCCTTATTGTCAACAGTCCCAACTAATTACTTTTATGCTAATAACTATTTTATCTTTATACGAAATGACTCAAAAGGGTAAATAGTTTTTAAATGCACTCGCATAATAATTTCTATTAAAATTTAATCTAGCTAATTTAATTTTTTAAACCCTAATTCCTTTAACTTTTTAAATTATTATTTCCTCTTAAATATTGTACACTCGACTTTTGTAATCATTGAAGAATTAATTTATAGTACTCAATAGAAAATGATGAAGTATCAAATCTTTTTTTTTTAAATTATTACGGCAATAATAGATAAAACCTTTAAAAAAAAAAGAAAGAGTGATTATGGGAGTTTTTTTTATTACTTTTAAGATAGATTTTATAAGTCTTATATGGTGGGTGCTTGGAAAAAAGATAAAAATTATAACAAGGGTAACTTTAGGATTTCGTGGGATATGTTGAGTAATTAGTGCCATACCGGAGTTTTACTAATATGGTATCAAAAGGGTAATAGTTTAAACACTACTAGAAAAATAGTCTTTATTGACATTAGAATAGTTTTAGTAATTACTTTCAGTGACACTTAATTGTGTTAGTAATTTAGCAGTCAAAAAAATAATGACACTTGTTTTTGGTGTCAGTGATTATTATTATTATAATATCAACAATATTATGACACTATTGGGTTAATAATTGTTGATATTATATTAGTGTCTATGATTACTATTACCATGGTATTAATGTTTTTAATTTATTTAAAACAATAAAAATTTGAATTGGCTCATTGCCTATTGATTTATTAGTAAAATTAAAAGGCACCACAAAATAACCAAAAAAAGAAAAAAAAACTCGATTTATATTGCAAAATCTTTCACTTCATATTTAAATGTTATTACTACGTATTAGAAATTTCAAATACTTCAATAAACAAGAAAAGAGATATTCTACTCTCATAATTGAATAATCTAAATTAAATAGATAAAATTTTCTATCATCCAATCAGATGCCATCTAGATGTGCCTAAATTTAACATTTCTAGAAGCTAAATTGAGAAGGATGATTACCTTCACTCTTTGAGCATAAGTAGTGCAATTGCATCATCACACCAGCAACTTCTCCATTCTCCATTCAATGATGGATGGATTAGGATACAAGTGAAGTGGAGGAAGAAATACTTCAAACACATTGATTAAATCTATACATGAATACATGAAAAACGGAAAAAAAAAATTGCCTGTTAATTTCTAACCTTAGAGAAATAATGGGTAATGAACTTTTTTCATATTTCTGTTTTGGCAAATTTCTATGTTTAAAAACCATAATGTCCCACATATCTTCAACTGGAGACAGCGACAGTTGGATTCCAAGTTTTTTCAGAATAAGGAAACCGGACCTAGTAAGCTTGTGAACATTTAAATCTTTGCTAAATATACATAAATCATTCAACAATGTATTACGAGGACTATAAAAATAGTTCAAAAGTTCTTGTTCATATAGTACACTGCATCGCATAATTCAAATATGCATATACTTTTGAGTCTATTCACACAACGCAATGCAGATCACAAATTCAAACTGAAAATGAAAGTAGAGCAAAGTGATATAGTTTGTATTTGGAAAAAAACTGAAAAATCACAGCATCTGCATTTCATTTGTAAATTTCAAATTCGCAACACAAAACTCGAATATCAAAACAAAACTTGATTCAATAGAAATAAAAAAAAGGCGTAATTACCATTAAATTGAGCTTGAATTACATAATTAAAAGTAAAAAAATGAAGCAAAAATAGTGAGAGAGAAAGGAAGTACCGTTAGAGAAAGCGAAAAGCTAAGCTTGAGGAAATGGAGTGAATATTAAACTTCAAACTTCTTCGCTTTTCACAATCAGAAATGGTTTCTGCTTTGCCTTTCTATGTCTTTGTTCTTTCTTTCTTTGGTGGCTTTTACTTTCCTCTCTTTTATTAAATTAAGTTATTTTATTTTATTTGGCTAAGGAGAGAATAAGGCCAGTGAAGTGAAAAGTCTCGAGGAGTTTGCAAAGCTGGACTCTGCTTAGAGATCTACTGAATGATTTGTTAGCGGCCATGACTTCCACTTTCTAAGTAACTCAAATTGCCCTTTAATTGTGCCTTCATTTTCGTTTTTGCCATTCTTTCAAGTACAACATTTAAATTTTAAAATGTATTAAAATTTATTTTTTAAATTTTGAAGTTTTTTTTTTTGGTTACAAACAATGAGATGTCGTTCATCCTAATTTATTCCCACAACTACAGTTACGGTTGCATCCCAATTATTGTTTAATCTATTAACTTAAACTTCATATTTTATAATCTAATTATAGAATGGTTATTTTTATGAATGTTGGCTTATAATCCTTTCTTTGCACATGGAGATTATTTGAATTACTTTTTTCTTCTATGATATATAATACAATTGATATATCTATAATTAAAATCCAATGGGAACTATGAGGAAGAAGTCAGCGCCAACCACAAACTGATTAGAGAAAAAACAACTCTCATCTAAATATATATTAAAAACATATTTAACTCTTAAAATTACCCACAAATTTCTTAGAAATTAGTTAAAATAATAGCTCAACCACAAATTAATGAGGGAGAAGACAACACCACCCACAAAATAGTAACATGAGAAAAGGCAACTCCCATCCAAAAATATTATTTAGAATATTTTTAGAAAGAAAGAAAGTTTGTTGTGAGTTGAATCCAAATTCTTTAGTTCAAACTGAGAGTTTGGGACCAATACCCACAATCATTTAAACTAATTTAATGGAAGTAATTTATATTTTTGTTAATTTAATACAAAAACTAGTTTCCCTGAATCCAGATATCGTGTCCTAGAAGGCTAAAAAATTACATAACATAATGAATTATCTACACATAAAGGCCAAATGACAATCTAGTTAGCACTCCGACTCTTAAACTAAAATAAAGAAAGCCAATTATCATTACCACCTTGAATCAATTCTTCTAATTTTCTAGTTCATCACTAAATTCTCTAACAAAATTAAAATCTCTAAGATCACCAATACAACTCAAACAAGCTAAATTCAACCAAATTACAAAATGAAGAATGAACCAACTAACAACAAAAATATCACAGCAAGGTCATCTCAAGTTTCAAAGACACTAATAATTAAAAAAAAAAAAATCTTGCCTATCTACTTCAACCTAGAACCATTTCTCTCTTCCCTGCTTCTTCTTTGCTTTCATAAAGACAACTTCAACCAAAAACTTCAACCCCAAAGGAAAGCGAAATCAAGGTTTTCCATAGGAAGAAAAAAAAGTAATTAATAATAAAGATAAAACAAAACCTTTTCTAAGTCACGAGTTCTTTGCATATCAGCCTCTATGGGCTCATAATTGATATTGGCTTTGTCATTCTGTACTGCTTAGGCAGCGGTGGCAGCGAACTCATTCTCTTCGAACTCAAAATAAAAAAAATAGAATATCCCCGACAAAAAAAGAAAAAAAACCTGATTTGTGGATTCGGACTTTCAAACCCTAATTTTGCCCAAGTTATTCACAATACTTTCTAGGCTTTTTTTTTAGGGATACTTTTGCTCAAGGATGACAACTTCGAAGTTTAATAGTGGCACCTTAGAGGTAGATCATTGTTAGAGAGAGAGAGAGAGAGAGAGAAAGAGAGCTTTGGTTCTTTCAGAAAGGAAATAGGTCGTGGGATAGATTTTTTACCTAACAAAAATTTTTAGATTTTAGATTTCCATATACATCTTCCATTGAAACGACATAGTATCAGTGATTTCTAAGTAATTTAATTTAATTTTTAATATTTATTTGTTGTGGCCCAGTGGTTTAGCATTTAAAATTAATAAGTTAAGGTTTAAAGGTCTTTAATTCAATTACTAGTGGATACAAAATTATATTTTTTTATTTTTTTAACTACTAATACCTTAGTGTCACGGATCTCTGATATTTAATTTAAAGACACTATAATATTAGAAATTTGTGATATTTATTTGTTAAACACAGAAAATGCCTAAATACATGTAAGTACTGATAATTTTTGATAAAGTGTCATAAGACAAGTACCATTTTTCTTGTAGTGAAAATTTTTAATCGGCCTAACAATGGGAGCTGGTGAGATACTTGGTTAAAATGAGATTCATTGCTTCTTGTCAATTTATTTTTTTTTTCAAAGTTATTTGGAATCCCTTCGTAGTCTCGAGAATAAGTAAGTATACCGTAAGATAAAGTTTTCTGCCATGGATTTTCGTTGCCCACATACTTTTAGGAGAACAACGATGATACATATTATCTAGCTATTCTAGATCTTGATAACGATGAACTTTTTTTCGGTGGAATGATGCTACTGAAGAATTCAACAATTTTTATCTTAGGATGCTAATGACTTTTCAAATTATTGTTTCTTTGATATGTTATTGTTTTGGATTTCTTATTTCCCTACAGTTTCCATTTATGTTGTGTTCGAAATTGGAATTATGTGCTCTTTAAAGTATACTAATTTATTTAGAAATACATTTTTTAATTGATAAAATATTTGAAATAATTTTTTAGATATCTTAATTGCATAAAATTTTTGAACAAGATTCGTTTAATCATATTTTATATATTTATGTGATCATGAATGGATTCATAAAAGACATAAATACAAATTATTTTATAATTAAATAAATTGAGTTTATAATTAATAGATATAGGTGGGTACTTTATTAATGTTTAGACAATAGTAAATTCTAGGGATGGATAAATTTTAGCTCGGTTTGATTTTATGTAAAACCAAACCGAATTGAACCAGATCAGTTTTATTAAGTTGAAAATTTTTTAGAACTATTTTGTGTATACACCGAACAGAGCCAAACTGGTTCGGTTTGGGCCAGATTGGGTAAAAATCAATACATCTTTCTTACCCAAATTCTCTCAATTAATTCAAATATATCAAATCAAAGCTTTTAAATAATTAAAAATTAAAATAAAATGAAATAGAAGTCATCAATTAAATTCTTGGACACAATCCTCAAATAAACTAAATACAAATAACATAAAATGATAATCCCACTTAATCCTAATCAAAGCTTCTGATTTTGACTTTCTTAAAAGCTTCCAATCTCTGCATTTGATGCATCCAATGATGTAATTACAGATTTCCCGAGCTCTACAAAAGAATAATTTAAATATGAATTAATTTAACAAATAAAAAGTAAACATGCATAAATCAAAACTTTTAAATTAAAGCATTTGGTAAAATTCTAAATCTTGAATAAATGAATCATCAATTTTAACATGAACCTGTTCATTGCTACTAGTTGAAAGCCGTAACCAAGTTTGGGAACAAATCAAGGCTTCTACTACATAAGGAATTAATGAACATCGAAATTGATCAAAATTACGTCCACGGATGCTAAAGGCAGACTCTGACTATTGAAACAGGAATTGCAAGCACCTCCTTGGCAATAAGTGACAAATCCAAATATTGGTGCAATTGTTTTTCCACCAACTCAGAATATCAAATTTGTCATCGCATGCATCCTCCCTTAGATCAGCTCAATATGCTTCCACCTCACTTTTCCCCACAGTCTCTTTCTTTCCCTTGTTTTCTTTTAAAAGCATCTTCCATATCATAGGTACTTCCCTATAACTCATTTTCCTCCACATTTGCATCCATATCAAATGACAAAACATTAAAAGAATTCACATGGTAAAAGCTATAAACTCCTACCAATTGATCTTTGATGCATGCTACCATTGCTTCAACCTTGTTGGCATTATACAAATATTCAAATAAAAAAGAGACATACTGCAACTTATATGGAGGATCAAGCGCAACTGCAATAATCAACAATTTGTTCATGTTGTCCACCGAGCCCCAATATTTATCAGAATTTATCTTCATTTTTTTTTTTGCCATTTTACTCAATATAGAATCTGCATCTTGACACTTCGTCGTCAATAGAGATTAGATAGTACTCACCTAAAAGAATATAAACAAAATAATAGAAATTGCATTAATAATAATAAACATCATGCTAATTAAGTAATCAATCTTTTGAACAAAATAGTTTATAATTTTAAAAATAATAACACTAAAATAACAAACAAGTTTCACTCACTCAAGATTAAAATACAAATCGGAAGTTACAATTAAAGAGGCACTAAACTTGAAAGTGGTGTCCTCAAAATTCTAAAAATCTAATAAACACAGCTACATTGTCCCAATCTTCGGGTTTAGGTGATCCTGTTTTCTTACTGTCATCCACATCCTCTTTGAAATAGTTACGATAATGTTCATCCTCTTCTTCCAACCGTTCAAATGCCTTCCGAAACTTAAAAGCACTATCCAACTTCAAGTATGTAGAGTTCCATGGGGTAACAATATCTAGCACTACAAACCCGCTACTCTTAATCTTCTCATTTGTTCAATAAACTTTTAAATCTATTCTCCCTCACCGAAGATGATTTTACATACCTCACCGCATTACGAATTCTAGCAGCTGAACCTTTCAACTCTGTTAATCATTTACCAACAATCAAGTTTATAATATGTGGACAACATCACAGATGTCGAAATTTACCACCCAACGATGTTCCATCTACCTGCCAACTCTTTAAATTTATCTTCACATACTTGACAACCAAATCATTTGCAGCAGCATTATCTATAGTAATTGTAAATATTCTATCTATAAGCCAATCCTGCAAAACAATATCAATCTCTTTCCCAATTAAGTCCCCTCTATGACTTGTTATTTGACTGAAGCCTAAGATTTTCCTTTACGACTACCAATCATAATCAGCAAAATGAGCTATCACAAAAATAATGAAATCCTTTACCCTCAACAAAACTAAACGGCAATTCATCAAACACAAACATTGTAGCACAAGCCTTCTTACATTCTTCCTTATCAAAAGAAACAACTGCAGTACTGGAACTAGTGTGAGGAGGTTACTACTTTACTCTAATTCATCTACTTCAGTTGCCAAGTAATTTCCACAAACCTTAAGATGCTTGTTAATGTTAGTGGTCCCATTTCTTCCAAGATGATAAGCATAAGTTTGACCACAAAATTACATGCAGCTCTCGGCTCTCCTTCACATCTAGTAAAATGGCCCTGTGCATCCGACAATTTCTTTTCTTTTTTTTCCGCCCCCTCTCAATTGAATTGTACTTTGCTCTGCATTTTGCTTCCCCACATTATCATAATCTGAATCCATCTGAGAAAAAGAAACAAAAATAAATTATCTAACAAATGCATAAATAAATAATCCAACTAACTTAATAATCCAACATATGCATAAATAAATAATCCAACACATTTTGAAAAGTCAAGATGATCATGGGTTGTAAGAGCTGAGATGCGAAAAAGAAAATAATAATAATAAAAGAAAAAGAAGTATATTGATATTAAAAGAAGAAGGTATAAAGCTGGCGATGTAGCAGCTCAGCTGTGCATGTCAGTACATGTACTTATAGAACCAAATGTGTTTAATTAGATGAGTTGTATGATTCCTCTTTTGATATTTCATGATATGGTCCAGTATATAAAATGGAATTTGCAAGACAGAATGCTTGATAGAGGTTCAATTTATGATCCAAAAAATGGGATTTTGCTTGACTACTTGTATTGCAATTTAAGGTAATGATCAGACTTACGGACTGAACAAAGCTTAATATATATACAAATAGAATTTAGTTCATTGAAAATGATACTTTGGTCATCATGTAGTTGAACCATCATGCAACTAAACCACTATTTGGACAATGCAAAACGACATTATAGACATTTTTTTTTTTTGTCTTAACCACGAGGTATCCTAGGGAGGGCCCCAACTGTAGAAGGCACCTTTAAGCATGTACCACAACCCATACTAGAAGTCCCTGCTCGAACCGAGTGGCACAGGTTCTCCCAATAAAGGCAACTTCCCTGCGACTTGAACTGGGAAGCAAACCCAGTTAAGCAACTTAAGAGGACTTCATTGCCAGTGGAACCAACACTTTGTTGGTACAAATATTTTTAAAAAAAAAAAAAAAGATAAGCAAAACTTTTGTGTTTACTTAAAATAAAAAATAAAAAAGAAGCAAATTAATTTATCATTGCAGCAACATTATAGACCTTGAGATTAGAAACTAAATCCTACAGATCATAGAAATTATGCAAAGAGTCCATGTTAGAAGCATTATTTAAGCCCATTAATAAACTTTATCAACCAACTCTGCTAATTGATTATAGCGGAGAGAAAGCAACTATCAGATGAGAAACGGAACCTACTCTACCTAAAATTCCAAAGATTATATATCAATTTATAACCTCTTAAAAGTGATTATATTCGGTATCTAAATTGAATAGCTCAAATACCACAGGACAAACAATGGCTTTCTCCAAAAGTTCATGGGGAATACACAAGTATAATAGGATGTTGTGCAAAAGCAACAAAATACAAGAATCATGACAAAAAAATTGTCAGCATCTATTCAGTACATATAACCAGACTTAATGCAATCACAAAGAAACACCTTCTTACACCTTCCCATGGATATTTCTCTCTCACTCAAAAGCATCTAAAATATTCTACTTCACAAGATTTAAAGCTAATCCCATTCAAATTCATCACATAGCTTCCACCCATTAAAGATCCAGGGTCCCTTAAACTAAAAATCGCTATCTGTACCGTCTAGATCATTTAGTTCAACTACTAGGGGTTTACTGTAATAAAAAAAAAAAAACTGGAGATAGCATTTGTCTTCAAAGGTTAAAGGACTTTGAGACACAATAATTCTAATGGTTCAGCCAAACTAACAAAAATTACAAGTACTTTACGAGAAACAGAACCAAGAACAAGAACAAAAGCAAGGCAATGTCCTCACAGAATTATAGAAGCAAAAGATATCACTGAATTTCTACCTACAAGAACAAAAGCAAGGCAATATCACTGCCTATTTGGGTTAGCTTAATTAAGCTTTTTTTTTTCTTTTAGAATTAAAAAATGTCTTTTGAGGCTATTTAGGTGTCAAACCAAAAGTCATTTTTTTAATCCAAAAGGTCTTTTAGGAGAAGTCAGGATTTCTAACTTTTCCCAAAAGACCTTTTGAGAAGCTATTTTCTCATTTATTACACTTTTCATGATTTCTAAACTAACCTTAAATTAACAAAGGAACAAAAAAAATATTACATCCGTATCCAAACCCTTAAACCATATTTCTTACGTATTTTTCTTGTTTTGCCTCTTCATTGTTCAACCCAAAAAAAAAAAAAGAAACAACAGAAGGAGAACAATCATCATACCAATCTTCTTTCAAGTAAGAATTTTTTTTTTTTGTAATCTCATGCATTGATTTGCATCTTATTTTAAATTTTTTAATGTGTGTGTGTATATATATATACACGGAAATCTCATTCTTTGATTATATGGAATTATACATAAATCTTATGCTTTGATTATACGGAATTATACGAAAATCTCATGCTTTGATTCTTTGTCCATTCTGTTATTCTTTATTTAATTATTTTTTGAGTAAATTTATAAAGTTGACTTGGAACGAAGAATAAAGTTTTGCGAATTGGTGGAATATGGAGTAGAAGTTAAGTTGCTGAATTAAATTTATTTAATTTTGTATTGTTAATTTATAAAGTTTTTGTTTATTTAACATGGGTTTTATTCATATGGGCATGTAGAATTGTTATTTTTCAAAATGTAAAGTGAGGAATTGCATTTAGTTCGAATTGTTCAGAATGAAGAATATTGTTTGATCTGCATATTATATGACATGCATATGCAGTAACAAGTAACTGAAATTAAAGTTACAACAATTGATATTTAATATTTTGAAGATATTGATAGCTGTGGCATCAGTTACTACCGAATTGTTTTATATTGTTTTGTGTTTATTGATTTTCTATTATTCTTGCTCTAATTTGGTGTTGTTGATATGTCATATTAATAAATATCTTTACCCTTAGCTAGAATTAGATGGCAACTGATGGTGTCTCCCAAGGTAAATCCAAAGCTATTTGGGATCCAAAATCACATGAAATTTGGGTTAATTTGGCTGTGGAGCAAGTGAGAGCTGGTAATAGAAGTGGAACACATTTAAGTAAGCAAGGTTGGAAAAATCTTATAGAAAATTTCACAGTGGCAACCAATAAAAATTATGATCGAAAGCAACATAGGAACCATTGGGATATTGTGAAGAAAGAGTGGCAGATGTATTGGTGAGGGGAGAAATAGGACTAGGTTGGAATGTGAAGATACAAACAGTAGAAGCTACAAAAGAATGGTGGGAGGCAAAGTTACAAGTAGGTTATTTAAATTCAAGTTATTTTAAGTTTAATTAATGTATTAAATTTTTATATCGCTAATTCTAAAATTATAATAACAGAAACACCCAGAAGTTGCAAAATTTCAGATTAAGGGCCTAGACCATGCTTTTATATTAGATGAATTATTTCCTAATGTTACAACAACAGAAGCAAGAGCTTGGGCACTAACTTCTGGTGTAACACCTCCTTTATAGAATTATTCTAGTTTTGAAAATATCATCGAGGATGACATTGAGTGGTGGATAGTGCAAATTTTAAAGAAGTCAACCATGATAAAATAAGATATAGTGACCGTTCGGAAAAGATTCCACCAAGAAGAAAGCAATTAAAGAAAGCTAACAAGAAAAGATCTATTTCATCTAAGTTGACCAAACAACTTGATGAACTTTGTGAGACAATTAAGAAAAAGGATTCATATATAGTACTGATCCTCCCAGTTGTAGTGTTCATGAGGTTCTCGACAAGTTAGCTACACTTCTAGTATGCCAACCAATGTCTTCTTTGTTTAAGTTGGGCACTCCTTTTTTCACAAAAAAGGCAATAGAGAGACTTTTGTTGCTTTGAGTGAGCCGGACTATCGACTTGAGTGGTTGAAGGATCAACAAGATGACATCTGAAATTTGGAAACTATTTTGTGCTAGTATTTCTATGTTAGTTCTTTTTAATTAAGTTTGTACTAGTGTTTTTGTGTTACTTTGAATTAATGTGTTGTTTCAGGATTTTTTAAATTTGTAACAACTTTTATAAACTCATCTTTGCTATTATGTTATCATTTGATGATGAATTTTTTTTTTTTTTGGTTGGCTCTCTTGTTTTGTCTGATTCAAAGCTAAAGTTGTAAGATTTTGTCATTTCTTTTTTAGATTTCATTTTTATTTTTTTTAGAAAAAAGGCAAATCAAGTTTGGTATTTTTTTTTTAGATATCAGTCATTTTGAAAACTCTCTTAATTAAGGCTATTTATCATTTTCTATTTTGTATTTGTTACAAAATGTCATCAAGTGATTCAGATGATAACACTAATGAACAATAGTTGTTGTATGAACAAAGGTATACTATCACAATTATTTTTTAGTTAAAGAGCCATGTAGAAATTCTCCTCATACGGGATGGAAATTTATTATGGAGGTACTTAATGTCAATGATCAACATTGCCATGAAATGTTTTGGATGGAAAAGCATGTATTTTGCAAATTATGTGATAGATTAAGAAGTTACGGTTTAACAGCTACTAGAGTTGTGAACTTGGAAGAAGCTATAAATACGTTTTTGATTATCTTAGGGCACAATCTTGGAAATCAAATGGTTTAAGAAAAATTTCAACATTCAAGTGAGACTGTGAGCTGTCAATTTGAACATGTTTTAAAAGCAATGATGAAGTTAGCTAGTGAAGAAATTAGAGCGCCTGATAATTTTGATGAAACTCCACAATACATTTAACGAAATCCAAAGTATTGGTCATACTTTAAGGTGATTTAAACATTGTTTTAATTCATGACTAATATATTTATAAATTATTTTAGTTTCTTGTATTAATATATTACATTTTAAGATTGTATCGGAGCTATTGATGAGACTCATATTTTTGCCTCGCTTCCGGTGGATGAGCAAATTCCATACATTGGTAGAAAAGGTATTCCTACTCAAAATATAATGGTAGCATGTGATTTTGACATGTTATTTACATTTGCATGGCCTGGAAGGGAAGGAACTGCACATGATACTTGTATATTTTTGGAGGCATTGAAAAGCGATGATGTAAAATTTCCTAAACCACCAAATGGTAAGTTCTTCACTTTGTAAATGTTATTGTACTTTTTTTTTACTTCTTTTAAAATAAGAATAATTAATTTTGTTATAATTTGTAGGTAAATATTACTTGGTTGATAAGGGTATCCAAATATGAAAGGTTTTCTAGCTTCTTATAAAGGAGATAGATATTATCTTCCTGAATTTTGCAGTAGTGGCCTACCAAGGAGTAGTCGAGAGACATTCAATTTTGCACATTCATCATTGTATAGTGTTATTGAACGTACCTTTGGAGTATGGAAGGCACGGTAGAAAATTTTGCAACATATGCCTAATTTCAAATTTGATAAGCAAATAGCGGTTGTTACCACATCAATGGCTCTACACAACTTTATAAGGAGAGAGGTTATTGTAGATTTGAAGTTCGAGTCTTATGAGGGAAAAGAAGATTATATTCGAGATGATGAAGAATCATCAACTAACATTAATGTTGATAAAAATGAAGCAAGTAAAATAGGAGTGATTCGTGAAAATATTTCTAGGGAACTTATGCTTAGATAAATTTAATTTAGTTATTTTTGTTCTCCTTTTTTATAAAGAAAAATGGTACTTTATTTTGTAAAAGTTTAACTAGATTGATCAAATAATTAATTTGTTTGTCATTGATTTTTAAATTTAATAAGTATTTATTAGACTCAAATATTTAAAAGTATTATTGACTTCATAATGATTAAAAGGTCTTGTTTAGATGGTCATCTAAACACTTCAAAAAGAGCTTCACATTAAAAAAAAAAAGATCTTTTACTATGGTCATCCAAACAGAAAAAAATAAACTACAGATTTTACTTACCTTTTACTTTTAAGTAGAGGCAAAAGCAAAAGCTAACCCAAACAGGCACAAAGAAAAAAGAGTTGTGGAGAAAAGATAGAGAAACTGACCTCAGGTGCAGTCGACGGATGCTAGGCAACCATCGGCACCGATTGCTTATCTCAGATATGATGGATGAAATGAAATAGCGGGCCGTGAGATTTGAAGAGGAAAGTTATCTATGGGGAAGAAATTGCAATCGAAAACGTGTTTGTAATTCTAATCGGTTCGGTTTCAGTATTGACTGATGTCCAACTGAAATAGAACCATAAAATTCGGTTTTCATACAATCAAACCGCTAACTGACTCAAATTCGAAAAACCACACCGAATAACTTCGGGTCAGGTTGGGTTGTCAGTTTGATTCGGGGCTGCATTTTTATGCCCACTCCTAATAAATTCATTGAATGATTTATTTTAATAATATATGAATTTAGTAAAGGAATTTTACTATATTGAATTAAATCATATATGTGATTCAATTTTCTAGTACCTTGAAATGACTGTTAGACTTATTAAATCTTATAAACATTGATTTTATTGCAATTTCAATCTTGAATTAATTTATAGAATTATGATTGTTATTTCACCTGAGTTATCAATGGACGTGACATACATTTATAGTTAAAATTACCTAGCATCTTGGTGGGAGCAATTATGAGAAGTGAAATTATAGATTAACAATATATAATTTGTACAACACATCTTTGGATAGGTTTTTAGTACTTAACCATAGAAATCTCTAGCCAGAATGTGTCGACATAATTAGGATGTGGAAAATTATCATTAGAGAAAACTAATAAGTATCAAGGAATAAAATATAATTAAATTGATTAGATAGTTGAGATATTAGTTTAATTAACGATGTGATACGAGGATTGTTCAATAAAGAAATCAATATGTCGTGGGTCCAATCATTATTCAAGAACACTATCCTAGATAGCATATAATTATAGAGGTCAGTTTCAATCTTTTAATGTAGTAGATTTGGAATTAAATAATTGAGCTAGTTAATTACAGACCTAATTATTCTAGCCACTATTGTATATGCCCAAATA
This sequence comes from Atalantia buxifolia, assembly GCA_030444775.1. NCBI lineage: Eukaryota > Viridiplantae > Streptophyta > Magnoliopsida > Sapindales > Rutaceae > Atalantia > Atalantia buxifolia. The sequence goes on along the minus strand of CM059831.1, from coordinate 19,650,719 downwards.
ATCTTGGGTTAGCTTATTTAATTGACTGTACCACTATTGAATTGATAAGTAAGATAACTAGTTATTTGAATTAAAAGACTAAATATATTATTTGGTAGGACGCTCCATTCACTATGCTTATGTATAAGGGCCATCATGTTATTTTGGAAGATGGCTCCTATAACAAGAACAAGTGATATGCCGCTATTTTTGGCTTTATCTTATCTTTTAATTTAAATAAAATATTTTTAAATTAATAGAATTAAAAAGGAGATAAAATAGTGTATTTATCTTAACTTTTAATTTAAATCAAATCTTTTTTATTTAATAGAATTAAAAAGGAGATAAAATAAAGAGCATAGGGTTTCCGCCATAAAGATATAAAAAAAATTTGTTTTTCCACTAAAGAATCAAGGAGCCACAATATGCACTACAAAAAAAAAGAAAATTTTTCTCTCTAACTTCCAGACAAAAAGTTTTTTATTGTCAGTTACTTTTAGTAGTGAGAAAGGTGACCACGCGTTTAATACATAATGAGCTTGATTCATAACCTCAAAGATTATGGTGACGAATTGTGATATAAAAAGATTGATTGTGATAAATCGTGAATTGGGAATTTAAATTACTTCTATGAAAAAGCAGAGGCACGATTACTAGATTATAATAACTTTATATGTTGTATGAGAATTACAATTCAAAATATTTTTGCTGCAAACTATTTTTAACCAGCATATTGTTTTTAATGCTATGATTTGGCTGGGGAAAAAGCGCGTTATGTCGTCTCCTCTAAATAGATGTCCAGTTACTTTGTTTATTTAATAAAATCCCTTGGCATGTCGAAATTTATTAAAAAAAAAGAAAAAAAAACTCTAATGCAGTGAATTTTTAACTTATAATATAATGCATTCAAATTTGCATTTTTCCATCTTTTAACTTTAATTCTTATTATATTAAAAAATTAAAGTAAAGAATCACTTGTTGTAGCTAATAAGTGAGTATGATAATATTAACAGATGATTGGCGTATATTCGTAAGGGTGAACAAACTAGGGTATTATTGTAACTTTGGTTATTCAAGCGGATGGCAAATGTTGTAATAAAGTAAACAATGTTGGCCGTTTTCTTAATTCGATTAAGTGACACAGATGTCAACACAATGGGAGGTGTCTCATTCTCAGCGTAAGACGTGCAAAAGGAAGAACTCAGGATACTAGAGCTGCAGATGCATCAATGAAAAGACATCAGTTTAGAAGTAAACCACAAAGTTTGATGGGAATTGATCCAGTGGAATAACTTGCCTTCCAAATAAGGGTCCGCTTATAATACAGCGGCTGTATCTCATACGGCCGCTTTTTATTATTTTATTAATACAACCAATAACCGGCCACCGGTATTCTCATTTTAATTGCTTAAAAGAGGCAAATATTAAATGGTAACTATCATAGCGCTCCCTCAGTTTAGGCAAATATTAAGATAATCAATCTAAAATTAGAAAACTATCAAAGACCCCCTCAACTTAAAAAAGGAAAATACTACTTTTTTTAATTCATGAAAAAATAGTTAATATATTTAACTTATGTACTAATAAAAAATATAATTAAGTAAAATTAATAGATTAATATATTTAAACAAAAATAATTATTTTATTTTATTAATATTACGTTATAAATTTAATGATATTTTACTTTAAAAATGTAACTTAAGTACTAATAAGAATAATATTTTAATATAATAAATTACAATAAATTATATATTAATTAAAAAATAAATTATATATCAATTAAACTATTTTTATGTTACTTTATAAATTTAATGATGTTTTGCCTAAAAAAATATCAAAACAACTTTATCAACTTTTAATCAAATTAAAATCCAAGTATCTAAACATATAATAAAAACGATTCATTCCTAAATATTTGGAATAAATCAATCTCAATATCCCACAATACACATATAAGGACTTAAATCCCTACCTACGAAAATGATTGCAATGTTTATCCAACTATCGAATAATATTATACCAAACATCATACTTACCCCTCAAATGTTGTTGTTATTATTAGTGGCTAATATTAATATGTTCTTTGTATACCCTCTATAAAAAAATCATATATTAGACAAATATAATATTTGATATTTTTAAATAAAACTCACAAACAATCTCTTATGCAAATTAATTCATACAAAATTATGTCAAATTAATTACTTTATTTAATCTTTTTTGGTGTAGTAATTTTTTTTTGCTAAACATTAATCAAATTCATAATGGTACATAATATGGATAATTACAAATTGAATGCAACTAATATTGAATAATGTTATATTAAACTATTTTTACAGTTATATACTTTAAGCATGACAATTACATTTCTATATTAAATCAAATTATTTGAGTAATACTACACTCACTTGATGATTCATGATTTGTATACTAAATAGTGCGCAATTATCACAAAATTAGTTCAATCTTACATTTATATCTATATTTTTAAAAAAATTAAGTTAATTTATATAACAACTAAAAATAATAAAATCATATAAAAATATTAACAAGCTTAAATTTTATATCTATATTTTTAAAATTAAATTAAATTATATTTTTGGTGAAACAATAAGTACGTAGGTTTCATTTAGGTGGGTAAAACTATAGCCAAGACAAAAAGTAATTTTTTTTAAATACCGCGTACATTTACAATTTTTTAATTTTTCCCCCAAATTTTGATTCAAAATGTAAATATCTCTCATTCCTCCATTGTTAGAAACCCTAGCCGCTCAACTCAAAGATATCACCGGCCGCCATTGTAGATGCTCAACAAAATGAAAAACAAGCGGCCGCCATGAGTTTTTACTGCTAAATTTTGTAAATCTCACTTTTACCTTCTGTCATTATCACTACAGTACCTAGATCCCTCATCTTTTCATCTTCGTTAATCTCCCAAAATCAATCAATAAAAAAGTTGGCTTCTTTCGAACACTTACCGTTCTAGGTAAATGAGCAAGCTTTGAAATTGTATTAAAAATCTATGCTCAAGCATTTCGCATAAAAAATTTATAAATTCAGTTCCCTTTTCTTGAACTCATCTTATTAGGGTTTAGATATTAACTGTAATTATTTTTTATGTATTTTGAATTATCAATTAGAGTTTTCAATGCCATTTTTTTTCTTGCATGTTTTATGGTTCCATTCTAGATGGATTGGCAAGGGAGAAAATTGACGGATGATCTGATGCAAACAATGCTTTTGGCATCCTCTCAAGTGGTTGGATCCAAGTCCAAGTGAGGCGGATGAGTGACGAGTAGCCTAAGCTTGAGCTTAGTGTCACCAATTCAAAGAAAATCTGCTAAGAATATAATTAAGGTAATTTTTATAGGTAATAATAAAGGTAACTTATTAACTGATATTATTAGGGTAATTTGGTCATTTTTTATTTGATGAAATAGATGAACTATGCCTTTATTGAAAGAAATATAAAAAATTATGGTCCAAATATTTAGATAGTTGAAATTAAAGAAAAAATTGCATCTGAATTCTGGAGGTCGACAAAAAATTTATGTGATAATATATTTGTGTGTATATATGTGTATATAACTTGTGAAATTCAGTAATGAAATCCGATTAGATAGCATGAATTTCTTTACTTCTGAAGAATTCATAAAATTAAGGTCACATGTATTTTGATTCTTTCCATTTGTTTCCTAATGCAAATGCAAGTAAATGCAGGTATAATGCTGATTTCTACAATAATTTTATTTCTTTTTAATGTTTCATGCTAGAAAAATTAAAAAAAGGCTGAAAAAGACATTGATTTGAGTTTTTTTCTCTGTTGTGATATCGATATTCCTACTATTTACAATGCTTTGATAATTTGTAATTTAGGTATTTTTAAGTACTTTGTCTACCCGAATATAAAGTTTGGGAATTCTGACAAATCATAAGAATTGTGGGAACTACAATAAATAAACAAACAAATAAAAGAATGAACGAGGTTTGTATTTTGAATGTATTTTACTTACAAGAACAAATCTAAATGTAGACAAATTTTTTAGGTGCTTAATTTCTATTGCATTTTGTAAGTTTTTCATATTAGATGCTATTTTCATGATATATATTGTTCATACAATCATGGATCAGTAGTCCTGAAAAGTTTTGATGTTGTTAATTCTGGATGTATTCTTCTCTTTCAAAGCAACAAATGAATTTCAAGTTTCTTGAATTGCTGTGATGTTTTGATTTCAGCGCATGAATTTTATGGTTTCTGAGTCAATATATTACTATTATATGTTATGTAAAGATGATGATGGGAATTATGAGTTTGGGTTAGTCAACTTGCCCGTCAACTGAGCACCACAATCCATTTCTGTATAACAAATAATCTTATTTTGGCAAATTATTCTTGAATAATAAATAGCTAAAGAGAAATTAGATTTTGAAGAGATATTTTATGAATTCTTTTATATTTGCTTAATTTTGGTAGTAACCTCTGTGTAGGTGTTTTGTTAACTAATATAATGAAGGTAGTTTATTAACAGACATTATTAGGGTAATTTGGTCATGTTTTTACTTCTGAAGAATTCTTAAAATTAAAATCTCGTGTTATTTTTTTTTTATTTGTTTCCTAAACTGAATGTTGCGTAATACTGATTTCTATAGTGGTTTTATTTCATTCAATTGTTTCCTGCTAGACAAATAAAAGAATAAGCTAAAAATTATATTGATTTGAGTTTTCCCCCTACTGTGGTACTGATATTACTACCATTTTAAATGCCATGGTAATTAGTAATCTAGATATTTTATATGCTCTGGCAACTTGAACCGATTGTTTTGGGTATGCTGAAAAATCATAAAAATTATGAAAACTACAATAAATATACAAGCAAATGGATAAATAAATATGGTTTAGATTTTGAATGCATTTTACTTACAAGAAAAAATCTATATGCTAATGAATATTTGACAATTATTTTTAGGTGCTTAGTTTCTTTTCATTTTGTAAGTTGTTCATATTAGATGCTATTCGATGATTTATATTATTCATGCAATCCATTTGTTCTTGTTTATTGTAGACGCATTCTCCTCTTTTTCTTCCAAAGATGCATTATCATTAAATTAAAGTTGACATAAAATTGCATAGAACAAGTATGCTATTCTGGGAATAATTTTATGTTTTAATATTGCTGTTAAAATTTTTTTAAAAAAAATATATTGTTAGAAATTAGTATATAGTTTTGTGTTTAGTTTGCATAGAGTTTTCTTTTTTGGTTGAAAATAAAATTTATTTGGTCCTACCCAAGAATTTAGGACATGCATTTGAAAATTTGAAAATTATTTATTTTTCCTAGCCTTGTTTTCTATTATCATTTATTTATTATTATTGTTTTTTATTTTTATTTTTTGTATGCAGTGACCCTTGAAATATAGCAGCATTTGAACTATAGTTTTTGGAAGCTGTAAATTGATCTAGTTCTGTATTGGTTTTATTTTCCCAAAGCTTGTAAAAAATTCTTGTAAACTTGTGTAGGTGAATGGAAATTTTGATTTGGTTCATTTTTTAGTGCGTTGGATAAATTAAACGTGCTTAATTCATAATCATAAATGTTATTACTGTGCTATTAGATTTTTATAATGTCATATATTGGTCGTAATAAACATTGAAAAATTATTTTAATTAAGCTCTGAAAAATTGAAGAACTTATTTTGTAACTAAAAAATTGTATGTATATTTTAAAGAGAATGATAGTCAATTATAGAAAAAAAAAGTGTTGTTAGCAAAATTACAATTACCTAAATGATAAATGACCATCAATGTGAATAAAGGTCAAAATCTCAAGTATGGATGATTAAATTCATGACCACAATTTCTAAAGTTATTTCAAAGTGAAAAAAGATATTCAACACTTCAGGTTCCATAGAATGAGTATGCTAGTCGAGAATATTTTTTTATATTTTGAATATTGTTGTTAAAAAATCATCAAAAAAATATGTTGTTAAAATTATAATATAGTTTTATGTTATTTTATATTCAAGTTTCAATTTTTTTGTTCAAAAAAATAGAAATATGATCCAGCCTAAGAATGTGGATCATACCTTTGAAATTTGAATATTTTTGTTATTTTTTTGCAGCCTTTTTTTCTAATTTCATTTGGTTTTTTTATTTTTTTATATAGAGACCCCTGAAATCTAAATCTCAAATTATTAACATTTGATTTAGCTTTTGGAAGATGTGAATTGATTTAATTTTATAATAGTTTTATTGATATTAATAGTTTTTAAAGAGTTATTTTCTTACAAGTTTGTAAAAAAATTTCTGAACAAAAGTGGTTTTAGGCTCTACTCTTTTTGCAATTTTAACTTTTCAATAAGCCTCACATTAGGTTACTATTGTAACTAAATGCTTAAGTGATCGAAGTTCTCATTCTTGTAATGAAACTCTTGATTTGAGTAATTTTTAAGTGCATTGGATAAATTAGTAGGACATTATAATTTTATTTGCAAATAAATGTCAATAAATTTATGAGTAAAAAAAACAATTTGAAAAAGATAAATTAATTAAACATGAAAAATCATATTACAAAATGTTCTTACTATAATGTTAGATTTTCATTGTACCATATTGGCCATAAAAAATTTCTGAAAATTATATTGAAGAACTCATTTTATAAATAAAAAATTATGTATATATTTAAAAATTAAAAGGAAGAATACTTGTTGTAAGAAAAAAATTTGTTAAAAAATCTCATGATTGTAGTAATAATAATTGTAGTAATAGTTTAAAACAACAAATAATAATAGTGGTAATAATACAAGTATAATATAATAATATATATAATTAATGACACAAATATTTTGTTGAAGTAGTTGGAAATTACTAAAACTAATTTGAAAAGAAAATAGAGTGGTAAAAATTTAATTCGAAGTCAAAAGAAATCTTACTTCTTGATTTATTTTAGTTTAAAGATAAATAAATATGGTTCATTGAATGATAAAATGGGCATCACATTTACAAAAATCAAAATTTAAGTATAAATAAATTCAAGTTCAAGAAATCTTATCAATTCAATTGATCCCCCAAAAAAAAGAAAAAAAAGGTAATTCAACATAAATAAATTAAGAAAATTTCAACTTTTGTAAGTTTAAACTTTTTTTATAATTTATAATGTCAAAACTTTTAAAAAATTAATTTTTATTTTTTGAAAAACACAGCAATTGCACGCACCTGTACATCTACTTTAATTTACTGTCAAATTTTTGAAAAATTAAAGAAATTATTTAAAGAGTAAAGAGAAAGCTGAAAATGAATGCATTAATTTACTTGATAACTAAAAATAATTAATTAAAATGATAAAATGAGAATAAATATCTATAAAGATTACTCACTCAAGTACACACACACACAAAATCAAATTCAAGAGATCTGAAGTGAAGAAAATAGAAAAAAAAAGGACTTAGATTTTAGACAAAATATTAGAAAAGATTAAGGGTAGTAATAAAGATTTTTTAGTACTAAATAGTAAGTTGATATTTACTAAAATACTAAGGGGTTAAACATAATTCACCTTATTAATATTATTGTTATTGGTAATACGAGTACATTGACTATTTAACCCAATAATTAGAATATTGCCAAGTTAATGGAAAGGTTCAAACCAAAATTAGTAAAATAATAGTTGAAACAAATAGACCCATAAGGGAGAAAGTATAACCAAAATTAGAGACTTACCTAACCAAAAATAAAATTATAAAAAATAAATTTGGTACCTAACTGGAATAATTGGAGTCTTACCAAATTATTGGGAATATTCAACACAAAATTAGAGTAACAATTAGTTGAAACACATGGACCAATAAGAGAGAAAGTGCAACAAAAATTAAGAATTCATCCAATGAAAATTGAAAGTTTGTTGGAACATAACCTAAAATTTTGGCATTTATGGAATTTAGTAGGAATATCAAACGTAAAATCGGTGGAATAATAAATTGAAACATATGAACCTATAAATGAAAAAACTTAACCAAAATCGGGAACCAGAAAAAACAATTTGGGTATTTAACCCAAACAACCGAAATCTTACTAAGTTAATTGGAATATTAAACGCAAAATTAGTAAAATAATAGTTGAAATATATAGACCCATAAGGGAGAAAGTATAACCAAAATTAGGAACTTACCTAACCAAAAATAAAATTATGGAAAATAAACCTGGTACCTAACTGGAATAATTGGAGTCTTACCAAATTAATGGGAATATTCAACACAAAATTAGAGTAACAATTAGTTGAAACACATGGACCAATAAGAGAGAAAGTGCAACGAAAATTAAGAACTCATCAAATGGAAAATGAAAGTTAGTTGGAACATAACCCAAAATTTTGGCATTTAAGGAATTTAGTAGGAATATCAAACGTAAAATCGGTGGAATAATAAATTGAAACATATGAACCTATAAATGAAAAAACTTAACCAAAATAAGGAACTAATCTAACCAAAAAAAATAATTTGAGTATTTAACCCAAACAACCGGAATCTTACCAAGTTAATTAGAATATTAAACGCAAAATCAGTGAAATAATAGTTGAAATATATTGACCCATAAGGGAGAAAGTATAACAAAAAATAGGAACTTTATTAACGAGAAATGAATCAATTTGGAATTTAAGCCAAAATATTAGTATCTAACGAATTTAATAGGAATATTAAACACAAAAATAGTGAATTGGAAAGTAGAAACAAATGAACCTATTAGTGAGAAAGTTTAACCAAAATTAGGGACATGTGAAATTAACTTGAAACATTTACCTAATATATTGATATTTAACCAAAAATGTTGGGACATGATTATTTTACCTTTTTTTTAACTTTCATTTAGATTAAAAATATTTTTCTCACTCAAATACTTTTTAAGTTAAATGTTTATAAATTTCCTTAATTTTTTTCATTTTATTTTATTTTTTCTGCATTAAAAATGATTTTTTTAAAATTATTGAAAGAACAACCGGTAAAATATCGGTTGTTCAAGTGGAAAAAGTATGCTGTATGTCATACAGCGCTGTACTATATGAAGACTCTCCAAATAAACATACAAAAAGATTGCACTGATTTAGTAGCGAAGATATCAACAGTTTGAACTTGACTCCACAAAATGAAGGCTAGAACAGAGTGGCCTACAATCTACAAGAAAAGAAAAGAAAAATAAAATGTTAATGAGTTATTAGGATCATATTCAAGATCGAGCGCGTGTATGAACAAGGTTAACTTTATAGTATAAATAAATAATTAATATTCTCACCGTGACAAGATTGCATAGAAGGAAAGGCGAAAAAGCTCCAACTAGTACGGCAGCTCCGTAAGCCATTAACATCATATTAACAGAAATCGAAAATACCTTTAGAAATTAAAGAAAAAATATATTATCAGTATTAGCTGATACTTTTTATACTGTGTTTGAGATTCACATAAAAGAAAACAGTAATTGATTAATTTACTCGTTCTTTTTTTTCCTAAGATGATGGGAAGCGTACGAAGACCAAATGCCTTATCACCCGTCACATCAGGTATATCCTACATATTGTAAGTCCATAATAAAAAAAATTAAATAATTAAATTAATCATAGAAACTGCTGCTAATTAATATGAACTTTTCATACATATATATACATATAAGCAACGCTTATATTTTGAATTGAAATGAGAATTCTGAAGAGTGAAAATTTTAGAATTGAGAGTGGAAAGTGAGAGTGGATGAAGATTGTTTACTTAGATTGGAATGAAAGTATGAAATGGAGATCAAAATCCAATTTATATATTTACTTTGTCTTGAATTGAGAGTCAATAATTTCAAATTATAATTATACCCTTATTTAAATAATTGTATTTTTTAATTACAAAGTTAATAAAAAATATATTTAGAGAATAAAATATTTATTTTATTATATTTGTAAATTTATAATAATTATTAATATTCTTAATTATGTACATCAAAATTTTTATTAATTCTAATTTTAATTATGTAAATTAAAAATTATTGGCAAGGGCAACATAAATGAAACATTTTTACTATTAACATAGTACAAAATTAATATATCCTTAGAATAAACTATTTATTATTATTAATTATTAATATTAAATAAATATAATACTATTATTTTTAAATAAATATAATAATATCAAATTTTCAAATAAAGATAATATATAGTAATATTATTAATTCTCTATTAATATAATAATATTATTTTTAAGTTATTTTAAATTAGAATCAATGCAAATTAGATTTAGTTAAATATAATAATATTATTTAAATAAATATAATTATTTATTTTATTTTATTAAATATAATTACATTAAATAAATATAATATTATTTAAATTTCATATAATTGTATTAATTTTATTATTATATTAAATTATAATATAATAATATTATTTAGTACAAAATTAATATTTTCTTATAAAATATTTATTATTTTTTTATGATTATTTAGAGGTAAGAACGCCATAAATTGAGGAGATACTTTTAGATGATCCTGTTTAATAGGATTAATTAATTTCATTTTTAAATTCTTGTTTTATTTAAATAGTAGGATTTCTCTTCATTGTTTATTTTTCTTTTCTAATTTTTTCTTTTTATTTGTCATTTTTTTAAGCTTCCCCAGCCCATTTTGGTGTGATCTCTACAACTTCTTCTTTTATTATTTATGATTTTATGTTTTTCATCTTTTTTCATGCATATCTTTTATTTATGAAACATTGAGGACAATGTTCCGAATACGTTTGGGGGTGGAAATTGTGTGTGCTTTATTTGTTATTAAAAAAACCAAAAAAATTTAAAAAATATAAAAAATTAAAAAAAATTATGCTTTTTTTGTTGTTTTTACGTGAAAAGCCAATGATAAGAACTTGATTGACAATGAATATGGTTCATAGAAAAGGTTGAATATTGTCTTAGTTTATACTTGATTCTTGTGGTAATTCCTCTTGATTGAGATTCTTTAAATTATCAGCACTAATATCAATTTTTTCATAATTTTGACTTGAAATTTAAGATTGACACAGCTTAAGTTGAGAATTTTAGATAGAGTAAATGACTATTTGTCTCGATTCTTATATTGACAGTACAAAATAGTATACACAGGTGCCAAAGTCAGAAATAACTACCAATAACCCTTAAGAGTGAAGTTATCCTTGAGTAATTTGGGCCTACGTACCACCAGTATGTAGAAGATAATCTACCATGAGAAGAATGCTACCTTAAGGGGTAGAATGAAAGCTCCTAACTATGGTTTAGAAAAAAAGGAAAAAAATTAAGTACATATGCTGAAATAAAAAATAAAATGAACATAAAAACCTGTGGAAGAAAAAATATTGGAGATCAAGATGATAAGATTAATTCGACATACTTTTTTCTTTGTTCGAGGTAAAGGCTATTAATATTGAAGATTTTGGGAATGGATTTGATTAAATTGATTTCACACACATACTGCAAGAATCGAAAGAGAGATGGGATTGATTGTTGAATTAAGTTAGAACTTTGCCAATATTTGAAATTTTCTTTGAGCTATATAATTTTTGCAATCTTTGAAACTATTTTCATGTTTTGTTTAAAGTTTGTTGTTCCTTTTATTTTATTTTATTTCTTTAAAAATGATGTTTGTAGGTATCATCACTGAAGCCCCCACGAAACTAAAACTCGTTCACTAGGGCCACCTAGGGGTTTAAAGGCTTCTTGTATACACTAAAAGCAATCGTGATTACTTGTGAAGGTGGTTTAGTTAGGATTTATTTTTTGTTTTGTTACTTTTATTTTTGTTTTTAGTTTTAGGTTTGCTCGAGAATTAGCAAAATCTAAGTTTATGGGTATTTGATGGACATAATTTATCTACATAATTTATCTTTTATTATATGTTTGCTAGTTATTTTTAGTTAATTAATTTATTTTATTAACAGGGTAATTTATTGAAGATTGGGAATAATATGTGCTTAAAGGGATCAATACTAGATAGAGTTGAAGATAGGGATGGAAATGGGGTAGGGTGGGGTGGGGTGGGGTGGGGGTGGGAAGCCTACCCCATTAAAAATCTTTGCCTCCATTCCCTACCCTATTCCCCAATAAATTTAGTGGGGTGGAGATGGAGAATCCCCATATGGGGAATGATTTCCTTATCCCCAGTCTATTCCTCATTTGTTTATTTTATAGTAAGTATAAATTCATTATTTCAATAAATTAAAAATTAGAGACTTCAAATAAAATAATTACCATATTACAAAGTATTTAAATTATTTTTAAAAAATCTCTAAAAGTTTAAAACAATATGTTAAAATATTATCAAAACTGAAAAATGTTCGAAGAGAGCAGCACCTTAAAAGAGAAAAGAAAATATAACAATGTTTTAGAGTTGAAAAAGAATTATATTGTAGGATTTTTTTATTCATATCATGTTTATATTACATAAAAATAAAAAAATATTAATTGACATTATAGTTGATAAAATAAAAATTATTAAATAAGAATTAAAAATTTAGTTATATATAATGGGGATTGGAGTGGGGGTGAGGTAGGGAGTACAAAACCAAACCCTATCCCGTTAAGAATTTAGGGATTATTTTTATCCCACTCTCCATCCCATTCTCCAAAAATTATTTAAAATTTTTCTTATTTGGGGTGAGACTCCATACCCATGGAGGATTTTACCATCCCTAGTTAAAGACTATTTATGCTCGTTGCCGCAGTGATAAAGTCAAAATAAAAAATTTAAATCCATTGGCCGAATTAATAGCTAAATGACATGAGAAATATAAGCCAAATTAAATGGGCTGATTACAATTCAAAGTGGTGAGCACGTGAGTGAGAACAAAAAAAATTAAAAGGCCAAGCCTTTCGGCTTTCAAATTGAAAAGGCCGGTGGCCCATTTTGGAGACTATAAAAAGGAAACGAAACTTTGGCTTTTGAGGTGGGAGTAGCCAGAGGAAGCAAGAGAGACGAGGAAGCCAAAAGAGAGGAGCAGCAGCAGTTTAATTCTCCATGGATGGTTTTATTCATTTTGTTGCTCCTATTTCAAGTATGTCTAGCTAATTTTTTTATTCTGAGATTAAAGATGAAACCTTATTCAATGAAATAATTATCTTTTTATTTAATTAATTTCCTACATATGTGCTTTAATGTTTATGGTTCTTGTTTCACATGATTAGTTGGATGTTATTAAATCTTTTCACCAATTCTATCATGCATTATTGATTGTTAGGATTAATATTTGATAAAATCTATACTTGTATCTATAAAGTCTATACATGACTATCTTTGATTCTGTATCTTTCATTAAATTATTTACAAAAAGTACTTAGGAAAACTTTGGCTCTTTATTAGTTAATATGTTTACATAGGATGCTTAAATATCATATTATTAACCAGAAAAAGAACCTACACAAAATTAATTTTCATTGAGCATAATTGTTATATCCATGAGATGACATAGATTGATTTCAAATTGTCACTCTAAAATTAGGGATTAATTAATAATTAGATAATTATTAATTGAATAGTGGTGGATTCTAAAACCTTGGTAATTTTTGTTTTATTGAATTCTCTTTTGTTTTAATTGCTTTCTTCAATGAAGATGAGTTGAGCTCAACCAACAGAAATTACTAACTCAAACCCAAAGCCTCCTGAGATGTTGGAATTTGAGGTGTAGTAGCCTGATCAGAGGAATACAGAAGAAGCAATAAGTTCTGAAGATGTTGAAGATGACTCAGGAAAAGCACAAGCACCTCAGCAACAAGTGGAGACAGAATTAAATCCTCAAGAATCAGATTATCAACTTACCAGAGATAGGAAGAAAAGGAAAATCAAACCAACAAAAAGGTTTGGTTATGCAGACCTAATTGCCTTTGCTCTAGCTGCAGCACATGATATAGCTGATGAAAACCTTTAAGGAGGCATTACAGAGCTCAAATAAAAAGGAATGGTTGGCAGCAATGGATGATGAAATTGCTTCCTTGTACAAAAATAAAACTTGGGAATTGGTTAAGAAGCTAGTGAACAGAAGAGTAGTTGAATGAAAATGGACCTACAAGGTTAAATAAGGTTTAACTCAGCCAGAACCAAGGAGGTTTAAAGCAAGACTTGTAGCAAAAGGGTATACTCAGAAGGAAGGTATTCTCTCTAGTGGTCAGACACTTCAATAAGAGTGATTTTGGCCTTAACAGCAGTTGAAGACATGGAGCTTGATCAACTCGATGTCAAGACTGCATTCTTACATGGGAGACTACAAGAAGAGATGAGTCAACTTGAAGGGTATGAAGACCCTAAGAAAAAGGACTGTGTTTGCTTGTTAATGAAATCACTCTATGGGCTGAAGTAATCCCCTAGACAATGGTACCTCAGGTTTGATGAGTTCATGGTGTCTAATGGGTTCATGAGGTGTAACTATGATTGTTGTGTTTATGTCAAAATGTTAAATGCTAGTGTATATGTGTATCTACTTTTATATGTAGATGACATGTTACTGGCAAGTAAGGATAGGGGGTAATTGAAGAATTAAAGTTACTGATCAACTCATAATTTGAAATGAAAGATCTGGGGCAGGCTAAGAAAATTCTAGGAGTAGAAATTAGAAGGAACAGGAAGAGTGGATTGCTATATCTGTCACAATAAAGCTACTTGAAAATGGTGCTGACAATTTATGGAATGATTGATTCAAAACCTATCCTGACACTTTTGGCTTCCCATTTCAGACTCAACAACTCTCAGTGTCCATCTATTGATTAAGAAAAAAAAGAGATGATGTCAGTTCCCTATGCAAATGTAGTAGGGTGCTTGCAATACAACAAATATGACTTTTTATAGCGCTCCAAAAATGTTATATTATAGTTATTATAGCGTTTATTTAATGTCGTGATTGCTCGTGCTATCTTTTCTCTATAGCGTTTTTAAACACTGCTATAGATGTATAGCAGTTTTTAAGTGCTGTTATAAACCTATAATAGCATTTATTTAACGTTATCAAATATCATGATAGAGCATTTTTTGGAGTGCTATTTGTTTATAACGTTTTTTAAGTGCTAGAGGAATAATTGTTATTCAAGTAATTTATAGCATTTATATAGATGTTATAATTTAGCTTAAGAGTCTATAGCATTAGCCAAAACGCCATAACATGTTTTCATGCTACAAACTATTGATAGCATTTTATGAAGTTTGGTAATGCTATAATAATCTTTTCTGGAATGCTATTGTGCTTGGTTAATTTTGTAACTTTTTATTTACTTTATAGCATTTACAAGATATTTATAACATAATCGAATACAATATGATTTATAATTAAAACTGGCAATTTTAGCAAAAGAAATAAACTATATTTCATTAATTCATGAACAACAAATACCATCAAGTATATTAAGAGTAAAAAAATTAATATCATACATATACAAAGGCAAACTAAAGTTAATGTCCAAAAAAAGACCTAGCATTATAGTAAACATCATTTAAAACTGTGAATGCCAAGTTTAACAAATACCAATAGTCACTCCAATAATGATATATACCATTAAACCCATCAAAATCATCTAACCAAAACACTAAGTCAAAATATTGGTTTCAATTAAACTTTTAACCATTCATGCCAAAATTAATCTTCCATAACAATAATCGCTTCTGTTGGCCATGCAATTGAACTTCCCAAAGCATCTTCTATTGTTTCTATATCTGCATATTTTTTCCACAATCCAGCAGAAGGATTTTTCACCTCATCTACCCACACGCGAGAAGCATTTTTTCCAAGAGCTACACAATGCATCATTGCATTAGGATCATTTGTTACCCAACGTCCTATTGCAACTACTTCATCTACTTCAAGCCAATTCAACAACTTGCAATTTTGGCCTTTCCGATTTGGGCTTACATGTTGTGCTCATAAGTAAAACAAAAAAAAAATTTCTAATTATAATTAAGTTAATGATTACTAAACTATTAATTATGACAGCATAAATTGTTGTATAAGTTTAAACTTTACTTGTGGGGTACTATTAGATTGAGTTAATGTAGATAGATTTTGATTTTGTCCATCATTTGATGCTTCACTCTGTAGAAAAAGAAATTAAAAAAAGAAATTAATTTCACCATTTTATGAAATTAAGATTCACAAGTAATTAACATAACATTTAATAAGGACCTTGCTATTACCAGGTCTGTCAGTAAGTTCTTTGTCTGTGTTCTTAAAATACAGGTCGAATTCAAAAAATCACAACAAATTCTACAAAATTGATATTGACATGAAACTACTTTTAAATGAAAGCTAATTAAGTCTAGAATGGAAAAATAGTCAAGAATTACTCTAGAATGTAACCGATCAATACAGTTTATTCATTGTTTCCAGGTTTGTCAGTAAGTTCTTGTCAGTGTTCTTAAAATACAGGGTCGAATTCAAAAATTCACAACAAATTCTAAAAAAATGATATTGACATGAAACTACTTTTAAATGAAAGCTAATTAAGTCTAGAATGCAAGAATATTCAAGAATTACTCTAGAATGTAACCGATCAATACAGTTTATTCATTGTTTCCAGGTCTGTCAGTAAGTTCTTGTCAGTGTTCTTAAAATACAGGGTCGAATTCAAAACTTCACAACAAATTCTACAAAAATGATATTGACATGAAACTACTTTAAATGAAAGCTAATTAAGTCTAGAATGCAAAAATATTCAAGAATTACTCTAGAATGTAACCGATCAATACAGTTTATTCATTGTTTCTAGGTCTGTCAGTAAGTTCTTGTCAGTGTTCTTAAAATACAGGGTCGAATTCAAAAATTTACAAACAATTCTACAAAAATGATATTGACATGAAACTACTTTTAAATGAAAGATAATTAAGTCTAGAATGCAAAAATATTCAAGAATTACTCTAGAATGTAACCGATCAATACAGTTTATTCATTGTTTCCAGGTCTGTCAGTAAGTTCTTTGTCAGTGTTCTTAAAATACAGGGTCAGCTTCAAAAAATCACAAACAATTATACATAAATGATATTGACATGAAATCACTTTTAAACAGTTCTGCAAACATGATCTTAACATGACAAATACAAAAGTTTGCTAGTTATGAGTGTTTCCATACCTAATAAAAGTGATTGCACAGAATTGCTGAAATGAATCAAAATAAGTCCTTGTACGACATGTTTATAATGAACTATATAAAAGAAAAACATTTAATTAGCTTACTAATATGTATAAGAAACTAGAATAAGTTATTTATAAATTTGCTTATTATAATGAAAACTACAACAGAATATGTATTACAGTTACCAAAGAAAGTTAAATATAGATCCCTTCACAATTCTCTCTGTGGGAGCTACCATCTTCACCCTTTATATTGTTATCAAGCCTTGATACATCTAATGGTCGTAAGGTTGTAATACAGTTTTCAGCATAATTATCCAACTCATGAAATCCTCTTGGAGGTGCTCTCAACATAGCATACCAACTAGACGAATCATTCTCCCTTGAATAGAACACTTGTTTTGCTTGAGATGCTAAAATAAACGAGTCCCTTGCAAACTGATGTTGTCCTTGATGCAGATTAACCAAAGTAAATCCATCCCCAAATTTGACACCATTTCTAATGTTAGCCCAATTACAGTCAAACAATGGAATTTTCAGAGTATAGTAGTCAAGCAACAAAATATCTTTGATGACACCATAGTATGTAATTGTATCGATGCAACTATTTGTATCTTTTGAACTAGATTGACAAATTGTAACTGACTCAATTAAAACACCACTATTTTGTGTCGATTTCTCAACATCCTTTATATGATAACGTTGATCATTGATGATGTATGCATTATAGCTCACAGCTTGCCTTCGAGGACCACATGCAAGGCATTTTAATGTTATTGAGATGTCGTTTCTACTTTCTTCCTCAATCTGTTTAGAAATTCCAAAATATCAATTAATGAGATTTCAAGAAGCAAAATAAAATAAAGCATATATCCCACAATGCTACTATATTGGAACCCTTTGTTCAAACCAGCTGGAAAACTCTTCTGAATGTCTCTTCCAAAGTAAACCTTCATTTCTTGAGAGTCTCTTATCCGAATGTTTTAACTCAGCTAAGTGCAAACTAAAAGAAAGGAGATAATTAAAAAAGGTGATTACTTTATCTCATCTAAAGAAAGTTTAAATTAAAAGACTTACTGTAAATATGGTCCTACTTCAGCTGTATTAAATAACACATATCGATGAGCACTTTGCAATCTCTCATATGTTAACTCAATTATTGATCCTTTAGAGATTGGTCGGCCTTCAAGTATCATATCATGCATGTACTCTTCATTTCTCCTTTGGTGACAATCCATATCTGCTACTTGCTTTATGCATCTACTAAAATAACTCATGCATTCATCGGTAAGATAGCATTTAACAATACAACCCTCTGGTCTTGCACGATTCCTAACATATCCTTTTAACTTCTTCATTTCTCTATAAATACAATCAAACATTATGTCAACACAAGAGGCTTTTTAACTTAAACTAACACAAAAGAATTATTAATTTATATATATTGACAACCTTTCAAAAGGATACATCCAACGATATTGAACCGGCTCACACAATCTTGCTTCACATCCTAAGTGGATTGGCAAATGAACCATTATATCAAAGAATGAGGGAAGAAAAAACCTTTCAAACATGCACACAATTTCAACAATATCCTCCTCAAGTGCCTCAAGTTTCTCTCGGTCAAGGACTCTTTGACACAGATCATTGAAAAATACACATAACCTGAATATTGCATTCCTTGGTCCTTTTGGAAGTAAGCCTCGTAAAGCTACAGGCAACAATTGCTGCATTAACACATGAAAATCATGGGACTTGAGGCCTGAAATTTTACAATCTTCCATTGAAATACAACTCCCAATGTTTGAACTGTAACCATCAGGCAATTTCAAATCTAACAATCTTTTGCAGAAGATTTGTTTTTCTATCCTTGATAATGTATGTTGTGCTGGTGGAAGAAAAGTACTCTTCTTACGCACATCTGGATGTAAATCTTTCCTTATTTTTAATTCCTTCAAATCCATACGAGAATGAAGGCGATCCTTTGATTTTCCTTTTATATTGAGCAAAGTCCCAACTATGCTCTCACATACATTCTTCTCTATATGCATCACATCCAAATTATGACGCAATAAAAGATGCTGAAAAATCAAGAACAATAAGAGTATCATGAGGAATTTATTTAGGCATTATCAACATAATTACAGAAAATTTATTCAATAAAATCATACTTGCCAATATGGTAAGTAAAAAAACATTGACTTTTTTTTCCACACCGAGTATTTTTTTATCTTCCTTTTGTTATTTCTTGAACTTTTTCCCCAATCATTTTCTATGTCTTTTACCTCTTTTAAAATTTGCGTTCCAGACATTACTCTAGGTCTTTCCTCAAGTTCTTCATGACCATCAAACCACGACTTTTTGAATCGAAGGGAATGGCCAGAATGAAGGAAGCGTCTATGACCCATATATACAGTTTTTTTACTGTATTTTAACCTTTTTGAGCATGTATTAGAACTGCATATAGGACACGCTGCCTTACCTTTTGTGGCACATCCTGCCAAGTTGCCATATGCAGGAAAATCGTTAATTGTCCACATCAAAATTACTTTCAAGTTGAAAATTGTCCTAGTGAATGCATCATAAACCTCTACACCATTCTCCCATAGCTGTTGTAGATCATCTATTAGCGGTTGTAGATAAATATCTATGTCATTACCAGGTTGTTTAGGCCCTGGAATCAACAATGTCAACATTATAAATTATTTTTTCATGCACAACCATGGTGGGAGATTGTAAGTCACTAACATTACTGGCCAGCAACTATATGTTGAACTACGATTACCAAAAGGATTAAACCCATCCGCTGCTAGACCTAACCTTAGGTTTCTAGGATCTTTGGAGAACGAAGGCCATTTTTTATCAATTGTCTTCCAAGCTAAGCTATCCATTGGGTGCCGCATTTTATCATCATTACTTTGATGATCATAATGCCATCTCAATTGTTCTGCCATTTTTGGTGACTCAAACATCCTTCTAAACCTTGGTATTATGGGAAAATAAGTCAACACTTTTGCTGGACTTTCTTTATGAATCTTTTTTAGTTTGACCATCTAACTTCCATCTAGAAGATCCACATTTAGAACACGTGTCACTTTTCTCTAGGTCATTTCTAAACAAGCAACAGTCATTAACACAAGCATGTATCTTTATACAATCTAGTTGAAATGGTTTCAATAACATTTCAACTGAACGAGTAGAATTTGGAAGAGTATTTGGTTCAGGTAACATATCACGCAAAATCTCCAAGAGGTTATCAAAACTCTTATTTGAGTATCCGACATAGTCTTGTGCTTATATAAGATAGCTGCTACAGATAACCTAGTGTACTTTGAGCAACCTGGGTACAATGGCGTTTCAGCATCTTCTACAAAATTCATTGGGCAGTTGTCTTGCTGCTCATCAACATTTTCATGAATACCTCTATAATGGTCATCTACATCTCTAGACATGCTATATTTATTAGTCATTTCCACATCAGTACCTTTTTTTCCAAACTGTTCCCCATGCCATATCCAAGTAGTGTAAGACATATCCACTCCGTCTTTTAACAAATGCAAGACAATTGTTTCACCATTTTGATGACAGAGATTTTGACATTTTTTACATGGACATCTCACTAAACCTTGGTTTTCTACATTTAATATAGCATTTTCCACAAACTGTTTTACTCCCTCACGATATTCTTTTGTATTTCTACAAATAAACATAAAATATCAATTAAAATTAATAACATTATAAGAAAAGAGTAAATATACAATTGTTATTTGGCAGTTAAAAAAACCTTTTAAGTTGAACCCAAGTTTTGTCCATCATCTTGAAGTTCTCACTTGACCTGAGACCATTAAGTTATGAAATATATCAAAAAGGCAGGATTTTTTTATTATTTTTACAGTTGAAAGGAAAAAAATGCAAGTAATAGAAAGCTTAAAGCTTTGTACATACCTGACGGATTGATTTGAGAATATGAAGTTTAATTCAGCTACTTTTGACTAATTAGAGAAAGGGGAAAAGAGAAAGTTTACAGTGTAGAGAGAAAAAGATGAAAGGGATTTGGGAAAAAAAGAATAAAAAGCTTTTGGGCTTTTTCTTATGGTGGGAAGAATGGGCGCCAATATGGAAACTTTAGCGCCATTTTAGAGATTTTTTTTATAATAAATTCTATAGCACTTAATAAAACGTTATAAAATAACTTTTCAATATTTATTTTATAATTTCTTTACAATTACGCTATCCTAAGTATAGATTTATTTAGAATTTTTAAAAAATGTCATTATATAATGTTATAATATGAGTGCCAATCTAATAAAATTTTGTACCTAAAAAAGTATTTTTTTAATGATTTTTTTATTTCTATAGCATTTTTAAAATGTTATAATTTGTTTTCCCAATAGCTTTTACAAAAATGTCATAAAAACTATTAAGTAACAATTTATTTTATAACTTTTTTTACAAAACGCTATGCTAACTAACGTTTTTATAACTTTTAAAAAATATGTCATAATAGTAATGTTATACATCTAATAAAATTTTAGTTTAATAGCAGTCTTTATTAAAAATGCTATAAAATGTATAATTGTGATGACATTTGATATAAAACGCTATAAATTAGTGCTATAATAAATCATATTTGTTGTAGTGTTGATGTATGCCATGGTCTTAACTAGACCTGACATAGCACGTGCTGTTAGTGTGGTAAGTAGGTATATGGCCTCACCTAGAAGGGAACATTGAAAGGCTGTAAAGTGGGTGATGAGGTACCTTAATGGAACCTTGAAAAATAGACTGGTGTATGGAAGAGACAGGGGAAAGAAAGATGGCTTGTAGGGTTATGTGGGTTCGGATTATGCTGGAGATCTAGAGAAGAGAAGGTCACTGACTGGATATGTGTTTATGCTGAATGGATGTGTGGTTAGCTAGAAATCTGCATTACAACATGTGATAGCACTCTCTACTACAGAAGCTGAATACACAGCTGCAGCAGAAGTTGTTAAAGAAGCCTTATGGCTTAGAGGGGTAATATCTGAGCTGGAAAAGATGTAGAGAACAGCTTTAGTTTCTTGCGACAGTTCCAGTGCTATTTATCTTTACAAAAATCCAACACATCATAAAAAAAAAATATAGACATAAAGCTAAATTTCATAAGGCATGAAGTCTCAAAGGATAATGTCAAAATGGTCAAAATCCATGTTGATGTAAACCTTGCAGATGTACTGACAAAGACTATTCTAGTACCTAAGTTTGAGCTACGCTTGGACTTAGTTGGATTAGGTGTTGCCTAACAATACTTAATGTAAGAGAAGGAGTATGTAGAAGAGTATTGATTCAAGGTCGAGATTTGTAAGGTTTGCTGGTGAATCAAACTCATTAGCTCTAAACAGTGGCATTTTAGAAAATATAAGAGTACTTAAAAACTCACTAGAAAAGCACGTGTGTGGTCACTTATGTTTGAAGCTTGAAACTGCAGTTCAATTGTGTTGTTTAGAAAAGGTTTTAAGTGATGCATGTGACAGTCATGTGAAGCAACTTGATTCAGTTCGTTAAGTTTGTTAGCTACGTGTAATCAGGCTATTGGATCTGGGTTTAAGCTGGGTGGCTGCTCTGTTAGCTTTAAGAACAAGCTGGAGTAACAGTTGAGAGCCTAGCGTGTGTAACCGTGTTAAGAGAGAGATAGATCAGGGGATATATGATCAGAGTTCTCTGATATCTTGTAAACAATCTCTGTAAACTAGGGATCCTCCATTGTTGATTAATGAGAGCTCTACAGAAAGCTTCTCCCGTGGATGTAGGTTGTGCCAATTGGTGCAATTGAACCACGTAATTGATTCTTGTGTTGTCTGTGTTTGTTTTTTTTTTTTCTATTCTCTTAGTTCTTGTTTTGCATTGATTCTTTTCTAGATTCATTCTTCTGTTCATGCATCTTGGGTAGTTCTTTATCAAAGGTCCTGGGAAATGATTATGTCTTGCATATCTAAATAGCATATTCAATCACTACAATTTATTAAATCCTTAATTTAGTGAAACTCCAGTTTATTAAGACTATTTGTTTCTTAGTTTAATTAGATGTCTAATTGAGCAAGTCAATTAGTGCCAGGATTCTATAATTGGCTTATAGAATTTATTTAGGGCGAGAAGTTGATTCAAACAGAAAACTTATTAAATGCTGTAGATATTTCTTAAGAGACAAGCAAGGGAAGAATATCAAAATTATTCCTATTCAGATTCATAGGAATTATAAGAAGAAAGAAACTTTCATTTAGAAAGAATCTAAGTCTTTTAAGATCTTTGATTTTTGTGAAACAATACGGCCTATATATAGAGAGGTATTTAACAATTGAAGTAGCACAACATAGAGCATAAAGTAGAAAAGCAAAATTTGGCCTCATCTTTAGAACTCGAATTTGGCGCATGATATTATGTTGATTTGTTTTCTTCATGTAAGTCTTGTAATGAGACTATTTCTTTTCATCTCTATAAAGAGTCTATGTGGATCTTGGATCAGTAGACATTGAAGATTTGAAGAATTCGCATTGAGCACTTTACAAAGTGCCTTGAGGATCGAGGATCAAGAGGGGTAGCAGTTATTCAAGAAAAGTGGATTCAGTCTGAGATAAAGTTGTATGATGATAAACTATAAGTGAGAGTCTTTAGTTTAGTAAATCCATATATTGTAACATCTCAACTTAGTGAATTACTTTTCATCTAGGCATAGCCTTGTGGATATAAGATTGATTAATCTGAATCATATAAAAATCTCCATATCATTTATTTTTTGTAATTTATTATTTTTTAACGAAAGTTATGTTTTTGATTTGGATGAACAATAACATGAACTACAATTATGAACAATACTCATTAACAGTAACTGTAAATAGTATTGTAAACAGTAACTGTGAAAAGTAATTGCAAATAGTAACTTTGAACAATGTCTTTAGAAAATTAATTTAGTTTGATCAATTTTGTGTTTTAAATATAATTAGGTTAATTATATTAGAGATTTTCTCATCTTCACTCTATTAAGCATTTTAATTAATTAAGTTGTTAATCATGTAGTTTTACGGTTTCAATTGCTTACATCTATTTGTAATAAATCTAAAATCCTTTCAGACAACAACAATAATAATACTAATGATTTTTGGTCAAAGCATATCTTTCTTTTGCCAATTAGCATAAATCTAAGTTGGGTAGAATAGGCCAAATGCCCAAACTTATAAAATTTCTCCTTTGCCTTATTGGACCTAATCCGTGAATCTGGTCATTCTTTCAATTATAAAAGAAATATGTATAGTGAAGACTGAGCCTTATGTTATCCTAAATATTGTATCTGAGCCTATTTTAACCTTGAAGTTACATTTATTCAAGATTGATATAGAAAATTCTTTGAAGTTATATTCATTCAAGATTCATATAAAAATTTTACGAAAAGATGACCTTATATTGGTCTCGTAGGCCAGGAAAATAATATATGAATAAAACGAGTTGTTTAATAGAGATAATGACTGCAACAATCATGATTACTTTGATTCATCCAAATCAAAGCTTTTTGACGTCCTCGTTTACAGAGCATTGTATAACAGGAAAATGTGACAAAACATGCAACAACCTTTGTAACGTCGTCATTTACAGTACCAAGTTTGTACAAGTGCCACCACCTCCATTAATTATATAACAAGGTGATGACGCGCAGAAACATGCCCCCGTGTGGGCTTTCCATTAGCTCAAAATTATTTGAAAAATAGAAAATATCATATATCTTTGTGAAAAACTCTCAAATATAGAGAGCTTTCATAATTATTTCTCGCTTTAAATTTATTTATTTAATTATTTTTTATATACATTTTTTCTAGTTTTGAAGGTTTTTGGATTCTTGCTTTAAGGATCATTATTAACTGTCACGCTTATATTAAGAGTATTGCTAGCCTTTGTGTGGGGTTTTTCATTCTAGCATTGATAAGGTTATACTCTAAAGTATGGGTATCTATGTTATACTGGTGTGTGCTCATGATATGATGTATAGTGGTGTCAATGTACAAGTGTGTACAACAAGTAAAATAATCATGAGTATTAAAATCATCTCCACAAGGATTGATGTCATAGGACTTACTACAACAATCTTAAAAGTGCAATTTTAGTAAACTAAATAAATCAAAGTAAATATGAGATTAATGATTTAATGAAATAAAAAATGCAATAAAAAGAATGCAATAAGGGAAAATTAGAGTCAAACACAAAGATATACTTCAATGAAAAATTGGGTTTTAAATACACTTAATGGTTATTGATTGCCTTACAATTGAGGTGTCGTTCCTACAATATTTACTATAGCACTGCGCATAATTTTAATGCATCTTCAGTTGTAGTTTATTGAATATCTTATATCTATATACAATCTAATAGTGAACAGTTGTTAAATTAACATTAAACATAGCATTATACAATTTAGGCTCTAATTCCCCTGCAAGGTTAATCCCTGTGTCTAGTTCTTCATTAATCTTAGATTAAGCATAGCCTAATCTCAAACCATGTATCGTCTTAATTTGTTCCACTAAGCCAAACATTTTTTTGGCTTCTTCTTAGCTAGTATCCACTAAACGCGTAAACAGTGACCAATTGTTAAATTAACATTAAACATAGTATTACACGATCTAGACTTTAATTGCCCTACAAGGTGAATCCATATATCTAGCTCTTCACTAATCTTAGATTAAGCGTGGTCCAATCTAAAATCATGTATTGTCTTAATTTATTCCATTAAGTCAAACATTTTTAGGCTTCTTCTTAACTAGTATTCACTAAACAGGTGGTCAATAAAAATAGAGATTTGCAATATGTAAAATCAAAACAAAATGTTGCAGCAGATTCTAAGTAACATACAAATATAAGTCAAATAACCATGAAGCTTGTTCAAAACCCAACTATATTAAAGTTTAGCTCATGATGAGCTTTAAAACATTAAAAACATAAGTGTTTTCCATGAACTACATCATAAAAGGGAATATTCAACAAACAAAATACAAGAATAAAGTTGAGATGCAAAAAAGAACAAAGTGTCACGCTTTAGTCTTCAAGTTTCTCTCTTTATTCTCCACAAGATACCTTCTACTACAACTTTAAAGTTCTTTTTTTATTTTCCTTTTTTGTTTCTGTGTGTGAGGGCAATGGATATGGATATGTCATGTATTTCCTTAAAATACGCTCTTTTATAGCTTGGGATTAGGGCAACATAAAAAGGCATGATGACACTTGTCCATTCTTGGCATTTTAAGACCATATTTCTTTTTGTTCTGCCTGCCACTATTTTGTCTGTACTTGACAGTAGCATTGCAGTAGCGGCTGTAGTAGAATCTGTCAAATAGCCTATGAACAACCTAGACAGTTTTTCTTTATGCTTTGTCCTCGATTGTTGTAGTATTTGCTCCAGCATTTTCTCTGGTTCAGACTTGGTTTTGTTCACTTACAGATAAGTCTTTTGTCATTTTCTCCAAGCTTGTTGCTGCAGCAATGTAGTCCCTCTTTTACAGCATCCATCAACAAAGCATAAGCTTTTGAGTTACCTATAATATCACATTTAATCAGAGTTAAAAATGATCCAAAACACATCAAATTATTATAATTAGGCTTCAGTAGATACTCATGCAAAATTTACTAAAAATGGGATCAAAACTCATCGTTAACTCTCTAAGTTGTATTAGTTTAAGTCTAAAAATGTTATGATAAATCTCATTTCTTAGAGTTATCATATCCCCAAACTTAAACCATTACTTGTTCTCAAGTAATGCCAACAACACAAATACTTCAATCACACAATCATGCAATAAAAAACTTAACTCTGTTATATAGATTGTTCTGATTTATCAACCTTTAAATTTAATTCTTAAACATGCAAAATTACTATCAACAAGTTTAGCTCTAAACTCAAGTTTCCTTCTGTCAAATGTGTGCGTGTTACTTTGTTCAAGTTTTAGAGTTGTTGCAGCATTAATCAAGTATCAGATACATCTAAAAGATAAAACAATATAAACATGTTCAATCGTAGCTGGTTTATAGAGTTCCAGCAACTTCTTTAACCTTGGGCAGACTGTGCTTTGTTCTCTTTGGCTTTGGTTCTTCTGATGCTTGTGATGCTACAGTACCTCCAGAGATTCGTGCCCCTTTTCTATTGTTGAAGACTTTGGGAGTTGTGGTAGGAGATGTTGTTGCAGATTGCTCAACAGTTATACTATCAATGATTTCCTGTAAGCTCTTCTTTTCTCCTTCTGCTCTTATAGCCCTGTTAATGGTTTTTCAATGGCTGCATGATCATCACTTGTTCTTAATAATATGAATCTTCTCAATAAGATCTTCTACTTTCCTCTGCTTTTAAGAGTCACTGCTGGTGGCTTCTCTTTCTTCTTCTCCTTTGTCAACTCTTTATTTTCATCATTTTCACTCTCTTCTTTTTTTCTTATTCTTCTTCAGCTTCAACTTCTTCGTTGTCTTACTATTGTTCGTCTTTTGATTTTTCACTTTTGTTCTCTTCTGTTTCACTTTTATTAGCTGATTTATCTGCTCGAGTAGTCTCTGCTGCTGTCGGTAAATTGTATTATTGTAGAAGAGACTCATGGTAGTCTACATTTTTATTTTTCATATAAAGTGCAACCTTGTGTTGCTGAGCTTCTTTATGAATAAAAAAGGCCCAAAGCCTTTGATTTTGCTTCTTTGTATTCCTCTCTTAATCCATTCAAACTTTCACTCAGCTCTTGTAGACTCTACTAAGATTCAGTGGTTTTCACTTGTCTTGTTGCAATTAATTCTCCAGTAATTCTTTCAACTATTTTTTTCTGTGAGGGACTTCTTATTCTTTACCCTCATATCACTCTTTACAAATTTGATTCCAAAATCCTCGTAAATGCTAGTGATGAGTGAGGGTAACAACAACACAATAGATTTTTATTTTTTGGTGGCACAATTTCTAATATCTTGTTCTATGAATTTCTCATTTCACAATAGCATTTAGAAGTAAGAGTCTATTTTGAAACATTGTGCTAGTATATGTAGTTGGCATAAGCCTAGACTTAAAAAATTTCACCGAAACTTTAGCAATCGGTTTAAGATCTATCCCATTAATCACCCTAGCTTTTTCATTCACCCACTTACTCCCCTCTCCAGTTAAGGTTTTAAAACCTCACTCCACTTCCTAAAATTTATGCTTTCAACAAGTTTAGTACATTCACAATCAATGGTAGAGGGAAAATCATAGAAAACATTTATCATTTTAAAATCTAAAAGGAATTGACCGTGTCTTGCCGAGGTGTAAGCTGGTCTTGTTATAGCATGTTGGAGTAGAATTCATTGACAATTAGAAGCACTAGTTCTTATGGGTGTGTAAAAAATTTGACCCAACCCCCTTTTGCTGCAGTTGTGAAGATGGTGTTGATTGTAATAGTGGGCTATTTAGGAAACTGAACACCCTTTTCCTTTAGAAGTTTTCGAGGCTCAATGATCTCTTTATACTTTTCTTCTACCTTGTAAGTGTCAAATTGCTCTGGGTCTATAAATCTACCAGCTGTTGCTTTAACTCTTGGCATTGCTATAGCATTTCTTCTGCAATATTGCAAGCGATGTTATGGTATTTCTTTTCAATTGATATTATCCAATTTTTCTCCCCATCCAAGTCTTGCATTCAGATTTTCTAACTTTCAATCTCTGATTCATTACAATCTAATGACCATAAAACAACAGAAAAAAGCATAAAAGTTAGTTATATAAACTAAAATATAAAAGAAAAATAATAAAAATTAAATTAAAGTGCTTAAAAACTTTAAAATCGCTTCCCACCTTGGGTTGCCTCCCAATCAGCGCTTAGTTTTAAGTTCTTCAACCTGACCTTCCTTGATTGCTCAAGCTGAATCCTTCAAGAACAGATCCTCCTTCAGGCTGTTCACATAATGTCCTATATAATGCTTTATTCTCTGCCCATTAACCTTGAATTCCTAGTTATTCCTTTTATCTTGAGGATCAAAAACTTCATAAGATAAACTTTGATGAGTTTGAAGGGTCCTGACCATTTTCAGTTTAGCATTCTAGGGAAAAGTTTTAGGTTAAAGTTGTGGAGCAATACTTGTTGGCATGAAATGAATTCCCTTTGCTAGATTTACTTGTCATGCCATTGGTTGGTTCTCTCCTTATAAATTCTTGTAATTTCATAAGAAAATAACCTCAAGTCCTCTAGCTCATAAAGTTGTAGTCTCTACTGTTCTACTGCAGCACTCATGTCCATGTTCAGTTATTTAATTGCCCAATGTGCTTTATGCTCTAGCTTTAATGGAAAATGTCATGCTTTGCCATAAACAAGTCTATATGGAGACATGTCAAATTGCGTCTTGTAAGTGGTTTTGTAACCCCATAAAGAATCGTTTAATCTAGTAGACCAATTCTTTCGATTAAGGTTCACTACTTTCTTTAAAATCCTTTTGGTCTCCATGTTGGATAACTTTGTCTGACCACTTATTTGTGGATGATGTGTTGTAGTAACTTTATACTTGATCTAACACTTAGCCAATGCTGCAGCAAACATCTTGTTAAAAAAATGGGTTTCTTCATTTGCAACACTCAACTTAAATATTTACTTAAAAATGTCAAAAATGTTGTGCTTTTAATACAAATTTTAAAAGTGCAACACAATTAAACAAAACTTTCTTACAGAAAAGTAAGAGTCATACAGAAACTTATTAATAGAAAAGCTTTATTATTACATAAAAATAAGACTTTTATTTTATCGAAACAAAGCTGAGCCCATCTTAAATTCCCAAGGTCTATTATGCTTATATGCACTTCGTCTAGGTTAGGACTTGACGCCACCTTGCCCTACTCATCGTTACCTGTAATGTAAGAACTTTATGAGCTAACGCCCAGTAAGACAACA
The DNA here is from genome assembly GCA_030444775.1 of Atalantia buxifolia. Taxonomy (NCBI): domain Eukaryota; kingdom Viridiplantae; phylum Streptophyta; class Magnoliopsida; order Sapindales; family Rutaceae; genus Atalantia; species Atalantia buxifolia. The sequence continues at coordinate 19,620,734 of CM059831.1, read as the reverse complement.
CTTTGATGCATGTATGAATTATGATGCATATGGATGACCATTTTAAGCTTTCAAAAGAAACTTAAAAAAATACAAAACAACTTCATTCGGGCCCTAGGTATGTTGCACTACAAGGCTGACACGTTTACTCTTTAAACAATATGCCCTTGAGCTTTATTAGTTGATCTTTCGGGCGTTGTGTATCGACGTCCCCAAAAGATTTCTTTTTACTTACCTTTGGGCATTACGTATCGCCGTCCCCAAAGGATTTCCTTTTACATAATTTTGAGCGTTATGTATTGCCGTCCCTAAAGAATTTCTTTTTACTTAGTTTTGAGGGCTTGCCCTCCTTAGAAACTTTACCACCTGGTAGTACAATCACACTTCCTAACATAGAAGAAATCAAGAGAATAAAAAAGAAAGAAGTAGAATTCAAGGGAGAACAAGTCTGCACCATTAAAGAAATCCGTAGAACTATTTGGACTCAATTTTCATCATTCTTTACTTATTTCCTCATTTACTCTTTGGTTGAAACAATGTATTTCATGGCTGATACTTCGCTGTTTGTTTCTCTTTTCCAAGTTATGAACTAAATTTGATTGTAGTTGAGTGACAAACAATCTAAATGGGTTCTTGACTGTTCTTATGAGTTGCTGCACGTTTGCTGCAACATTTTACTCTAATAAATATTATTTCAATTATTATTTCGGTTGAACTCCCATTTAATGGTTCAAGTTAAGAGAGAGCCATAAAAGGGCATGTCTTAGTGGAACTTCTTAGAGTAATACTTGATCTTAATTTAAGTTTCCTAGATTGAGTTTTAACATGAGTCCCAAAAGGACCACACTTGAGTTGAGATTTGTGAAGAACTAGATATAGGGATTCACCTTGTAGGGTAGAGAGAGTATATGTTCGTAATGTCATTTCTTATGTGATATAACAACTAGTTATTGTTAGGTTGTGTAAGGGTATGAGGAGTCGAACAAGCCATAGCTGATGATGCAAAGTAATTCTGCCCAATGCTTTAGGAGTTGCTGCAGCAACTGGTGTTAGTTTGAACAAAGCAGTCATCCCATGAGAGAGTTTGATCATTCAACTACATTATTCTTATTAAATTCTTTTTGTACAACTTATCTAGTTTACTGATTTACTGCAGTCATTTTATTAAATTGTTAATTCCAATGGTCAATCAAATTTAATTAAAGTTTTCTTTAGATAGAAGGAAGTTTGCACTATTGCCATTGCTTGTTGTGTACACTTGCACATTGACACCAATAGGAATTGAGTTAAATTACCCAACAGTTACCTATTTAGAGTTTATTGTTTCAGCATTGCTTATTTGAGTTGTATTCCTAGTTTAGGTGTGACCTTTATTAAAATAGGTTTTCTAATCACATTAAGATAAGTCATAGCTAGCATAAATAAGTATCTTTTGCAACTTTTATGATTATTTCTTGAAATAAATTCTTGATTTGAGTTCTGTTATTATTATTTCTTTGTTTTCTATGTAATTAACGAGTTTAACATTCTAGATTCACCGGTATTCTTAAAATCAATGTAGATTTAATTTATTTTTTTATTTCATATTCTTAAGAATCAATGAAATATTAAGACATTAAACTTTTGTTGCATCAATTTCATTTTTAATTAATAATATAAAATAACCCATATGATGGTTTTTGTATTTAAAATTAGCCAACCATGACAGAGGCCACCAAGACAGAGCTGCCCCGCCGAATGGAATAAAATAAGTAAAGTCAGATGCAGCTAGCAGCCTTTTTTCTCCTCTTGTCCAAACATTCACCTTTGGTTTGCAAACACATATTTTATTTTCCAGAGGGTCAAATTGGTGAGGAAAAATTCTTCTGGATTTGTTGTTGACTAATAGGTTGTAGTAGTAAACAAAATCCTGGATGGTAGATTTGTAATTAATCTAGCATTCAATGTATATTTATTTGGTGAACTACCTTTGGTTTGAATCAACTTTGTTTTATTTCATTTCCAGCGTGTGTTTTGGTTCATTAAGCATGTGTGTGGCATAAATTGTTTAATGATGTCGTGAGAAACAATTGAAAAAATTGGAGTTTTAGTAGTCTTATAAATTGGATGTTCTTCCCTTTTGAAAACAAGATTTATAAGTTACTACAAAACTTATATTTCATTTTTGTTTGGGGTAAATAAAATGAGTTACAGTGGTTTATTTTATTAGATTTAAATTTTGTATTCTGCTAGATTTTATCCTGACCTTAAGATTTATGTTTGTTCTTATTTAACTTAGATTAACTTCATTGTTGTTTTCTTTATTGTTGCAATTTATAGTTGAATATTTTCAATTTGGTGATATTTCTATCATTTGCTCTTTTATTTGTTCTTTTTTGTCAATACTTGCTCTCATCCGTATTAATGTCCTGAGCCGATTTAGTAGTCCGAATTTTATTGCGACCCAAACTTTATTACGACCCAAATTTTATTGTAACCTGAAATTAATAACCCAAAGCCAAACAGAATTATTAACTCGAATCGATCCGAACCAAAATCATTTTTCAACTTGTTTCAGTTGAATTCTTAAACTGGAATGGATTACAAACCAAATCGAACTAAAAACCGAAATGCCCACCTGTACACCTTCATTTCAAAATATATGCATAGCTCAAGATACACTCTCTTTTTATCATTTCAGTAAAATCCTTATTCATTTCTTCTGTATGTAGCATGGGGTGGACAACCATATAGTTCTCCTGACCTATAATCGCTCCAACCAAACACAGAAGAAAAGAAGGTTTCTACCAAAATAAGAAAGACATAGAAACTCCACACCTTTATTCTCAAGTGAAAATGACTCTATGTTAAAAGATAAACATAGAAAAAGAAATTAAAAGCTCTTTTAATTTAGCAGAAGCAACTATAAGATTCTAAAAAAGGAGATTCTTGCTTATAAGATTTCATTCTGGCATTTTTTTTTAATCTTGTAACATTTTCTCTGAGCAGCCAATCAAAAGATGGGAACTTCCCCTAATCACCATCGTTTGTCTTAACGATGAATAGATGCACCAGAAGGACAAGGTAAAACTCCTATGTTTTTTGTTGTAATCTTTTCAAAATAATATTTTAAAATAACTCACACCTTCCTGTAAAAAGACAAGAGCGGCTCCAAACTCGCTCTCTCTTTGTCGTTTCAGTGGAATCTTTACTTCCTCTTGTGTCTGGCACAGGGGTGGTTGGACTACCATACAATTCCTCGAATCTATGGCTCACTCAAACCTAACACTGAAGAAAATGAGGGTTTTATTTAATTGATAAAGAGTAGCAACTCTATAGTGTTATTTTTTTTAAGTAAAGGTAACTTCACAAGTAGATAATGAGATAACATATAGTTAGAATACCTAAATTGAAATTTGATTAACCATCCCATGCTTGTTCCTAATATCAAGGACACGTATTGTCAAGGGATGAGTTTCGTTGCGAAGCAACCCGTGCGGCACCTAGGCGACATCTAGCACACAAGTCGCTAAGTAAGCCTAAAACACTTCTCAAACTAGCGAAGCAAGAACGCTTGCGGAAAATGCTAGAGAGAAGTAGAGCAATATGGCCAAAATATATTTTATTACACACTAAAAATAATATACAAGAGAGCTTTTACAAGAGAGCTAGAGAGTACGTGTGTGTGTTGGTGTGTTTGTGTGCGTGGCGTAGTTGGTGGGCAAATGAGGGGGCTTACCCCTATTTATATCCCTTGGACTTAAATGCAAGACTTTAGAAAACTCTAGCTATTTACAAATTGTAGAGAACTCTATAACTCGGGCGAGGCTTGGATAATTGTTAAGCACACCACTATTGGTTGTTATGTTGGCGCCTTATTTCTAAGCGCATCATATTTCTAAGTGCATCGTGCTTTAGTACTAAGCGCATCTCAGTTCTAAGCGTACTCCACTTTGAGGCAAACTTTTGCTAAGCTAACTCGTGTGTGGGGAATTAGCCTCTGTTAGTGGCAAATTTAAGCGACCTGTGCCGATCTTCCCCCACCTATGCTCGCGGCGTCCTCGTTGCATTCTCGTGCTTATACCTTTGGACATGCTCCGTGAATTGCCATAGGTTATCTTCACGTTCCCATGTTGCTTCGCTTTCGGGGAGGTTCCTCTACTTCACCAAGTACTCATTGTAGGCCTGTATACCTCTTCTTCGATTGACTTAATCGATGAGTATGTATTCCACGTCCTTGTCATATACGGTGACAACGACGATTAGTGCGCGTCTAGACTCTCCACGACTAGGGTCTTCTACATCCACATAGTATGGCTTGAACAAACTCACATGGAATACCAGATGGATCTTGAGTCTTGGCAGAAGTTGAAATTAGTATAAGACTTTGCCGACACATCATACTACTTTGAAAGGCCCCTTGTATCACCTCACTAACCCCTTGTGGACTTTCTGCAATATCTTGAACTGTTGGGGTAGGAGTTTTACCATCACTCAATCACCTTCCTTGTATTCGACATGGCGTCTACGAGAATCAACCCATTTCCTAATCTTGCGTGAGGCTTTATCTAAGTAGGCTTGGGTGATATCTGCGTTCTCGTGCCATTCACGAGCGAGCTTGTGAGCTGCTGGACTTTTTCTTCTGTATGTCAAGTCTATGGCATTAGGCATCATTGGCTTAAATCCCATAATAATCTTAAATGGACTCTTACCTGTAGCCTTGCTTTGTTGAAGATTATATGAGAATTGGGCAGCATCTAGTAACTTGGCCCAATCTCTAGGGTGGCTCACGTAGTGCCAAATATACATCTCGAGTTGGTTGTTGATGAGCTCAATTTGTCCATCCATTTGTGGGTGGAAGTTTGTCGAGAACTTGAGATTGGTTTCCAACATCTTAAAGAGCCTTGTCCAAAAGCATTCGATGAATCGTGGGTCTCGATCGCTCACGATACTCTTCAGAACTCCCCATAGCTTGACGATGTGCTTGATGAATAGGCGGGCAGCTTTATCCGCTTTGCAATCAGTTGATGCCGCGACGAAAGTCGCATGCTTGCTATAGCGGTCGACCACAACCATGATGCTTCTGCACCCTTTGGACTTGGGTAAGGCCGAGATGAAGTCCATGGTGACACTCTCCCATGGCCTTTTTATTATTGGCAGGGGATCCAACAATCCTACCAGAAGTTGGTGATTCGTTTTGTCTTGTTGGCATACAAGATAAGTTTGCACATAGGCCTCGATGTTGTCTCTCATGTGCGGCCAAAAGTACGAGGCTTGGACGAGTTCAGTCGTGCGCTTTACTCTAGGGTGGTGTTGAGTGTTAGAAAGTGTATATTTATAAAGGAGAAAATCGTCATTTTACACTTCAAATCTCACTAACATCTCTAATTTTATTTATTTAAGTCCCTTGTTATTTAATTATATATGTTTTGTTTTAATTAAGTATTTTGTGTATTTTAGGGGTATCATGGTGATTTCACAATGAACGAGATTTCGGATAGCAAAACGGACGTCACTTTTGAACTCAGGACAGTTGAAAACCTTAAGAGGAGCATAAAAGAAAAAATGGCATTGTTCACACGTACGGCACTATTCACATATACGGTACTGTTCATGGATACTGTTCACGATCATCGTTCGCATCACAAGCATCGCTTCAAACCGTGCAAACCGTGTTACTGTTCAAACCGCGTGGTTAAACCCGTGGTCAAACCGCGTACTGTTGACTGATGACGTGGCGCAATCATGTGCATCCAAACTATTTCTAATCCGATGGCCATGATTTACTCAATGTATCTATAAAAAGGGGGGGCCTTTCCCCCCTAATTTGATACCCCTGAATCCATTTTTGAGCTTAGTTTTCTGTAATTCTCTCTCCATCTTGTATTTTCTACGTATTTTAATAAAATTTCCATTTTACCCCTAGTTCAATAATGAGTAGCTAATTTTCTTTCAAGCTTGGGTTGAAGGTGAAGTCTCAACATGTGTCATGGGCTTTATTTGGTAAATTTATTTTCTTCCTCTAATTTCTGGAGGTTTTGACTTTTTTCGTCGACAAATAATAATAATCTTGTCTAGTTACCGCCCGGTTTTACCTAAGACCCTAGTACAAGGTTATTATTATTTGGCACAATAAGCCCTTGACACCATATTGATTAGAGCGTGGTTCATGAGGTGTGGATTTCCCCCTCATAATTTAATTGGTATTAATAAGGAATATTTAGCCCATGGTGCATGTTGATACGGATCCAGGTACCCAAGCACTCTATCTAAATAGTTTCCAATTTAATTATTTCTGCCAATCCAATTTAAATTCTAGCATCCTTTAAATCAATTTCCCCATAAATCCAACCACCCATTTACTTAATTAATTCTACATATAATTAAAATCCACCTCCTCGTGGGATCGACACTCGTCACCGTTAATCTATTCTACAATAGATTCGCGCTTGCAGTTCAATAAAATTTGCACAACAAGTTTTTGGCGCCGTTGCTTTAGGTAAGTATTTTGATTTGTAGAATTAATTTTTTGTAAATAATTTTATTTTTATTATTATTATTATTGTTATTGTTATTATTATTATTATTTTAGTTGTTTCCTTGTATTTTTTTTAATCAATTAAAAAAAAGCGAATTTATATTTTAGGTAAGAATTTCTTTTTCTCTTCTTTAAATTTCTGCAATTTAATTTTCAAGTTATTTTTCTTTGTAATTTTTCATTTATCTTGTTAATTTATTTTTATTTTATTTATTTTATTTCACGTATTTTTTTTTATGTGCTTTAATAGAAAGGTTGTAACAGCGCAATAAGGTTAGTATCGTAATTTCTCCTTCTTCTTTATTTTTATTTGTTTTGTTCTTAATTTATTTTCTTTATTTGCATGCATGGTCGTAGGTCATTATCACCTAATCTCGAACCTATAGACCTTGAATTAGAAAGAACACATCGCACTTAAAGAAAAAATTGAAATGGATTTGCAACAACCAGAACCACAGGAGAGGCCATTTAAGGACTACTTCAGTCCCTTAGCTAATTTAAGCACATCATGCATTAGATACCCAAATGTAGCTGCTAGGAGTTTTGAGTTAAAACCTAGTGTGCTAAATTGTCTCCCAACATTCTATGGCTTAGAAAATGAGGACCCATATAATCATCTGAATGATTTTCATACAATTTATCAAACCTTTAAATATGAGAATTTTTCAGAAGATGATGTTAAACTTAGACTATTCCCATTTTCTTTAAAGGATAGAGCTCGTTCATGGTTTAATACATTGCCTGCTAATAGCATTACAACATGGGAACAAATGGTAACGAAATTTTTAAATAAATACTTCCTAGTTCATAAAACCAATGCTATTCGCAGGGAAATCTCAGAGTTCACCCAGAAAGAAGACGAGCAGTTTTTCGAAGCATGGGAGCGATTCAATGGGCTACTTTTGAAGTGTCCACATCATGAGTACGAGAAATGGCACCAATGCCAATACTTCTTGGAAGGATTATTGCCAAATGTGCAAGAATGGCTAATGGCAACAAGTGGAGGAGAGCTAATGTCAAAAAATGCATCAGAGATTTGGGATTTCTTCCAGCGACAAGCGGATAATTCCCAACAGCGGAGTCGATCTCTCAGGAATACTAGAAGAATTAAAGGAGTGAATGGGGTTCACATTGGCGAGTCCGGTTCGGGAATCAAAGAAGTCAAAGAGATGGTTGAAGGCCTTTCTCGACAAATAGCATCGTTAACGACTGCTAAATCATCAGAGCAACAAGACAATGACTCATACTCAGATCAAGCCAATGCCATAGGTGTCATGAGAAAGCCATCAAATTACAACCCATACTCCAACACATATAATCCTGGATGGAGAGATCACCCCAATTTTTCATGGTCTCAAGGATTCCAACAGAATGGACCAGCAGCTCCAGCTCCACCAATGTAACCAATTCCTCAAGTTCCTCAAGCCTCTCAGCCACCATTTAGACCATACAATCAGAACCAAAACTACTCTCAACCAAGACCATGGGAGGATTCATTCTAAAATTTCAAGAATGTTACTCAATCTACAATCGAGCAACAAAACCGTACCATTGATGGACTACGGAATGAGATGAGAGCAGGCTTCAACTCACAAGCCCAATCAGTTTCAAGCCTCGAGAAGATGGTGGGACAACTTGCTTCTTCAGTTCAGACTTTGACAATGACTGTTGAGAAAGGCAAATTTCCAAGTCAACCAGTGCCTAATCCTAAAGGAGTGCATGAAGCAAGTACCGAGCCACCACAAAGAAGATGGAGAGGTCAAAGCCGTTATGACCTTGCGAAAAGGGAAAGAAGTCGACAACAAAGTGGAGATGCCAGCGACCAAAGAAAATCAGATTGTACCTGTAAATGCTGAGGACTCACCACCGGAGGAGAAAGAAGAAACCAACCCACGAGAATATGCTCCATTTCCTCAAAGGTTAGCTAAAGGAAAGAAGGGAAAATCCACAGGTGAGATTCTTGAAGTCTTCAAATAGGTAAGTGTTAACATCCCTTTACTTGATGCAATAAAACAAGTTCCATCTTATGCCAAGTTTCTTAAAGACCTTTGTACTAAAAAGAGGAACATTCATGTTCAGAAAAAGGCATTTTTAACAGAAAACGTTAGTTCTATACTCCAATACAAAATTCCTCTAAAATGTAAAGACCCAGGCTCTCCCACTATTTCATGTAGTATAGGGAACCACACAATTGAGAATGCTTTGTTGGATTTAGGAGTTAGTGTTAATCTTTTGCCTTACTCAGTATTTGTGAAACTTGGATTGGGAGAATTACACCCAACACCAATGGTGTTACAGCTTGCAGATCGGTCCACGAAAATACCTCGTGGTATTGTGGAGGACGTGCTTATCCAGGTAGACAAGTTTTATTTTCCTGTTGATTTCATTGTAATTGACACTCAACCAATACAGGATTCAAGGAAGCACATCCCCATTATCCTAGGCCGACCATTCTTGGCAACTGCCGATGCTCACATTCAATGCAGGATTGAAAATATGCAGTTGTCCTTTGGCAATATGACCATGGAGCTCAACATCTTTAACATTGCGAAACAACCTCACAATGCAGATGATGGAATTGTTGATGTGGATTTAATTGAAGCATTAGTTGATGATACTTTTCTTTCAAACCTCAGTGATGACCCTTTACAAACATGTTTAACTCACTTTAGTTTGGATTTTGATGTTGACAGATCAGTCGATGAGGTCAACGCCCTACTTGACTCAGCACCATCCATGGACACTAATAAATGGAAGTCAAGAGTTGAACAACTAGCACCATCAGAAAAGAAAATCATCCCATCATCAGAATCACTACCGAAACTCGAGCTCAAACCATTACCCAACACTTTGGAATATGCGTTCTTGGGAGAAGAAAGCACTCTACCGGTAATCATCTCATCATCCCTAAATGACGAACAAAAAGGTAAGTTGTTGGATGTTTTAAAATAGCACAAAGGAGCATTAGGATGGACCATAGCAGACATAAAAGGTATAAACCCAGTAGACTGCATGCATTACATTCTCCTTGATGAAAATGCAAAATCTACTAGGGAAATGCAACGTCGGTTAAATCCTAATATGAAAGAAGTTGTTAGAACGGAAGTGCTTAAACTATTAGATGCAGGCATCATTTACCCAATTTCTGATAGTTCATGGGTCAGTCCTGTGCAAGGGTCCCCAAAAAGTCAGGAGTCACAGTAGTTACCAATGCTGATAATGAATTGATACCCACTAGAGTGACTACAGGATGGCGTGTATGCATTGATTATAGAAAGTTAAATTCTGTCACACGTAAAGACTATTTTCCTTTACCATTTATTGATCAAATGCTTGATAGATTAGCTGTATCTACTTGGTTGATTCATGTGGATGGTTGATGTGGGTGTGATGTTTCTTTAGACTGGAGATAATGCTTATACTTTTATTTGATTGCCATCATTAGTCTGATTGAATAAACAAGTTTGTTTAAAAAAAAAAAAAATTTGGGTTTGAATTTTATTTTCGCTTTATTTGCTAGGGACTAGCAATAAGCTGGTTGGGGGGTGTGTTGAGTGTTAGAAAGTTTATATTTATAAAGGAGAAAATCATCATTTTACACTTCAAATCTCACTAATATCTCTAATTTTATTTATTTAAGTCCCTTGTTATTTAATTATATATGTTTTGTTTTAATTAAGTATTTTGTGTATTTTAGGGGTATCATGGTCATTTCATAATAAACGAGATTTCGGATAGCAAAACGGACGTCACTTTTGAACTCAGGACAGTCGAAAACCTTAAGAGGAGTATAAAAGGAAAAATGGCACTGTTCACACGTACGGCACTATTCACATGTACGGTACTGTTCATGGATACTGTTCACGACACTGTTCAGACCGCAAGCTTCGTTTCAAACCGTGTGCAAACCGTGTTCTTTGTTCAAACCGCGTGGTCAAACCCGTGGTCAAACCGTATTCTTGTTTCGATGACGTGGTGCAATCATGTGCATCCAAACTATTTTTAATCCGATGGCCATGATTCACTCAATGTATCTATAAAAAAGGGGCCTCCCCCCCCTAATTTGATACCCCTGAATCCATTTTTGAGCTTATTTTTCTGTAATTCTCTCTCCATCTTGTATTTTCTACGTATTTTAATAAAATTCCCATTTTACCCCTAGTTCAATAATGAGTAGCTAATTTTCTTTCAAGCTTGGGTTGAAGGTGAAGTCTCAACATGTGTCATGGGCTTTATTTGGTAAATTTATTCTCTCTTCCCCTCTAATTTCTGTGGAGGTTTTGACTTTTAAATCGACAAATAATAATAATCTTGTCTAGTTACCGCCCGGTTTCTAAGACCCTAGTACAAGGTTATTATTATTTGGCACGATAAGCCCTTGACACCATATTGATTAGAGCGTGGTTCATGAGGTGTGGATTTCCCCCTCATGATTTAATTGGTATTAATAAGGAATATTTAGCCCATGGTGCATGTTGATACGGATCCAGATACCCAAGCACTCTATCTCAATAGTTTCCAATTTAATTATTTCTGCCAATCCAATTTAAATTCTAGCATCCTTTAAATCAATTTCCCCATAAATCCAACCACCCATTTACTTAATTAATTCTATATATAATTAAAATCCACCTCCTCGTGGGATCGACACTCGTCACCGTTAATCTATTCTACAATGGATTCGTGCGCTTGCGAGTTCAACAAAATTTGCACAACAGGTGGCCAGCCCACTTAGAATCATGGCACTTTTTGATCACTTCTCGACGCAAGTTTCTCCACCTAGGCACGAAGAGTCCAACTCCTTTGGTGAGGAGGAGGATGCTTTTCTTTTGCCAAAATCTCATTGTCTTGCCCTCGAGAACTTTCCCCAATAAGTCTTTCATTACTAGGTCATGTTGGAGGCCTTTCTTGATATGGGTGACAAGGTTGGACTTTGGTTGGCTCATACTAAGTGTAGCCAACTTTGTTTTGCAACTTAGGGCATCCGCAACAACGTTGGCTTTTCTAGGCTTGTACTCGAGTTTATAATCGAATTCCACAAAAAAGCCTTGCCACTTTACTTGCTTGGGGCTCAACTTTTTTTGCGTTTGAAAGTAACTTATGGCTATGTTGTCTGTTAAGATCATGAAGTGTGAGCCGAGCAAGTAGTGTCGCCATACTTGTAGGCAATGGATAATAGCGGTCATCTTTTTTTCTTGCATGGTGTAGCGGCACTTAGTATCATTGATCTTCTAACTCTTGAACGCTATTGAGTGGCCTTCTTGCATAAAGACTCCACCAATGGCAAAGTCAGAGGCATCTGTTTGGACCTCGAAGGGCTTGGTATGGTTTGGAAGTATGATGACAAGTTCCTCAAATATAGCCTTCTTCAACTCCTCGAGTGCGTTCTAGCATTCTTCAGACCAATGCCATACTAGATTCTTCTGGAGTTAGTCAATCAAGGGTGCTGCCTTGGTAGGGTACCGCCTTGGCCGAGTACTTAATAAAGCGGTGGTAGTAATTCATCAATCCAAGAAAAGACCGAAGTTCGAGTGCTTTCGTGGGAGGCTCCCACGAAAGGATGGCCTTCACTTTTAAGTTATGTATCATCAACTTCCTGTCTACTATCTTATGGCCAAGAAACTCTACCTCTCATTAAGTAGATAAGCATTTCTCCATCTTAAGGTAAAGCTCATTGTCGCGTAGTACTTGTCGTAACTGTTAGGCATGTTCCTTAAGTGTGGTGATATACACCACGATGTCGTCTAATTACACGACGACGAAGCAGTCGAGGAAAAGTTGGAGAACCTTGTTCATAAGGGTGCAAAACGTGGTCGGTGCATTGTTGAGGTCAAATAGTATAACAAGGAACTTGAAAGATTCGTACCTAGTTATGCATGCCATTTTTGGCTCATCTCCCTCGGTGATGCGCACTTGATAATACTTGGACCATAAGTCGAGCTTGGGAAATTACCGTGCCTTGCCAAACTGGTCAAAAAAATCTACGATCAAAGGGATCAGATACTTGTTTTTTATGGCGATCTTGTTGAGCACCTAATAATAGATGCACATCTGGAGTGATTTGTCTTTCTTCTTTTGGAAAAGCACAGGTGCACCTAATGGAGCCTTTGATAGGCGGATGTAGCCCGCATCCACCAGGTCCTTGAGTTGCCTTCGTAACTCCTCTAGTTTAGACGACACCAAGGTTGGTGGTTTCGCGCCTTGCTCTAATTCGATCTTGTAGTCCACCTTTAGTCTAGGTTGGAGCTTCTTCAGAAAATTCAGAGGCATGATGTCCTTAAACTTATCGAAGACTCCTTGGGTGAGCAGAGGGACTTGGCTCGGTGAATCTCTATGATCTTCTCCATAATTAAGCTCTCGAATGGAGACCAAGAAGCTTGGGTCTTTCTAGAAACTCTTCTTGAATTGCATGGTCGAAAGCGTCTTGTCCGCGATCTTCGAGCGCTCAGCTGGAACCATGCATGCCACACTCTCATCGAGGATGCTAAGGAAGTTTACGGTAGGTAGCGGGAAGGCATGGACTTGGTCGAAGAATTCCATGCCGAGGATTATCTTGAAGTCATCTATAGGCATGATGGAGAAATCGAGTTTTCCACTCCATGTTCCGAGTGTTACGCGTACACTATGGTGCCTCCTTCTTTAGTTGTCTTGAGGCCTAGACGCTTGGCCTCATCTTATGAAACTTATTTTCTGAAATGAAATTATGCGTTGCTCCAGTGTCGAGGAAGGCACGCTTGTCTTGGCCATTAATAGATGCTGGTGGATGGCTCTTGAGTGCGCCGAGGAGGTGGAGGGTACCCATGTTGTGTTGAGGTTCTTCCGTCGACGGTGTGGAGTTACCCTTGAGTTGGGCTGCTAGAGCATTGAGTGACTTCTTCTCCGAACAATTGTGTACCCAATGAGGGCCATTGCATATAAAGCATGGGTTTCGAGGCTTAGAAAGTCGTTGTTTCTCTAATTTACTATGCTCATTCTTTCTGTTTGGAGGCTTTTTTTGCCCCCACTCCTTTCGGTTGCGGCCTTTGTCCTTCCGGCCCTCTCCCCCACCTTTACCATGGCTAGGCCTCTTATCCTTGCGCTGGGCGGAGTAATCGATAAGTGATTCTGCAATGGCGATGGCATCGTCAAGAGTTTGTATGCCACGTCTATCAAGTTCTGCCTCACGACAAGAAAAATAATATTTTATTACAAAAAATTTAGTCACTAAAAATAATAAATCAGTCACCTTATATCTTTTATGACAAAAAATAAATTGTCACACGTTAGTCGTAGAAAGACCGTCTTAAAAAGTTCTAGCGACCAAAATTATTTTCGTCACGTTAAAAATATGTTTTTGTGACAAACAATCATTGTCTTAAAATTAAGTTAAAATTGTCACAAATGATATTCAAAATAGTCAAATTAGATATTAAAAAATACAATTGATGACACTTCACATTTGTCACAATAAGTGATTTATAGTGACTATAATATTTGTCTCAACGGCGTGAAAATATAGTCTCAATAATTACTAAAAATCATCATTTTAGAGATTTGAAGATACAATTAGCGACGCTATTTTTTGGCTGTTGAAGTTTACATATCGTGACGTTATATAATCGTCTTAAGTAGTTGTCGTTTGTGACAATTTTGCAAATACAAATGGTAATTAATTTAGTTTCAAATTTGTTTTAAGGACAATTTATATAGTCTCACATGAATTTTAATAACAATATCTAGTCATAAAATTCAATTTTAATAACAATATCTAGTCATAAAATTCAAAATTTATTGACAAAAGAACTTTAAAGTGAAAAATATTATTAACATAAATCCATGAAATGGTATACAATTATCAGTTGTTGATACAATTATCATTCCTCTAGTTAATCCTGAAATACTCAATCAATGGCAGCAAGTAAAACTGAAATCCACAAAGCTTTTGCAACCCCGAAAATCCAGTAAGTCAACCTTCCCGGAAATCATGTCCAACAACACCTGTATAAAGCAAAAAAACAACTCAATCAACCATAGGTTGCTTTGCAAACCAAATAACCATAAATGAACCATGTAAACGACAAGAAATTAACTCAACCACGAATCAACAAAAGCAACATTTTATCATGCTCAATCTTCAATAGAAATTATGTAATTTCTTTCTTTTAAAGTATTTGTTAACGCTTAGATTGGGCTCCTACACCAAAAAAAAAAAAACACAAAACAAGTTGCAATCTCCAACAATCATAAAGTTCATACATATGAGAGAAGAATGCTTGATATTGATTAAAAAAAAAAAGCAGAGAAAAGAAAAATGCAATTTATGAATATGCATAGAAAATGGAACTTTAATTCGATTTTAATTCTCAAAAGATTTTTGTAGCATGGTTCACATGTAACAAATTAAATCCAAACCAAATGATGTTTAGTCTTTTAGGTTTGCAAAAGCTACTGGACCAATCTCATGATTATCTTCAAGCTTGATACATATAAATGCATTCCAGAAAAATATAGATCCCAGGAAAATACATAATTTAAAATCTTTACTTACAAATTTGATAAAGTTCATTTTCTCATCATCATCATCTGTCCGCATTCGTCGCCTTCTATAAAAATGTGGATCTCAATACCTTACATAATTTAAGAAGGGAACACAGTTATATGAAGTTTTTTAGAATAAAGTTTGCAGTTAGATGAAAATTGGAAAGTTATTTCAGTTCAATTTTATACTTCTTAATTAGTGGCTTTCATGTAATTAATTTTGAACTGTTAAAATATTGGGAATATTACTAAGGTTTGAAACTAAAAAATATTTACCAAAACAGATCAGATAGAGGGGGGTAAATATTGAATCCTGAATCAAATGACCTGTATTGTCTTTGTCTCCCACGATCATCATCATCACTGCTTTCAAGAACCAGATGGCGAATACCTTTCTTCTATAAAGGATCCATCAACAATAATAAACATTGCTATGATTTTAGTGTCAATTTCAAAATATACCTCTTACTTGAAAGGATGGCAATAACTGCAGTAAAGACAATAACAATTGAAGCTATGAGAGCTGTCCCAAAAAGAACCTTAATTGAATACTTAGCAGTAGCTTACAAAGCAAAGGATGCATCACCTTATAGCCAACGTACAAATTATATGGCATAAACTCTTTTTCTAAGAACAAAATTTTGACACATAACAGTAGTGCAGTTGATACCTTTGCCTTGTCAATCATAAGTTATATTTTAACCTAAATGACTTGGCAGCAAGCTTTGCACGATAATCATTCGAAAAAAACATACACAATATCAACTTCATCCGAGACCTACTAAAACCATCTTGAAAACAATTGCATTCACAAATCAAGACCATCAAAGCACTTAGAAACAAATCTAGCAAGCACCTAAACAAGTTCGATGTCAAAAGCTATTGCAGCAAAATACTTCCTCACACATGAAACAAAATAATTGAGTAATTAATAAATCATTTCAATTCAACATACAAGAAAAATATGGCTATCATTTCAGCCAACATGTTTCTGTATTCTTTTTCATTTCTGAGCTACTTTACACTTAAATCTTTTACATACATTCCCTAATTCAAGTTAAGTATTAGATATAATATCTTAATGTTTTTTTTTCATTTGAAGCAACTATCACATTCAGTTAGCAATCCATATAATCACGTAGTGTTATTAACTGTTGTTACTTTGGTTAGTTTCCTAGCAAACAAATTGGGTAAGCGAAAATTACCTAGTTGGAGAAGTTTCAAAAACTCGCCGAAAGAGAAAGAAGTATTGCGCGATTAGCAATTGAAGAGAGAGAATGTTAAATAAAATTATTAACTCCCAAGCACCAGCGAGCACCCACGTATCTTCGTCACCACCGAAAAGCAGTAAAAAATGGTTAAACAAAGCCGTGATTTCTCCCGTTAAGCGTCACCATGATTGGTAAGATCCGTTGGATTTTCGACCCACTACCACCTGCATGCGTTTTACTCCCACAACAACCCCTTTAAAATATGATCGCCACTACTGCCCAGAAGCCATTGGAGTTGCTGTAGTCAGCCAGCAAATTTGCACGAGTCGTGGATCTCAACCTGCCGCATCCCCCCACACATCGGCATTACCAATGCTTCCATCAGTCTTCGCATGGCCTGAAGTTTCTTCAATCAAACAATGATGACTGATTTAAGTGGGAGGCTAAGTGTTATGAGTTGAGTGAGAGGGTACGGCGATGGTGGCTGTGAATGCTCTGTTTTCTTCGGCTCTGAGTGAGAGTTAGGTTGTGTTGTTATTGAGGTTAGGTTGTGCTGTTGTTATTGTTTTTTCTTCAGTGTTGTTAAGTTCGTCACAAAAAAAAAAGTCAGATAGTAAATAACGTGCCAAAAAAAAAAGTCATGAATTATATTATTACTCAAGAAAAAATTTTAAATTACTATTTTTTAGTTTTGTCAAGTAGATAATTATTTGTGACAAAAAACTACGGTCCTAAAATTAGCCAACACCCTATTAGCTTTTGAGACTAATATTTTTTGTCACAAATGATTTAATTAATTTTACATCTCTCTTTTAGTTATGAAATAATTGTGTCACCTATGATTATATTTCGCTACCATATTTTTTGTCATTAAAAATAATATTTTGTCAGAAAATGATCAATTTTGGAGGGATTTTTTTGTGCAAAAAAAAAAAGCATGCCCTTTTGCGATAATTTTATATTTGTCATAAAACATTTGATTGGGTGACCAATTAATATGTCCCGAAACAAATATTATTCATTACAAAATATAACAGCATGCACTTTTGCGACTAATTTTATATTTGTCATAAAACATTTGATTAAGCGACCAATTAATGGGTCCCAAAACAAACATTATTCATTATAAAATATAACATGAGCTAGGACGAGATTATTGTGACAATTTTAAAAAATCGTCACAATAAGTATTATTTTAAGACAAAATCTACAAATGTCATAATAAAAATCGTCTTAAAAAATCAAATTTCTTGTAGTGTGGCCACACTAAACATGATATCAGGTCTACTTGTGGTTAAATAAAGTAAAGAGCCAATCATTCGATACTTTTTAATATCAACCTCTTTACCTTTTTCATCTTTGTCAAGTGTGATCGTTGTGCTTATTGGAGTATTCTTGGTGTTTTGTTGTGCAAATTTTATTTAACTCGCAAGCGCACGAATCTATTGTAGAATAGATTAATGGTGACGAGTGTCAATCCTACGAGAAGGTGGATTTTAATTGTGTGTAGAATTAATTTTCTAAGTTGGTGGTTAGATTTGTGGTGAAAATAATTTGGAATATCCTAAAACTTAATTTGGAATAGCGGAATTAAATTAAATTGGAAACTATTATAATTGAAGCACTTGGGTATCTGGATTTGCATCAACATGCTCCATGGGCTAAATATTCCTTATTAATGTCAATTAAATCACAAGGGGAGTTTCTACTCTTCAAGAACCATACTCTTATCAATATGGTGCTAAGGGCTTATTATGCCAAATAGCAATAACCTTGTACTAGGGAGCCGGTTAAACCAAAGCGGTATCTAGGTAAGATTATTACTATCTGTTGATGAAAAGTTAAAACATCCACAAAAATCAGAGGGGAAGAGAAAATAAATTTACCAAACAAAGCCCATGGAATATGTTGAGACTTCACCTTCAACCCAAGTTTGAAAGAAAATTAGTTACTTATTAATGAATTAGGGGTAAAATGATAATTTATTAAAGTACACAGAAAATACAAGATGGAGAGAGAATTATAGAAAATAGAACTCAAAAATAAATTCAGGGCTGTCAAATTAGGGGGGAGCCTCCATTTTTATATATATACTGAGTAAATCATGGCTATTGGATTAAAAACAGTTTGGACGCACAAGATTGCACCATGTCATCAATCAACAATACGTGATTTGAATAGAGAGGCGGCTTGAATAGTGACACGGTTTGAATAGCGACGCGGTTTGGTTGAAAATAATTTTGTATATATACATGTACCGTACGCACGATTTTTGGTCCACTAACATGCTGCCACATTACCGATCAACAATACATAAGAATTTTAGTCCAATAGGATCGTGATAGCTCATCGATCAATGTCACATCATCGGTCAATGCCATGTCATCGGTCAATGCCATGTCATCGTTCCGTGTATCTGAACAGCAACATGAAGAGTACCGTATATGTGAATAGTACTTTACATGTGAACAATACTATTTTTCCTTTTATGCTCTTCTTAAGGTTTTCGATTGTCCTGAATTCAAAAGTGATGTTCGTTTTGCTGTCTGATCTCTCGTTCACTGTGAAATGATCATGATACCCCTAAAATACATAAAATACTTAATTATAATACAACACACATAATTAAGTCACAAGAAACTTCAATACATAAAAGTAGGGATATTTGTAAAACTTGAAATGTAAAATGACGATTTTCTCCTTTATAAATATACACTTTTCAACACTCAACACACCCCCTAACTAGCTTATTGCTAGTCCTTAGGAAATATAGCGAGACAAAATTCAAACCAAAAAATGATTTTTTTTTTAAAAACAATCGTGTTTATTCAATCAGACTAATGATAGCAATCAAATAAAAGTATAAGCACTATTTCTAGTCTAAAGAAAATCACATTCACATGAACCATCCACACGCATCAGTCCAGCAGATTTCGTTACAGCTATAGTAATCAAGCAACTTTCAAGAATGACATGTCAAACCCCAAAATCTCACTGGTAGTAGTAACACTCTCACAAAGAAATTAAACCCAATAAAAATAGTCACTCCAATGAATGGTAAATTGAAAGAAAATAATAAAGAATTGATATCACACACTTTCACCATGATGAAAGGAATATACCTACAACTTAGAAATAACAAGATCTGAAGTCAAACAAAATACCAGTCAACCCAATGTATTTATTATTTTTATTTCAATTGTTTTATGCATCACTACATCTTTTTAGCCCATTTAACTAGCTTCTGGTTTAGACTATAGCTCTCTAAAATCAAGAAGGATTTTTACTAGGACGTAACGTAGGCTAGGGTCATGGCTAACAAATGAGGGGAAATAAGGAAAACAAAGTATATGTTTGAGAAAAGCTTATTTATTGTTATTTTTTCTCTTTTTTTATTTTTTTTTAAACAACAACTTTTTTTTTTGTTTGGCACAACTTCACTGAATAGAATAATTATTTACATCTTTTTTAAACATAAATAGGTAATGAAACATGTAAAACATCGGGTAATACTCTAAATTGGAGTGGGTCAAGATGATAAGTTAACAAAGAAACATTTTTTTTTAATAAAATGCTTAAACGGGCTAACTATGGATATTTCATAAAAGGGATGGCTAGAAAGGTTCAAACGGGTCAAAGATGACATTTCCATCGTCTTTTAGGGCTCTAAATAATCTTCTATATCTACTAATTAAATAGACCTTCAAATGTAGCAACACATATTTTTCCTCTTTTTCTCTTTCTTTTTTTTTTTAGATGATTGACTAGAAAGAAATCTATAAATCATGTATAAAATAATAAACTGCTAAACGGTATGAAAAATGGATAAAAAGGGTTACTCTCCAAGAAAAATGATAGGCTCAAAAACTCACTTGGTATTTATTATGACATGTGTATTCCTTTAAGCAACTCATATTTGTCTTCGACATCAACATGTAGAATAGCAAACACGGTGTAACATCACTCAAGATCAAAGATAATACAAATAATAAAATTCCAAAGTCATCATGTCATCTAATGTTAAAAGATCACACAAAATAATTTTTTTTTCCTTTTTTTTAAACGACATTCTACCCTCCAACTTATTCTAAACATGAAAAGAAAATATACATGCAGAGAGGTGAAAATGATGCATAAAAAATAAATAGAAAGGTTACACTTAAAATGATTGAAAAGAAAATTTCTGGAATTTTTTTATTTTTTTTACTAAGAAGATGCGTTTCTAGAGTCACTACTCTCTATATTCAGCCATCTTTGACTCAAAAATTTGAAAATGTATATTTATAAAGGAGAAGCCAAAAAGAAAAAGTTAGAAAGATCACACTTAAAATAAGACAATATTTTTTTAACTTCCAAACTAAGAAGATGTGTTTTTAGAGTCACTATACTCCATATTCACCCATCTTCTACTTAAAAAATTAGCCACGGTTAGTCTCTACAATAATAAAATGAGTAAAAACTTAACCAAGATTTCACAATTGTCAACTATTCCCTCCTCCCAACCAGAATGAAACATTATCCTCAATGTTTAAAGAAAGTAGAGTTTAGAAGACATCACCTAGGTGTTGCAACACAAAAGAAAATATTTACAAGCGGAGAGTTAAATATAATTTGCACTTCTTACTGCCGCTACTGTGACAATCATTATTTGGATACTACAACACAAAGGTCTTGGGATCTTGCACTGGTTGATAAACTTGTAACAGATCAAGTAGCTCATTAGCAGTATGAGCACAAACAAAAACATTTTTCACTAAGAAAGGAATGAAATAGTTTTTTATTACATGGTTAAGAAATGCAATAAAGCCATCATAAAAGCTATTGACATTTAAGAAATCGATGGGTTTTTGGTGGATGTTCAGATGGGCCCAAGATGCTAATGTGATTAGTGACTCGAAAGTTGCAAGATCTACTGGTAAAAAAATAAAAGCATCAGCATGATTTAGGATTTTAGTTATTCATTCTTGCATACTTGAGACGACTAACTTTTCTCCAGTAGGTTAGTCAGAAAAACAACCTAAAGGTCTTAGAGTTGTTGGGATGATGCCTAACACTTGGCTCCCTCTGACTAAGCAGCTTCTGAGACCAGTTTTGATAACTCTCGGTCACCTTCTCCATATGCCAAATGTAATTTCCTTGTAGCTAGGCTTCGACTAAGATCTATGGCTACCTCAACGAACTCTTTGTATTTGCCAAAGTTAAACCTATAGAGTACACAAATATTCTTGAATTGTTTATTGAGAGTAGCTTCCATTGGGATACTTCTCAAAAATAATTTGTAAGTGCTTAAAAAAATTATATTTAAAGATCTTGGTGACAGTGGGTCATAACTGTGTATAAGGTAGCATGTCAGTGTCAATTAACATGTAAAGCACATGGCTCGAGAGTCAAAAAGAAAATAGTAAAAAGAAAAGCAAACAATGATAAAATAAAATTATTAAAGACAATAATGAAAATGGTAAAACAATAGTAAAATAAAACAACAAGGACGTAAACTATATTTACAGGTAGTTGTGACTGTGGCTCATATCTTCCTCTGGTTTGACGTCCAGCAACGGCTTGAATGCCCTCTATGGGTCGAGGATAGGCTTTCCATCCAGTTTTCTTTTAAACTGGAAAACAGGGTCATTTATAGTCAGATTCCCAAGACTGTATCGTGGTTGCTCTTTCTAGAATAAGGGGCATAACTAGAGAATCGATCCTTGTGCATATCCACTGGGATGCGTTTCAAGAGGCAAACAGATATCATCCAATGACTCCTTATTCAAGCCATCCTTAATGAATTTAATCTTATCTTCCCTGTTATTATACACAATTCTTAAAGAACATGGTTTTTTATCACATCTCATTTTGGCACACTTATGAAAAGCAACAAAAATTCTTCGAGTTCTTTGTTTTCATGCGTAATTTTCTTTACCACAACTAGGCATGTATACAATAAATTTAGGAGACAACTCACCTACCGAGTGTACTTTGGCCTTTATTAACGAGCGGATGTTAGTAGGTATGTTATTCCTTATAAGCAATCGCATGCGTTTATGGGAAACTAAAGTAACCGACTTGATTGTCACGGAGTACTGTTATCCGCCACTTAACCGGGATGACAAACTAAAATACACAAACAGAGTAACAAACTAAAACACACAAAGAAAATTACAATCGTCTTCTTATAGAATTTACCTCAAGCTCCAACTGGATGTCAAAGATACCTCCCTCAATGTCTCTGAGTTGTCCTTCTAAATCCTCAACACGGGATACTAACTCTGGTGGTTGTAGCTCCTAAACATGATGTGTTTTATAAAATCGAATCTGGCTTTTGAGATGAGATTTTACACGTTGAAGTTGTCTAAAATGGTCCAAGAGGATCTATTTACCTGAGGTACTCACGATTAATAATAATAAAAGATAACTTAATGGTTAAATAAACACACTTATGCAAAAATAATTTTAATTGGCAAAAGAATAGTATAAAGAAAGAAAGAAAAAAATCAAATCACCGAAAAAAAAAGAAAAATCTCAATTCAAATTTGGTGGATCACTTAAATTTATTTTGGTGTCATTTTCATGTGGTTGGTACTCTAGATATGACTTTAATCTTTGATCATTAACTTTAAAAGTGACACTGTTCTTTGGGTCCTTAATTTCAATTGCTTCAAGTGGAAAAACAGTGCGAACAATAAATGGACCAGACCATCGAGAGCGTAACTTACCTAGGAATCGGTGCAAGTGAAAATTGAATAAAAACACTTTCTGACCTAGAGTGAAAGAGTTTCTCAAAGTTTGATTGTCATGAAACACTTTCATTCGTTGCTTGTAAATCTTGGCATTTTCATATCATGGAAACTTTCTTCAAGTTCTGCCAGCTGTAATCTTCTTTCTGAGCTAGCTTGCTGCATGTCAAAGTTGAATTTCTTGATGGCCTAGTATGCACGATGCTCGAGTTCCACAGGTAGGTGGCAAGCTTTTCTATACACTAGCCTGTAGCGTGACATTCTAATCGGGGTGTTGAAAGCCGTTCTATATGCCCATAATACATCATCGAGTCTTAATGACCAATTTTTTCTGCCTGACCTCACAGTCTTTTCTAATTTATGTTTTATTTCTCGATTGAAGATCTCAACTTGGCCACTGGTTTGAGGATGATATGGGGTCGCCACTTTGTGAGTGACAGAGTACTTTGTCGAAAGAGCTTTGAATAATTTGTTACAAAAGTGGGTACCACCATCACTGATTATTGCTCAAAGGAATACAAAACGTGAAACAATGTTGCTTTTCAAAAATCCTATCACTACCTTGTTATGATCATTGGTTTTACATGGAATTGCTTAGAGCAATTTCGACACGTAGTCAACAGCAAACAATATATATTGATAGCTGAAAAAAGAAGGAAAAGGTCCCATGAAGTTAATACCCCATACATCAAAAATCTTGACCACTAAAATTGGATTTAGTGGGCATTATATTCCTTCGTGTTATGCTTCCCATTCGTTGACACCTATCATACGAAGAGCAAAAGGTGTAAGCATCTCGAAATATAGTTGGCCAATAGAAACCACATTGTAAAACTTTAGTAGCTGTTTTCTTAGCGCTGAAATGGCCTCCACAAACTTGTTCACGGCAAAATGAAAGGATATTTTGAAATTCACTTTCTAGGATGCATCGTTAGATAATTTGAGCCGCACAATACTTGAACAGATAAGGGTCCTCCTAAAGGAAATTCTTTATTTCCGTAAAAAATTTGGCCTTGTCATGCTTGGTCCAATGCTCTAGAATTTGACTTGTAACAAGATAATTAACGATATCAGCATACCATGGTAATACTTCCGCACTTATCAATTGTTCATCCGGAAATGACTCATTCAATGGCAATGGTTCTATAATTGTGTCAAAATGGAGACGAGAGAGATAGTCAGCCACAACATTTTATGTGCCTTTTTTATCTTTGAATTTCAAATCAAATTCCTGTAAAAGTAACACCCAATGAATTAGTCTGGCTTTTGCATCTTTCGTTGTGAAAAGATATTTAAGATCAGCATGATCTGTAAACACAATTATTTTACAACCAATAAGATAAGATCGAAATTTTTCTAATGCAAATATTACTGCTAACATTTCTTTTTCAGTAGTTGAATAGTTTAACTATGCATTATTCAATGTCATACTAGACTGGTAAATAACATAGGGAATTCGATCTACTCTTTGTCCTAATATTGCTTCTACAGGATAATCAGATGCATCACACATGAGCTCGAATGGTAAGCTCTAGTTAGGGGGCTGAATGATAGGTAATGATGTCAATAACTGCTTTAGTTTTTCAAATGCCACAAGACATGAATCATCAAAGACAATAGTAACATCCTTAGTAAGTAGATTGCATAAGGGTCTAGAAACTTTACTAAAATCTTTAGCGAAACATCTATAAAACCAGCATGTCCGAGGAAATATCTTACTTCTCTAACTGTTTTAGGTGGAGGAAGATTGGAACTGAGATCCACCTTAACTTTATCAACCTCAATACCCTTACTCGAAATGATGTAACTGAGAACAATACCTTGTTTTACCATAAAGTGGCACTTTTCCTAATTTAAGATCAAATTCTTCTCAATACATCTCTACAGAACTAGTATTAGATGATGTAAATATTGATCAAATGAATCACCACAAACATAAAAATCATCCATAAAGACCTCAAGAAATTATTCAACCATATCAGAAAAAATGTTTAACATGTATCGTTGAAATATAGTAGGTGCATTACATAATCCAAATGGCATCCTTCTATATGCAAACGTGCCAACATAGTAAGTGAAAGTGGTTTTCTCTTGATCTTTTGGTGTTATGAGAATCTGATTATATCTTGAGTAGCCATCTAAAAAGTAATAAAATTTATGGCCTGCTAATCTATCAAGCATTTGATTGATAAATGGTAAAGGAAAATGGTCTTTACGTGTGACAGAATTCAACTTTCTGTAATTAATGCATACACGTCATCCCGTAGTCACTCTAGTGGGTATCAATTCATTATCAGCATTGGTAACTACTGTGACTCCTGACTTTTTGGGGATAACTTGCATAGGACTGACCCATGAACTATTAAAAATAGGGTAAATGATACCTGTATCGATTAGCTTAAGAACTTCAATTCTAATAACTTATTTCATGTTACGATTCAATCGACGTTGCATTTCCGTAGTAGGTTTAGCATTTTAATAAAGGTGAATGTAATACATGCAGTCTACTTGGTTTATACCTTTTATGTCAGCTATGGTCCATCCTAATACTCCTTCGTGCTCCTTCAAAACATCCAACAACTTGCCTTTTTACTCATCATTTAGGGATAATGAGATGATTACTAGCAGAGTACTTTTTTCTCCTAAGAACGCATATTCCAAAGTGTTGGGTAATAGTTTGAGCTCGAGTTTCGATGGTGATTCTGATGATGGGTTGAGTTTCTTCTCTGATGGTGCTAGTTGTTAAACTCTTGACTTCCATTTATTAGCGTCCATGGATGGTGCTGAGTCAAGTAGGGCGTTGACCTCATCAACTAATCTGTCAATATCAAAATCCAAACCAAAGTGAGTTAAACATATTTGTAAAGGGTCATCACTAAGGTTTGAAAGAAAAGTATTATTAACTAGTGCTTCTATTAAATCCATATCAACAATTCCATCATTTGCATTGTGAGGTTGTTTGGCAATGTTAGAAAATATTTAGCTCTATAGTCATATTGCCGAAGTACAACTGCATATTTCTAGTCCTGCATTGAATGTGACATCGCAATTGCCAAGAATGGCCGGCCTAGGATAATGGAGATGTGCTTCTTTAAATCTTATACTGGTTGAGTGTCAATTACAATAAAAGTAATAGGAAAATAAAACTTGTCTTCCTGGATAAGTACGTCCTCCACAATATCACGAGAAATTTTCGTGGATCAATCTGCAAGCTGTAACACCACTGGAGTTCGGTGTAATACTCTCAATCCAAGTTTCACGAATACTGAGTAAGGCAACAGATTTACACTAGGTCCTAAGTCCAACTAAGCATTCTCAATTATATGGTTTCCTATACTACATAAGATAGGAGGGGAGCTTGGGTCTTTGTATTTTAGAAGAATTTTGTGTTGGAGTATAGAACTAATGTTTTCTGTTAAAAAGGCCTTTTTTTAAACGTGAATGTTTCTTTTTTTAGCGCAACGGTCTTTAAGAAACTTGGCATAAGATGACACTTGTTTTATAACATCAAGCAAAGGGATGTTACACCTACCTATTTGAAGATTTCAAAAATCTCATCTGTGGATTTTTTCTTCTTTACTTTAGCTAATCTCTGGGGAAATGGAGCTTTAGGAATGTATTCTCGTGTGTTGGTTTCTTCTTTATCCTTTGATGATGAATCCTCAGTATTTACAGGTACAATCTGAGTTGTTTTTATCACTGACATCTCCACTTTATTGTCGACTTCTCTCCCTTTTTGCAAGGTCATGACGGCTTTGACCTCTCCATGCTGCTGTGGTGAACTGGTACTTGCTTCGTGTTGTGCAAATTTTATTGAACTCGCAAGCGTACGAATCTATTGTAGAATAAACAAATGGTGACGAGTGTCGATACCACGAGGAGGTGGATTTTAATTATGTGTAGAACTAATTTTCTAAATAGGTGGCTGGATTTCTGGTGAAAATGATTTGGAATATTCTAAAACTAAAATTAAAATGGCGAGAATAAATTGAAAAGAAATCTATTATCTGGATCCGTATCAACATGCACTATGGGGTAAATATTACTTATTAGTGTCAATTAAATCATGAGGGAGGAATCCACACCTCATGAACCACATTGTAATCAATATGGTGCTAAGGGCTTATCGTACCAAATAATAATAACTTTGTATTAGGGAGCCGGTGAAACCAGGGTGGTATCTAAACAAGATTATTATTATTTGTCGACGAAAAGTCAAAACATCCATAAAAATTAAAGAGCAAGAGAAAATAAATTTACCAAATAAAGCCCATGACACATGTTGAGACTTCCCCTTCAACCCAAGCTTGAAAGAAAATTAGTTACTCATAATTGAACTAGGGGTAAAATAAGAATTTATTAAAATACGTAGAAAATATAAGATGGAGAAGGAATTACAGAAAATGAACCCTAAAAATAGGTTCAGAGATATCAAATTAGGGGGGAGAGACCCTCTTTTTATAAATACATTGAGTAAATCATGACGATCGGATTAAAAACAATTTGGACGCTCAGGATTATGACACGTCATCAGTCAACAGTACGCGGTTTGTATAGTGACATGGTTTGATTACGCGGTTTGCACAGTGACACAGTTTGACCACGCGGTTTGAACAGTCAACCGACTTGAACAGTGACGCGGTTTGGTTGAAAATAATCCTGTGTATATGCATGTACTGTAACATGCTGCCACGTTGCTGATCAATAATGCATAAGAATTTTGTCCAATAGAATCGTGACACCTCATCAGTCAATGCCACATCATCGGTCAATGCCATGTCATCGTTCTGTATGTGTGAACAGTGTCATAAACAGAAACATGAACAGTACTGTACATGTGAATAGCACCGTGCAAGTAAGCAGTGGCATTTTTCTTTTTATGCTTCTCTTAAGATTTTCGACTGTCCTGATTTCAAAAATGATGTCCGTTTTGCCATCTGATCTCTCGTTCATTGTAAAATGACCACGATGTCCCTAAAATACATAAAATAATGTAGGAATGTTAGTAATTAAATCACAAGAAGCTTAAATATATAAAAGTAGGAATGTTAGTAAAACTTGAAGTATAAAATAATGATTTTCTTTTTTATAAATATACACTTTCTAACACTCAACACAGCCCCCAACCAGCTTATTGTTAGTCCCTAGCAAATAAAGCGAAAGCAAAATTCAAATCCAAAAGAATTTTTTTTAAAACAATTATGTTTATTCAATCAGACTAATGATAGCAATCAAATAAAAGTATAAGTATTATCTCCAGTCTAAAGAAACATCACACCCACATCAACCATCCACATGAATCAGCCAGTAGACTTTGTCACAACTGCTTTCAAGAATGACATGTAAAACCCCAAAATCTCACTGGTAGTAGTTACACTCTCACAAATAAATTAAACCCAAAAAATAGTCACTCCAATGAATGGTAAAATCAAGAAGTAATATCACACACTCTCCCCAAAATGAAACAAATATGCCCACAACTTAGAAATAACACGATCTCAAGTCGAACAAAATGCTAGTCAACCCAATTTATTTATTTATCTTTTTTTTATACACCACTACATCTTTTTAGCCCATATAACTAGCTTCTACTTCAGACTATAGTTCCCTAAAATCAAGAAGGACTTTTATTAGGACGTAACGTAGGCTAGGGACATGGCTAACAAAGGATGGGAAATTAAGAAAACAAAGTATATGTTTGAGAAAAATATAGAGATTTTTTTTTAGGAAGTTGTAAGGTAGATATCACCAATTATTTTTTTTTCTTGAAACAATAATTTTTTTTGGTTTTTTGGTACAACTTCTCTGAGCAAAATAATTATTTATACTTTTCTCAAACATAAATAGGTGATGAAACTTGTAAGATATCGGGTAATACTCCAAATCAGAGTGGGTCAAGATGATAAGTTTAACAAAAAGAAAAGTTTTTTTTTAAAGGCTCAAAAGGGTTAACTATGGATATTTCACAAAATAGATGGTTGGAAACACTCAAACGGGTTAAAAATGGCCTTTCCATTGTCTTTTAGGGCTCTAAATAATCTTCCATATCTACTAGGTAGATGGATCCCCAGATGTAGCAACACACATTTTTTTCTCTTTTTTTATTTTATTTAATTTTATAATTTTTTTTTAAGGGTTAACTCAAAAGAAATCTAGAGATTGTGTATAAAATAATAAACTGCTAAGCTGTATGAAGAATGGGCAAAAGGATTACTCTCTAAGAAAAATGATAGGCTTAAAAACTCACTTGGTACTTATTATGCCATGTCTATTCCTTCAAGCAACTCATATTTGCCTCCGACATCAACATATAGAGTAGTAAACATGGAGTAACATCTCTTAAGACCAAAGATAATACAAATACTAAAATTTAAAATTTATCATGTCATCTAATGTTAAAACAAATCGCACAATTTTTTTTTAAACAACATTCTAGCCCCAATCTATTCTAAACATGAAAGGAAAATATGCATGCAGAAAAACTAATTAGAAAAATTACACTTAAATTGATGAAAAATAAAATGATTTTTTTTTACTAAGAAAATGCGTTTCTAGAGGCACGACACTCCATATTCAGCCATCTTCGACTCAAAAATTTGAAAATGTATATTTATAAAGGAGAAATTAAAAAAAGAAAAAAAATGAATATCAAAGCTTAATAAAGAAAACAAATGTCTGGAATTTTTTTTTTTAAACGAAGAAGATGCGTTTCTAGAGTAACTATTCAGCCATCTTCAACACAGAAAGTTAGCAACAGTTAGTTTCTACAACCAAAAAAAAAAAAATTAGTAAAAACTTAAACCAAGATTCCACAATTGTCGACTATTCCCTCCCCCCAACCAGAACGAAACATTGTCCTCAATGTTTTAAAGGAGAGAAGTAGAGTTTAGAAGACATCACCTGGGTGGTGCAACACAGAAGAAAATATTTACAAGCAGAGAGTTAAATCTAATTTGTACTCTTACTGCGGCTACTGTTACCATCATTATTTGGATACTCCAACACCAAGGTTCTGGGGTCTGGCTCTAGTCTATAAGCTTGTAATAGATCAAATAGCTCATTAGTAGTGTGAGCACAAATAAAAAGTTTTTCGCTGTGGAAGGAATGAAATAGTTTTTTATTGCATGGTTAAGAAATACGATAAATCCATCATAAAAGTTATTGACATTTAACAAACCGATGGGTTTCTGATGAATGTACAGATAGGCCCAAGATGCTAATGTGATAAGTGCCTCTAGAGTTGCAAGATCCCCTGGTAAGAAAATAAAAGCATCAGCATGATTAAGCATTTCAGCTATTCTTTCTTGCATACCTGAGACGACTAACTCTTCTCTAGTCAATGAGTCAGACAAACTGCCCAAAGG
Source organism: Atalantia buxifolia (assembly GCA_030444775.1). Lineage (NCBI taxonomy): Eukaryota > Viridiplantae > Streptophyta > Magnoliopsida > Sapindales > Rutaceae > Atalantia > Atalantia buxifolia. Next base: position 19,590,415 of record CM059831.1, on the reverse strand, counting down.
TTTTAGGGCTCTTGGAATGATGCCTAACACTTGGCTTCCTCTGAAAAAAGTAGCTTCTGAGACCAATTTTGATAACTTCGGTTACATCCTCCATACACCAAGTTTAATTTTCTCTCTGCTATGCTTCGACCAAGATCTATGGCTGCCTCAACGAACTCTTTATGTTTGCCATAGTTAAATCCAGAAAGCAAACAAATGTTTATGAATTGTTTATTCGGAGTAACTGCCATTGGGATACTTATGAAAGATAATTTGTGAGTGCTTAACAAAACAAATCATATTTAAAAATCTTGGTGACAGTAGGTCACAGCTATGTATGAGGTAGCATGTCAATGTCAATTAACACGTAAAGCACATGGCTCGATAGTCAAAAGGAGAATAATAAAAAGAAAAAGAAACAATGATAAAATAAAATTATTAAAGACAATAATGCAAATGATAAAACAACAGTGAAATAAAAAAAAACAGTGAAGTAAAAGGATATTTACAGGTAGTTGCAACTCTGGCTCACATCTTTCTCTAGTTTTACGTCCAGAAACGGCTTGAACGCCCTCTATGGGTCGAGGATAGGTTTCCCATCCAGTTTTCTTATAAACTGGCAAACAGGGTCGTTTATAGTCAGATTCCCGAGACTACACCGTGCACGCTCTTTTTGGAATAATGGCCATAACTAGAGAATTGCTCCTTGCACATATCCACTGGGATGCGTTTCAAGAGACAAAAGGATATTATCCAATGACTCCTTATTCAAGCCATCCTTAATGAATTGAATCTTATCTTCCCTATTATCAGACACCATTCCTAAAGAACATTGTTTTTTTATCGCATCTTCTTTTGTCACACTTATGATAAGCAACCGAAATTCTTCGAGCTCTTCGCTTTCTTGCATAATTTTCTTTACCATAACCAGGTATTTATGTAATAAATTTTGGAGGTAACTCACTTGCCAATCCTACTTTAGCATCGATTAACCAACGGATGTCAGCAGGTATATTATTCCTGATGAGCAATCGCATGCGTTCGGACCGAGCTTTATAGATTGTAAGGAGGGCATTCTGAGGAAGTGAAAGGAATCCATTGTAAAGCTTTGCTAGAATCTCATTTTTGTCCATACCTTTGCCTTAGAATATCAGTTATTATGAGAAACTGAAGTAACCAACTTGATTGTCACTGAGTACCGTTATCCGCCACTTCATCGGGGTAACAAACTAAAGCACAAACAAAGAAAAACAAACTAAAACACATTAAAAAATTACAATCATCCTCTTATTAAATTTACCTAAAGCTCCAACTAGATCTTGTAGACACCTCTCTCAATGTCTCTGAGTCGGCTTTCTGAATCCTCAACATGGGATACTAATTCTAGTGGTTGCAGAGCCCAAATACGATGTGTTTTACAAAATCAAATCTGCCTTTTGAAATGAGATTTTACATGTTTAAGTGGTCTAACAATGTCCAGGATGAATTGTTTAGCTATGACACTCATGATTAACAATGATAAAAGAAAACTTAATGGTTAAACAATCACACTTATGCACAAATATATTCAACTAGTAAAAGAATAATAAAAAGAAAGAAAAAATCAAATCACCGAAAAGACAGAAAAATCTCATTTCAAATGTGGTGTGTCACTCAAATTTATTTTAGTGTCCTCTCGATGTGGTTGGTGCTCTAGATATGGCTTTAATCTTTGACCATTAACTTTAAACGTGACACCATTCTTTGGGTCCTTAATTTTAATTGCCCCATGTGGAAAAGCAGTATGAACAATAAAGAGGTCAGACCATCGAGAGCGTAGCTTACCTGGGAATAGGTGCAAGCAAGAATTGAATAAAAGTATTTTTTGACCTAGAGTGAAAGATTTTCTCATAGTCTGCTTATCATGAAAGGCTTTTATTCGTTGCTTTAAATCTTGGCATTTTTATATGCATCATTACCAATTTCTTCAAGTTCTGCCAGTTGTAATCTTCTTTCTAAGCTAGCTTGCTACATCTCAAAGTTGAATTTCTTGATGGCCCAGTACGCACGATGCTCGAGTTCCACAAGTAAGTGACCAGCTTTTCCATAAACTAGCCAATAGGGTGACATCCCAATTGAAGTCTTGAAAGCCGTTCTATACGCCCATAATGCATCATCGAGTCTTAATGGCCAATCTTTCTATCTGACCTCACTGTTTTTTCTAATATGTGCTTTATTTCTCGATTGGAGATCTCAACTTGGCCACTAGTTTGCGGATGATACGGGGTCGCCACTTTATGAGTGATGGAGTACTTTGTCAAAAGTGTTTTGAAAGATTTGTTGTAAAAGTGGGCACCACCATCACTGATTATTGCTCGAGGGAATTGCTTCTACCCATGGTTGAAACAATGTTGCTTTTCAAAAACCCTATCACCACTTTGTGATCATTGGTTCTGCATGGAATTGCTTCTACCCATTTCGATACATAATCAACAACAACCAATATGTATTGATGGCTAGAAGGGGGAAAGGGTCCTATGAAGTCGATACCCCACACATAAAAAATCTCAACCACTAAAATTTTATTTAGTGCCATCATGTTCCTTCATGTAATGCTCCCCATTCGTTGACACCTATCACATGAAGAGCAAAAGGTGTAAGTATCTCGAAATATAGTTGGCCAATAAAAACCATATTGTAGAACTTTAGCCTCTATTTTCTTAGCGCTGAAATAGCCTCCGCAAGCTTATTCAAAAGGATGTTTTGAAATTCATTTTCTGGGACACATTGTCTAATATTTTGATCTGCACAATATTTGAACAGATAAGGGTCATCCTAGAAAAAATTCTTTATTTCCACAAAATATTTAGCCTTGTCCTACTTGGTCCAATGCTCTGGAAGTTTACCTGTAACAAGATAATTAACTATATCAGCATACCATGGTAATACTTCCACACTCATTAATTGCTTATCTGGAAATGACTTATTCAATGTTAAGGGTTCTCTAATTTTGTCAAAATGAGAGGAGAGAGATGGTCAGCCACAACATTTTCTTTATGAGAAGATATTTAAAAGCAGCATGATTTGTGAATATAATTATTTTACAACCAATGAGATAAGATTGAAATTTCTCTAATGCATACACTACTGCTAGTATTTCTTTTTCAGTGGTTGAATAGTTCAACTGTGCATCATTCAATGTCATACTAGCATAGTAAATGACGTAGAGAATTCGATCTACTCTTTTTCCTAATACCGCTCCTACTGCGAAATCAGATGGATCACAAATGAGCACAAATGGTAAGCTCTAGTTTGGGGGCTGAATAATAGGTGATGTTGTCAACAAATGCTTTACTTTTTCAAACGCCACAAGATATAAATCATTAAAGACAAAAGGTACATCTTTAGCAAGTAGATTTCATAAGGATCTAAAAATTTGCTAAAATCTTTAATGAAACGTCTATAAAAACCAACATGCCCAAGGTCTTACTTCTTTGACTGTTTTATGTGGAGGAAGATTGGAAATGAGATCCACATTGGCTTTATCAACCTCAATACCTTTGCTCGAAATGATGTGACCAAAAACAATACCTTGATTTGCTATGAAATGACACTTCTCCCAATTCAAAACCAAGTTCTTCTCTGTACATCTTTGCAGAACTAATGTCAAATGATGTAAAAATTGATCAAATGATGTAAAAATTGATCAAATGAATCACCAAAAATAGAAAAATTATCCATAAAAACCTCAAGGAATCGTTCAACCATATCAGAAAAAATGCTTAACATGCATCGTTGAAATGTAACAAGTGTATTATATAATATAAATGGCATCCTACTATATGCAAAGGTACTAAAAGGGCAAGTGAAACTTGTTTTCTCTTGATCTTTTGGTGCTATAGGAATCTGATTATATCCTGAGTAGCCATATAGAAAACAATAAAATTAATGGCCTGCTAATCTATCAAGCATTTGATCAATAAATGGTAAAGGAAAATAGTCTTTACGTGTGACAGAATTTAACTTTCTATAACCAATGCATACAAGCCATCTGGTAGTCACTCTAGTGGGTATTAATTCACTATCTCCATTGGTAACTACTATAACTCCTGACGTTTTAGGGACAATTTGCATAAGATTGACCCATGAACTATCAGAAATTGGGTAAATAATACCTGCATCTAACAGTTAATCATGTTTGGAAAGGGTCATCACTAGGGTTTGGAAGAAAAGTATTATCAACTAATGCTTCTATTAAATCCACATCAACAATTCCATCATCTGTATTGTGAGGTTGTTTGGCAATGTTGAACATATTTAGCTCCATAGTCATATTGCTAAAGAACAACTGCATATTTCCAGTCCTGCATTGAATATGAGAATCGACAGTTGCCGAGAAAGGTCGACCTGGGATAATGACGATGTGCTTCTTTGAATCTTAGACTGGTTGAGTGTCAATTACAGTGAAATTAATAGGAAAATAAACTTGTCGACCTGGATAAGCACGTCCTCCACAATACCACGAGGTATTTTTCGTGGATTGATCTATAAGCTGTAACACTACTGGAGTTGGGTGTAATTCTCCCAGTCAAAGTTTTATGAATACAGAGTAAGGCAACAGATTTACACCAGCTCCTAAATCCAATAAAGCATTCTAAAGTTTGTGGTTCCCTATACTACATAAGATAGTCGGGGAGCTTGGGTCTTTGCATTTTTGAGGAATTTTGTGTTGGAGTATAGAACTAACGTTTTCTATTAAAAATGTCTTTCTTTGAGCGTGAATATTTCTCTTTTTAGTACAGCGGTCTTTAAGAAATTTGGAATAAGATGGAACTTGTTTTATAACATCAAGCAAAAGAATGTTAACACTTATCTGTTTGAAGATTTCAAGAATCTCACTGTGGATTTTTCCTTATTTCCTTTAGCTAACCTTTGAGGAAAATGAGCTTTAGGAACATATTCTCGTGGATTGATTTCTTCTTTCTTTTCTGATGATGATTTTTCAGCATTTACAGGTACAATTTGTGTTGTTTCTAGCACTGGCATCTCCACCTTGTTGTCGACTTCTTTCCCTTTTCGCAAGGTCATGACGGCTTTGAGCTCTCTATCCTGCTGTGGTGAACTGGTACTTGTTTGATGCACTCCTTTCAGATTAGGCACTGGTTGACTTGGAAATTTACGTTTCTCAATAGTTATTGTCAAAGTTTGAATTGAAGAAGCAAGTTGTCCTACTCTCTTTTCGAGGTTTGAAACTGATTGGGATTGTGAGTTGAAGCCTGCTCTCATCTCATTTCCTAGTTCATCAATGGTGTAGTTTTGTTGCTCGATCGTGGAGTTAGTAAGGTTCTTGACATTCTGGAATGCCTCCTCCCATTTTCTGGGTTGAGAGTAATTATGGTTTTGATTGTATGGTCTAAATGGTGGCTGAGAGGCTAGAGGAATTTGAAGAGTTGGTTCCATTGGTGGAGCTGGAGCTGCTGGTCCATTCTATTGGAATCCTTGAGACCATGAAAAGTTAAGGTGGTCTCTCCATCCAGGGTTATATGCGTTGGAGTATGGGTTGTAATTTTATGGCTTTCTCATGACACCTATGGCATTGGCTTGATCTGAGTATGAGTTATGGTCATGTGGTTCTATTGATTTAGCTGTCGATAACGATGCTAGTTGTCGAGAGAGACCTTTAACTATTTCTTTGACTTCTTTAATTCCCGAACTTAACTCGCCAATGTGAACCTCATTCACTCTCATAATTCTTTTCGTATTCCTGAGCGATCGACTCCATTGTTGTGAATTATCTGCTTGTCGCTGGAACAAAGTCCAAATCTCTGACGCACTTTTTGACATTAGCTCTCCTCCAATTGTTGCCATTAGCCATTCTTACACTTGTGGCACTAATCCCTCCTAAAAGTATTGGCATTGGTGCCATTTCTCATATCCATGATGTGGATACTTCAAGAGTAGTATTGCCATTTCAATGGACGAACAGTGCCAATTCTTACACTTGTGGCACTAATCGCTCCCATGCTTCGAAAACCTGTTCGTCTTCTCTCTGAGTAAACTCTGAAATTTCCCTGCAAATAGCATTGGTTTTATGCACTGAGAAATATTTATTAAAAAAATTGTTTACCATTTGTTCCCATGTTATAATGTTATTAGCAGGCAATGTATTGAACCATGAACGAGCTCTACCCTTTAAAGAAATGGGAATAATCTAAGTTTAACATCAACTTTTGAAAAATTCTCATTTTTAAAAGTTTGACAAATAGTATGAAAATCATTCAGATGATTATATGGGCCTTTAAAGAAAATGGGAATAATCTAAGTTTAACATCATCTTCTGAAAAATTCTTGTTTTTAAAAGTTTGACAAATAGTATGAAAATCATTCAGATGATTATATGGGTCTTCATTTTCTAGGCCATAGAATGTTGGAAAACAATTTAGCACACTAGCTTTTAACTCAAAACTCCTAGTAGCAACATTTGGGTATCTTATGCATGATATGCTCAAGTTAGCTAAGGTACTGAAGTAATCCTTAAATAGCCTCTCCTGTGGCGATTGTTGTTGCAAATCCATTTCAAATTTATTTTCAAATACAATGTGTTTGTGTGTGCGAAGTGTTTTTTCTATTTCAAGGTTTATAGGCTCAAGATTGGGTAATAATGACCTTCGACCATGCATGCAAAGAATACAAAAAAATTAAAAATAAAACTTAATAAAAATAAAGAAGAGAAAGAAATCACGATACTAACCTTGTCACGTTGTTACAATCTTACTATGAAAACACACAAAAAAATACGTGAAATAAAATAAATAAAATGAAAATAAATTAACGAGATAAATGAAAAATTATAAAGAAAAATAACTTGAAAATTAAATTAGAGGAATTTAAATACGAGAAAAAGAAATGAAATTCTAACCTTAAAATGCAGATTCACTTTTTTGTAAAAAAATTACAATAAAATAACTAAAAGAAATTATTTACAAAAAATAATTGTATAAATGAAAATAACTTATCTTCCCGGCAACGGCGCCAAAAACTTGTTGTGCAAATTTTATTGAACTCGCAAGCGCAATCTGGTGCTAAGGGCTTATCGTGTCAAATAATAATAACCTTGTACTAGGGAGCCGGTGAAATTAGGGCGGTATCTAGACAATATTATTATTATTTGTCGACGAAAAGTCAAAACATCCATAAAAATTAGAAGGGAAGAGAAAATAAATTTACCAAATAAAGCCCATGGCACATGTTAAGACTTCCTTTTCCACCCAAGCTTGAAAGAAAATTAGCTACTCATAATTGAACTTGGGTAAAATATGAATTTATTAAAATACGTAGAAAATATAAGACGGTGAAGGAATTACAGAAAATAAAGCCTAAAAATGGATTCAGAGATATCAAATTAGGGGCGAGAGGCTCTCTTTCTATAGATACATTAAGTAAATCATGGCCATCGGATCAAAAACAGTTTCGACGCTCAGGATTGCGCCACGTCATCAGTCAACAATACACGGTTTGACCACGTGGTTTGCACAGTGACACGGTTTGACCATGCGGTTTGAACAGTCAACCAGCTTGAACGGTGATGCGGTTTACTTGAAAATAATCCTGTGTATATGCATGTACCGTACGCGTAATTTTTGGTCCACTAACATGCTGCCACGTCGGTGATCAATAATGTATAAGAATTTTGTCTAATAAAATCATGACACCTCATCAGTCAATGCCATATCATCGATCAATACCACGTCATCGTTGCGTATGTGTGAACAGTGTCATGAACAGTTACATGGACAATATTGCACATGTGAATAGTATTATACATGTGAATAGTGATATTTTTCCTTTTATGCTCCTCCAAAGGTTTTCGACTGTCCTGAGTTCAAAAGTGATGGTCGTTTTGCTGTCTGAACGAGACTACTAAATTCAAAAGTGATGTTCGTTTTGCTGTCTGAACGAGACTACTGGAGAGGGAAGTTGTCCCACCATCTTCTCGAGGTTTGAAACTGATTGGGCTTGCGAGTTAAAGCCTGCTCTCATCTCATTTCGTAGTTCATCGAGGTTGCGATTTTGTTGCTCAATCGTGGAGTGAGTAAAGTTCTATAAATTCTAGAATGTATTCTTCTATGGTCTGGGTTGAGAGTGGTTCGGGTTCTAATTGTATGGTCTAAATGGTGGGTTAGAAGCTTGAGAAACTTGCGGAATTAGTTGCATTGTTGGAGTTGGAGCTGCTGGTTCATTATGTGTTGGATTATATGTGTTGGAGTATCGTTTGTAATTTGATGGTTTTCTCATTACACCTATGGCATTAGCTTGACCTGGATATGAGTCATGGTCATGTTGCTCTAATGATTTAGTAGTAGTTAATGATGCTATTTGTCGGGAAAGACCTTTAACCATCTCTTTGACTTCTTTAATTTCCGAACTTGACTCGCCAATGTGAACCTCATTTACTTCCTTAATTCTTTTAGTACTCTTGAGTAATCGACTTTATTGTTGGGATTTATCAGCTTGTCACTGGGAGAAATCCCAAATCTCTGATGCACTTTTTGACATTAGCTCTCCTCCACTTGTTGTCATTAGCCATTCTTACACATGCGGCAATAATCCCGTTGAATCGCTCCCATGCCTCGAGAAACTGCTCGTCTTCTCTTTAGGTAAACTCTGAAATTTCCCTATAAATAGCATTGGTTTTATGCACTGTGAAATATTTATTAAAAAAAATTGTTACCATTAGTTCCCATTATGTAATGCTATTAGTAGGCAATGTATTTAACCATGAACGAGCTCTATCCTTTAAAGAAAATGGGAATAATCTAAATTTAACATCATTGTCTGAAAAATTCTCATATTTAAAAGTTTGACAAATAGTATGAAAATCATTCAAATGATTATATGGATCCTTATTTTCTAGGCCATAGAATGTTGGGAGACAATTTAGCACACTAGGTTTTAATTCAAAACTCCTAGCAGCTACATTTTGGTATCTTATGCATGATGTTCTCAAATTAGCAAAGGGACTGAAGTAGTCCTTAAATGGCCTCTCTTGTAATGGTGGTTGTTGTTGTTGAAAATCCATTTCAATTTTATTTTTAATTGCAACGTGTTTGTGTGTGTGAAGCGTTTTTTCAAGTTCAAGATCTAGAGGCTCAAGATTAGATAACAGTGACCTTCGACCATGGATGCAAAGATTACAAACAATGAGAAGAACAAAACAAATAAAATTAAAAAGAAAGGAGAAATTACGATACTAACCTTACCAATCTGTTACAACCTTACTATGAAAACACACTAAAAAAATACGTGAAATAAATTAACTAAAAATAAATAAATATGATAACTGAAAAAATTACAAAAAAAAATAACTTGAAAATTAAATTACAGAATTTTAAAGAAGAGAAAAACAAAAGAAATTCTTACCTCTAAAATACAAGAAAATAACTAAAAGAAATTATTTATAAAAATTAATTCTACAAATTAAAATAACATACCTCCCCGGCAACGGTGCCAAAAACTTATTGTGCAAATTTTATTGAACTCGCAAGTGCCTGAATCTATTGTAGAATAGATTAATGGTGACGAGTGTCGATCCCACGAGGAGGTGTGTAGAATTAATTTTCTAAGTTGGTGGTTGGATTTTCGTGGTGAAAATGATTTGGAATATCCTAAAATTTAAATTGGAATGGCAAAATAAAATTAAAGTAGAAACTATTATAATTAAAGCGCTTGGGTATCTGGATCTGTATCAACATGCTCCATGGGCTCAATATTCCTTATTAATGTCAATTAAATCATAAGGGGGGTTTCCACTCCTCATAAACCACACTCTAATTAATATGATGCTAAAGGCTTATCGTACCAAATAGCAATAGCCTTATACTAGGGAGCCGGTTAAACCAGAGCGGTATCTAGACAAGATTTTTACTATCTGTCTACAAAAAGTCAAAACATCCACAAAAATCAGAGGGAAAGAGAAAATAAATTTACCAAACAAAGCCATGGAACATGTTGAGACTTCACCTTCAACCCAAGCTTGAAACAAAAATTAGCTACTCATTATTGAACTAGGGGTAACATGGAAATTTATTAAAATATGTAGAAAATACAGGATGTAGAAGGAATTACAAAAAATAGAACTCAAAAATGAATTCAGGGATGTCAAATTGGGGGGGAGCCCCCTTTTTTATAGATACACTAAGTAAATCATGGCCATCATATTAAAAAACAGTTTGGACACTCAAGATTGCGCCACGCATTAGTCAACAGTATGTGGTTTGACCACACAGTTTGAATAGTGACGCGCTTTGGTTGAAAATAATTCCGTGTATATGTATGTACCGTACGCCCGATTTTTGGTCCATGAACATGTTGCCACTTCTCTGATCAACAGTATATACGAATTTTAGTCCAATAGGATCATGACAACTCACCGGTCAATGCCACATCATCGGTCAATGCCACGTCATCATTCCGTATATGTGAACAGTGTCATGAACAGTACTGTATATGTGAATAGTACCTTTTTTGTTTTATGCCTAAGGCTTTTGATTGTCCTGAGTTCAAAAGTAATGTCCATTTTGCTGTTTGATCTCTCGTTCACTGTGAAATGATCATGGTGTCCCTAAAATATATAAAATACTTAATTGTAATACAGCACACATAATTAAATCACAAGAAACTTAAATACATAAAAGTAAAGATGTTAGTAAAACTTGAAATGTAAAATGATGATTTTCTCCTTTATAAATATACACTTTCCAACACTCAACATGTTTGGTTCATTAATGCGAATCTCTTGAGCAAATCTTTGACATATTTAGCTTGATTAATGAAGATTCCCTCATTGTTTTGTTTGATTTAAAGTCCAAGGAAAATACTTTAATTCTCCCATCATGCTCATCTCAAATTCCTTACTCATACAAGATGAAAACTCCTTACACGAAGATTTGTTAGTAGAACCAAATATAATATCATTAACATAAATTCGAACAACAAATATATCTTGGTTCTTATGCTTAACAAAGAGATTAGTGTCTGCTTTTCCCATTGAAAAACTGTTATCTAACAAGCAATTATTAAGCCTATCATACTATACTCTAGGTGCTTGTTTTAATCCATACAATGCTTTAAACAACTTATAAACATGATTTGAAAATTTTTCATTTTCAAAACCAGCGAGTTGTTTCACATACACTTCTTCCATAATATAACCATTTAAGAAAGCACTCTTGACATCCATTTGAAATAAAATGAAATATTTATGATATGAAAATGCTAAAAACATCCTAATAGATTCTACTCCATGTTGTGCAAATTTTATTGAACTCGCAAGTGCATGAATCTATTGTAGAATAGATTAATAGTGACGAGTGTCGATCCCACGAAGAGGTAGATTTTAATTATGTGTAGAGTTATTTTTTAAGTGGGTGATTGGATTTGTGGTGAAAATGATTTAGAATATCCTAAAATTTAAATTGGTATGGCGGAATTAAATTAAAGTGAAAACTATTATAATGGAAACACTTGGGTATCTGGATCTGTATCAACATGCTTCATAGGCTAAATATTCCTTATTAATGCCAATTAAACCATAAGGGGGGTTTCCACTCCTCATGAACTACACTCTAATTAATATGGTGCTAAGGGCTTATCGTGCCAAATAATAATAACCTTGCACTAGTGAGCTGGTTATACTAGTGTGGTAACTAGACAAAATTATTACTATCTGTCGACGAAAAGTCAAAACATCCACACAAATCAAAAGGAAAGAGACAGTAAATTTACCAAATAAAGCCCATAAAACATGTTGAGACTTCACCTTTAACTCAAGCTTGAAAGAAAATTAGCTACTCATAATTGAACTAAGGGTAAGATAAAAATTTATTTATATATGTAGAAAATACAAGATGGAGAAGGAATTACAAAAAATAGAACTTAAAAAAAAATTCAGGGGTGTCAAATTAGGGTGGAGCCCCCTTTTTATCGATACATTGAGTAAATCATGGCCATCAAATTAAAACACTTTAGACGCTCAGGATTGCGCCACGTCATCAGTTAACAGTACGCGGCTTGACCACGCGGTGTGAATAATGACACGGTTTAAACAGTGAGGCGGTTTGAATAGTGACACGGTTTGGCTATAAATAATTCCGTGTATATGCATGTACCATACACACGATTTTTGGTCCACTAACATGCTGCCTAGTCCCTAGCAAATAAAGCGAAGACAAAATTCAAACCCAAAAATGATTTTTTTTAAAACAATTGTATTTATTCAATCAGACTAATGATAGTAATCAAATAAAAGTACAAGCATTATCTCCAGTGTAAAGAAGCATCACACCCATATCAACCATACACATGCATCAGTCCAGCAGACTTTGTCATAGCTATAGTAGTCAAGCCACTTTTAAGAATGACATGTCAAACCCCAAAATATCACCAGTAGTAGTGACAATCTCAAAAAGAAATTAAACGCAATAAATAGTCACTCCAATGAATGGTATCACAAACTGTTACCATAATGAAAGGAATGTTCCTACAGCTTAGAAATAACATGATCTTCAAACAAAATGCTAGTCAAACCAGTGTATTCATTTTTTTTTATGCATCTCTACATCTTTTTAGCCCATATAACTAGCTTCTACGTCAGACTATAGTTCTTTAAAATCAAGAAGGACTTTTATTAGGACATAACGTAGGCTAGGGCCATGTCTAACAAAGGAAGGGAAATAAGGAAAACAAAGTATATGTTTGAGAAAAAGTATAGATCTTCTGAAAATTACAAGGTGCATTTCGCTTATTTATTGTTATTTTTTCTATGTTTTTTTTATATGGCACAATTTTACTGAACAAGATAATTTTTTACATTTTTCTCAAACATAAATAGGTGATGAAACTTGTAAGACATCGGGTAATACTCCAAATCGGAGTGGGTCAATATGATAAGTTGACAAAAAAAATTTTTTTAATAAATAAAAGGCTCAAAATGGCTAACTATGGATATTTCACAAAAGGGATGACCAGAAAGACGCAAACAGGTCAAAGATGGCCTTTCCACCATCTTTTAGGGCTCTAAATAATCTTCTATATTTACTAATTAGATGGACCTTTAAATGTAGTAACACTTTTTTAGTTTTTCTTTTTTATTTTGCATTTTTTTAGAGGATTGACTCAAAGGAAATCTAGAGATCATGTATAAAATAATAAACTGCTAAGCTGTATAAAGAATGAGCAAAAAAGGTTACTCTCCAAAAAAAATGACAAGCTCAAAACCTCATTTGGACTTTATTATGACATGTGCATTCCTTCAAGTAACTCATAATTGTCTCCGACATCAACATGTAGAGTAGTAAATATGGTGTAATACCACTCAAGACTAAAGATAATATAGATACTAAAATTTCAAAGTCATCATGTCATCTAATATTAAAAGAAAATATGCATTCAGAAGGTGAAATTGATGCAGAAAAACTAATTAGAAAGTTACACTTAAAATGATTGAAAAAGAAAATGTCTGTAAATTTTTTTTAACTAAGAAAATACGTTTCTAGAGTCATTACACTTCATATTCAACCATCTTCGACTCAAAAATTTTAAAATGTATATTTATAATGGAGAAGTCAAAAAGAAAAAGTTAAAAAGATCACACTTAAAATAAGACAAATTTTATTTTTTAACTTCCAAACTAAAAAGATGTGTTTCTAAAGTCACTATACTCCATATTCAGCCATCTTCAGCTCAAAAAGTTAGCCATGGTTAGTCTCTACAATAGAAAATAGTAAAAACTTAATCAAGATTCCACAATTGTCAACTATTCCCTCCCCCAACCAAAACGAAACATTATCCTCAATTTTTTAAAGTAAAGAAGTACAGTTTAGAAGACATCACCTGGGTGTTGCAACACAAAAGAAAATATTTACAAGTGGAGAGTTAAATCTAATTTGTACTTTTTACTTCGGCTACTGGTACCATCATTATTTGGAGACTCTAACACAAAGGTCCTGGGGTCTGGCTCTGGTCTATAAGCTTGTAACAGATCAAGTAGCTCATTAGTAGTGTGAGCATAAAATAAAAAGTTTTTTCGCTAGGAATAAATGAAATAGTTTTTTATTGCATGGTTAAGATATGCGATAAAATCATCATAAAAGTTATTGACATTTAACAAACCAATGAGTTTCTAGTGAACGTTCGATAGGCTCAAGATGCTAATGTGATAAGTGCCTCTAGATTTGCAAGATCTCTTAGTAAGAAAACAAATGCATCAGCATGCTTTAACATTTCAGTTATTCTTTCTTGCATACCTGAGATGACTAAATCTTCTCTAGTTGGTGAGTCAGACAAACAGCCCAAAGGTTTTAGGGTTTTTGGGATGATGCCAACACTTGGCTCCCTCTTGCATAAGCAGCTTCTGAGACTAGTTTTGATAATCCTCGAACACCTCCTCTATACACCAAGTGTAATTTTCTCTATACTACTCTTCGACGAAGATCTATGGCTACCTCAACGAACTCTTTATGTTTGCCATAATTAAATCAAGAAAGCACACAAATGTTCTTGAATTGCTTATTGGGTGTAGCTGTCATTGGGATACTTCTCAAAAACAATTTGTGAATGCTTAAGAAAAAATCATATTTAAAAATCTTGGTAAAAATCTTGGTGAGAGTGGGTCATAGATGTGTATGAGGTAGCATGTCTCTGTCAATTAATGAGTAAAGCATATGGCTCGAGAGTCAAAAAAGAAATAGAAAAAAGAAAAAGCAAACAATGATAAAATAAAATTATTAAAGAAAATAATGCAAATGATAAAACTACAGTGAAATAAAAGGATATTTACAGGTAGTTGCGACTGTGGCTCACATCTTCCTTTGGTTTTACGTCTAGAAACGGCTTGAATGCCCTCTATAGGTCGAGAATGGGCTTCCCATCTAGTTTCCTATCTAGTTTTTTTATAAACTGACAAATAGGGTCGTTTATAGTCAAATTTCTGAGACTGCATCGTGCATGCTCATTCTGAAATAATGGCCATAACTGGAGAATTGCTACTTGTACATATCCACTGGGATGCATTTCAAGAGACAAAAGGATATCATCTAATGACTCTTTATTTAAGCCATTCCTAATGAATTGAATCTTGTCTTTCCTGTTATCAGACACCATTCTTAAAGAATATGATTTTTCATCTCATCTCATTCTGGTACACTTATGACAAGCAATATAAATTTTTCGAGCTCTTCGCTTTCTTGCATAATTTCCTTTACCACAACCAAGTATGTATGCAATAAATTTGGGAGGCAACTCATCTGCCATTCGTACTTTGACCTCATTAACCAACAAATGTCAGCAGGGATGTAATTCCTCATGAGTAATCGCATGCGTTTGGACCGAGCTTTACAGACTGTAAGGAGGGCATTATGAGGAAGTGAAGGGAATTGATTGTGAAATTTTGCTAAAATCTTGTTGTTGTCCATTCCTTCATTTCAGAATATTAGTTATTATGGGAAACTAAAGTAACCGGCTTGATTGTCACGGAGTACTCTTATCCACCACTTGATTGGGGTAACAAACTAAAACACATAAACGAAGTAACAAACTAAAATACATAAAGAAAATTACAATCGTCCTCTTATGGAATTTACCTCGAACTCCAACTGGATGTCGAAGATACCTCCTTCAATGTCTTTGAGTTGTCTTTCTAAATCCTCAACATGGGATACTAACTCTGGTGGTTGTAGCTCCCAAATATGATGTGTTTTACAAAATCGAATCTGCCTTCTAAGATGAGATTTTACATGTTGAAGTCGTCTAAGAAGGTCAAACAGGATTTGTTTTGCTGAGATACTCAGGATTAACAATGATAAAAGAAAACTTAATAGTTAAATAAACACACTTATGCAAAATTAATTTTAATTTGCAAAAGAATAGTGAAAGCAAAGAAAAAAAATCAAATCACCAAAAAGAAAGAAAAATCTCAATTCAAATTTGGTGGGTCACTCAAATTTATTTCGGTGTCCTCTCTATGTGGTTGGTACTCGAGCTATGGCTTTAATCTTTGACCATTAACTTTAAAAGTGATACCGTTCTTTGGTTCCTTAATTTCAATTGCTCCACGTGGAAAAACAGTGTGAACAATAAATGGGCCAAACCATCGCGAGCGTAACTTACCTGGGAATAAGTGCAAGTGAGAATTGAATAAAAGCATTTTCTGACTTAGAGTGAAAAATTTCCTTAAAATTTGCTTGTCATGAAAGACTTTCATTCACTACTTGTAAATCTTGGCATTTTCATATGCATCATGGCGAATTTCTTTAAGTTCTGCTAGCTGTAATCTTCTTTCTGAGCTAGCTTACTGTATGTCAAAGTTGAATTTCTAGATGGCCCAGTATACACGATGCTCGAGTTCCACAGGTAGGTGGGAAGCTTTTCCATATGCTAGCATATAGGGTGACATCCCAATTGGGATCTTGAAAGCCGTTCTATATGCCTATAATGCATCATCGAGTCTTAATGACCAATCTTTTCTATCTGGCCTCACCATCTTTTCTAATATATGCTTTATTTCTCGATTGCAGATCTTAACTTAGCCACTGATTTGCGGATGATATGTGGTTACTTTGTGAGTGATAAAATACTTTGACAAAAAAGCTTTGAATGATTTGTTGTAAAAATGGGTATCACCATCACTGATTATTGTTCTAGAGAATCCAAAGCGTGAAATAATGTTGTTTTTCAAAAATCCTATCACCACCTTGTGATCATTAGTTTTACACGGAATTTCTTCTACGTATTTCGATACATAGTCAACAGCAACCAATATGTATTGATGGCCAAAAGAAGGAGGAAAAGGTCCCATGAAGTCAATACCTCATACATAAAAAATCTTGACCACTAAAATTGGATTTAGTGACACCATATTCCTGCGTGTAATGCTCCGCATTCGTTGACACCTATCACATAAAGAGTAAAAAGTGTAAGCATCTCGAAATATAATTGGCCAATAGAAACCACATTGAAAAACTTTGCGCTATTTTCTTAGTGCTAAAATGGCCTCCACAAGCTTGTTCATGGAAGAATGAAAGAATGTTTTGAAATTCACTTTCTAGGACACATCATCTGATAATTTGATCTACACAATACTTGAACAGATAAAAGTCATACCAAAAGAAATTCTTTATTTCCACAAAAAATTTGGCCTTGTCTTGCTTGGTCCAATGCTCTGAAAGTTGGTATATAACAAGATAATTAATGATATCAGCATACCATGGTAATACTTCCACACTCATCAATTGTTTATCTGAAAATGACTCATTCAATGTTAACGGTTCTATAATTATGTCAAAATTGAGATGAGAGAGGTGGTCAGCCACAATATTTTTTGTGCCTTTCTTATCTTTAAATTCCAAGTCAAAATCCTACAAAAGTAACACCCAACGAATTAGTCTAGGTTTTGCATCTTTCTTTGTGAAAAGATACTTAAGAGCAGCATGATCTATGAATGCAATTATATTACAACCAATGAGATAAGATCAAATTTTCTCTAATGCAAACACTACTGCTAGCATTTCTTTTTTAGTGGTTGAATAGTTCAACTGTGCATCATTCAATGTCATACTAGTATAGCGAATAACATGGGAAATTCGATCAACTCTTTGTCCTAATATTATTCCTATTACATAATTAGATGCATTACACATGACCTCGAATGGTAAGCTCCAGTTTGGGCCCTAAATAATAGGTGATGATATCAACAACTGCTTTAGTTTTTCAAATACCATAATACATTAATCATCAAAGACAAAAAGGAATATCTTTAGCAAGTAGATTGCATAAGAGTTTAGAAACATTGCTAAAATCTTTAATGAAAAGTCTATAAAAACCAGCATGCTGAAGGAAAGATCTTACTTCTCTGACTGTTTAGATGGAGGAAGATTGGAAATGACATCCACCTTGGCTTTATCAACCTTAATACCTTTGGTCGAAATGATGTGACCGAGAACAATACCTTGTTCTACCATAAAATGGTACTTCTCCCAATTCAAAACTAAATTTTTCTCTATACATCTTTACAGAACTAGTGTTAGATGATGTAAACATTAATCAATGTGTCATCAAAAACAAAAAAGTCATCCATAAAGACTTCAATGAATCGTTCCACTCTATAAAAAAAAAACTTAACCTGCATCGTTGAAATGTAGAAGGTGTATTACATAATCCAAATAGCATCCTTCTATATGCAAAAGTGCCAAAAAGGTAAGTGAAAGTGGTTTTCTTGATCTTTTGGTGCTATAGGAATCTGATTATATCGTGAGTAGCCATCTAGAAAGCAATAAAATTCATGGCGTGCTAGTCTATCAATTATTTGATCGATAAATGGTAAAGGAAAATGGTTTTTACGTCTGATAGATTTCAACTTCCTATAATCAATGCATACGCGCCACCGTCTAGTCACTCTAGTGGGTATAAATTCATTATTAGCATTGGTAACTACTATGACTCCTGACTTTTTGGGGACAACTTGCACAGGTGTTGAGTGTTAGAAAGTGTATATTTATAAAGGAGAAAATCGTCATTTTACACTTCAAGTCTCACTAACATCTCTAATTTTATTTATTTAAGTCGTTTGTTATTTAATTATATATGTTTTGTTTTAATTAAGTATTTTGTGTATTTTAGGGGGATCATGGTCATTTCACAATGAACGAGATTTCGGATAGCAAAACGGACGTCACTTTTGAACTCAGGACAGTCGAAAACCTTAAGAAGAGCATAAAAGGAAAAATGGCACTGTTCACACATACGGCACTATTCACATGTACGGTACTGTTCATGGATACTGTTCACGACACTGTTCAGACCGTGTTACTGTTCAAACCGTGTGCAAACCGTGTTACTGTTCAAACCGCGTGGTCAAACCCGTGGTCAAACCGTGTTACTGTTCACTGATGACGTGGCGCAATCGCATCATCCAAACTATTTTTAATCCGATGGCCATAATTCACTCAATGTATCTATAAAAAGGGGGCCTTCCCCCCCTAATTTGAGATCCCTGAATTCATTTTTGAGCTTAGTTTTCTGTAATTCCTTCTCTATCTTGTATTTTCTACGTATTTTAATAAAATTCCCATTTTACCCCTAGTTCAATAATGAGTAGCTAATTTTCTTTCAAGCTTGGGTTGAAGGTGAAGTCTCAACATGTGTCATGGGCTTTATTTGGTAAATTTATTTTCTCTTCCCCTCTAATTTCTGTGGAGGTTTTGACTTTTCGTCGACAAATAATAACAATCTTGTCTAGTTACCGCCCTGGTTTTACCGGCACCCTAGTATAAGGTTATTATTATTTGGCACGATAAGCCCTTGACACCATATTGATTAGAGCGTGGTTCATGAGGTGTGGATTTCCCCCTCATGATTTAATTGGTATTAATAAGGAATATTTAGCCCATGGTGCATGTTGATACGGATCCAGATATCCAAGCACTCTATCTCAATAGTTTCCAATTTAATTATTTCTGCCAATCCAATTTAAATTCTAGCATCCTTTAAATCAATTTCCCTATAAATCCAACCACCCATTTACTTAATTAATTCTACATATAATTAAAATCCACCTCCTCATGGGATCGACACTCGTCACCGTTAATCTATTCTACAATAGATTCGTAAACTGAGCGAGTTCAACAAAATTTGCACAACAAGTTTTTGGCGCCGTTGCGGGAGGTAAGTAAGTATTTTGATTTGTAGAATTAATTTTTTGTAAATAATTTTATTATTATTATTATTACTATTAGTATTATTATTATTATTTTAGTTGTTTGCTTGTAATTTTTTTTTCTTAATTAATTAAAAAAAAGAAGTGAATTTACATTTTTAGGTAAGAATTTCTTTTTCTCTTCTATTTTTTCCTGCAATTTAATTTTTAAGTTATTTTTCTTTGTAATTTTTCATTTATCTTGTTAATTTATTTTTATTTTATTTATTTTATTTCACGTATTTGTTTTAGTGTGTTTTTTTTTTCAATAGAAAGGTTGTAACGGCGTAATAAGGTTAGTATCGTAATTTCTCTTTCTTCTTTATTTTTATTTGTTTTTTTCTCAATTTATTTTCTTTATTTGCATGCATGGTCGTAGGTCATTATCACCTAATCTTGAACCTATAGACCTTGAATTAGAAAGAACACTTCGCACACACAAACACATTGCACGTAAAGATAAAACTGAAATGGATTTGCAACAACCAGAACCACAGGAGAGGCCATTCAAGGACTACTTGACCCCTTAGCTAATTTGAGCACATCATGCATTAGATACCCAAATGTAGCTGCTAGGAGTTTTGAATTAAAACCTAGTGTGCTAAATTGTCTCCCAACATTCTATGGCTTAGAAAATGAGGACCCGTATAATCATCTGAATGATTTTCATACAATTTGTCAAACTTTTAAATATGAGAATTTTTCAGAAGATGATGTTAAACTTAGACTATTCCCATTTTCTTTAAAGGATAGAGCTCGTTCATAGTTCAATACATTGCCTGCTAATAGTATTACAACATGGGAACAAATGGTGACAAAATTTTTAAATAAATATTTCCCAGTACATAAAACCAATGCTATTCGCAGGGAAATTTCAGAGTTCACACAGAGAGAAGACGAGCAGTTTTTCGAAGCATGGGAGCGATTCAATGGGCTACTTTTGAAGTGTCCACATCATGGGTACGAGAAATGGCACCAATGCCAATACTTCTTGGAGGGATTATTGCCAAATGTGCAAGAATGGTTAATGGCGACAAGTGGAGGAGAGCTAATGTCAAAAAGTGCATCAGAGATTTGGGATTTCTTCCAAATGACAAGCAGATAATTCCCTACAGCGGAGTCGATCACTCAGGAATACTAGAAGAATTAAAGGAGTAAATGAGGTTCACATTGGCGAGTCAAGTTCGGGAATTAAAGAAGTCAAAGAGATAATTGAAGGTCTTTCTCGACAAATAGCATCGTTGACGACTGCTAAATCAACAGAGCCACATGACCATGACTCATATTCAGATCAAGCCAATGCCATCGGTGTCATGAGGAAGCCATCAAATTACAACCCATACTCCAACACATATAATCCTGGATGGAGAGACCACCCCAATTTTTCATGGTCTCAAGGATTCCAACAGAATGGACCAGCAGCTCCAGCTCCACCAATGCAACCAATTCCTCAAGTTCCTCAAGCCTCTCAGCCACCATTTAGATCATACAATCAGAACCAGAATTACTCTCAACCCAGACCATGGGAAGATTCATTCCAGAATTTCAAGAATGTTACTCAATCTACAATCGAGCAACAGAACCGCACCATTGATGGACTACGGAATGAGATGAGAGCAGGTTTCAACTCACAAGCCCAATCAGTTTCAAGCCTCGAAAAGATGGTGGGACAACTTGCTTCTTCAGTGCAAACTTTGGCAATGACTGTTGACAAAGGTAAATTTCCAAGTCAACCAGTGCCTAATCCTAAAGGAGTGCATGAAGCAACTACCAGTTCACCACAACAGCATGGAGAGATCAAAGCTGTCATGACCTTGCGAAAAGGGAAAGAAGTCGACAACAAAGTGGAGATGCCAGCGACCAAAGAAAATCAAATTGTACCCGTGAATGTTGAAGACTCGCCACCGGAGGAGAAAGAAGAAACCAACCCACGGGAGTATGTTCCTAAGGCTCCATTTCCTCAAAGGTTAGCTAAAGGAAAGAAGGGAAAATCCACAGGTGAGATTCTTGAAGTCTTCAAACAGGTAAGTGTTAACATCCCTTTACTTGATGCAATAAAACAAGTTCCATCTTATGCCAAGTTTCTTAAAGACCTTTGTACTAAAAAGAGAAACATTCATGTTCAGAAAAAGGCATTTTTAACTGAAAATGTTAGTTCTATACTCCAACACAAAATTCCTCTAAAATGTAAAGACCCGGCTCCCCACTATCTCATGTAGTATAGGGAACCACACAATTGAGAATGCTTTGTTGGATTTAGAGCTAGTGTTAATCTTTTGCCTTACTCAAGATTTTTGTGAAACTTGGATTGGGAGAATTACACCCAACTCCAGTGGTGTTACAGCTTGCAGATCGGTCCACGAAAATACCTCGTGGTTTTGTGGAGGACGTGCTTATCCAGGTAGACAAGTTTTATTTTCCTGTTGATTTCATTGTAATTGACACTCAACCAATACAGGATTCAAGGAAGCACATCCCCATTATCCTAGGCCGACCATTCTTGGCAACTGCCGATGCTCACATTCAATGCAGGACTGGAAATATGCAGTTATCATTCGGCAATATGACCATGGAGCTCAACATCTTTAACATTGCGAAACAACCTCACAATGCAGATGATGGAATTGTGGATGTGGATTTAATTGAAGCATTAGTTGATAATACTTTTATTTCAAACCTTAGTGATGACCCTTTACAAACATGTTTAACTCACTTTGGTTTGGATTTTGATGTTGACAGATCAGTCGATGAGGTCAACGCCTTACTTGACTCAGCACCATCCTTGGACACTAATAAATGGAAGTCAAGAGTTGAACAACTAGCACCATCAGAGAAGAAACTCATCCCATCATCAGAGTCACCACCAAAACTCGAGCTCAAACCATTACCCAACAATTTGGAATATGCGTTCTTGGGAGAAGAAAGCACTCTACCGGTAATCATCTCATCATCCCTAAATGACGAGCAAAAAGGTAAGTTGTTGGATGTTTTAAAAGAGCATAAAGGAGCATTAGGATGGACCATAGCAGACATAAAAGGTATAAACCCAGCAGACTGCATGCATTACATTCACCTTGATGAAAATGCTTAATCTACTAGGGAAATGCAACGTCGGTTAAATCCTAATATGAAAGAAGTTGTTAGAACGGAAGTGCTTAAACTATTAGATGCAGGTATCATTTACCCCATTTCTGATAGTTCATGGGTCAGTCCTGTGCAAGTTGTCCCCAAAAAGTCAGGAGTCACAGTAGTTACCAATGCTAATAATGAATTGATACCCACTAGAGTAACTACAGGATGGCGTGTATGCATTGATTATAGAAAATTGAATTCTGTCACACGTAAAGATCATTTTCCTTTACCATTTATTGATCAAATGCTTGATAGATTAGCAGGCCACGAATTTTATTGCTTTCTAGATGGCTATTCAGGATACAATCAGATTCCCATAGCACCAAAAGATCAAGAGAAAACCACTTTCACTTGCCCTTTTGGCACTTTTGCATATAGGAGAATGCCATTTGGATTATGTAATGCACCTGCTACATTTCAACGTTGTATGTTAAGCATTTTTTCTGATATGGTTGAACGGTTTCTTGAGGTCTTTATGGATGACTTTTCTGTTTTTGGAGACTCATTTGATCAATGTTTACATCATCTAACACAAGTTTTGCAGAGATGTATAGAGAAGAATTTGGTCTTAAATTGGGAGAAATGCCATTTTATGGTAAAACAAGGTATAGTTCTCGGTCACATCATTTCATGCAAAGGTATTGAGGTTGACAAAGCCAAGGTGGATCTCATTTCTAATCTTCCTACACCTAAAACAGTCAGAGAAGTAAAATCTTTCCTTGGGCATGCTGGTTTTTATAGACGTTTCATTAAGGATTTTAGCAAAGTTTCTAGACCCTTATGCAATTTACTTGCTAAGGATGCACATTTTATCTTTGATGATTCATGTCTTGTAGCATTTGAAAAGTTAAAGCATTTGTTGACGTCATCACCCATCATTCAGCCACCAAACTGGAGCTTACCATTGGTTGTAAAATAATTGTATTCACGGATCATGCTGCTCTGAAATATCTTCTCACAAAGAAAGATGCAAAAGCTAGACTAATTC
The DNA here is from genome assembly GCA_030444775.1 of Atalantia buxifolia. NCBI lineage: Eukaryota > Viridiplantae > Streptophyta > Magnoliopsida > Sapindales > Rutaceae > Atalantia > Atalantia buxifolia. The sequence continues at coordinate 19,566,590 of CM059831.1, read as the reverse complement.
GTTGGGTGTTACTTTTGCAGGAGTTTGACTTGGAATTCAAAGATAAGAAAGGTTCTGAAAATGTTGTGGCTGACCATCTCTCTCGTCTCCACTTTGACATCAACACAGAACCCTTAACATTGAATGAGTCATTTCCAGATGAACAATTAATGAGTGTGGAAGTATTACCTTGGTATGCTGATATAGTTAATTATCTTGTTACAGGTAAACTTCCAGAGCATTGGACCAAGCAAGACAAGGCCAAATTCTTTTGTGGAAATAAAGAATTTTTTCTTGGATGACCCCTATCTGTTCAAGTATTGTGCAGATCAAATTATTCGACGATGTGTCCCAGAGAATGAAGTTCATAACATCCTTTCGTTCTGCCATGAACAAGCTTGTGGAGGCCATTTCAGCCGCTTAAGAAAACAGGGACTAAAGTTCTACAATGTGGTTTCTATTGGCCAACTATATTTCGAGATGCTTACACCTTTTGTTCTTCATGTGATAGGTGTCAACGAATGGGGAGCATTACATGAAGGAACATGATGCCACTAAATCCAATTTTAGTGGTTGAGATTTTGATGTGTGGGGTATCGACTTCATGGGACCCTTTCCCCATCTTTTGGCCATCAATACATATTGGTTCTTTGTTGACTACGTTTCAAATGGGTAGAGGCAATTCCATGTAGAACCAATGATCATAAAGTGGTGATAGGGTTTTGAAGAGCAACATTGTTTCACGCTTTGGATTCCTCGAGCAATAATCGGTGATGGTGGTACCCACTTTTGCAATAAATCATTCAAAGCACTTTTGACAAAGTACTCCATCACTCATAAAGTGGCGACTCCGTATCATCCGCAAAACCAAAGGTGGCCAAGTTCGATCTCAAATCGAGAAATAAAGCACATCTTAGAAAAGACCGTGAGGCCGACAAAAAGATTGGTCATTAAGACTTGATGATGCATTATGGGCATATAGAACGGCGTTCAAAACCCCAATTGGGATGTCACCCTACAAAGCTAGTGTATGGAAAAGCTTGCCACCTACCCGGAACTCGAGCATCGTATGTCTTGGGCCATCAAGAAATTCAATTTTGACATGCAGCAAGTCGCTCGAAAAGACGATTATAAATGCGAACTTGAAGAAATTCGCAACGATGCATACGAAAATGCCAAGGTTTACAAGCGTAATGAAAGTCTTTCATGATAAGCGACATGAGAAAATCTTTCACTCCAGGTCAGAAAGTACTTTTATTCAATTCTCGTTTACACCTATTCCCAGGTAAGTTGCGTTCTCGATGGTCCGGCCCCTTCATTGTTCATACTGTTTTTCCACATGGGGCAATTGAAATTAAGGACCCAAAAAACGGTGTCACGTTTAAAGTTAATGGTCAAAGATTAAAGCCATATCTAGAGTACCAACCACATGGAGAGGACACCGAAATAAATTTGAGTGACCCACCACATTTGAATTAAGATTTTCTATTTTTTTTGTGATTTGATTTTTTTCTTTCTTTTTACTATTCTTTTGCTAATTGAAATTGTTTGTGCATAAGTGTGTTTGTTTAACCATTAAGTTTTCTTTTATCACTTTTAATCATGAGACAATTCCTCTTGAACATCCTTAGACGACTTCAACGTGTCCAATCTCATCTCAGAGGCCAGATACGATTTTGTAAAACACATCGTATTTGGAAGCTACAACCACCGGAGTTAATATCCCACGTTGAGGATTTAGAAAGCCAACTCAGAGACATTGAGATAAGTGTCTGCAACATCCAGTTGGAGCTTGAGGTAAATTCTATAAGAGGACGATTGTGATTTTCTTTGTGTGTTTTTATTTGTTACTTCGTTTGTGTGTTTTAGTTTGTGTGTTTCAGTTTGTCACCCCGGTCAAGTGGCGGATAACGGTACTCCGTGACAATCAAGTCGGTTACTTCAGTTTCCCATAATTACTGATCTTCTGAGGCGAAGGTATGGATAGAAACGAGATCTTAGCAAAGCTTCATAGTCGAGTCCCTTCACTTCCTCAGAATGCCCTCCTCACAATCTATAAAGCTCGATCCGAACGCATGCGATTGCTCATGAGAAATAACATACCTGCTGATATCCGCTGGTTAATTGAGGCTAAAGTACGCTTGGCAGGTGAGTTGCCTCCTAAATTTACTGCATACATGCCTGGTTGTGGTAAAGGAAATTATGCAAGACAGCGAAGAGCTCGAAAGATTTCGGTTGCTTGTCATAAGTGTGCCAGAATGATATGCAATAAAAAACGATGTTCTTTAGGAATGGTGTCTGATAACAGAGAAGATAAGATTCAATTCATTAGGGATGGCTTGAATAAGGAGTCATTGGATGATATCCTTTTGTCTCTTGAAACGTATCCCAGTGGATATGTGCAAGGAGCGATTATCCAGTTATGGCCATCATTCCAGAAAGAGCATGCACGATACAGTCTCGGGAATCTGACTATAAACGACCCTGTTTGCCAGTTTATAAGAAAACTGGATAGGAAGCCTATCCTCGACCCATATAGGGCGTTGAAGCCGTTTCTGGACGTAAAACCAGAGGAAGATGTGAGTCACAGTCGCAACTACCTGTAAATATCCTTTTACTTTACCAAGTTTTATTTTACTGTTGTTTTACCATTTGCATTATTGTCTTTAATAATTTTATATTTGTCATTACTTGCTTTTCCTTTTTACTGTTTCCTTTTTGACTCTCAAGCCATGTGCATTACACGATTAATTGACATAGACATGACACCTCATTCACAAACACACCCATTGCCGCCAAGATCCTTAAATATGATTCCTTTCGTTTGCACTCACAAATTATTTTTGAGAATTATCCTAATAGCAGCTACTCCCAATAAACAATTCAAGAACATTTGTGTGCTTTCTGGATTTAACTATGGCAAATATAAAGAGTTCTTTGAGGCAGCCATTGATCTTGGTCGATGCATAGCAGAGAGAAAATTACACTTAGTATACGGCGGAGGTGACCGAGGGTTATCAAAATTGGTCTCAGAAACTGCTTTTGTCAGAGGAAGTCAAGTGTTAGGCATCATACCACAAACCCTAAAACCTTTAGGCTGCTTGTCTAACTCACCGACTGGAGAAGAGTTAGTTGTCTCAGGTATGCAAGAAAGAATAACCGAAATGCTTAATCATGCTGATGCTTTTATTTTCTTACCAGGAGATCTTGCAACTCTAGAGGCTCTTATCACTTTAGCATCTTGGGCCCATCTGCACATTCATCAGAAACCCATCGGTTTGTTAAATGTCAATAATTTTTATGATGGCTTTATCGCATTTCTTAACCATGCAATAAAAAACTACTTCATTCCCTCTACGGTGAAAAAGCTTTTTATTTGTGCTCACACTGCTAATGAGCTACTTGATCTGTTACAAGCTTATCGACCAGAGCCAGATCCCAAGACCTTGGTGTTGGAGTGTACAAATAACGATGGTAACAATAGCAGCAATAAGAAGTACAAATTAGATTTAAATCTCCGCCTGTAAATATTTTATTCTGTGTTGCACCACCCAAGTGATGTCTTCTAAACTCTACTTCTTTCCTTTAAAACATTGAGGACAATGTTTCGTTCTGGTTGGGGGGAGGGGATAGTTGACAATTGTGGAATGTTGGTTAAGTTTTTACTAATTTTTTTTTTGTTGTAGAAACTAACTGTTGCTAACTGTTTGTGTTGAAGATGGCTGAATATAGAGTGTAGTGCCTCTAGAAACGCATCTTCTTAGTTTAAAAAAAAAAAAAGAAAGAAATAATAATAATAATAAAAAAAAAAATTTATTTTTCGTGTGATCTTTCTAACTTTTTCTTTTTGACTTCTCCTTTATAAATATGCATTTTCAAATTTTTGAGTCAAAGATGGCTGAATATAGAGTGTAGTGCCTCTAGAAACGCATCTTCTTAGTTAAAAAAAAAAATCATTTTTCTATCATTTTAAGTGTAACATTTTCAATTAGTTTTTCTGCATCATTTTCACATTTCTGCATGCATACTTCCCTTTCATGTTTAGAATAGGTTGGGGGGTAGAATGTTGTTTAAAAAAAAAAAAAAAAATAGTGTGATTTTGTTTTTGGATGACATGATGATTTTCGAATTTTAGTATTTGTATTATCTTTGGTCTTGAGTGATGTTACACTATGTTTGCTACTCTACATGTTGATGTCGGAGATAAATATGAGTTGCTTGAAAGAATTGACATGTCATAATGAATACCAAGTGAGCTTTTGAGCCTATTATTTTTCTTGGAGAGTAACCCTTTTTGCCCATTCTTCATACAGCTTAGCAGTATTATTATTTTATACATGATCTTTAGATTTCCTTGGAGTCAACCCTTTAAAAAAAAATAAAGTTAAAAAAAAAAAAAAAAGCGTTGCTACATCTAAAGGTCCATTTCACTAGTAGATATGGAGGAGTATCTAGAGTCCTAAAAGATGATGGAAAGGCCGTCTTTGACCCGTTTGAGCCTTTCTAGCCATCCCGTATGTGAAATATCCATAATTAGCCCTTTTGAGCCTTTTATAAAAAAAAAAAAAAAAACTTTTCTTTGTCAACTTATCGTCTTCACCCACTCCAATTTGGAGTATTACCCGATATCTTACAAGTTCCATCACCCATTCATGTTTGAGAAAAATATAAATAATTGTTTTGTTTAGTAAAGTTGTGCAATACCGAAAAAAAAAAAGAAAAAAAAAGAAGAAAAAAAAAAGAGAAAGCAAAGAAAAAAAAAATTTCTCTAAAAAAGAAAAAAAAAAGAAAAAAAAGAGAGAGATATATAATACAATAATAAATAAGTAAAATGCACTTACTTTTTAGTTTCCAAAAGATATTATTTTTCTCAAACATATATTTTGTTTCCTCTATTTTCCTTTCTTTGTTAGCCATGTCCCTAGCCTACGTTACATCCTAATAAAAGTCCTTCTTGATTTTAGGGAACTATAGTCTGAAGTAGAAGCTAGTTATATGGGCCAAAAGATGTAGTAATGCATAAAAAAAAAAAAAAAAAAAGAGAAGAAAAAAATAAGTAAATAAATTGGGTTGACTAGCATTTTGTTTGACTTGAGATCGTGTTATTTCTAAGCTATGGGCATATTTCCTTCATCTTGGTGAGAGTGTGTGATATTATTTCTTTACTATCTTCACTCCATTTATCATTCATTGAAGTGACAATTTTTATTGGGTTTAATTTACTTGTGAGAGTGTCACTATTACCGGTGAGATTTTGGGGTTGGACATGTCATTTTTGAAAGTAGCTGTATTTACTTGGTTGATTCATGTGGATGGTTGATGTGGGTGTGATGTTTCTTTAGACTGGAGATAATGCTTATACTTTTATTTGATTGCTATCATTAGTCTGATTGAATAAACAAGTTTGTTTAAAAAAAAAAAAAATTGGGTTTGATTTTATTTTCGCTTTATTTGCTAGGGACTAGCAATAAGCTGGTTGGGGGGTGTGTTGAGTGTTAGAAAGTGTATATTTATAAAGGAGAAAATCGTCATTTTACACTTCAAGTCTCACTAACATCTCTAATTTTATTTATTTAAGTCGTTTGTTATTTAATTATATATGTTTTGTTTTAATTAAGTATTTTGTGTATTTTAGGGGGATCATGGTCATTTCACAATGAACGAGATTTCGGATAGCAAAACGGACGTCACTTTTGAACTCAGGACAGTCGAAAACCTTAAGAAGAGCATAAAAGGAAAAATGGCACTTGCTTCACACGTGCGGCACTATTCACATGTACGTCTTGTTCATGGATATCGCTTCACGACACTGTTCGCAGACCGTGTTCTTTTTTCAAACCGTGTGCAAACCGTGTTACTGTTCAAACCGTGTGGTCAAACCCGTGGTCAAACCGTGTTACTGTTCACTGATGACGTGGCGCAATCCTGTGCATCCAAACTATTTTTAATCCGATGGCCATGATTCACTCAATGTATCTATAAAAAGGGGGCCTCCCCCCCCTAATTTGATACCCCTGAATCCATTTTTGAGCTTAGTTTTCTGTAATTCTCTCTCCATCTTGTATTTTCTACGTATTTTAATAAATTCCCATTTTACCCTTAGTTCAATTATGAGTAGCTAATTTTCTTTTAAGCTTGGGTTGAAGGTGAAGTCTCAACATGTGTCATGGGCTTTATTTGGTAAATTTATTTTCTCTTCCCCTCTAATTTCTGTAGAGATTTTGACTTTTCGTCGACAAATAATAATAATCTTGTCTAGTTATCGCCCTGGTTTTACCGGCACCCTAGTATAAGGTTATTATTATTTGGCACGATAAGCCCTTAGCACCATATTGATTAGAGCGTGGTTCATGAGGTGTGGATTCCCCCCTCATGATTTAATTGGTATTAATAAGAATTATTTAGCCCATGGTGCGTGTTGATACGAATCCAGATACCCAAGTGCTTTATCTCAATAGCTTCCATTTCAATTTAATTCTGCTATTCCAATTTAAATTCTAGCATCCTATAAATCAATTTTTCCACAAATACAACCACCCATTTACATAATTAATTCTACACACAATTAAAATCCACCTCCTCGTGGGATCGACACTCGACACCATTGATCTATTCTACAATAGATTCGTGCGCTTGCAAGTTCAACAAAATTTGCACAACAATCGAGCTTTATAGATTGTGAGGAGGGCATTCTGAGGAAGTGAAGGGAATCGACTATGAAGCTTTGCTAAGATCTCGTTTCTATCCATACCTTCGCCTCAGAAGATCAGTAATTATGGGAAACTGAAGTAACCAACTTGATTGTCACGGAGTACCGTTATCCGCCACTTAACCGGGGTGACAAACTAAAACACACAAACGGAATAACAAACAAATAAAAACACACAAAGAAAATCACAATCGTCCTCTTATAGAATTTACCTCAAGCTCCAACTGGATGTTGTAGACATTTCTCTCAATGTCTTTGAGTTGGCTTTCTAAATCCTCAACGTGGGATATTAACTCCGGTGGTTGTAGCTTCCAAATACGATGTGTTTTACAAAATTGTAACTGCCCTCTGAGATGAGATTGGACACGTTGAAGTCGTCTAAGGATGTTCAAGAGGAACTGTCTCATGATTTAAAGTGATAAAAGAAAGCTCAATGGTTAAACAAACACACTTATGCACAAATAATTTCAATTAGCAAAAGAATAGTAAAAAAAAAGAAAAAAAAATCAAATCATGAAAAAAAACAGAAAAATCTTAATTCAAATGTGGTGGGTCACTCAAATTTATTTCGGTGTCCTCTCCATGTGGTTGGTACTCTAGATATGGCTTTAATCTTTGACCATTAACTTTAAACGTGACACCGTTCTTTGGGTCCTTAATTTCAATTGCCCCATGTGAAAAAACAGTATGAACAATGAAGGGGCCAGACCATCGAGAGTGTAGCTTACCTGGGAATAGGTGCAAACGAGAATTGAATAAAAGTACTTTCTGACCTGGAGTGAAAGATTTTCTCATAATCTGCTTATCATGAAAGACTTTCATTCGCTGCTTGTAAACCTTGGCATTTTCGTATGTATCATTACGAATTTCTTCAAGTTTTGCCACCAATGCCTCGTTTTCCGAGCCACTTGCTGCATGTCAAAATTGAATTTCTTGATGGCCCAGTACGCACGATGCTCGAGTTCCACAGGTAGGTGGCAAGCTTTTCCATACACTAGCCTGTAGGATGACATCCCAATTGGGGTCTTGAAAGCCGTTCTATATGCCCATAATGCATCATCGAGTCTTAATGACCAATCTTTTCTGTCTGGCCTCACGGTCTTTTCTAAGATGTGTTTTATTTCTCGATTGGAGATCTCAACTTGGCCACTGGTTTGCGGATGATACGGGGTCGCCACTTTATGAGTGATGGAGTACTTTGTCAAAAGTACTTTGAATGATTTGTTGCAAAAGTGGGTACCACCATCACTGATTATTGCTCGAGGGAATCCAAAGCGTGAAACAATGTTGCTCTTCAAAAACCCTATCACCACTTTATGATCATTAGTTCTGCATGGAATTGCCTTTACCCATTTCTAAACATAGTCAACAGCAACCAATATGTATTGATGGCCAAAAGATGGGGGAAAGGGTCCCATGAAGTCGATACCACATACATCAAAAATCTCAACCACTAAAATTGGATTTAGTGGCATCATGTTCCTTCGTGTAATGCTCCCCATTCTTTGACACCTATCACATGAAGAACAAAAGGTGTAAGCATCTCGAAATATAGTTGGCCAATAGAAACCACATTGTAGAACTTCAGTCCTCGTTTTCTTAGCGCTGAAATGGCCTCCACAAGCTTGTTCATGGCAGAACGAAAGGATGTTATGAACTTCATTCTCTGGGACACATCGTCGAATAATTTGATCTTCACAATACTTGAACAAATAGGGGTCATCCAAAAAAAAATTCTTTATTTCCGCAAAGAATTTAGCCTTGTCTTGCTTGGTCCAATGCTCTGGAAGTTTACCTGTAACAAGATAATTAACTATATCAGCATACCAAGGTAATACTTCCACACTCATTAATTGTTCATCTGGAAATGACTTATTCAATGTTAAGGGTTCTGTGTTGATGTCAAAGTGGAGACGAGAGAGATGGTCAGCCACAACATTTTCTGTCCCTTTCTTATCTTTGAATTCCAAGTCAAATTCCTGCAAAAGCAACACCCAACGAATTAGTCTATCTTTTGCATCTTTCTTTGTGAGGAGAAATTTAAGAGCAGCATGATCTGTGAATACAATTATTTTACAACCAATAAGATAAGACCGAAAATTTTCTAATGTAAACACTACTGCTAGCATTTCTTTTTCAGTAGTTGAATAGTTCAACTGTGCATCGTTTAATGTCATACTAGCATAGTAAATAACATGAGGAATTCGATCTACTCTTTGTCCTAATACTGATCCTACTGCATAATCAGATGCATCACACATGAGTTCGAATGGTAAGCTCCAATTTGGTGGCTGAATGATGGGTGATGACGTCAACAATTGCTTTAACTTTTTAAATGCTACAAGACATGAATCATCAAAGATAAAATGTGCATCCTTAGCAAGTAGATTGCATAAGGGTCTAGAAACTTTGCTAAAATCCTTAATGAAACGTCTATGAAAACCAGCATGCCCAAGGAAAGATCTTACTTCTCTGACTGTTTTAGGTGGAGGAAGATTGGAAATGAGATCCACCTTGGCTTTGTCAACCTCAATACCTTTGCATGAAATGATGTGACCGAGAACTATACCTTGTTTTACCATAAAATGGCATTTCTCCCAATTTAAGACCAAATTCTTCTCTATACATCTCTGTAAAATTTGTGTTAGATGATGTAAACATTGATCAAATGAGTCACCAAAGACAGAAAAATCATCCATAAAGACCTCAAGAAATCGTTCAACCATATCAGAAAAAATGCTTAACATACAACGTTGAAATGTAGCAGGTGCATTATATAATCTAAACGGCATTCTCCTATATGCAAATGTGCCAAAAGGGCAAGTGAAAGTGGTTTTCTCTTGATCTTTTGGTGCTATGGGAATCTGATTGTATCTTGAATAGCCATCTAGAAAGCAATAAAATTCGTGGCCTGCTAATCTATCAAGCATTTGATCAATAAATGGTAAAGGAAAATGGTCTTTACGTGTGACAGAATTTAATTTTCTATAATCAATGCATACGTGCCATCCTGTAGTCACTCTAGTGGATATCAATTCATTATCAGCATTGGTAACTACTGTGACTCCTGACTTTTTGGGGACCACTTGCACAGGACTGACCCATGAACTATCAGAAATGGGGTAAATGATACCTGCATCTAATAGTTTAAGGACTTCCGTTCTAACGACTTCTTTCATGTTAGGATTTAACCGACGTTGCATTTCCCTAGTAGATTTAGCATTTTCATCAAGGTGAATGTAATGCATGCATGCAATCTGGGTTTATACCTTTTATGTCTGCTATGGTCCATCCTAATGCTTCTTTGTGCTCTTTTAAAACATCCAACAACTTACCTTTTTGCTTGTCATTTAGGGATGATGAGATGATTACCGGTAGAGTACTTTCTTCTCCCAAGAACGCATATTCCAAAGTGTTGGGTAATGGTTTGAGCTCGAGTTTCGGTGGTGACTCTGATGATGGGATGATTTTCTTCTCTGATGGTGCTAGTTGTTCAACTCTTGACTTCCATTTATTAATGTCCATGGATGGCGCTGAGTCAAGTAAGGCGTTGACCTCATCGACTGATCTGTCAACATCAAAATCCAAACCAAAGTGAGTTAAACATGTTTGTAAAGGGTCATCACTAAGGTTTGAAATAAAAGTATCATCAATTAATGCTTCAATTAAATCCACATCAACAATTCCATCATCTGCATTGTGAGGTTGTTTGGAAATGTTGAAGATGTTGAGCTCCATGGTCATATTGCCAAAAGACAACTGCATGTTTCCAGTCCTGCATTGAATGTGAGCATCGGCAGTTGCCAAGAATGGTCGGCCTAGGATAATGGGGATGTGCTTCTTTGAATCCTGTATTGGTTGAGTGTCAATTATAATGAAATCAACAGGAAAATAAAACTTGTCTACCTGGATAAGCACGTCCTCCACAATACCACGAGGTATTTTTGTGGACCGATCTGCAAGTTGTAACACCACTGGAGTTGGGTGTAATTCTCCCAATCCAAGTTTCACAAATACTGAGTAAGGCAAAAGATTAAAACTAGCTCCTAAATCCAATAAAGCATTCTCAATTGTGTGGTTCCCTATACTACATGAGATAGTGGGGGAGCCTGGGTCTTTACATTTTAGAGGAATTTTGTGTTGGAGTATAGAACTAACATTTTCAGTTAAAAATGCCTTTTTCTGAACATGAATGTTTCTCTTTTTAGTACAAAGGTCTTTAAGAAACTTGGCATAAGATGGAACTTGTTTTATTGCATCAAGTAAAGGGATGTTAACACTTACCTGTTTGAAGACTTCAAGAATCTCACCTGTGGATTTTCCCTTCTTTCCTTTAGCTAACCTCTGAGGAAATGGAGCTTTAGGAACGTATTCTCGTGGGTTGGTTTCTTCTTTCTCCTCCGGTGGTGAGTCCTCAGCATTTACAGGTACAATCTGATTTTCTTTTGTCGCTGGCATCTCCACTTTGTTGTCGACTTCTTTCCCTTTTCGCAAGGTCATGACGGCTTTGACCTCTCCATGTCTTTGTTGCGGTGAATCGGTACTTGCTTCATGCACTTCTTTAGATTAGGCACTGGTTGACTCGAAATTTGCCTTTTTCAACAAATCATTGCCAAAGTTTGAATCAAGAAGCAAGTTGTCCCACCATTTTCTCGAGGCTTGAAACTGATTGGGCTTGTGAGTTGAAGCCTGCTCTCATCTCATTCCGTAGTCCATCAATGGTGCGGTTCTGTTGCTCGATTGTAGATTGAGTAACATTCTTGAAATTCTGGAATGAATCCTCCCATTGTCTGGGTTGAGAGTAGTTTTGGTTCTGATTGTATGGTCTAAATGGTGGCTGAGAGGCTTGAGGAACTTGAGGAATTGGTTGCATTGGTGGAGCTGGAGCTGCTGGTCCATTCTGTTGGAATCCTTGAGCCCATGAAAAATTGGGGTGGTCTCTCCATCCAGGGTTATATGTGTTGGAGTATGGGTTGTAATTTGATGGTTTTCTCATTACACCTATGGCATTGGCTTGATCTGAGTACGACTCATGGTCATGTGGCTCTGTTGATTTGGCAGTCGTCAACGATGCTATTTGTCGAGAAAGGCCTTCAACCATCTCTTTGACTTCTTTGATTCCCGAACCGGACTCGCCAATGTGAACCTCATTCACTCCTTTAATTCTTCTAGTATTCCTGAGAGATCGACTCATTGTTGGGAATTATCCGCTTGTCGCCGAAGAAATCCCAAATCTCTCGATGCACTTTTGACATTAGCTCTCCTCCACTTGTCGCCATTAGCCATTCTTGCACATTTGGCAATAATCCTCTCAAGAAGTATTGGCATTGGTGCCATTTCTCGTACCCATGATGTGGACACTTCAAAAGTAGCCCATTGAATCGCTCCCATGCTTCGAAAAACTGCTCGTCTTCTCTTTGGGTGAATTCTGAGATTTCCCTGCGAATAGCATTGGTTTTATGAACTGGGAAATATTTATTTAAAAATTTCGTTACCATTTGTTCCCATGTTATAATGCTATTAGCAGGCAATGTATTGAACCATGAACGAGCTCTATCCTTTAAAGAAAATGGGAATAGTCTAAGTTTAACATCATCTTCTGAAAAATTCTCATATTTAAAGGTTTGACAAATTGTATGAAAATCATTCAGATGATTATATGGGTCCTCATTTTCTAAGCTATAGAATGTTGGGAGACAATTTAGCACACTAAGTTTTAGCTTAAAACTCCTAGCGGCTACATTTGGGTATCTTATGCAAGATGTGCTCAAATTAGCTAAGGGACTGAAGTAGTCCTTAAATGGCCTCTCCTGTGGTTCTGGTTGTTGCAAATCCATTTCAATTTTTTCTTTAAGTGCGATGTGTTTGTGTGTGCGAAGTGTTCTTTCTAATTCAAGGTCTATAGGTTCAAGATTAGGTAATAATGACCTACGACCATGCATGCAAAGAAAATAAAAATGAGAGAAAATAAATGAATAAATAAATAAGAAGGAGAAATTATAATACTAACCTTATTGCGCTGTTACAACCTTTCTATAAAACCAAAATTCACTAAAACAAATACGTGAAATAAAATAAAAATTAATTAATGAGATAAATGAAAAATTACAAAGAAAAATAACTTGAAAATTAAATTGCAGAAATTTAAAGAAGAGAAAAAGAAATTCTTACCTAAAATATAAATTCGCTTTTTTTTTAATTAATTAAGAAAAAAAATACAAGGAAACAACTAAAATAATAATAATAATAATAATAAAATTATTTACAAAAAATTAATTCTACAAATTAAAATACTTACCTCCCCGGCAACGGCGCCAAAAACTTGTTGTGCAAATTTTGTTGAACTCGCAAGCGCACGAATATATTGTAGAATAGATTAACGGTGACGAGTGTCGATCCCACGAGGAGGTAGATTTTAATTGTGTGTAGAATTAACTTTGTAAGTGGGTGATTGGATTTGTAGGGAAATTAATTTAAATTATGCTAGAATTTAAATTGGAATGACGAAATTAAATTAAAATGGAAACTATTGAGATAAAGCACTTGGGTATCTGGATCCGTATCAACATGCACCATGGGCTAAATAATCCTTATTAATACCAATTAAATCATGAGGGGGGAATCCACACCTCATGAACCACGCTCTAATTAATATGGTGCTAAGGGCTTATCGTGCCAAATAATAATAACCTTATACTAGGGTGCCGGTAAAACCAAGGCGGTAACTAGACATGATTATTATTATTTGTCGACGAAAAGTCAAAACCTCCAGAGAAATTAGAGGGAAAGAGAAAATAAATTTACCAAATAAAGCCCATGACACATGTTGAGACTTCACCTTCAACCCAAGTTTGAAAGAAAATTAACTACTCATTATTGAACTAGGGGTAAAATGGAAATTTTATTAAAATACGTAGAAAATACAAGATGGAGAAGGAATTACAGAAAACTAAGCTCAAAAATGGATTTAGGGGTATCAAATTAGGGGGGGAGACCCCCTTTTTATAGATACATTGAGTGAATCATGGCCATCGGATTAAAAATAGTTTGGATGCACATGATTGCGCCACGTCATCGCGAACAAGAATACACGGTTTGACCACGGGTTTGACCACGCGGTTTGAACAGTAACACGGTTTGCACACGGTTTGAACAGTAATGCGGTCTCGAATGTGTCGTGGAATGTATCCATGAACAAGACTGCATACATGTGAATAGTGTCGACGTGTGAACAAAGGCCATTTTTCCTTTTATGCTCCTCTTAAGGTTTTCGACTCCCCGAGTTCAAAAGTGACGTTCGTTTTGCTATCCGAAATCTCGTTCATTGTGAAATGACCATGATACCCCTAAAATACACAAAATACTTAATTAAAACAAAACATATATAATTAAATAACAAGGGAATTAAATAAATAAAATTAGAGATGTTAGTGAGATTTGAAGTGTAAAATGATGAATTTCTCCTTTATAAATATACACTTTCTAACCACTACAAGAAAAATACTGTATGACAACAGGCAAACCTTGTTGTGAAAGGGGTTTCACAACGAGCACCTGAGTGTTGCGGTTCTTGCTGTAGCGAAAAGTAGGTAACTTTCAACTACGCGTAATATACGTTGTTGAAAAAGATATGAATGTTGTTAAATGTCTTATGACAACTTGTAGTGATTGTGGTTAAAAAGGTCATGTGCATCCAAATTTTTTACTACAAGCTCGTGAATGTTGTTATAAACTATATAGCAACAAGCAACTAATCGTTGCCATTAATTCCAATTTTTATTTACAATAAACAACATATCTTGCATGTTGCCAAAAAAAAAAAAATAATAATAATAATAATAATATTATTATTATTATTATTATTATTATTATTATTATTATTATTATTATTATTATTATTACTGATTTACTACAACTACGAATACACTACATGTCACCATATATAAATTGTATATGAACTAATTCAAATATTTGGCTTATTGTAATAAGATTTGATAAACATAGTAATGACCGCACATCACAGCTAAAAGTCACACCAATATTTTAGTATTCATACAATTAATCCATAGAAATTTCCAACATCAAAGATAATTTCCATCTAGCAAAACACCAAAAAAATTAAAACACATTAATGGTAGTTGCAATTCCATAAATATGAAATTCAAAAAATCATCTCCAACAAAAGCTTCTTCAGCTTGCAATTCCAGCAAAAGCTTCTTCAGCTTGCAATTCCAGCAAAAGCTTCTTCAACTTGCAATTCCAGCAAAAGCTTCTTTAAGGCATATACACACACCAACAAAAACATCTTCTTTAAGACATATACACGCCAACAAAAACATCTTCTTCAAGACATAAACTCCTACAAAAAGGTTAACTAAATCAATTTTCATTTGCTGCATTTTTGGAAAATAATTATATATACATACCAAAGAGAATATTTGTATGCCTAAATACCTTCTTTAAAACAATTTAATGCAACTTTTTGGCCAAGCAACAGTACTTCCCAAAGCCTCAACTATTATATGAGCTTCATTTGTCACTTTATATAAAGTCACTTCATCCATACCATCGGATATTGATTCCACCCAAACTTTCCAACAATCTCTTCCAAGAGGCATGTGGTGAACTTTTGCCTTAGGGTCTGTTGAGGCAATCTTTCCTTCAGCCACAATTTCATCAACATCATCTGAATACCAATTCAATAAATAACATCTTACATTTTCATAGTGGCCATTTTCTTGCATTGTACCGCTTCCTTGTTGTGACTATAAGCAAGACGAATATGAATTTACAACTTATAGGAGTAAGAAATAAAATTTAGTTCAGCCAGTACTTTTTTTTTTCTTTTCAATGAAGCATTCTTAATAAGTCTAAAAAAAAGATAAAAAAGCATTACCTGAGGAGTACAAGCTTGAGAAGTTATAATATCATCAAAACCTTTGCTTGGATTCTGTAAACAATTAGAATTCTCTTAAATATTAGAATGGACTTCAAATAACTAGTTACATGTATGC
Source organism: Atalantia buxifolia (assembly GCA_030444775.1). Taxonomy (NCBI): domain Eukaryota; kingdom Viridiplantae; phylum Streptophyta; class Magnoliopsida; order Sapindales; family Rutaceae; genus Atalantia; species Atalantia buxifolia. The sequence continues at coordinate 19,550,888 of CM059831.1, read as the reverse complement.
ATTATCATATAGTCATTTACCTGTTGGCATTGTTTTAAAAGTGCAGCTGTCAAATGCTCATAATTCTTTTCAAGGACAGACATTCTTTCAGATTGAGCTTGCAGTTGGTTTTGAAGCTCTTTTACTTTTCCAGTAGATCGAATATGTGCTTCTAATTGAGTGGGAGTGGCTCCGAACCCCAATCCTCGAACTTGTCCACGCTTTTCAGGTCCAAATACTTGTGCAATAGCATCATTATGTAAATTGTTAGACCTTGTATTATCTTTTGAATGGTGACACTCTTTAACTTTTTCCTAGAATTAAGCAAAATAACATTATTAATAAAATACATATGAATAGTTATAACAAGAATACTTTGTGTAGATATCTCCTACCAATGCTTTAGAAGCTGCTTCATTAACAGGTTGACCATTCTTTTTAAGATGGCCTTCAATCCAAACATCAACTCTAGTGATTTCGGATGGATTTGAACTCTTTTTTTTCTACAATTAAGAAAAATATGTAATTTAAAGTAAGTCAAATAAGTGTCAAAACATAATCAAATTAAATAAATCCATACCATGGTATGCTCCTTCCTAGCATAACCTAGTCGGCCCATTGAATGAACCACTTCCTGATTATTTCTCATTTCTGTAAACTTCTTGCTTATTGCCTATCAATCAAACATTGAAATGTATAGTTTTAATAGATATGAAACTTAATTTGAATACTAATAGTGCAATGCAATGGACTAACTTACTTCAAATTCTGGAGACAATCTTTGCTTGACAAATTTAGCCCAATCTTCTTTGGAAGTTATATTTTTTGGCTTGATAAGAGCAAGTGCACGTGCTTTATTATGTTGTTTGTTGGCTTGCTTGATCTTAGTTGTTAGCTCTGATTTGTATCGTCTCCAGCAATCACCCATCATTCTTAAAGCCAAGCGTTTACGAGACTCATCCACAACGAATTTTTCCTGTATAAATTATAAGAAAAATGCAAATCAATAGCTGACATAATAAATCTCAAGATAAATGATATACTTGTTAATAAAGATAATTATTACATAATATCATATACCTGCACTAATGACCAAAGATCTTCTTTTAGCTTGTGGTCAACCGAAAACCAATTTTTCATACAAACAGACACATGTTCTCGTGTTATAACTCCAATAAAAGATGCATATTTATCAGAATTTACACCTACTGCCTGGCCACATTCATTAAACTCAATGCTCAATGGTGGAGATCGATCTTGAATCATTCCAAGTTTGGTTGGACCTCTTTTCTTTTTGGTAACTCTATCATCAGATTGAGATATTTGCGTATTTTCTCTATTGCTAGTTGCTAATGGTCCATTCTCCTCTTGAATAGTTACATTTTCTCCAAATTTTTCTCGACTTCTTTTCTCACCTTGCCTAGAAGACTTTATACATAGCATAATTAATGTAGGAATAAACAGAAATAAAATCAGTATATGAAGATAAAATATTATAATTCAATGTTGAACCAACAAAAAAAAAAATTACTTACTTCAGCATTGTCCATCTCTTTTACTCCCTGCACAATTGTTAAATGCTGAAAAAAATGTTTATATTATTACGATAAGAGATTAATGCCAATGACAAAGCTAGAGCTTTGTTTAGAAATAACCATATAAAAATAATCACAGAGAAATAAGCACATTAACATAATCATGTATTTTAAGGAACCAATTAATAGATTCATGAAAACAAATAACTATAACAATAAACTATAATTCAAGAATACATAAATAATTAATATACTAAACTAGTCATCACACACTATATCCTCAACTCCTTCCCTTCTAAGAGGTTCGTCCTCATTATCATTTTCAGTTTCATGCCCACTTATGTCAATTGGTAGGCATGTACTTGTAATCACTCTCACTAGCCAATAATAAATCTTGGAACCCTCTTTGTGGTGCTTTCAATACTACATACCAATTTGATTTTTCAATATCCTCAGAATAAAATACTTGTTTAGCTTGTGAAGCTAAAATGAATGGATCATTTCCAAATTGGCTTTGTCCTTCATAAAGGTTAACCAAAGTGAATCCTTCATCGACTTTAACACCATTAACTATATTAACCCAATCACATTTGAAAATGGGGACCTGAAAAGTATTGTAGTCAAGCACTAATATATCTCTCAACACTCCGTAGTAAGTGACTTTCCCAACAACTTGTGTAGGGTCCCTTGCACTAGCTCTACAAATTGTATTTGCTTCAAGTGAAACACCACTGTCTTGTCGAGACTTTTCAGCTTCCTTTGTATGAAATCGGAGGCTGTTAATAACATATCCAGAAAATGACATTGCTTGATTCCTTGGTCCTCTTGCAAGCCAAGTTAAAGTTTTTGGCAAATTGGTTTGTCTCTTCTGCATTGTTATCTATTAAAAAAAATAAAAAAGGTTAAAAGTTCAAAAACATAAGTATTGTATATTTATAAAAGTAAAACTAACTTACTTACAACCTTATTATTGAACCACGAGCTAAAAGTCTCCATATGCTTTTTCTGTAACATGGTTTCATTTCTGAGAAGTCGTTTATCCCTACACTTTAGTTCTTTCAAGTGTTCTCTAGTGAAAAAATGAACTTTAAGTTAATTTTCACATATTTTAAACTTGAAAAACAACAATTACATATTATCCTAAAGTCTTACTCTATATAAGGTTGGACCTCTGAGCTGTTAAACAAAATATATCGATGAGCAATATGTAACATCTCATCCGAAAGGCTAACAGACTTGCCTCTAGATATTGGACGCCCTCCTAGTAATAAGTCATTCTCAGATTCTTCATTTCTCCCATGTTGAGTACCTATTTCAGCTGTCTGCTTTATATATTTGCTACAAAATGATGCATACTCTTCAGCAATGTACCGTTCAGCTATACATCCTTCGGGCCGTGCACGATTTTCAACATATCCCTTTAAAATTTTCATAAACCTGAGACATCACACATGTAAAATAAATTAATTATTTTTTTCATATACTTACTGTTCTATTTTAAAAAGCTAATGGCAAGTAAAAACCTCTCAATTGGGTACATCCAGCGATATTGTACTGGTCCACATAGACGAGCTTCTCTTCCAAGGTGAATAGTTAAATGGATCATGATATCAAAGAACGAAGGTGGGAAGAATCTCTCTAACATGCACAATGTCTCAATCACTTCTTCCTCCAATTGTTCTAATCTACTTCTATCTAAGACCGTGTTACACAATTCGTTAAAAAATGCACATAAACGAAAAATTGCTTTTCGTGGACCCTTCGATAAAATTCCTCTCAAAGCTACAGGTATAAGTTGCTGCATTAGAATATGGCAATCATGAGACTTGAGTCCAACCACCTTGCATTCATCTACTGAAATACATTTTGCTATATTTGAGCCATAGCCATCAGGTAGCTTTAAACTAGCAAGCCTTTTACAAAATATCAATTTCTCTTTTTTAGAGAGCGTGTGTGATGCAGCAGGTAACTTCAGTACATTATTCTCCTTCTTAGGATGCAAATCCTTTCTAATATCCAAACTTTTTAGATCTAATCTTGAATTAAGACCATCTTTTGTTTTCCCTTTTATATTCAATAATGTACTCACTATACTATCACATATGTTCTTCTCAATATGCATCACATCCAAGTTATGGCGCACCAGCAAATTCTATAAAAATTAAAAAAAAAAGTTAAATATGATATTGTATTTTAAAACCCATTATGCAAATATAGAATAATAGAAAGAAGATAAAATAATATGATTAGTATAACATACCTTCCAATATGGCAAGTCAAAAAATATTGATTTCTTCTTCCATAATGATGAAGAATTCTTCTTCCTCTTTTTTCTTAATTTACCCCAATCATTCACTAAGTTTTTAACTTCAGAATAAGTGTCTTCACCAGTGAATATCTTAGGTCTGGTGCCTTCTTCAATGACACCATCAAACCATGCTTGTCTCCTCCTAAATGAATGGTTAGAATGAAGAAATCGCCTATGACCCATGTATGCAAACTTTTTGCTATATGACAGCCATTTCGAACAAGTATTTTGACGACATACAGGACATGCCAATTTTCCCTTTGTAGACCAACCTGATAGATTTGCATAAGCTGGGAAATCATTAATTGTCCACATTAAAATTGTCCTTAAATTAAATGTGGATTCACTCAATGCATCATACACTTCAACTCCATTTATCCATAGCTCTTTCAAATCTTCTACAAGCGGTGCCAAATAAATATCTATGTCATTACCTGGTTGCTTTGGCCCTGGAATTAATAAACTTAACATTAAACTATCCTTTGACATGCATAACCATGGAGGCAAATTGTAGATGACCAAAATTACAGGCCAACAACTATATCTTGTGCTAAGATCTTGGAAGGGATTAAAACCATCAGTAGCAAGGCCAAATCTAATGTTTCGGGGATTAGATGCAAAAGATGGCCACTTTTTGTTTATAATATCCCATGCAAGTGAATCGACTGGATGCCTCATTTTGCCATCTTGACTTTTATGGGTTTGATGCCACCTAAGTTGTTCTGCCATATCAGTTACACTAAACATCCTTTTAAGTCTTGGTATTATTGGGAAATAACGCAAAACTTTGGCAGGAACTCCTTGTTGAATCTTTTCAGCGCGCTCATTAACTTTCCATCGGGAAGCACCACATTTAGGGCACATATGTGCATTCTCTAACTCCTTTCTAAAAAGGCAACATCATTTATACAAGCATGTATTTTTTCATACCCAAGGTCAAAGGTCTTAAGTAGCTTTTTTGTTGAATACAATGACTCAGGAAGTGTGTTTTCTGATGGAAGAATATCACGAACAATTTGAAGAAGTTCATCAAAACCTTTATCGGATATACCATGGGTAACTTTATGCTTGAATAAGGAAACTGTTGCTGAAATTTTTGTGTGCTTTGTACATCCAGGATACAATGGAGTTTCAAAGATCTTTGATAAGATTTGTGAACTCGTTTTTGCTACTTTGATGTGTGTGCTCTGATACATTTGGCTCCTGAAAATAAACTTGATCTCTATACATCTGATATGTTTCTGTCATTTCAATATCATCATATTGCATTGACATGCCAGAATAAGCAGAATTTTCACCATGAAGAACCCAAGTATTATAGGTAGGATCCATGCCTTTCATAACCAAGTGTTCATAAACTAAATCGGGATGGTGGCGTTGTACATTCTTACAACGAATGCAGGGACATACTATTATATCTAGATTACCTGAATTTGCACGAGTACTATTAACAAAGTCACGTGCTCCCTTTCTATATTCATCTGAATGTCTACAAAAAAATAATATTGAGAGTAATAACTTATTGGTTAATCTAAAGTTAAAACTATTCCTAAAACTATTTATTATTTTATTAAATAAACATGAAACCTTGAGAAGTAGACCCATCTTTTATCCATTTTGAATTATTAATGTTGGCAAGACCTGGTTGTGCAAAGGTGATTAGTTTGGACCATATAAAAATAAATATAAAGAAATAGGATCGATTTAGAGTATCCAATAAGCTTGTAACAGTTAACAGTATAAGACTATGAACAAACATAAAATAGACAAAATAATATAAACTGCAATAAATTTTTTAAAGCAAACATCAAAATAGAGAAATTCCATTTGGAATTTTAATTATACAGAAGAAAGCAATACCTCAAGTTTTGCTTGATCAAAAAGTAAAGTCACCGCTGATATAGGAGACTCTGTTTAATGGCGTTAATAAAAGTTATCTGTTTCATGATGTCAAAAACACCAATAATAGATTAAAATTGCTCCACTCAATTAAAAGAAATCATTATCCATCTCACTAGTAATATTTATTAATTTAAATTAAAAATAAAATATAATCTTCAAAATCATCTTTTCCGTGTAAATATTTTCAAAGAAGAAAACAATCTTTTCGTTTCAATGACCCACCACAAAAAATTAATATTAGTTTGGTTTATGTTGTAACATATGAACCCCACAAACAATAAAGAATTGTCCCACTTACCAAGCAATGAATTTGCAATGGGACCATGTCGAACGATTTCGAGTGGGAAGAATATGACAAAGCCCGAAATCTCCTAAAAAGAATTAGTGGAAAGAGCAAACTAGTAATTAAATGGAATTAGGAAAGTGAAAATGAGCTTTATTAATGAAATTGAAAAGAAGAGTACCTGATAAACCCGATTCCTTGGTGCGCACCTGTTATTACAATGACGATGAAGGGGCTTGATTTGCTTGAGTGGCAGAGAAAGAGTAAAGTGGCTTTGAAAAGTGAACCCAGGTTTCATTAAGTCAATTTCTTCTTTTTTTTTTTTGGTCAGTAAGTCAATTTGTCTTTTTTTTCTTTTCATCCTCCTTTTGCCGCGCTTAAACCCGCGTTGTATAACTTCTGCGCGCGCAATGAAGTTTTTTATTTATTGCACATTATTTTTTATTATTTTAGTTCTAAGAAATATTGTAGTTAATGATATACTCAAAAAAAATTTTTATTATAATACTTTTATGAGTAAATTTCATAAGCATCTATTTATGTCTAATTTATACCAACTTCATATTAAATTGAGTTAAGAAGAATTTAACAACACACAACTAAATGTTGTTATTTAAATAATAATTTATGCAACAGACAATTCAATGTTGTCTTAAGTAACTAATTACAACATGCCAAGTTTGAATGTTGTCATTACATACTCCTATATCGCAACAAATGATTGCTTGTTGTGATAAAGTTTAACACAACGGTCATTTATTGTGTGTTGCTAAAACTTTATATTTGCCAACATGCAATTTGTGATTGTTGTTAAATTATACATTTGACAACATTTCATACGTGCACGTTGTTAAAATGATGTTGCCTTATCCCTATTTTCTTGTAGTGAACACTCAACAGTCTTGAACTTCATTTCACTTAATTAAAACAAAACATATATAATTAAATAACAAGGGACTTAAATAAATAAAATTAGAGATGTTAGTGAGATTTGAAGTGTAAAATGATAAATTTCTCCTTTATAAATATACACTTTCTAACACTCAACAGTCTTGAACTTCATTTCACTTGATTCACTTGCATAAATATTATCCTTAAAAAACTAGTGAAATTGTAAAATACAATATTTATTAAATCACTTAAGACACAAGTTTGTTATCATCAAAATTACATTATGTGTAGCCCTTTAAGCTAACAAGTAGTAAAGTCAATTAAGTGAGCTAACCAAGGGATTATTTGAATATATATAATAGTGGTTACAATAAGTAGCCTATAATTAAATTAGTCCAGTTATTTAATTCTAAATTTATTTTACTAAAAGACTAGAACTAACCTTTATAATGATATACTATCTAGAATAGTATTATCAAATAAGATACATTGATTTCTACGATCCTTTGTACGGCACGATTTGTTAAATTGAGACTTTGAGCACTTACTAGATTAGATCTCTCTACGCCACTTCATCTAGGACATCATTCTAATAATTACTATCTTTGTTATGTTAGGTGACATCAACAAGCCCGTATGTAAACATAAACTATATTTTCAATGATGGGAGAGTTATTCACATGTCAAAGAAATACAATTAACATTATTTAATAATAACTAGGGGAAGGGCCAAGTGTACGATTAAAATTTGGAGAAATGGTCTTATACATCCTCAAGTTTTCAATAAAAAAATACTATATTTTTTTATTATAATATTCTTTGATTTTATTGTCCTAAGAAATTAAGTTTAATATATCATAATAAATAGAAATATAATAATAAAATAAATGTGATAATATATTTGTCTTAAAATAATTTTAATATAAAAAAATTAATATTTTACAATTTATTAGAAATATTTTATCATAGTAATGTAAATTTTACACTAAATGGAAATATAATATTAAATTAAATGTATAAAAATTTAAATAATTTTGAGTATTTAAAAATAATTTTAATATTGTAAACAAGTGAGATATATTTTTATTAGTTGTAAAATCTGTGTAACCATACTTGTGCATGATCTTTCACATAAAGCTACACATTTTTCCATAACGTTTTTATGGGAAACTTTGCTTCCCAGTATCCTTGGTCCCACGACAAGTAGGACAAAGTTTGAAACTCATTCGAAGCATTGTTTTTTTTAATCCTATAACCTTTTTACTATTTTTGCCGTGTGAATTAAAGTTTGATGAAAGCATTTTGTGCTTGGTGTGAATTAAAGTTTGATAGCTTCTTAACTATTTAAATACGTGTTAAAGATTAGAAAAATTGATATATACATAGTTTATATATGTTCTAAATTAATTACGATAAAAAATCAAAATTTGACCGAACAAAGTACATAACCTAATAATAAGTAAAGTGTAATAATTCAAAACTAATGTCTAATGACTTAGAAGTTGTTTGTTGAATGTCTGAAATCTGAAATTAATTTCAGATCTTTTTAAAAAGTTACTTGTTTATTTTTTATAACTTATATATGATTTTTAGATATTTACATCTAAATAGAAAAATTAAACTTTTTTTTACTTTTATCTGAATAGACAAAGGTCTGAATGGGAAGTAAATATTTTATTCCAAAAATATGATATGATTATCTTGCATGCATGCATTTTATGTTAACATGATAATATTACTTTATAAAGAAGACATTTTAATAACGAGTTTTGAAAAAGGGATTGTTATACTATTAGGTGGGGTAAAAGTTCATTTAGTCTCTTTATTTTCAGATTAGTGTCTATTTAGTCCCTGTATTTTTAAAAATACCTCAAAATATCCCTACCGTTAAAGTATTGATACCCCTACCGTTACTTTTTTATTTATTTTGAGTTACTTTTACAATATTACCCTTTTATAATAATTTTTTGACATTAATAAAAAGAAAATAATTAAATTACCAATTTAACCCTAAAAATAAAAATAAAATAATTATATTAATTTTTTTGCAAGCACCCTTTTATAATAATTTTTTTGGTTTGGACATTAATAAAAAGAAAATAATTGCATTAACAATTTAACCTTAAAAATAAAAAATATTAAATTTTAATTGTCAAAAATTAAATTGTAAAAAATTATATGCAAACTACCAAGTGTGCAAATGGTGCTTGCAAAAAAGCTAATATATTTTTTATTTTTTAAGGTTAAATTGGTAATTTAATTATTTTTATTTTTATTAATTTCCAAATAAAAAATTATTATAAAAGGGTAATATTGTAAAAGCAGGCCAAAAGAAATAAAAAGTAACGGTAGGGGTATCAATACTTTAACGGCAGGGATATTTCGAGACATTTTAAAAAATACAGGGACTAAATGGACACTAATTTTAAAATATAAGGACTAAATAGACTTTTACCCCTATTAGGTAGGGATGGCAAAAATCCCCACGGGGACGGGTACCCTCGGGGATTTTCCCCATTCGGGGAGGGTATGGGGATAATTTCATACCCAATTTCTTATTCGGGGAAGGGACGGGGAAATTTTTTTACCCAATTTCTTATTCGGGGAGGGGACGGGGATGAGGTGGAATCCCCATCCCCTATCCATTTCCCCATTTTAATTTTTAATTTTATTTTTATTTTTTAAAATTACTAGTAAATAAATAATAAAATTTGAATTATAAAATTATAAATATTGGTTAAAATAATAAATATCAAAATATTTATATTATTAAACTTTTAGACCTAATTAACTAATTATAGTCCTAAATTTTTATTTAGGACATTAAAAAAACCGAATAAATTCTATTAGCCCAAAAATTTTATTTTAATTTTAATATTCATTAAATATTTTAAACTTAAATCTATTTTTATTTATTTTTAGATGTTATAATTGCCCACAACGAATCACAATTTTAATATCTAATCTAATTTAATATTTACTCTTGATTTGCTCCGACTTAACTATTGTGCTGTAAAGGAAAAGTCCACATTTATAAAGTTCCCACGCCACTATTGAAAAAGTTAATTTTGAATCTAAATTCGATTTTATTTACAACAGTTTTGTATTAGATTATTAATTTATTCACGATAGTTTGTAAAAGAAGTTTGTTTCCCTTACATGCTGTGTTACTTATTAATTTTTTTATTTTAATATAATTAACTCAAAATTAAAAAACAAAAATTAGTTATTCGGGGATCGGGGACCCTCTATCCCCCATTACTCTAGGGATGGGGATTCTCTCAAGTAATTCTGATGGGGACGGGAAAGAGACGGGGACATATGCAAAATATCAGGGATGGGTACGGGGAGATTGGTCCCCTCCCCTCCCCTCCCCATTGCCATCCTTACTATTAGGTGGCGAAATTTCTAAAGAAAGTAAGCCCTCAAAACTAAGTAAAATAAAAATTATTTCGGGAACGGCGATACATAATACTCAAAAGATCAGCTATTTATGCCTAAGGGCATATTGTTCTAAACAATAAAAATGTTACCTTGTAGCGTAAAAAACCTACGCCCTAATCAACAACACCCCCAACTTTGTGTTAGGTCCCAGTCAGATACAGACAGTGAGTACGAGCAATACGAGTGACATTTTTCTGCTTACGGCGAGAAAGGACCAAATAATTGTAGTTTGAATTCTCCCCTTCATTCATATTCTGGAGCTTATTTATAATAACAAGACTTAGCTAATATTTTGAAACCGAAAGATAATCAAAAACAACTTCCGTGTTATAGCTTCCCTCTTTAATCGCTGCACAATCGTTGGTAAGCTTATCACTAGATCACAGCTCCAGCCCAGCACGTATCTTCGCAATATCAGCACATGCATGTCTCATGCATGGCTTGCATGGGACTCGTGCCCTCACATAGAAAACTTTGGGTTTGGCTTCGGCTTTCTTCCAGATCTTCGTGGCTTATTTATTTGTTGTCTATCACTTTGCTAGGGCCACCACATTTTGACTTATCAAAAGTAGTGCCAAATGGATTTTAAGCATTATGGCTGTGTCATTAAGGCGCATCGGACAATTATAAATTAACCGTTTGATCGTTTGAAAGTCTCGCTGCACAGCGTATATTACACAATGAGCAAGAAAGAGAGAAAGAAGCAAATCATCATGTTGCTTCAAATCAATTTCAGTTCAAGCTTGTCTTTCAAACATCATCCTTTGCAACATGCAAGTAAGCTTCATTCTAACATTCTAAATTTGTCTAAAATTGATATTTATATTAATTTTTTTTCCATTTTTATTAATCGGCATTATAGTAAATGCTTATAGTAAATTTGTTCACTATGCATATTCAAAACTATGGGTGTCAATCACTTCCTAAGGGCAAGGGTTAAGTTGTCCAAGCTTTTGCTTAAGTTTTTACATGCGTTTTGATACAATTTGCTGCTTTATCTTTTCTTATCCAATAAGTGCTGATTGTTAATCTTTTAAGCTGAAGTAGGATCAATGCAAAAATGAATTGATACTTCTATTTTTTCCCCACAATTTTTTAACTTATTTTTCTGGATTAATTGTGATGGTATGAGGAAGTTTATTGATTTAAAAAAGGGAAAATTACACCTAGCACTAGTTTGATTGGAAAAAAAGAAAAAAGAAAAAAAGTTTCGACATATAAAGGTCTAAAGTATCATTCTCTCATCTTGGAGTTAATTAATATTTTATATCTCATTACGTCACTTTTATCTGATAATTTTATTATGTTTTGCATTTAGGTTCTGTTAAAATATTCAAATCGCCACTCACACAAATAACTGGCTTGGTAAACCAAAGTCAGAGCAGAAAGTACTCTATCAAAAGGTCCTCCGAAAGTTCATTTCATTTAATATATAAAATTACAAAATGTGAGGATATAATCAATAAAACTGGCAAACAATTAAAGGAATCAAAAGTTCCGTTGGCATCACAAGATGATTACAGGTCAAAATCCGAGGATGCTGATTACACTGCTTCAACAAGCTTTGTGCAAGTTTTGAGCAAGAAGTGTGATGCATTCTATTGGCTTACTCGTCCCTACAGTTGTGTTAGCATTGTGAGTTGATCAATTCATTTATATTATATAAAAGTTTATTATTTATTAGATAGATAAATCTAACTAATTGTTTTTCTTTGTTTTATAATTTTCTCAAATTATTGCTGTGCTATCAGTTTCTTTGCTTCCAATACAAAGTTCTGCTGGTTGCACTCCAGTGCTTATCATAGAAGCATTCAAAGTGAAAAAATTTTAAGTGACAGAGAAACTAATTAAATGCATAAATGCTTGTCAAGTATATTAATTTGGATTTTGACTGTATTTATTTTTTACGTTGTTATTAAGTTTCAGTGCATGGTCCCGGCAATGATGCCGAACAATTATGCGAATGCCATAAACCAATTGGCTGATGTTCAAATTGACAAAGTACTACGAGCCAATACCTGCAAATATTTAAACTACATGTTGGGTCTATTTCATTTGGGTGGCCCAGGCCCAAAGTTTAATAAGTTTGGATAATTGAGTAATTAAAGAAATATTGAGGGACTAAATAAAAATTACCTTGAAATTTGGTTATAAAAGCAAGTGAAAGCCACTACTGTAGATAATGTGTGCATGCAGAAGCACGAGAGAGGGGGGAAAAAAAAGGTAGTGAAGGTTCTAATTTGAGAATAGTAATTTTAATATTTGATTGGATGATCGGAAGGTGAAATTAACTTCGATTTTTTTCAAATTTTGAGGGTAAGTTCCTAACATCACCCTTTACAATCCTACTGGTCTTAATTTTATTTTATCATTTCATTAGCTATTATTTAAGATACCAACTTGTTAGAGAGAAAGTTATTAGGTTGTTATTGTAAGTCAAGAATATTAAGATTCTTGATGTTGGTAGCATCTAGTATTATCTAGAGAAGAATTTATGTTGTAATCCCATTAATATAGTGGAAAATTATATCGAACTATGATCCCGTGATTTTCCCTACTTTGAGTTTTTCACGTAAAAATCTGTGTCTCTTATGGTTGGGTTTTGCATTAGATTTATTGATTTATTTTTCTGCTATTTATTTTAATCATACAAAGAGGGAAAGAGTTTTGTTTTCGCTTAAATTGCAGCTGCTTGTGGTAGTCCCTTTCCTAACAGAATGATATTAGAGCATCAGGTTTTCCATTTTTATTATTTATGTGGTTGATATGGAGGAGTCCTCAGCATGCATGATTAAATTAAAGTCATGGAATTATGGTACTTGGAAATCTAGGATGGAAGATTTGTTGTACTTATTGAAAGCGAAAAAGTTAGACCTGCCAATTCAGATGATAAGAAATGAGCTCAATTAAACTAAAAGGTCGTGGGTATTATTAGACCATGGATTGATCAGAGTGTGTACCACCATGTCACGAAAGAATTCATGGTTGATGTTTTTTAGAGAAAATTAGAGACGATTCATGAGCAGAGGATAGCATAGAATAAAGTCAATATGATGAAAAGGCTTGTTAGTTGAAATACAAAGAGGGACGCAGTATAACACACTAGTGAGTTTCAAGACTTGGTTGATTAGTTGACTAATATGAAAATTATTCTAGATGATGAGTTACGAGTATTGTTGTTGCTTAGTCCTTTGCCTGATGGTTGTGGACATTAGTAGTGTCAGCAAATAATTCAGCACCAAATGGAAAATTAACCTTGGATATGGTTACAAATAGGCTGCGGAATGAAGAATCTAGAAGAAAGAGTGTTGAAGTAGTTCCCTCTAAGTCAGATGCACTTGTTTTAGAAAAGCAAGAAAGACGGGAGAGAAGCCAAAGCAGAAATTCCCGCCAGCAAAACAATGATAATCCTAAAGGAAGATCTAAATCCTAAAGGAGAAATATGACGTGTTTTCATTGTTAGAAAATGGGTGATGTTAAAAGGAGTGCAGATTGCGGAAAAAAGAAGGGTGATGCTAAAAAAAAAAAGGACAAAGAGAATACTATAGCCATAGTTGATGGTGATTTAGGTATTGTTTATGATGAAAGTTCATTAAATCTCACTTGCCATACCAATGATTGGGTGATTGATTCGGGTACTTCATTTCATGTTACTGCACCATCATGATTACTTTACATCTTATGTAAATGGTGATTATGGCCGTATTTGGATGGGAAATGTAGGGGCATCTATGATTGTAGGCATAGGAGATATTTGCTTGGAAACTAGCATCGGCTGTGAGTTGTTGCTTAAAGATGTCAGACATGTACCTGTTAGCCTATATGGCTATAAAATGTTGATTTTTATGAAATTAGTTGTTTTCAAGTTTATGGTTTAAATTGAAAAGCTTTGAGAACTTTGAAATCAACAATTATTATTTTCAAATTCTACAAATGAACCTATTTGCAAAGTTTTATAATATATTTAGGCCATAGTATAGTTTTATAAAGTGTTGGGACAAAATTATAATTTTAGAAAATAGATGTTTCACTGTAGCAAGCAGCTAGTTGATTTATCAAAGTGGCAAACCGATTATGAGTAGAAGCTCTCTGAAATAAAAGCGGCTAGGCAGATTAACAAAAGCGGCAAACTGGTTATCAAGCCGAAGCTCTCTGGAGTAAAAACGACTATCCGAGAAATGAAATCTTTGAATATACCAGTAACATAAAGTGACAAGTCAGTTAACATAAAGCGAAAAGCCAGTTATCACCAGAAAGTCAATAACGGCTATTTTTCTTCTCTAACTATAAAATGGCCCCAATAGAATCTAAATTAAGAGAGATCCAACCATTGTTATCATTGAGCCATCTTCCGCAATCTAAGAATAAAATTTGTATTCATTTCATTCATTCACACACATTGAGCTTTCATTTGTAATCAAACACATTGTGAGGGAAATTCATTTGTAATCACTTTTGTAAAATCAAGTTGAGAGGTTGTAAGTATTGGGATACACTTGGGTGAAGAGATTTGGGATAATTTCTTGTTGTAAAGGTCTATCAATAACCTGGAAGTCAATTGTAAGCGTTCGAAGCCTTGGGAGGCTTGGATAGTGAAAGCCTCAAGCTTGGTTTGCTTGGAGGTACGGACGTAAGCAGGGGTTGCTGAATCCACGTAAAAATATTTGTGTTTGCTCTCCTCGCCCTTACTCTTTCTACTTTTTAACATTGTTAAATTTATTGTTTTTGATTTCATTAAGGCATTAGATTAAATTGTTGTGTAGTTTGCTTAGCTTAAGTTTTAAAAACTCAATTCATCTTCCCTTCTTGGGTTGCATAACTAGTAACTTTTTCTGTAGGGATCAAAGAAAAGGAAAAATAAGTGGTACTTGGACAGTGGATGTTCAAGACACATAACAGGGAATTACTTTTAGTTTTCAAGTTTTACCAAGATCGAGATCGGTGGAAATATTTTTTTTAGAGATAATTCAAAAGGAAAAATCATTGGTATTGGCAATGTTGGTAATGTATCCTCTAGTGTTACTGAAAATGTGTGTTTGGTTGAAAACTTGAAACATAATTTGCTTAGCATTAGTCAATTATGTGATAAGGGTTATAAAGTTATTTTTTATAAGACTAGATGTGTTATTGAGAATGCAAGTGATGGCAAGATTTTGTTTGTAGGAAATAGATGTATTAATGTTTATACCATTGATATAGATTGGTATAAACATTAATTTCAAAGATTTCCAAAAATGATTTAGTTAACGATCTTGCAAAATTGAATTTCAAAAAGATAAAATCAAATTTGGTAAACAAATCAAAACCTCTTTTAAAAGTAAAATTCATTTTTCTACTTCAAAACCTCTTCAACTACTTCACATAGACTTATTTGGACCTTCAAGATATGCTAGCTTAAGTGACAAGTATTATGCTTTGTAATTGTTGATGATTTTTCAAGATACACATGGGTATTATTCTTAGCTAATAAGGATGATGCTCTTGACGCTTTTAAATTGTTTTGTAAGAAAATTCAAAATGAAAAAGAGTATGGTATTGCATGTATTAGAAGTGATCATAGAGGAGAGTTTGAAAATCATGATTCAAGAAATGGCTAGGACCATGTTGAATAAAAATTCTTTGCCTAAGTGTTTTTGGGCCGAAGCCGTCAACACCGCTGTTTTATTTTAAATCGTGTGTTGATTAGATCTCATCTTAATAAAACTCCATATGAGCTTTAGAAAGCTAAAAAACCCAACATTAGTTATTTCAAAGTTTTTGGATGTAAAAATGTTATTTTGAACACAAAAGATAATCTTGGTAAATTTGATCCAAAATCTAATGTTGGCATCTTTCTTGGGTATCTAAACTCAAGCAAAGCTTATAGAGTTTATAACAAAAGAACTCAAGTTATGGAAAAATCTATGCATGTTATGTTTGATGAATCTAGCCCCTCCTCTGCGGAGATAGTTGTTGTTGGTAATGTTGCAAATGAAGGACTGCAAGAAGATTTATTAAAGGATAACCAAAAAGATGCACCACATGGAAATCAAGAGGAGAAACATGAAAAAACAAATGCAGAGCAAAATGAAGGTACTTCTCAATCACTCTCCAAGGAATAGAGGTATGTTTCTTCTCATCCTAAAGACTTAATTTTAGGAGATCCCTCACGAGGCATAACAGCTAGATCATTATTTAGAAATACTTGTGAGCTACTACATTCATATCTCAAATTCAACCAAAATCCTTTGCGGATGCAAAATATGATGAATCTTGCATTATGGCAATGCAAGATGAATTAAATCAATTTGAGAGAAACAATGTGTGGGAATTAGTTCCTAAATCGGAACATCAATCTATTATAGGCACTAAATGGGTATTTAGAAATAAAATTGATGAATTCGGTGTTGTTGTCAGGAATAAACCTAGATTAGTTACTCAAGGTTACAACCAAGAAGAGGGAATTGATTTTGATGAAACATTTGCACCTGTAGCTAGACTAGAATCCATTAGAATGCTCTTAGCATTTGCATGTCATAAAGATTTCATTTTACTTCAAATGGATGTCAAAAGTTTATGTAAAACAACTCCCTGGTTTTTGAAAATGAAAAATTTAGAAATCCTGTTAATAAATTGTCAAAAGCATTGTAAGGATTAAAGCAAGTACCTAGAGCATGGTATGATAGGCTTAAGAATTTCTTATTAGATAATGGTTTTTCAATAGGAAAAGCTGATACTATTCTTTTTGTTAAGTATAAGAACCAATATATACTTGTAGTTCAAATTTATGTTGATGACATTATCTTCGGTTCTACTAATGAATTGTTATGTAAAGAATTTTCATCTTCTATGAGTAAATAATTTGAAATGAGTATGATGGGAGAGTTGAAGTACTTCCTTGAGTTCCAAATAAAACAAAATAAAGAAGGAATTTTCTTAAATCAAGCCAAGTATGTGAAAGACCAACTAAAGAGATTTGGCATTAATGACTCAAAGACCAAGAGCACTTTAATGAGCACAACAACCAAGCTTGACAAAGATGAAAAAGGCAAAGAAGTTGATATCAAAATGTATCGAGGTATGATCGGCTCTTTAACTGCAAATAGACTCGATATCCTATTTAGTGTATGTTTGTGTGCAAGATTTCAATCGTGTCCTAAGGAATCTCATTTGTTTACTGTTAAAAGAATTTTTCATTATTTAAGTGGAACCCTAGATCTTGGCATGTGGTATTCCAGAGGAACTCATTTAGATTTAACTTGTTACTCGGATGTTGATTTTACTGATTACAAAGTTGATAGGAAAAGTACTCATTTAACTTGCCATTTACTAAGCCATTCACTTGTTTCATGGTTTATTAAGAAACAAAACTTGATTGTACTCTCAACCACTGAGGCTGAATATATTGCCTCAGGTAGTTGTTGTGCACAAGCCCTTTGGATTAAACAAATACTTATAGACTATGACATTAATCTTGAGCAAATTCCTATAAAGTGTGATAACACTAGTGCTATAAATCTATTAAAGAATCCCATTAAGCACTCTAGAACCAAGCATATAGAAATTAGACATCATTTCTTGAGAGATCATGTTAAAAAAGGAGATATTGCATTAGACTTTATCTCTACAGAAAACAACTTGCCGATACTTTTACAAAAGTTTTTTGCGAAGAACAATTTTCAAAACTTCGACATGAACTTGGGATGATGAAATTTTTGCATTAATATCTCTAATCATGTTATTAAGACTATTAAAATTAATTGATTGATAATTTTTTTATGTTTATGAAGTGTTTGAGCATGATAGATGAGTCATATATTTGAATTATTAATCTTTGAATGCTTATATGATTTGGTTGTTTGAAAACATGTGAGTTTATGAATCATGCATTAAACTGGCCCTTAAAACATTTTGGATCAATGAAATGATCTTGGAATGTATTAATTGTTGGCCACAAATTAAAACAAATG
The DNA here is from genome assembly GCA_030444775.1 of Atalantia buxifolia. Classification (NCBI taxonomy): domain Eukaryota; kingdom Viridiplantae; phylum Streptophyta; class Magnoliopsida; order Sapindales; family Rutaceae; genus Atalantia; species Atalantia buxifolia. Next base: position 19,532,597 of record CM059831.1, on the reverse strand, counting down.
TAAGAAATCATAGTTAAAATAAATGGCTAATTGTTTGGTAATAAACGAGTTACTGTTTAAATCCAGAAACTAGGATATGATATCTGTTGTGCAAATTTTGTTGAACTCGCAAGCGCACGAATCTATTGTAGAATAGATTAATGGTGACGAGTGTCGATCCCACGAGGAGGTGGATTTTAATTGTGTGTAGAATTAATTTTGTAAATGGTGGTTGTATTTGTGGGGAAATTGATTTAAAGGATGCTAGAATTTAAATTGGAATAGCGGAATTAAATTGAATTGGGAACTATTGAAATAAAGCACTTGGGTATCTGGATCCGTATCAACATGCACCATGGGCTAAATATTCCTTATTAATACCAATTAAATTATGAGGGGGGAATCCACACCTCATGAACCACGCTCTAATCAATATGGTGTTAAGGGCTTATCGTGCCAAATAATAATAACCTTATACTAGGGTGCCGGTAAAACCAGGGCGGTAACTATACAAGATTATTATTATTTGTCGATGAAAAGTCAAAACCTCCACAGAAATTAGAGGGGAAGAGAAAATAAATTTACCAAATAAAGCCCATGACACATGTTGAGACTTCACCTTCAACCCAAGCTTGAAAGAAAATTAGCTACTCATTATTGAACTAGGGGTAAAATGAGAATTTTATTAAAATACATAGAAAATACAAGATGGAGAAGGAATTACAGAAAACTAAGCTCAAAAATGGATTCAGGGGTATCAAATTAGGGGGGGAGGCCCCCTTTTTATAGATACATTGAGTGAATCATGGCCATCGGATTAAAAATAGTTTGGATGCACATGATTGCACCACGTCATCAGTAAACAGTAACAAGGTTTGACCACGGATTTGACCACGCGGTTTGAACAGTAACGCGGTCTGAACAGTGTCGTGAATAGTATCCATAAACAGTACCGTACATGTGAATAGTGCCGTACGTGTGAACAGTGTAATTTTTCCTTTTATGCTCCTCTTAAGGTTTTCGACTGTCCTGAGTTCAAAAGTGACGTCCGTTTTGCTATCCGAAATCTCGTTCATTGTGAAATGACCATGATACCCCTAAAATACACAAAATACTTAATTAAAACAAAAGATATATAATTAAATAACAAGGGACTTAAATAAATAAAATTAGAGATGTTAGTGAGATTTAAAGTGTAAAATGATGAATTTCTCCTTTATAAATATACACTTTCTAACACTCAACACACCCCCCAACCAAATAAAGCGAAAATAAAATTCAAACCCAAATTTTTTTTTTTTTAAACAAACTTGTTTATTCAATCAGACTAATGATAGCAATCAAATAAAAGTATAAGCATTATCTCTAGTCTAAAGAAACATCACACCCACATCAACCATCCACATGAATCAACCAAGTAAATACAGCTACTTTCAAAAATGACATGTCAAACCCCAAAATCTCACCGGTAATAGTGACACTCTCACAAGGAAATTAAACCCAATAAAAATTGTCACTTCAATGAATGATAAATGGAGTAAAGATAGTAAAGAAATAATATCACACACTCTCACCAAGATGAAGGAAATATGCCCATAGCTTAGAAATAACACGATCTCAAGTCAAACAGAATATTAGTCAACCCAATGTATTTTTTTTTAATTTATTTTTTTATGCATTACTACATCTTTATAGCCCATATAACTAGCTTCTACTTCAGACTATAGTTCCCTAAAATCAAGAAGGACTTTTATTAGGATATAACGTAGGCTAGGGACATGGCTAACAAAGAAAGGAAAATAGAGAAAACAAAATATATGTTTGAGAAAAATTATATCTTTTGGAAACTAAAAAAAATGTTTTTCACTTATTTATTATTGTATTATATCTCTCTCTCTTTTTTTTTTTAGAGAATTTTTTTTTTCTTTTTTTTCTTTGCTTTCTCTTTTTTTTTTTTGTATTGCACAGCTTTACTAAACAAAACAATTATTTATATTTTTCTCAAACATGAATAGGTGATGGAACTTGTAAGATATCGGGTAATACTACAAATTGGAGTGGGTGAAGACGATAAGTTGACAAAGAAAAGTTTTTTTTTTTTAATAAAAGGCTCAAAAGGGCTAACTATGGATATTTCACATAAGGGATGGCTAGAAAGGCTCAAACGGGTCAAAGACGGCCTTTCCATCATCTTTTAGGGCTCTAGATACTCCTCCATATCTACTAGTGAAATGGACCTTTAGATGTAGCAACGCATTTGTTTTTTAACTTTTTTTTTTAAAGGGTTGACTCCAAGGAAATCTAAAGATCATGTATAAAATAATAATACTGCTAAAGCTTGTATGAAGAATGGGCAAAAAGGGTTACTCTCCAAGAAAAATAATAGGCTCAAAAGCTCACTTGGTATTCATTATGACATGTCAATTCTTTCAAGCAACTCATATTTATCTCCGACATCAACATGTAGAGTAGCAAACATAGTGTAACATCACTCAAGACCAAAGATAATACAAATACTAAAATTCGAAAATCATCATATCATCCAAAAATAAAAACAAAATCACACCATTTTTTTTTAAACAACATTCTACCCCCAACCTATTCTAAACATGAAAGGGAAGTATGCATGCAGAAATGTGAAAATGATGCAGAAAAACTAATTGAAAATGTTACACTTAAAATGATAGAAAAATGATTTTTTTTTAACTAAGAAGATGCGTTTCTAGAGGCACTACACTCTATATTCAGCCATCTTCGACTCAAAATTTGAAAATGCATATTTATAAAGGAGAAGTCAAAAAGTTAGAAAGATCACACGAAAAATAAGAAATTTTTTTTCATTATTTTTTTCTTTTTTTTTTAACTAAGAAGATGCGTTTCTAGAGTAACTACACTCCATATTCAGCCATCTTCAACACAAACAGTTAGTGATTTAGTTTCTACAACAAAAAATTAGTAAAAACTTAACCAACATTCCACAATTGTCAACTATCCCCTCCCCCCAACCAGAACTAAACATTGTCCTCAATGTTTTAAAGGAAAGAAGTAGAGTTTAGAAGACATCACCTGGGTGGTGCAACACAGAATAAAATATTTACAAAGGGAGATTTAAATCTAATTTGTACTTCTACTGCTTTATTGTTACCATCGTTATTTGTACACTCCAACACCAAGGTCTTGGGATCTGGCTCTGGTCGATAAGCTTGTAACAGATCAAGTAGCTCATTAGTAGTGTGAGCACAAATAAAAAGCTTTTTCACCGTAGAGGGAATGAAGTAGTTTTTTATTGCATGGTTAAGAAATGCGATAAAGCCATCATAAAAATTATTGACATTTAACAAACCGATGGGTTTCTGATGAATGTGCAGATGGGCCCAAGATGCTAAAGTGATAAGTGCCTCTAGAGTTGCAAGATCTCCTGGTAAGAAAATAAAAGCATCAGCATGATTAAGCATTTCAATTATTCTTTCTTGCATACCTGAGACAACTAACTCTTCTCCAGTTGGTGAGTTAGACAAGCAGCCTAAAGGTTTTAGGGTTTGTGGGATGATGCCTAACACTTGACTTCCTCTGACAAAAGCAGTTTCTGAGACCAATTTTGATAACCCTCGGTCACCTCCGCCGTATACTAAGTGTAATTTTTTCTCTGTTATGCATCGGCCAAGATCAATGGCTGCCTCAAAGAACTCTTTATATTTGCCATAGTTAAATCCGGAAAGCACACAAATGTTCTTGAATTGTTTATTGGGAGTAGCTGCCATTATGATACTTCTCAAAAACAATTTGTGAGTGTAAACGAAAAGAATCATATTTAAGGATCTTGGCGGCAATGGGTCACAACTGTGAATGAGGTGTCATGTCTATGTCAATTAATCGTGTAATGCACATGGCTTGAGAGTAAAAAAGGAAACAGTAAAAAGGAAAAGCAAGTAATGACAAATATAAAATTATTAAAGACAATAATGCAAATGGTAAAACAACAGTAAAGTAAAAGGATATTTACAGGTAGTTGCGACTGTGGCTCACATCTTCCTCTGGTTTTACGTCCAGAACGCAACTTCAACGCCCTCTATGGGTCGAGGATAGGCTTCCCATCCAGTTTTCTTATAAACTGGCAAACAGGGTCGTTTATAGTCAGATTCCCAAGACTGTATCATGAATGCTCTTTCTGAAATGATGGCCATAACTGGAGAATCGCTCCTTGCACATATCCACTGGGATGCGTTTCAAGAGACAAAAGGATATCATCCAATGACTCCTTATTCAAGCCATTCTTAATGAATTGAATCTTATCTTCTCTGTTATCAGACACCATTCCTAAAGAACATCGTTTTTTATCGCATATCATTCTGGCACACTTATGACAAGCAACCGAAATTTTTTTAGCCCTGCGCTTTCTTGCATAATTTCCTTTACCACAACCAGGCATGTATGCAATAAATTTAGGAGGCAACTCACCTGCTAAGCGTACTTGAGCCTCGATTAACCAGCGAATATCAGCAGGTATGTTATTCCTCATGAGCAATCGCATGCGTTCGGATCGAGCTTTATAGATTGTGAGGAGGGCATTCTGAGGAAGTGAAGGGAATCGACTATGAAGCTTTGCTAAGATCTCGTTTCTATCCATACCTTCGCCTCAGAAGATCAGTAATTATGGGAAACTGAAGTAACCGACTTGATTGTCACGGAGTACCGTTATCCGCCACTTAACCGGGGTGACAAACTAAAACACACAAACGGAATAACAAACAAATAAAAACACACAAAGAAAATCACAATCGTCCTCTTATAGAATTTACCTCAAGCTCCAACTGGATGTTGTAGACACTTCTCTCAATGTCTTTGAGTTGGCTTTCTAAATCCTCAACGTGGGATATTAACTCCGGTGGTTGTAGTTTCCAAATACGATGTGTTTTACAAAATTGTATCTGGCCTCTGAGATGAGATTGGACACGTTGAAGTTGTCTAAGGATGTTCAAGAGGAACTGTCTCATGATTAAAAGTGATAAAAGAAAGCTCTATGGTTAAACAAACACACTTATGCACAAATAATTTCAATTAGCAAAAGAATAGTAAAAAGAAAGAAAAAAAAATCAAATCACGAAAAAAAAAACAAAAAAAATCTTAATTCAAATGTGGTGGGTCACTCAAATTTATTTCGGTGTCCTCTCCATGTGGTTGGTACTCTAGATATGGCTTTAATCTTTGACCATTAACTTTAAACGTGACACCGTTTTTTGGGTCCTTAATTTCAATTGCCCCATGTAAAAAAACAGTATGAACAATGAAGGGGCCAGACCATCGAGAGCGTAGCTTACCTGGGAATAGGTGCAAACGAGAATTGAATAAAAGTACTTTCTGACCTGGAGTGAAAGATTTTCTCATAATCTGCTTATCATGAAAGACTTTCATTCGCTGTTTGTAAACTTTGACATTTTCGTATGCATCATTACGAATTTCTTCAAGTTCTGCCAGCTGTAATCGTCTTTCTGAGCCAGCTTGCTGCATGTCAAAATTGAATTTCTTGATGGCCCAGTACGCACGATGCTCGAGTTCCACAGGTAGGTGGCAAGCTTTTCCATACACTAGCCTGTAGGGTGACATCCCACCGGGGTCTTGAAAGCCGTTCTATATGCCCATAATGCATCATCGAGTCTTAATGACCAATCTTTTCTGTCTGGCCTCACGGTCTTTTCTAAGATGTGTTTTATTTCTCGATTGGAGATCTCAACTTGGCCACTGGTTTGCGGATGATACGGGGTCGCCACTTTATGAGTGATGGAGTACTTTGTCAAAAGTGCTTTGAATGATTTGTAACAAAAGTGGGTACCACCATCACTGATTATCGTTCGAGGGAATCCAAAGCGTGAAACAATGTTGCTCTTCAAAAACCCTATCACCACTTTATGATCATTGGTTCTGCATGGAATTGCCTCTACCCATTTCGAAACATAGTCAACAACAACCAATATGTATTGATGGCCAAAAGATGGGGGAAAGGGTCCCATGAAGTCGATACCCCATACATCAAAAATCTCAACCACTAAAATTGGATTTAATGGCATCATGTTCCTTCGTGTAATGCTCCCCATTCTTTGACACCTATCACATGAAGAACAAAAGGTGTAAGCATCTCGAAATATAGTTGGCCAATAGAAACCACATTGTAGAACTTTAGTCCCCGTTTTCTTAGCGCTGAAATGGCCTCCACAAGCTTGTTCATGGCAGAACGAAAGGATGTTATGAAATTCATTCTCTGGGACACATCGTCGAATAATTTGATCTGCACAATACTTGAACAGATAGGGGTCATCCCAGAAAAAATTCTTTATTTCCGCAAAGAATTTAGCCCTGTCTTGCTTGGTCCAATGCTCTGGAAGTTTACCTGTAACAAGATAATTAACTATATCAGCATACCAAGGTAATACTTCCACACTCATTAATTGTTCATCTGGAAATGACTCATTCAATGTTAAGGGTTCTGTGTTGATGTCAAAGTGGAGACGTGAGAGATGGTCAGCCACAACATTTTCTGTCCCTTTCTTATCTTTGAATTCCAAGTCAAATTCCTGCAAAAGCAACACCCAACAAATTAGTCTAGCTTTCGCATCTTTCTTTGTGAGAAGATATTTCAGAGCAACATGATCTGTGAACACAATAATTTTACAACCAATGAGATAAGATCGAAATTTTTCTAATGCAAACACTACTGCTAGCATTTCTTTTTCAGTAGTTGAATAGTTCAACTGTGCATCGTTTAATGTCATACTAGCATAGTAAATAACATGAGAAATTCGATCTACTCTTTGTCCTAATACTGATCCTACTGTATAATCAGATGCATCACACATGAGTTCGAATGCTAAGCTCCAATTTGGTGGCTGAATGATGGGTGATGACGTCAACAATTGCTTTAACTTTTCAAATGCTACAAGACATGAATCATCAAAGATAAAATGTGCATCCTTAGCAAGTAGATTGCATAAGGGTCTAGAAACTTTGCTAAAATTCTTAATGAAACGTCTATGAAAACCAGCATGCCCAAGGAAAGATCTTACTTCTCTGACTGTTTTAGGTGGAGGAAGATTGGAAATGAGATCCACCTTGGCTTTGTCAACCTCAATACGTTTGCATGAAATGATGTGACCGAAAACTATACCTTGTTTTACCATAAAATGGCATTTCTCCCAATTTAAGACCAAATTCTTCTCTATACATCTCTGCAAAATTTGTGTTAGATGATGTAAACATTGATCAAATGAGTCACCAAAGACAGAAAAATCATCCATAAAGACCTCAAGAAATCGTTCAACCATATCAGAAAAAATGCTTAACATACAACGTTGAAATGGAGCAGGTGCATTACATAATCCAAATGGCATTCTTCTATATGCAAAAGTGCCAAAAGGGCAAGTGAAAGTAGTTTTCTCTTGATCTTTTGGTGCTATGGGAATCTGATTGTATCCTGAGTAGCCATCTAGAAAGCAATAAAATTCATGGCCTGCTAATCTATCAAGCATTTGATCAATAAATGGTAAAGGAAAATGGTCTTTACGTGTGACAGAATTTAACTTTCTATAATCAATGCATACACGCCATCCTGTAGTCACTCTAGTGGGTATATCAATTCATTATCAACATTGGTAACTACTGTGACTCCTGACTTTTTGGGGACCACTTGCACAGGACTGACCCATGAACTATCAGAAATGGGGTAAATGATACCTGCATCTAATAGTTTAAGCACTTCCGTTCTAACAACTTCTTTCATATTAGGATTTAACCGACGTTGCATTTCCCTAGTAGATTTAGCATTTTCATCAAGGTGAATGTAATGCATGCAGTCTGCTGGGTTTATACCTTTTATGTCTGCTATGGTCCATCCTAATGCTCCTTTGTGCTCTTTTAAAACATCCAACAACTTACCTTTTTTATCGTCATTTAGGGATGATGAGATGATTACCGGTAGAGTGCTTTCTTCTCCCAAGAACGCATATTCCAAAGTGTTGGGTAATGGTTTGAGCTCGAGTTTCGGTGGTGACTCTGATGATGGGATGATTTTCTTCTCTGATGGTGCTAGTTGTTCAACTCTTGACTTCCATTTATTAGTGTCCATGGATGGCGCTGAGTCAAGTAAGGCGTTGACCTCATCGACTGATCTATCAACATCAAAATCCAAACCAAAGTGAGTTAAACATGTTTGTAAAGGGTCATCACTAAGGTTTGAAATAAAAGTATCATCAATTAATGCTTCAATTAAATCCACATCAACAATTCCATCATCTGCATTGTGAGGTTGTTTGGAAATGTTGAAGATGTTGAGCTCCATGGTCATATTGCCAAAAGACAACTGCATGTTTCCAGTCCTGCATTGAATGTGAGCATCGGCAGTTGCCAAGAATGGTCGGCCTAGGATAATGGGGATGTGCTTCCTTGAATCCTGTATTGGTTGAGTGTCAATTACAATGAAATCAACAGGAAAATAAAACTTGTCTACCTGGATAAGCACGTGCTCCATAATACCACGAGGTATTTTCGTGGACCGATCTGCAAGCTGTAACACCACTGGAGTTGGGTGTAATTCTCCCAATCCAAGTTTCACAAATACTGAGTAAGGCAAAATGTTAACACTAGCTCCTAAATCCAACAAAGCATTCTCAATTGTGTGGTTCCCTATACTACATGAGATAGTGGGGGAGCCTGGGTCTTTACATTTTAGAGGAATTTTATGTTGAAGTATAGAACTAACGCTTTCAGTTAAAAATGCCTTTTTCTGAACATGAATGTTTCTTTTTTTAGTGCAAAGGTCTTTAAGAAACTTGGCATAAGATGGAACTTGTTTTATTGCATCAAGTAAAGGGATGTTAACACTTACCTGTTTGAAGACTTCAAAAATCTCACCTGTAGATTTTCCCTTCTTTCCTTTAGCTAACCTCTGAGGGAATGGAGTTTTAGGAACGTACTCCCGTGGGTTGGTTTCTTCTTTCTCCTCTGGTGGTGAGTCTTCAACATTCACAGGTACAATTTGATTTTCTTTGGTCGCTGGCATCTCCACTTTGTTGTCGACTTCTTTCCTTTTTCGCAAGGTCATGACGGCTTTGACCTCTCCATGCTGTTACAGTGAACTGGTACTTGCTTCATGTACTCCTTTAAGATTAGGCACTGGTTAACTTGGAAATTTACCTTTTTCAACAGTCATTGCCAAAGTTTGAACTGAAGAAGCAAGTTGTCCCACCATCTTCTCGAGGCTTGAAACTGATTGGGCTTGTGAGTTGAAGCCTGCTCTCATCTCATTCCGTAGTCCATCAATGGTGCGGTTTTGTTGTTCGATCATGGAGTTAGTAACATTCTTGACATTCTGGAATGCATCCTCCCATTGTCTGGGTTGAGAGTAGTTCTGGTTCTGATTGTATGGTCTAAATGGTGGCTGAGAGGCTTGAGGAACTTGAGGGATTGGTTGCATTGGTGGAGCTGGAGCTGCTGGTCCATTCTGTTGGAATCCTTGAGACCATGAAAAATTGGGGTGGTCTCTCCATCCAGGATTATATGTGTTGGAGTATGGGTTGTAATTTGATGGTTTTCTCATTACACCGATGGCATTGGCTTGATCTGAATACGACTCATGGTCATGTGGCTCTGTTGATTTGGCAGTCGTCAACGATGCTATTTGTCGAGAAAGGCCTTCAACCATCTCTTTGACTTCTTTGATTCCCGAACCGGACTCGCCATTGTGAACCTCATTCACTCCTTTAATTCTTCTAGTATTCCTGAGAGATCGACTCCGCTGTTGGGAATTATCCGCTTGTCGCTGGAAGAAATCCCAAATCTCTGATGCACTTTTTGACATTAGCTCTCTTCCACTTGTCGCCATTAGCCATTCTTGCACATTTGGCAATAATCCCTCCAAGAAGTATTGGCATTGGTGCCATTTCTCGTACCCATGATGTGGACACTTCAAAAGTAGCCCATTGAATCACTCCCATGCTTCGAAAAACTGCTCGTCTTCTCTTTGGGTGAATTCTGAGATCTCCCTGCGAATAGCATTGGTTTTATGAACTGGGAAATATTTATTTAAAAATTTCGTTACCATTTGTTCCCATGTTGTAATGCTATTAGCAGGCAATGTATTGAACCATGAACGAGCTCTATCCTTTAAAGAAAATGGGAATAGTCTAAGTTTAACATCATCTTCTGAAAAATTCTCATATTTAAAGGTTTGACAAATTGTATGAAAATCGTTCAGATGATTATATGGCTCCTCATTTTCTAAGCCATAGAATGTTGGGAGACAATTTAGCACACTAGGTTTTAGCTCAAAACTCCTAGCGGCTACATTTGGGTATTGTATGCATGATGTGCTCAAATTAGCTAAGGGACTGAAGTAGTCCTTAAATGGCCTCTCCTGTGGTTCTGGTTGTTGCAAATCCATTTCAATTTTTTCTTTAAGTGCGATGTGTTTGTGTGTGCGAAGTGTTCTTTCTAATTCAAGGTCTATAGGTTCAAGATTAGGTAATAATGACCTACGACCATGCATGCAAAGAAAATAAAAATGAGAGAAAATAAATAAAAATAAAGAAGAAGGAGAAATTACGATACTAACCTTATTGCGCTGTTACAACCTTTCTATAAAAACAAAATACACTAAAACAAATACGTGAAATAAAATAAAAATAAATTAATGAGATAAATGAAAAATTACAAAGAAAAATAACTTGAAAATTAAATTGCAGAAATTTAAAGAAGAGAAAAAGAAATTCTTACCTAAAATATAAATTCGTTTTTTTTAATTAATTAAGAAAAAAAAATACAAGGAAACAACTAAAATAATAATAATAATAATAATAATAATAATAGTAATAATAATAATAAAATTATTTACAAAAATTAATTCTACAAATCAAAATACTTACCTCCCCGGCAACGGCGCCAAAAACTTGTTGTGCAAATTTTGTTGAACTCGCAAGCGCACGAATCTATTGTAGAATAGATTAATGGTGACGAGTGTCGATCCCACGAGGAGGTGGATTTTAATTGTGTGTAGAATTAATTTTGTAAATGGTGGTTGTATTTGTGGGGAAATTGATTTAAAGGATGCTAGAATTTAAATTGGAATAGCGGAATTAAATTGAATTGGGAACTATTAAAATAAAGCACTTGGGTATCTGGATCCGTATCAACATGCACCATGGGCTAAATATTCCTTATTAATACCAATTAAATTATGAGGGGGGAATCCACACCTCATGAACCACGCTCTAATCAATATGGTGTTAAGGGCTTATCGTGCCAAATAATAATAACCTAATACTAGGGTGCCGGTAAAACCAGAGCGGTAACTATACAAGATTATTATTATTTGTCGACGAAAAGTCAAAACCTCCACAGAAATTAGAGGGGAAGAGAAAATAAATACACCAAATAAAGCCCATGACACATGTTGAGACTTCACCTTCAACCCAAGCTTGAAAGAACATTAGCTACTCATTATTGAACTAGGGGTAAAATGGGAATTTTATTAAAATACGTAGAAAATACAAGATGGAGAAGGAATTACAGAAAACTAAGCTCAAAAATGGATTCAGGGGTATCAAATTAGGGGGGGAGGCCCCCTTTTTATAGATACATTGAGTGAATCATGGCCATCGGATTAAAAATAGTTTGGATGCACATGATTGCGCCACGTCATCAGTGAACAGTAACAAGGTTTGACCACGGGTTTGACCACGCGGTTTGAACAGTAACACAGTTTGCACACGGTTTGAACAGTAACGCGGTCTGAACAGTGTCGTGAATAGTATCCATGAACAGTACCGTACATGTAAATAGTGCCGTACGTGTGAACAGTTTAATTTTTCCTTTTATGCTCCTCTTAAGGTTTTCGACTGTCCTGAGTTCAAAAGTGACGTCCGTTTTGCTATCCGAAATCTCGTTCATTGTTAAATGACCATGATACCCCTAAAATACACAAAATACTTAATTAAAACAAAAGATATATAATTAAATAACAAGGGACTTAAATAAATAAAATTAGAGATGTTAGTGAGATTTGAAGTGTAAAATGATGAATTTCTCCTTTATAAATATACACTTTCTAACACTCAACAATATCTGTAAATTATCGGCAAACTGTTTGTTAAAAAAGGTGAACCAATTAAAAAACAGAGAGCTCACTAGAATTTACTCCTTCACCGTTAATGACAACCGGATAACTGGTTTCTATTAAGTGCTCTTTGGAATTTATCAGCTCGCCGTTTTCGTGCGATATAAACTGTTCCCAAGTTTTCTTCTTCACTTTAACTTAGCCTCTCACCGTTTTCTCTATAACTACAAAACCCAAGCTTTTTCTCTCTCCAATACTTTATTTTACTTGCACTTTCCTGCCAAATTACTCTGACAGAAACATTTTAAAACATCTTAAAACTACTTTACCGATTCAAAACAATAAATTAAGCCCTAAATAAAAAATTCCCAAATCAAAACCCTAAGGGTAGCCGATCAGTTTTCTTTTATTTTAACAAGATTTTTGTCATGTTTGAGCTAAACTGAGCCTCCTAATCACATCCTCTACTCTCCATTGTCTCTTTAATCGGGTTCATTTCCTTTATTTTCATCTTTTTGAGAAATTCCTAATTTCCTCAAGCGTGTCTATGGCTAAATCATCAATGCGTACTCGGAAGAGAAAAAGAGCTCCAACTAGGAATTTTATACCGCCACGGGAGACCTCTGAATTCGAAATGATCCATTTCCCCACAGCTCCGATGGCCAAACGCTTTGAAAACCGCTTCATAGGACGAAAGGTAATCTATTCCTTTTATGTGGATTTTGAGGATTTTAGGGAGTTGATTGTATAAGGTAGAAGTGTTAGAAACATGGTATTACCTTAAGAGTTGGCATTAGATTGTGATGGCTGGGTATATCCTAATCTAGTCCGTGTTTTTTACTCTAACAAGGAAATTTCAGCAACTAGATTAGATACGATAGTTACTCATGTCGGCGATGTTTCCATTGAATTTGATGTTGAGGACTTAAACAATATCTTAAGAATTCCGGATACTGGTCATAGGATTTATACATCTAGGAAAGCCCTCTGGTTTGCCAACTTTGATCATAATGTTAGTGTTTGAAATATTTGATATTTGTGCTCTTCCTTTCGAATCATAATTATTGCCTCTACAAGTTTGAATCCTCCATATCATTTTCGGCATATTGTTACTCCTAGAAAAGGTAATTCAGATAAAGTGAAGAAGTTGGATGTCAGATTATTGGATAGTCATATTACAGGGCGACCTATTAATCTTGGGTATGTTATTTTGAGATACATGTTGAGTACCCCCGTGAGTAACCACCGCTTGCTCCTATATGGCAGTATTAACACTTTTGTTGCTTCGGAAGATGATCGCATGCTTAACGATTTTTATCCTCCTAATCAACTTCATGATTTTAAGTTAGAAGCTCACTCTTCACCTTCTCGTCGTAATTCTGTACCCTAGCCTCCAGCCGATTCTGACTTTGAGGAGCGTAAGATTGACACTAATCACCTTCCAGCTACAGAGCAGCCACCAGCTTCGGATACCCTTCTACAGAAGTTGTTTGGTGATGTTCGCAGTCTTTCCGAGCAGCAGCATCAGCTCTTTGACAAAATGGATACCCTCTCCATACAACAGCAGCTCCAATCCCAATTTCAGACCTTTCAGCAGCAGATTATAGACCAGCAGCTAGAACTAATTGCTGGTCAGGGATACCTCCTTGGTTACTTTGGATACGATCCTAACAGTTCCTTCTCGTAGCCCTTATCTTATTTTTTGTCTATGCGTTCTGCACATATATTACTCATTTTGTTTGTCTTATGATGATTTTGTTGGTTATTTGCACTTTATTTGTGGTTGTGTTCATTTTAATGACATGTTAGAGTTTTGCTTATCTGGATTAGATAATTAGTGACTATCAAGTACAGTTGCTAAATTGAAATTTATATGGGAGTGTTTCAGCTATTTTTGTTTTTGAGGATATGCTCATTTTTAAAGAGAGACTCTGCCGAAATTTTTGCTCGCACAAAATGAGTAATATCTTGTTATTTTTTTATGATCATGTTCAAATTGCACCTTTCTATCATTTCTTTTTTATGATGAAATGGGAGATAAATATAATATGTTTTGGATAAATTTATTTTGGTTAAAACTTTGATTGGCCATATATTTAGGGGGAGCATACATTTAGGGGGAGTAAAGTGTTAGAAAGTTTGTCATCATCAAAAAAGGAGATATTGTTAACATGTATATATCTATAGTATTGATTTTGATGATAACAAACTTTATATGTTTTTGATTAAAAATATTAGAGTTTTCATCAATAAACAATTTCTTAAAAGCCATATAATATTTCTAAACATGTCAATGAAATATGGACAATCGTTAACTTTAATCGGAAAATCATTTCATACAAAATTCTATTAAAATTGTGGTTCTGGAAGTAAACGGTGAACTTTTAATATCAATAGTAAACAGTGAACTTTTAATATCAAAACGGTTAACTGATAATTTTCAAAGAGTGATAAATCCTTAATCTTGAATCGTTTAGCAAAAACGGATAAGGCTAGTGTGTTTTACAGGTTACTGGAATTAAAGGGCAAATCGTTTATCTCAAACGGCTAACTGATAATTTCTAGAATGGAATTTTGTGCTAACCTTGAATTGTTTACTAAAAACAAATAAGCTCAATTTGTTTTGCAGGTTACTGGAATATAATCGACAAACCGTTAACTGCAAATGGCTAATCGATAATTTCCAAAATATAATTTCATCCTAACCTTGAACCGTTTAGCAAGAACGGATAGCCAAAATTTGTTTTGCAGGTCTCTAGAAATTAACGACGAATCGATAGTGGCAAATAGTTAACTGATTATTAAAATTTCAGCTAAACAGCCACTTGGATCAGATAAAATGGTTAACCGATAACAGTTAATGACGATCTGAAGTCAATTGTAAATGTTCTTGAAGCCTTGGAGGCTTGAATATTGGAATCCTTAATCTCGATAAGCTTGGAGGCATAGATGTAAGCAAGGTTGGCCAAACCACATAAAATTCTCTATGTTTGAATCTCTCTTCCCTTATCTCTCTTTACATTTTGGTTGATTTATTTATTATTTTTTTAAATTCGTTTAAGATTTGCTTTAAGTTTTGTTCAATTATTGTATAAATTTTAGAAACCCAATTTACCCCCCTCTTGGGTTTTTTAGATAGTATTTCAGTACCAGATATTCGCCTTAATTTGATATCTACAAGCAAGCTTGATAATAGTGGTTATACTAACCAATTTGGTGAAGGAAAATAGAAGCTCACTAAAGGCTCCCTAGTATTAGTTAAGGAGAGGAAACTAAACACCCTCTACATGTTAGAAACCAAGATTAAGAAAAAAGATGTGAATGTGGCTGTAAAGATTCTGACATTGAGACAGATCATAAAAGGCTTTGTCACATTGGTGAGAAAAAGTTGGAAATTTTTGCCAAAAAAAGATTTCTACCCAGCTTCGCAGGTATGTCCCTCAAGACTTACATTCATTGCTTAGCTGGAAAGACACATAGAGTAGCTTTTAAAAGCTTTTCTCCTTCTAGAAAGTGGCAAAGCCTTGATTTGCTTCACACATATATTTGTATGATGCAAATTAGATCAATAGGGAGTGCACTTTATTTTGTGACTTTTACTAATGACTGTTCTAGAAAAGTGTGGGCTTTTGCTTTAAAATCTAAAGACCAAGTGCTTGATATATTTAAGTTCGTCCATGCTTATGTTGAGAAAGGGACATAAAGAAAATTAAAATGCGTTAGGGCAGATAATGATGAGTATAGAGGATCATTTAAACAATATTGCAGATCTCATATAATAAGACTTGAGAGGATTTTAGATTTTACCAAAAACCCCGCAGCAAAATGGTGTTGTACAAAGTATGAACAGAATAATTAAAGAGAAGATCAAGTGTATACTTTTTGATGCCAGGCTTCCTAAATCTTTCTAGGTAGAGGCTATGCGCAGTGCAGTCAACTTGATTAACCTTTCTCCTTCGGTTCTATTAGATGATGATGTACTTGAGAGAGTTTGGACCAGGAATGATGTTTCTTATAAACACTTGAGAATGTTTGGTTGCAGAGCATTTGTTCAAATTCCTAGAGATGAGAGATCGAAGCTTGATGATAAAGCGAATGAATGCATTTTCTTAGGCTATAGGCACGAAGAATTTGGGTACAGATTATGGGATCCAATGGCAAGGAAATTTATCAGAAGTAGAGATGTGGTGTTCTTTGAAGATCAGATAGTTGGTGATGTAGAGAAGAGTGATGAGTCTCCGTCATCTCTAGACATTTCTTTTATTTCAACTTCAGTTTCTCCACCTATAGTTAATAATGATCGCGAGGAGCTGGAGAGGATAAAAATGATGGTGCAGCATAACCAGTTAATTAAGCCCCTTCAAAACCACCTACACAACCAGTTGAGCCAGAACTAATAAGATCCACCAAAGAATGACGGCCTTTTACTAAATATCCTCGACATAAGTATGTGATACTTACAGATGAAAGAGAGCCAGAATGTTTTGAAGAAGCCACGTCTCACTAGTATAAAAGTGAATGGGTTAAAGTCATGCAAAAAGAGATCAAATCCTTGAATGAGAACCGTACATATGATCTAGTGAAGCTGCCTAAGGGAAAAAGGGCAATGAAGAAAAAATGGGTTTACAAGTTGAAAATTGAAAATAAGTCGCAATAGCAATACAAGGCTAGATTGGTTGTGAAGGTTTCGATAAGAAGAAAGGTGTTGACTTTGATGAAATATTTTCGCCTGTGGTGAAGATGTCTTCTATCCGATTAGCTCTGGGATTAGCAGCTAACTTAAATTTAGAGATTGAACAGCTTAATGTAATGACAACTTTCTTACACGATGACTTAGTGGAGTAAATATACATAGACCAACCTCAAGGATTCAATGTCAAAGGCAAAGAAGAACTTGTGTGCAAGTTGAAGAAAGTTTGCATGGGCTAAAACATGCACCAAGGCAGTGGTACAAGAAGTTTGATTCTTTTATGGAGAATCATGGTTTTAACAACACAATGTGTGATTATTGCGTTTTTGTGAAGAAGTTTGATGATAATGATTTCATCATTCTTTTGCTTAAGGTAGATATCATGTTGATTGTTGGCCGAGATGCTAGTAAGATTGACTATCTGAAGAGGGCGCTTAGCAAATCTTTTGCAATAAAGAACTTGGGACTAGCGAAACAAAGTCACTTGGCAAAAAATTCAGCATATCATTCAAAATCCAAGCATATTGATGTGAGGTATCATTGAATACAAGACGTGCTTCATAATAAAAAGTTACAGCTGAGGAAGATACACACAAAAGAGAATGGGTTAGATATGATGACAAAGTCGTTGCTCAAAGAGAAACTAAAACGTTGTATGCAGAAAGCAAGCTTGGTGATGCCCCCCATATTATCTGGGAAGGGAGATTTGTTGGGTCCATCTCATTTGGGTGGCTGATAACTCTATGAAATGAAAGATATCATGGTACTTTTAGACTTAAATCAATACTAATTAGAGAGTAAATGATGTGTTTTCATTGCATTTTTGTTATATTTTGCATAATCATTTATCTTAGTTTATTCTTCATAAATTTTGTTTGATTTAGAATAAATTATATGCTTAAATCATATGCATAATTGGAGGTGACCGGAAGCTCAAATTTTAAAGAAGGAATGCTAATGTAATAGGCTTGCAAAAGATGGAAAAGAACTTGGCTATAGAAAAATTGAAACAAATCTGGAACAATGCAATTGCTGTAGTCGTTGTTGTAGCAATCTTTGCTATAGCAACCATTGTCATTGTTGTAGCAATTCCAAAACTACGACAAAGAAAATTTTACAGAATATTGCGATCTGCAGTTTCCTAATCTGGAAGACACATGACCTAGGTTTCCGTTTACCCTAATTTTCAACTATAAAAAGAGCACACATCATAAGGAAAAGAGAGAGTCGTCACCGAAGGAGAAAAACCACAAAGAAACAAAAGAAAAACAAGATTCAAGACAGAGATTGAGGGCTACACAAGAGGAGAATTTGTAGAAATCAATTGGGAACTCAGTTCTTCTTATTCTTCTCTTGTTTTCTTGTTCAATTTAGTCTTAAGGATGCGTTTGATGGCTAAAATTTTGTTATTTATTTTTCTTGTGCAAACTATGAGCTAAATTTGTTTATGGTTGAGTGATAAACAATTTTGATGATTTATTGACTGAATATATGTATTGCTGCATGTTTGTTGTAGCATTTTGTTTTGATAGTGTTTATTTCTATTCATTATTTCGGCTGATCACCCATTTAATGATACTAGCTAGGGAAGAGCCAAAAAAGAGCCTATCTTAGTGGAACATATGAGAGCAATATTTGGTTTTAGATTGGGTTTCTAGATTGAGTTTTGCTTAATCTTGAAAGGGTCATGCTTAATCTAAAATTAATCATGAACTAGATATAAGGATTCACTTTGTAGGGTAAATAGAATCTAAACATGTAATGTTATATCTAATGTTAGCATAACAACTGATCACTGTTAGTTGCATATAGATATAACATATCCAACATGCGACAGCTGATGATACATAAGGATTCTACCCAGTGCTGTAGCAGATGCTATAGCAATCGAGCCAAACATTAGAAAAATAGTCAAAACCATTAAGAGAGTTTATTCACTCAACTACTCTATATTCTCACTGGTTTTATCCTTGAGTTTGACGTGATAATTTACTTTTTTACATTTTATTTATTGCGTTCTTATTTTAATTAGTATATTAATTTCATTAATTGTTTTATTTTAATTTAGAACAAAATCTGCACTATTAAGATTACTGTAGCAAGTCTGATAACATCAATCTCTGTGGAGACGATCTTGAATAATCATCATTATATTACTTGTTGTGTACATTTGCACATTGACACCAATAGCATTAGAATTGTCACAACAGTGGCCCACGCTCAATGTTTAATAAGTTTGGACATTAAGTAATTAAAAAAACATTGAGGTGGTAAGTAAAAATTACCATGAAATTTTGTTATAAAAGCAAGAGAAAGCTGCTGCCCTAGATAATGTTTGCGTGCAAAAGCGGCGAGAGAGAGAAGAAAAAAAACAGTGGAGGTACTAATTTGGGAATTCTTTGATTGAATGATCGAAAGGCGAAATTAACTCTGTTTTCTCCTAAATTTTGAGGGTAAGTTCTTGGCGTCACCCTATGTAATCCTACTGGTCTTAATTTTTATTTTATCCTCTCATTCGCTATTATTTGAGATACCTACTTGTTACGGAGACAGTTATTAGGTTGTTACTGTAAGCTAAGAATATTGAGATTCTTGATATTGGTAGCCTCTAGTATTATCTATAGAAGAATTTGTGTTGTAATCCCATTAATATAGTGGAAGATTATATCGGACTACGGTCCCGTAATTTTTCCCGCATTGGGTTTTCCACGTAAAAATTTGTTTCTCTTGTGGTTGGTTTTTTATTTGGATTTATTGGTTTATTTTTCTACCTATTTATTTGTGGTGCACATCCTATTCTAATCACGCAAAGAGGGAAAGAGTTTTGTTTTAGCTTAATTTGCAGCTGGTTGTGGTAGTTTCTTTCCCAATACTATATGTTATTTTGCTAACAAATTCAACTTAAAATTTTCAAAACATTAACAAGCCTCATCTACCCCTTCCTTCCGAAGATTTTTCAATAGGAGAGGGACTAACAATTACAGTTTCACCTCCAATTATGGTAATTATGTAACGGCCAACAAATTAAAGCATTTGTATTATATCATAGTAGAATAAATCTTCTAATTAAGTTTGTTTTAACATCTTCAATTTTACATTGTTATTTCACTTTTCAATCATTTTTTTATTGAAAATTTTTATGTAAACCATAACTAATTCGTTTCATTGATCATTGATCATCTCAATTTAATTTCAGGCTATGGTTATTAGTGTTATGCTCCAATCTCCACCACTAGTTGTAGGCATCTGTTAGTGATATGCCTTAAAGGCCAAACGAATGGTGTTTGCTTCTAGAGAATTATTGTATTTGATTAGTATTTTAATATTCATAAAATGGAAAAATTATCAACTTTCATAAATTAATTTAATGAATATATTCTAAGAAGTAAAATAGTAAAGGAACACATTCTTGAGTTTTCTGAGAATATAAAACGTGTATCCTTTGTACTATACTTCTAAAATAGTTCCTAGTGGTGGATTTATGATTGGACATCAAAAATTCCTATAAACATTAGTATGTGTTATGACTCCTTATAGTATGTGATATTAGAATAGATGGTGAGTTTCATATCATTTATATGAGATGTCAAGTCAAACACATAGGCACATGTTGCGAGAACAAGTTTACTGTACTTTAACAAATAATAATAAGCCATATGGTTTTGAGTGTTAATGGTTTATTATACATTTTGATAAATACTATGTTTAGTAATGGTCTTTAGACCTGCAGCATCACAGATGTCTTGTACATAGACATCTCTGATATGTGAAAGCATAAGGATTGACTCCTAATCAAGGAAGAGATCTAGCAATAGCTGTTATGGTTGGCTATGTATGGAAACAAGTGTGTGGCTAATATGGAATTCATCACTTTGTAAAAAACAAAAAGGATATCCCTGTAAGATAATGTGAATTGGCATAAAAAATCTTTGACCGAGGTCAAATATATTTGAAGAAGTTCAAATTATATTTTTCATGCCAAGTTCATTTAAATTTATTTTTAAGATAAAACATAAATGCTTAACATACTAAGTCATAAGCCATGCTTTTTTCTTGACATGGATGATGAAGAGGCCGGGACATAGAGAAACACTGGAATAGGTTTTGAAGATCCAATAATTCTTGCTATTTGGGTGGTTGTGAAATACCGCTACGTGTCACTCATGACTTGTGGAAACCTTATGATTATTATTGGTAAAGCATATTAGCAATGCATATTAAGGTCATTAGAAAAGTTCTAATTGATGACTAAAGAGTCTAGTATCATTTCATGAATAAAGAATTATCATTAAAATAGTTCTACTACCTTATAACAAAGAACCTAAAAAGTCACACACCTAATAGAAATGAAAAAGAAGTTATTAGAGCAGTTAAATTTCCTAATTTTAGAGAAATCGGTATTTATTTTATAATTCATTAAGAATGAATATATATATCTTAAATATGATTTAAAATATAAATTTGATGTTCCATAAATAGTTTAAGGAGCAAAATAAATTTCTTAAATCCTCAATCAAACATTAGGTAGAAGATCGAGCATGAAAAATGACCATATTAGACTTGTTTTGGGTCATAAATGATTATGGACTTCTAGACCAATTTTGGGGTTTTATTGGACCTAATATGAATTAGAAAATGTATAAGAACATGTCACAAAAGAAGCTAACAATTAACCATTTGCTTTGATCAAAATGGGTTGAATTAATTAAAGATAATATTAATTAATTAGGCTATTTATATATTCAAAATTAATTTGATTAAATAAATTATTGAGTTGATAAGATCACATCCAATAAAGAATGGCATAGTGTGTGGGTCTAGCTTATGATAATGTTGTTGCCATTATTGAAAAAATAATGGTGGCTTTATTTGGTGGAATGAATGATCATGAACCAGCATTCATGTTTTTTCATTATCTCTCTCATTTCCATACGAAAGTTGGTGATTCCAAATCATAATTAGGGTGCTTTAAGGATCTTAAATCATGCAAAAAGAGAAGTTTTTTGTGCGATGGTCTATTTCTTATATAGTGTTTGTACCTTGCTTTTTTAATTCATTTTCTCCTACCTCAAGCACTTGCTTCTAAACTTACAAGTGATTAAATAAAATTTAATATTTCCTCTTGATTTTCATTTTTGAATGAAGTCGATCCAATGTTTCTAGAGCTTCTGCCATCCGTTTTAAATTTACTGCATAGAAGTTGCATTTTCAAAAACCTCATGGACAAATGTTGTTCTCCAAGTATAATTTATGTTATTTCCATTTATAATAGCATGCAGGATGATCATGGAAAGGTCTAGATATTTTATGATATATTTATGTCATGTGATGATTGAATATATGCATGATTGTATGAGCTATTGGTTTATTTGTTGATTTTGGCAGATTTCTAAAGGCTTAAATGGTTGTAGTATTTTTAAATAAGGACTTGCATGTCCTTATCATGACCCAATCAAAATATTGTCCATTTTGGGACTTAATAAGGCCCGTACAGTTTTGTTCTTGGGGCACCCGTACACCCCAAAACGTGTCTTGCCAATTAATGTGTGGATCACCCCATATAAACCCAGCATCTCTCCCATGATTTGCCGATATAGGATTTACCTAGGGTGTTACATACACCACCTTAGGGACTCAATGTCCTCGCTGAGATTTGCCCCATCATCGCTCAAGAGGACACGCAAAGCTATTCTGATACCATAATGTCATGACCCAACCCAGACCTGGCAACATATTTTCTGCTTTGGGCCTTAACAAGGCCCGCACGATTTTGTTCCTAGGGTGCCCATACACCTTAAAAACGTATCTTGCTAATTAAGGTGTGGATCACCCTTTATAAACCGAACATTTCTCTTGTGCTTTGCCGGTGTGGGATTCGCCTAGGGTGTTACAGTCTCTCTCTCTATTAAGATCTTATTGTATCCCCTTACCTCAAAATTTGTACCCAAATTCTTCTAAATATGTAATTTATACAAGATAATTGTACAAAGAGGGACGACGTGTTTATGATACCTTTAAGCAAGAAGACTTTATGGATTGTTGCTGCACTTCCAATGATGTTTTAGCCCCTTCAATGGAAACTAATAATTGTACTAATTTAAGGCATAAGTTGTCTCATAATCATTATTGTGTGCTTGATAGCTAGGTGGACCGTAAAACCAATTATGGCTCAAATTGGTTTTATTAAAAAGTTCCATGAACATCCTTGGTTAGTTAATCTATAATATGCATAAGATGTATATTACGATACTTAGACATATTTGATTATTGAAAATGGAATAACATGCTAAAAAATGAGACCATTATAATGACTATATACTCTGTATTAAAATAAACATAATTATTGTTAACTTGTAATGAAGGATATTAAGATATCTATCATGGCCTACTAATACAAATGGAATGTTTAAAAGATTTTATTCTTGGGCTAGTTGTCATGGATCATATGATGATGTTGAAAACAGACCATATATCATATGATGATGCATAATTTATACATTAAGCTACCAAGAATTGTCAAGTAAGGTTCATAAGATGTTTTGAAATATGCAATACTATTAGGGTAAACTTAACTAAATCATTTAAACTACGAACTGTTAGGTGAGGTATTAATGATTTAGAGGCCGAAGGAGAATCGATACACGCATGAGATACATTTTGTAAGAGTTACCTACTTATTATAATAAGTAAGCCAAGAACTGTTAGGTGAGATAAACTTAAGCTAATGAGAATCTGATTCTTGCTAGAAACTTTTACCAATAAGAGTTTTCGTTTCTTGCATATGGGAGTGTAATGAAATAATAAAATAGTGGGAGGTGCTATTTGGTTTAAAGATCAAAATCAAATAGATTATAATAAAATAAAATGCTAATAATTTAATTTATATTTTCTACAATAATATTTAATAATGAATAATCCATTGGCATGAATTCTGGATAACTACCATTTAACAGGACCCAATTATGTTGATTGGTTAAGGAATTTAAGAATTGTTCTTAATTATAAGAAACTTAGCTATATTCTTAATACACCTAAACCAAATATAATTCCTAAAGGAGCTAGTGAGGAAGAACGTGTCGTTTATGAGAAGTAGCAAGGTGATGACCTAAGGGCTAAAAGCTGTATATTGGCATTGATGTCCAAAGAGCTACAAAGGCAACATGAAAATATGCTTGATGAAAGTTCCATGATACTTCATCTGCAAGAGTTTTATGGTGAACAAAGCAGGATAGTTAGATATGAGATATCTAAGAAACTGTTCAGAATAAGAATTATTGAAGGGTCAGTTAATAAGCATATACTCAAAATAATAGACTACATGAGCAATTGGAAGCTCTAATTTCTCAATGGATGGAGAATTAGCTATCGACCTTATCTTACAGTCCTTGCCAAACTCATTCTCTCAGTTTATCATGAATTTTAACATGAATAAAATGGAATGCAGTCTTGTTGAACTAAGATGTTTAATACTGCTAAAACCTGCATAAGAAGGCCAAAAGATGTTATGGTTATAGAAGGGCCCTCAGTTAAAAAAGGTAAAAAGAAAAAGTTTCAAACTAAGGCTAAAGGTTGGATCAAGAAAGGGAAGGCCAATAAGCCCAAGACAAGAGAAAATATTTTTATTGTGGTAAGGATGGGCATTGGAAGAGGAACTGCAAAGCTTATCTCAGCAACTTGAAAGTTAAGCCTAAAGAGAATCTTTTGATGGTATGCTCGTTATTGAAAACAATATTTTAATTATGGAAAATTATCCACCGATCACCTATTTTTTGGGCTTTTTCAAAAAATACACAATTCTTTTTTTTTTGGCTGAATTCTACCTAAAGTTATATTATTTTGCACCTATCCACTTCCGTCCCCAAACTGTTAAAAGAACTAACGAAATATTGTGTAAATGACTTTTTTACCCTTTAATGTATAAGATAAATTGTCCACCGACCACCTGTGTTTTTGTTATTTTTTCCAAAATTCACAATTCTTTTTTTTTGGCCGAACTCCACTGGAAGTGCTATTGTTTTGCACTTGTCCACTTCTGTGTCGTTGTGAAATGAAAATTTATCCTTATGATGTCAGCAAAGTTCTAACAGTGCTATAACGGGAGTGGACCAATGAAAAAAATATTAATTTTAGATAGAGTGCTGCTAAAAAAAAGATTTGTGTATTTTTTAGGGAAATTATCATTCGTGTACCCTTAGTTTACTCCGTTATCAAAAATACTACAACACTTTGAGGGTGTATTAATCGTTCACTCTAAGTTAATAAAACGTATCTACCATCCACCAAACTGTTACTTGCCGTTTAAATAGAATTACGTCAGAGGGGTAATTGGTCTTTTCATATGATACAAGTAATAATTTAAGGGTATACAAGTGATAATAAGAGAATTTCAAGGTATACAAGTGATAATTTTCCTCTACTTTAATTTAAGTCTCAAGGGTAAAATTGCCAATTCATTATAATTCTGTTAACTTTCAAACGGCAGCTAACAGTTTGGTGGTCGACAGATAACTTTTGTCTAAAATAAAATTTGTAAAATTTATCATGAGAATAAATATATTGCACACAGTACTTTAGATAATGATCTTTATGTAGTAAACATAAAAGAAAATAATGAGCATGTTGTGAATGTAAATACTATAACACATAAACGTGAAAGAGAATAAATAAGCCCCAGATATAAGTGGCATTTAAAACTAGGTCATATTGGAGAAGATAGAGTCATAAAATTGGCTATAGATGGACTGATAGGTCTATTTGGTTTAGAACCTTATTCAACTTGTGCATTTTGTCTTCAAGGAAAAATGACCAGAGCACCGTTCGTTGGACGAAGTACACGGGCCACCGATTTACTTAAACTCATATATACTGATGTGTGTGGGTCATTTAATAAAATGGCAAGAGGTGGATATTACTACTTCATAACTTTTATCGATGATCACTCAAGGTATAGTTCTGTTTATTTAATGAAGCATAAATCTGAAGTCTTTGAAAAGTTAAAAGAATACCGAAATAAAAAAGAGAAACTGACTGGAAAGGTTATTAAAACCCTACGATTAGATCAAGGTAGTGAATATCTTAGTGGAGAATTCTAATCTTACATTAAAGCGAATAGTATTGTTTCACAATGGACAACTCCTGGTACACTAGAGCTTAATAGAATATCTGAAAGGATAAATCGCACATTGTTAGGCATGGTGCAATCAATGGTGAGTTATACTGACTTACCAAATTCTCTTTGGGGATTTATTCTCCTTATTGCAACATATGTACTAAATAGAATACCTTCTAAGGTTGTACCTAAAATACCATATGAGATATGGCATGGTAAACAGCTAAGCCTAAATTATCTTAGGATTCGAGGATGTCTTGCTTTTATCAAAAGACTCAAGAGTGAGAAACTTGAGGCTAAAGCAGATGGTGGGAGGTTCATTGGATACCCAAAAGAAACTTTTGGTTATTATTGTACATCCAATCTGACCAAAGGGTAGTGGTTAGTAGAAATTCCATATTTCTTGAAAAAGAGATTATTCAATAAGGTGAACAAGGAAGAAAATTAGAATTTATTGAGAATTCTAATGAGGATAAATCCAGTGAACAGCCTGTTAAAGTACTAACACAAGGAACACATCAGCTCTGTAGATCTAGTAGAGTAATTCACCCACCAAAAAGATATTTTTTACTTCATTAGATGAATGACATATTTTTATTAGGTGATACAAATCATAGAGATTATTCTACTAGTTATGAAAAGGCAATATTAGATATTGTCTCTAAGAAATTACTTAAAACCATAGATTTAGAGATGGACTCTTTGAGACCCAACCAAGTCTGGACTCTAGTAGATCCACCCGAAAGTATTATACCTATCATATGGAAGTGGATCTTCAAGAAGAAGATAGGCTTAGATGGAAAGGTAGAGATCTATAAAGCAAGGTTGGTAGCTAAAGGTTATCGTCAAATACAAAGTATAGAGTATATGTAAACCTTTTCACCAATAGCAATGCCGAAGTCCATCAGAATCTTATTGGCTATAGTGGCATATTTTGACTCTAAGATTTGACAAATAGATGTCAAAACTGCATTTCTTAACTGGTACATTAAGGAAGATTTTTATATGATACAACCTTGTAGTTTTGAATCTAAGACAGATCCTAATAAAGTAAGCAAGCTAAGAAAGTCCATTTACAGGCTAAAACAAGCCTCCTGGAGCTAGAACATCTTATTCGACAATGCAATCAAAGCATTTGGTTTCATCAAGAATAAAGATGAACCATGTGTTTATAAAAAGCTTAGCGAGAGTGCAATAACTTTCATTATGCTATATGCAGATGACATATTGCTTATAAGAAATAACATTGGACAAATATCTTCTATCAAAATTTGGCTTTATCAAAACTTCTTCATGAAAGACCTAAGAGATGCAATGTATATATTAGGAATTAAGATTTATAGAGATAGATCCAGAAGATTGATAGGTCTATGTCAAGATAAGTACAGAGAAAAGATATTAAAGAAATTTAATATGTGAGTTTCCAAAAGGAGTTTTATACCCTTTCGACATGGAATTCATCTTTCTAAGAGCATGAATCCTAAAACTTATGATTGAGAGAGAGCGAATGAATAAGATTCCATATGCTTCTGCAATAGAAAGTCTTATGTATGCTTGTAATGTACTAGACTAGATATAGCTCATGCAGTGAGTGTCACTAGCAGATACCAGAGTAATCCAGGCGAGGAACATTGGACTATAGTTAAGAATATCTTTAAGTACTTAAAAAGGACCAAAGATTTTTTCTTAACATATGGAGAATGCAAACAAAAAATAGAAGGCTTTACAGATTTAGATTTCCAATTAGATGTAGATGACAGATGTTGTGCAAATTTTATTGAACTCACAAGTACACGAATCTATTGTAGAATAGATCAATGGTAACAAGTGTCGATCCCATAGGGAAATGGATTTTAATTGCGTGTAGAGTTAATTTTGTAAGTGGGTGGTTAGATTTGTGGTGAAAGTGATTTAGGATATTTTAAAATTTAAATCAGAATGGCGGAAATAAATTTAAGTGAAAAATATTAAAATGAATTACTTGGGCCTCTGGATCTGTATTCAACATGTAGCATACCTTGTATTCCTTAATAGTACCAATTAAATCATGAGGGGTTTCTACTCCTTATGAACCTCACTCTAATCAATATAGTAGTAAGTGCTCATCAAGCCAAATAATAATAACCTTACACTAGGGAGGGGATTTTACCAGTACAATATCTAGACAAGATTATTACTATCTGTTGACGAAAAGGCAAAACATCCACATAAATCGGAGGGAAAGAGAAAGTAAATTTACCAAATTAAGCCCACGGAACATGTTGAGACTTCACCTTCAACCCAAGCTTGAAAGAAAATTAGCTACTCATAATTGAACTATGGGTAAAATGGAAATTTATGAAAATATATAGAAATTACAAGATAGAGAAAGAATTACAGAAAATAGATTGAGGGGTGTCAAATTAGGGGGGAGCCCATATTTATAGATATAATAAGTAAATCATGACCATCGGATTAAAATAATTTAGGTGCTCAGGATTGCGCCACATGGCGAGTTCTGATTGGATAGTACACATCATTAGGATCGTATCACGTTTTTCGATCCCTTAACATACTACCACATCAGCAGTGAACTCCACATAATCATTTTAGTCCAATAGGATCGTAACACATCATTGGATAATGCCAACTCATCAGTCAACTCCATATAAGCAGTCAATGCCACATCAATTCTCCAATCAAATGCTGCCACGTTGGCCAGTGCCATGTCATCATACCATATATGTGAACAGTGTTGTGAACAGTGTCGTGAACAGTACTGTATATGTGAATAGTGTTGTTTATCCTTTTATACTTCTCCTAAGGTTTTCAACTGTCTTGAGTTTAGAATTGCTATCCCTTTTGCTATCTGATCTCTTATTTATTGTCAAATGCCCATGATGTCCCCTAAAATACATAAAATACTTAATTATAATAAAACACACATAATTAAATCGCGAGGGACTTAAATACATAAAAGTAGGGATGTTAGTGAGACTTGGAGTGTAAAATGACAATTTTCTCCTTTATAAATACACACTTTCTATCACTCAATATATCCCCCAAGCAGTTTATTGCTAATCCCTAGTAAATTAAGCGAAGACAAAATTTAAACCCACAATGAATTTCTTTTTTTAAAACAGTCGTGTTCATTCAATCCTAAAGAAATATTACCCCCACATCAACCATACACATGAATTAGTCCAGTAGACTTTGTCACAGCTACAGTATTCAAGCCACTTTCAAGAATGATATGTTAAACCACAAAATCTCACCGGTAGTAGTGACACTCTCACAAAGAAATCCCAATAAAAATAGTCACTCCAATGAATGGTAAATTGAGAGAAAATAATAAAGCAGTAATATCACACACTCTCAACAATATAGAAAAAATATGCCTACAGCTTAGAATAACAAGATCTTAAGTCAAACAAAATGCTAGTCAAACCAATATATTTATTTTTTTTTGTTTTAGTAATGTATCACTACATCTTGTTAGCCCATATAACTAGCTTCTACTTCAGACTATAGTTCCCTAAAATCAAGAAGGACTTTTATTAGAACGTAACATAGGCTAGGGACATGGCTAACAAAGGAGGGGAAATAAGAGAAACAAAATATATGTTTAAGAAAAAAGTAAAACACTTTTTATGATTACAAGGTACATTTCACTTATTTTTTTATTGTTTTTATTTTTCTCTTTTTTTTCTTTTTTTTCAAAATAATTTTTTTTGTATTGCACAACTTTACTGAACAAAATAATTATTTACATTTTTTTCAAATATGAATAAGTGATAGAATTTGTAAGACATCAGGTGACATTCCAAATCTGAGTGGGTCAAGATGATAGGTTGACAAAGAAAAGTATTTTTTTAAATAAAAATACTCCAAAGGGTTAACTATGGATATTTCACAAAAGGGAGGCTCAAAAGGATCAAACGGGTTAAAGATGGTCTTTCCATCGTCTTTTAGGTCTCTAAATAATCTTTCATATCTACGCGTTAGATGGTCCTTCAGATGTAGGTTACACTTTTTTTTTTTTATCTTTTTAGAGGGTTAACTCAAAAGAAATCTAGAGATCATATATAAAATAATAATCTGCTACGTTGTATGAAGAATGGGTAAAAAGAGTTATTCTCCAAAAAAAATGACAGGCTCAAAAACTCCCTTGGAATTTATTTCACATGTGCGTTCTTTTAAGCAACTCATATTTAGCTTCGATATCAACATGTAGAGTGGCAAACATGGTGTAATATAACTCAAGACCAAAGATAATATAAAAACTAAAATTTGAAAGTCATTACCTAGGTGTTGCAAAATAGAAGAAAATATTTACAAACGGAGAGTTAAATCTAATTTGCACTTCTTATTGCGGCTACTGCTACCATCATTATTTGATCACTTTAACACAAAGGTCCTGAGATCTGGCTTTGGTCTATATGCTTGTAACAGATCAAATAACTCATTAGCAATGTGAGCACAAATAAAAACTTTTTTCGTTGTGGAAGAAATGAAACAGATTTTTATTGAATGGTTAAAAAATACGATAAAGTCATTCTAAAAGTTATTGACATTTAACAAACCGATGAGTTTCTGATGAATGTTCAAATAGACCCAAGATGCTAATGTGATTAGTGCCTCTGGAGTTAGAAGATCTCCTGGTAGGAAAATAAAAGCATCAGCATGATTTAGCATTTTAGTTATTCTCTCTCGCACACCTAAGACGACTAACTCTTCTCCAGTTGGTGAGTTAAACAAATAGCCCAAAGATTTTAGGGTTCTTGGGATGATGCCTAACACTTGGCTCCCTCTGATATAAGTACCTTTTGAGATAACCATTGGTCACCTCCTCTATATACCAAGTGTAATTTTGTTGCTGCTATGCTTCGACCAAGATCTATGGTTACCTCAACAAACTCTTTATATTTGCCATAGTTAACCCCAGAGAGTACACAAATGTTCTTCAATTGTTTATTGGGAATAGCTGTC
This sequence comes from Atalantia buxifolia, assembly GCA_030444775.1. Classification (NCBI taxonomy): domain Eukaryota; kingdom Viridiplantae; phylum Streptophyta; class Magnoliopsida; order Sapindales; family Rutaceae; genus Atalantia; species Atalantia buxifolia. The sequence goes on along the minus strand of CM059831.1, from coordinate 19,501,751 downwards.
ATTGGAATACTTCTGAAAAGCAATTTGTAAGTTTTTACAAAATCATGTTTAAGGATCTTGGTGATAATGGTTCATAGCTGTGTATGACGTAGCATGTTGTTGTGCAAATTTTGTTGAACTCGCAAGCGCACGAATCTATTGTAGAATAGATCAATGGTGTTGAGTGTCGATCCCACGAGGAGGTGAATTTTAATTGTGTGTAGAATTAATTATGTAAATGCGTGGTTGGATTCGTGTGGAAGTGATTTAGATGATGCTGGAATTTAAATTGGATTGGCAGAAATAATTAAACTGGAAACTATTGAGATAAAGCACTTGGGTATCTGGATCCGTATCAACATGCACCATGGGCTAAATATTCCTTATTAATACCAATTAATCATGAGGGGGATTTACACACCTCATGAACCACGCTCTAATTAATATGGTGCTAAGGGCTTATCGTGCCAAATAATAATAACCTTATACTAGGGTGCCGGTAAAAGCAGGGCAGTAACTAGATAAGATTATTATTATTTGTCGACGAAAAGTCAAAACCTCCACAGAAATTAGAGGGGAAGAGAAAATAAATTTACCAAATAAAGCCCATGACACATGTTGAGACTTCACCTTCAACCCAGCTTGAAAGAAAATTAGCTACTCATTATTGAACTAGGGGTAAAATGGGAATTTTATTAAAATACGTAGAAAATACAAGATGGAGAGAGAATTACAGAAAACTAAGCTCAAAATGGATTCAGGGGTATCAAATTAGGGGGAGAGGCCCCCTTTTTATAGATACATTGAGTGAATCATGGCCATCGGATTAAAAATAGTTTGATGCACAGGATTGCGCCACGTCATCAGTGAACAGTAACACGGTTTGACCACGCGGTTTGAAAAGTAACACGGTTTGCGCACGGTTTGAAAAGTAACGCGGTCTGAACAGTGTCGTGAACAGTATCCATGAACAGTACCGTACATGTGAATAGTACCGTACGTGTGAACAGTGCCATTTTTCCTTTTATGCTCCTCTTAAGGTTTTCAACTGTCCTGAGTTCAAAAGTGACGTCCGTTTTGCTATCCGAAATCTCGTTCATTGTGAAATAACCATGATACCCCTAAAATACACAAAATACTTAATTAAAACAAAACATATATAATTAAATAACAAGGGACTTAAATAAATAAAATTAGAGATGTTAGTGAGACTTGAAGTGTAAAATGACGATTTTCTCCTTTATAAATATACACTTTCTAACACTCAACACACCCCCCAACCAGCTTATTGCTAGTCCCTAGCAAATAAAGCGAAAATAAAATTCAAACCCAATTTTTTTTTTTTTAAACAAACTTGTTTATTCAATCAGACTAATGATAGCAATCAAATAAAAGTATAAGCATTATCTCCAGTCTAAAGAAACATCACACCCACATCAACCATTCACATGAATCAACCAAGTAAATACAGCTACTTTCAAAAATGACATGTCAAACCCCAAAATCTCACCGGTAATGTTGACACTCTCACAAGGAAATTAAACCCAATAAAAATTGTCACTTCAATGAATGATAGATGGAGTGAAGATAATAAAGAAATAATATCACACACTCTCACCAAGATGAAAATAATATGCCCACAACTTAGAAATAACACGATCTCAAGTCAAACAAAATGCTAGTCAACCCAATTTATTTACTTTTTTTTTATTTTATTATTTTTTTTATGCATCACTACTTCTTTATAACACATATAACTAGCTTCTACCTCATACTATAGTTCCCTAAAATCAAGAAGGACTTTTATTAGGATGTAACGTAGGCTAGGGACATGGCTAACAAAGAAAGGAAAATAGAGAAAATAAAATACATGTTTGATAAAAATAATATCTTTTGGAAAAAAATGCATTTCACTTATTGAATTATATATCTCTCTCTCTTTTTTTCTTTTCTTTCTTTTTTTTTAGAGAATTTTTTTCTTCTTTTTTTTCTCTTTTTTTTTTTTTTGGTATTGCAAAACTTTACTAAACAAAATAATTATTTATATTTTTCTCAAACATGAATAGGTGATGGAACTTACTCCAAATTGGAGTGGGTCAAGATGATAAGTTGACAAAGAAAAGTTTTTTTTTTTTTAAATAACAGGCTCAAAAAGGGCTAACTATGGATATTTCATATAAGGGATGGTTAGAAAGGCTCAAACGGGTCAAAGATGGCCTTTCCATCATCTTTTAGGGCTCTAGATAATCCTCCATATCTACTAGTTAAATGGACATTCAGATGTAGCAACACACTTTTTTTTCTTTTTTTCTTTTTTTTTAAAGTAATTTTGTTTTTTTTAGAGGGTTGATTCAAAAGAATATAGAGATCGTATATAAAATAGTAAACTACTAAGTTATATGAAAAATGGGCAAACAATGTTTCTCTCCAAGAAAAATAATAGGCTCAAAAGCTCACTTGGTATTCATTATGACATGTCAATTCTTTCAAGCAACTCATATTTATCTCCGACATCAACATGTAGAGTAGCAAACATAGTGTAACATCACTCAAGACCAAAGATAATACAAATACCAAAATTCGAAAAGTCATCATGTCATCCAAAAATAAAAACAAAATCACACTATTTTTTTTTAAAAACAACATTCTATCCCCCAACCTATTTTAAACATGAAAGGAAATATGCATGCAGAAATGTAAAAATGATGCAGAAAAACTAATTGGAAAGGTTACACTTAAAATGATAGAAAAAGAAAATGATTTCATTTTTTTTTTCTAAGAAGATGCGTTTCTAGAGGCACTACACTCTATATTCAGCCATCTTCGACTCAAAAATTTGAAAATGCATATTTATAAAGGAGAAGTCAAAAAGAAAAAAAAGTTAGAAAGATCACACGAAAAATAAGAAATTTTTTTTTTGGTTCCTTTTTTTTTCTTTTTCTTTTTTTTTTAACTAAGAAGATGCGTTTCTAGAGTAACTACACTCCATATTCAGCCATCTTCAACACAAAAAGTTAGCAACAGTTAGTTTCTACAACCAAAAATTAGTAAAAACTTAACCAACATTCCACAATTGTCAACTATCCCCTCCCCCCAACCAGAACGAAACATTGTCCTCAATATTTTAAAGGAAAGAAGTTGAGTTTAGAAGACATCACCTGGGTGGTGCAACACAGAATAAAATATTTACAGGCGGAGATTTAAATCTAATTTGTACTTCTTACTACTGCTATTGTTATCATCGTTATTTGTACACTCCAACACCAAGGTCTTGGGATCTGGCTCTGGTCGATAAGCTTGTAACAGATCAAGTAGCTCATTAGCAGTGTGAGCACAAATAAAAAGCTTTTTCACTGAGGAAGGAATGAAGTAGTTTTTTATTGCATGGTTAAGAAATGCGATAAATCCATCATAAAAATTATTGACATTTAACAAACCGATGGGTTTCTGATGAATGTGCAGATGGGCCCAAGATGCTAATGTGATAAGTGCCTCTAGAGTTGCAAGATCTCCTGGTAAGAAAATAAAAGCATCAGCATGATTAAGTATTTCAGTTATTCTTTCTTGCATACCTGAGACAACTAACTCTTCTCCAGTCGGTGAGTTAGACAAGCAGCCCAAAGGTTTTAGGGCTTGTGGTATGATGCCTAACACTTGACTTCCTCTGACAAAAGCAGCTTCTGAGACCAATTTTGATAACCCTCGGTCACCTCCGCCGTACACCAAGTGTAATTTTCTCTGTATGTTTCGACCAAGATCAATGGCTGCCTCAAAGAACTCTTTATATTTGCCATAGTTAAATCCAGAAAGCACACAAATGTTCTTGAATTGTTTATTGGGAGTAGCTGCCATTAGGATAATTCTCAAAAATAATTTGTGAGTGCAAATGAAAAGAATCATATTTAAGGATCTTGGCGGCAGTGGGTCACAGCTGTGAATGAGGTGTCATGTCTATGTTAATTAATCGTGTAATGCACATGGCTTGAGAGTCAAAAAAGGAAACAGTAAAAAGGAAAAGCAAGTAATGACAAATATAAAATTATTAAAGACAATAATGCAAATGGTAAAACAACAGTGAAATAAAACAACAGTAAAGTAAAAGGATATTTACAAGTAGTTGCGACTGTGGCTCAAATCTTTCTCTGGTTTTACGTCCAGAAACGGCTTCAACGCCCTCTATGGGTCGAGGATAGGCTTCCCCATCCAGTTTTCTTATAAACTGGCAAACAGGGTCGTTTATAGTCAGATTCCCGAGACTGTATCGTGCATGCTCTTTCTGGAATGATGGCCATAACTGGAGAATCGCTCCTTGCACATATCCACTGGGATGCGTTTCAAGAGACAAAAGGATATCATCCAATGACTCCTTATTCAAGCCATCCCTAATGAATTGAATCTTATCTTCTCATTATCGACACCATTCCATTCCTAAAGAACATCGTTTTTTATTGCATATCATTCTGGCACACTTATGACAAGCAACCGAAATCTTTCGAGCTCTTCACTTTCTTGCATAATTTCCTTTACCACAACCAGGCATGTATGCAATAAATTTAGGAGGCAACTCACCTGCCAAGCGTACTTTAGCCTCGATTAACCAGCGAATATCAACAGGTATGTTATTCCTCATGAGCAATCGCATGCGTTCGGATCGAGCTTTATAGATTGTGAGGAGGGCATTCTGAGGAAGTGAAGGGAATCGACTATGAAGCTTTGCTAAGATCTCATTTCTATCCATACCTTCGCCTCAGAGGATCAGTAATTATGGGAAACTGAAGTAACCGACTTGATTGTCACGGAGTACCGTTATCCGCCACTTGACCGGGATGACAAACTAAAACACAAAAACAGAGTAACAAACAAAAACGCACAAAGAAAATCACAATCGTCCTCTTATAGAATTTACCTCAAGCTCTAACTGGATGTTGTAGACACTTCTCTCAATGTCTCTGAGTTGGCTTTCTAAATCTTCAACGTGGGATATTAACTCTGGTGGTTGTAGCTTCCAAATACGATGTGGTTTACAAAATTGTATCTGGCCTCTGAGATGAGATTGGACACGTTGAAGTCGTCTAAGGATGTTCAAGAGGAACTGTCTCATGATTAAAAGTGATAAAAGAAAACTTAATGGTTAAACAAACACACTTATGCACAAATGATTTCAATTAGCAGAAGAAAAAAAAAATAAATCAAATCACTGAAAAGAAAAATCTCAATTCAAATCTGGTGGGTCACTTAAATTTATTTCGGTGTCCTCTCCATGTGGTTGGTACTCTAGATATGGATTTAATCTTTGACCATTAACATTAAACGTGACACCATTCTTTGGGTCCTTAATTTCAATTGCCCCATGTGGAAAAACAGTATGAACAATGCAAGGGCCAGACCATCGAGAGCGTAGCTTACCTGGGAATAGGTGCAAACGAGAATTGAATAAAAGTATTTTCTGACCTAGAGTGAATGATTTTCTCATAATCTGCTTATCATGAAAGACTTTCATTCGTTGCTTGTAAACCTTGGCATTTTCGTATGCATCATTACGAATTTCTTCAAGTTCTGCCAGCTGTAATCGTCTTTCTGAGCCAGCTTGCTGCATGTCAAAATTGAATTTCTTGATGGCCCAGTACGCACGATGCTCGAGTTCCACAGGTAGGTGGCAAGCTTTTCCATACACTAGCCTGCTTTTGTAGGTGACATCCCACCGGGGTCTTGAAAGCCGTTCTATATGCCCATAATGCATCATCGAGTCTTAATGACCAATCTTTTCTGTCTGGCCTCACGGTCTTTTCTTAGATGTGCTTTATTTCTCGATTGGAGATCTCAACTTGGCCACTGGTTTGCGGATGATACGGGGTCGCTACTTTATAAGTGATGGAGTACTTTGTCAAAAGTGCTTTGAATGATTTGTTGCAAAAGTGGGTACCACCATCACTGATTATCATTCGAGGGAATCCAAAGCGTGAAACAATGTTGCTCTTCAAAAACCCTATCACCACTTTATGATCATTGGTTCTGCATGGAATTGCCTCTACCCATTTCGAAACATAGTCAAGAGCAACCAATATGTATTGATGGCCAAAAGATGGGGGAAAGGGTCCCATGAAGTCGATACCCCATACATCAAAAATCTCAACCACTAAAATTGGATTTAGTGGCATCATGTTCCTTCGTGTAATGCTCCCCATTCGTTGACACCTATCACATGAAGAACAAAAGGTGTAAGCATCTCGAAATATAGTTGGCCAATAGAAACCACATTGTAGAACTTTAGTCCCTGTTTTCTTAGCGCTGAAATGGCCTCCACAAGCTTGTTCATGGCAGAACGAAAGGATGTTATGAACTTCATTCTCTGGGACACATCGTCGAATAATTTGATCTGCACAATACTTGAACAGATAGGGGTCATCCCAAAAAAAATTCTTTATTTCCGCAAAGAATTTAGCCTTGTCTTGCTTGGTCCAATGCTCTGGAAGTTTACTTGTAACAAGATAATTAACTATATCAGCATACCAAGGTAATACTTCCACACTCATTAATTGTTCATCTGGAAATGATTCATTTAATGTTAAGGGTTCTGTGATTGTGTCGAAGTGGAGACGAGAGAGATGGTCAGCCACAACATTTTCTGTCCCTTTCTTATCTTTGAATTCCAAGTCAAATTCCTGCAAAAGCAATACCCAACGAATTAGTCTAGCTTTCGCATCTTTCTTTGTGAGAAGATATTTCAGAGCAGCATGATCTGTGAACACAATAATTTTACAACCAATGAGATAAGACCGAAATTTTTCTAATGCAAACACTACTGCTAGCATTTCTTTTTCAGTAGTTGAATAGTTCAACTATGCATCGTTCAATGTCATACTAGCATAGTAAATAACATGAGGAATTCGATATACTCTTTGTCCTAATACTGCTCCTACTGCATAATCAGATGCATCACACATAAGCTCAAATGGTAAGCTCCAGTTTGGTGGCTGAATGATGGGTGATGTTGTCAACAAATGCTTTAGTTTTTCAAACGCCACAAGACATGAATCATTAAAGACAAAAGGTACATCTTTAGCAAGTAGATTGCATAAGGGTCTAGAAACTTTGCTAAAATCCTTAATGAAACGTCTATAAAAACCAGCATGCCCAAGAAAAGATCTTACTTCTCTGACTGTTTTAGGTGAAGGAAGATAAGAAATGAGATCCACCTTGGCTTTGTCAACCTCAATACCTTTGCATGAAATGATGTGACCGAGAACTATACCTTGTTTTACCATAAAATGGCACTTCTCCCAATTTAAGACCAAATTCTTCTCTATACATCTCTGCAAAACTTGTGTTAGATGATGTAAACATTGATCAAATGAGTCACCAAAGACAGAAAAGTCATCCATAAAGACTTCAAGGAATCGTTCAACCATATCAGAAAAAATGCTTAACATGCATCGTTGAAATGTAGCAGGTGCATTACATAATCCAAATGGCATTCTCCTATATGCGAAAGTGCCAAAAGGGCAAGTGAAAGTGGTTTTCTCTTGATCTTTTGGTCTTTATGGAATCGATTGTACCACTGAGTAGCCATCTAGAAAGCAATAAAATTCATGGCCTGCTAATCTATCAAGCATTTGATCAATAAATGGTAAAGGAAAATGGTCTTTACGTGTGACAGAATTTAACTTTCTATAATCAATGCATACACGCCATCCTGTAGTCACTCTAGTGGGTATCAATTCATTATCGCATTGGTAACACATGACTCCGACTTTTTGGGACAACTTGCACAGATCGACCCATGAACTATCAGAAATTGGGTAAATGATACCTGCATCTAATAGCTTAAGGACTTCTGTTCTAACAAATTCTTTCATGTTAGGATTTAACCGACGTTGCATTTCCCTAGTAGATTTAGCATTTTCATCAAGGTGAATGTAATGCATGCAGTCTCTTTGGGTTTATACCTTTATGTCCTGCTATGGTCCATCCTAATGCTCCTTTGTGCTCTTTTAAAACATCCAACAACTTACCTTTTTGCTCGTCATTTAGGGATGATGAGATGATTACCGGTAGAGTGCTTTCTTCTCCCAAGAATGCATATTCCAAAGTGTTGGGTAATGGTTTGAGCTCGAGTTTCGGTGGTGATTCTGATGATGGGATGATTTTCTTCTCTGATGGTGCTAGTTGTTCAACTCTTGACTTCCATTTATTAGTGTCTATGGCTGGTGCTGAGTCAAGTAGGGCATTGACCTCATCGACAGATCTGTCAATATCAAAATCCAAACCGAAGTGAGTTAAACATGTTTGTAAAGGGTCATCACTAAGGTTTGAAACAAATTTGTCATCAACTAATGCTTCAATTAAATCCACATCAACAATTCCATCATCTGCATTGTGAGGTTGTTTGGCAATGTTGAAGATGTTGAGCTCCATGGTCATATTGCCAAAGGACAACTGCATATTTCCAGTTCTGCATTGAATGTGAGCATCCACAGTTGCCAAGAAAGGTCGGCCTAGGATAATGGGGATATACTTCCTTGAATCCTGTATTGGTTGAGTGTCAATTACAATGAAATCAACAGAAAAATAAAACTTGTCTACCTGGATAAGCACGTCCTCCACAATACCACGAGGTATTTTCGTAGACCGATCTGCAAGCTGTAACACCACTGGAGTTGGGTGTAATTCTCCTAATCCAAGTTTCACAAATACTGAGTAAGGCAAAAGATTAACACTAGCTCCTAAATCCAACAAAGCATTCTCAATTGTGTGGTTCTCTATACTACATGAAATAGTGGGGGAGCTTGGGTCTTTACATTTTAGAGGAATTTTGTGTTGGAGTATAGAACTAACGTTTTCTGTTAAAAATGCCTTTTTCTGAACATGAAAGTTTCTCTTTTTAGTGCAAAGGTCTTTAAGAAACTTGGCATAAGATGAAACTTGTTTTATTGCATCAAGTAAAGGGATGTTAACACTTACCTGTTTGAAGACTTCAAGAATCTCACCTGTGGATTTTCCCTTCTTTCCTTGAGCTAACCTCTGAGGAAATGGAGCTTTAAGAACGTACTCCCGTGTGTTGGTTTCTTCTTTCTCCTCCGGTGATGAGTCTTCAACATTCACGGGTACAATTTGAGTTGATTTTGTCACTGGCATCTCCACTTTGTTGTCGACTTCTTTTCCTTTTCACAAGGTCATAACGGCTTTGACCTCTCCATGTCACAGGTGAATCGGTACTTGCTTCATGCACTCCTTTAGGATTAGGCAACGTTGACTTGGAAATTTGCCTTTCTCAACATCATTGCCAAAGTCCGAATCAAGAAGCAAGTTGTCCCACCATCTTCTCGAGGCTTGAAACTGATTGGGCTTGTGAGTTGAAGCCTGCTCTCATCTCATTCCGTAGTCCATCAATGGTGCGGTTCTGTTGCTCGATTGTAGATTGAGTAATATTCTTGAAATTCTGGAATGAATCCTCCCATGGTCTGGGTTGAGAGTAATTAAAATCGATTGTATGGTCTAAATGGTGGCGAGAGGGCTTGAGGAACTTGAGGAATTGGTTGCATTGGTGGAGTCAGAGTCTTTGGTCCATTCTGTTGGAATCCCTGAGACCATGAAAAATTGGGGCGGTCTCTCCATCCAGGATTATATGTATTGGAGTATGGGTTGTAATTTGATGGTTTTCTCATTACACCGATGGCATTGGCTTGATCTGAATATGAGTCATGGTCATGTGGCTCTGTTGATTTGGCAGTCGTCAACGATGCTATTTGTCGAGAAAGGCCTTCAACCATCTCTTTGACTTCTTTGATTCTCGAACCAGACTCGCCAATGTGAACCTCATTCACTCTTTTAATTCTTCTAGTATTCCTGAGAGATCGACTCCGCTGTTGGGAATTATCCGCTTGTCGCTGGAAGAAATCCCAAATTTCTGATGCACTTTTTGACATTAGCTCTCCTCCACTTGTCGCCATTAGCCATTCTTGCACATTTGGCAATAATCCCTCCAAGAAGTATTGGCATTGGTGCCATTTCTCGTACCCATGATGTGGACACTTCAAAGTAGCCCATTGAATCGCTCCCATGCTTCGAAAAACTGCTCGTCTTCTCTCTGGGTGAATTCTGAGATTTCCCTGCGAATAACATTGGTTTTATGCACTGGGAAATATTTATTTAAAAATTTTGTTACCATTTGTTCCCATGTTGTAATGCTATTAACAGGCAATGTATTAAACCATGACCGAGCTCTATCCTTTAAAGAAAATGGGAATAGTCTAAGTTTAACATCATCTTCTGAAAAATTCTCATATTTAAAGGTTTGACAAATTGTATAAAAGTCATTCAGATGATTATATGGGTCCTCATTTTCTAGGCCATAGAATGTTAGGAGACAATTTAGCACACTAGGTTTTAATTCAAAACTCCTAACAACTACATTTGGGTATCTAATGCATGATGTGCTCAAATTAGCTAAGGGACTGAAGTAGTCCTTAAATGGCCTCTCCTGTGGTTCTGGTTGTTGCAAATCCATTTCAATTTTTTCTTTAAGTGCGATGTGTTTGTGTGTGCGAAGTGTTCTTTCTAATTCAAGGTCTATAGGTTCAAAATTAGGTAATAATGACCTACGACCATGCATGCAAAGAAAATAAAAATGAGAACACAATAAATAAAAATAAAGAAAAAGGAGAAATTACAATACTAACCTTATTGCGCTGTTACAACCTTTCTATTAAAAAAAAACACTAAAACAAATACGTGAAGTTAACTAAAATTCAAATAAATTAACAAGATAAATGAAAAATTATAAAGAAGAATAACTTGAAAATTAAAATGCAGAAATTTAAAGAAGAGAAAAAGAAATTGTTAACTTGAAAATTAAAATGCAGAAATTTAAAGAAGAGAAAGAAATTGTTACCTAGAAAATGTAAATTGATTTTTTTTTAAGAAGAAAAAAAAATTACAAGTAAACAACTAAAATAATAATAATAATAATAAAATTATTTACAAAAAAAATAATTCTACAAATCAAAATACTTACCTCCCCGGCAACGGCGCCAAAAACTTGTTATGCAAATTTTGTTGAACTCGCAAACGCACGAATCTATTGTAGAATAGATCAATGGTGTTGAGTGTCGATCCCACGAGAAGGTGGATTTTAATTGTGTGTAGAATTAATTATGTAAATGGGTGGTTGGATTCGTGTGGAAGTGATTTAGATGATGCTGGAATTTAAATTGGATTGGCAGAAATAATTAAACTGGAAACTATTGAGATAAAGCACTTGGATATCTGGATCCGTATCAACATGCACCATGCGCTAAATATTTCTTATTAATACCAATTAAATCATGAGGGGGATTTCCACACCTCATGAACCACGCTCTAATCAATATGGTGCTAAGGGCTTATCGTGCCAAATAATAATAACCTTATACTAGGGTGCCGGTAAAACCAGGGCAGTAACTAGACAAGATTATTATTATGTGTCGACGAAAAGTCAAAACCTCCACAGAAATTAGAGGGGAAGAGAAAATAAATTTCCCAAATAAAGCCCATGACACATGTTGAGACTTCACCTTCAACCCAAGCTTGAAAGAAAATTAGCTACTCATTATTGAACTAAGGGTAAAATGAGAATTTTATTAAAATACGTAGAAAATACAAGATGGAGAGAGAATTACAGAAAACTAAGCTAAAAAATGGATTCAGGGGTATCAAATTAGGGGGGGAGGCCCCCTTTTTATAGATACATTGAGTGAATCATGGCCATCGGATTAAAAATAGTTTGGATGCAGAGTTGCGCCCGTCATCATGAAACGAAGAATGCGGTTTGACCACGGGTTTGACCACGCGGTTTAAACAAAGATAACTGCGGTTTCCACACTGCGGTTTGAAAAGATGCACGTTACGAGCGATTATGTCGTGAACAGTATCCGAAATCTCGTTCATTGTGAAATGACCATGATACCCCTAAAATACACAAAATACTTAATTAAAATAAAACATATATAATTAAATAACAAGGGACTTAAATAAATAAAATTAGAGATGTTAGTGACACTTAAAGTGTAAAATGACGATTTCTCCTTTATAAATATACATTTTCTAACACTCAACACATGTCTGTGTCAATCAACGCATAAAGCACATGGCTTGTGAGTCAAAACGAAATAGTAAAAAGGAAAAGTAAAAAATGATAAAATAAAATTATTAAAGACAAGAATGAAAATGAAAAAACAACAGTGAAACAAAACAACTGTCAAATAAAAGGATATTTATAAGTAGTTATGACTATGGCTCACATTTTTCTCTAGCTTTACGTCCAGAAACAGCTTGAATGCCTTCTATGGGTAGAGGATAGGCTTCCCATCCAGTTTTCTTATAAACTGGCAAATAGGTCATTTATAGTCAGATTTCCGAAACTGTATCGTGCACGCTCTTTCTGGAATAATAGCCAGAACTGCAAAATTGCTCTTTATACGTATCCACTAGGATGTGTTTCAAGAGACAAAAGGATATCATCCAATGACTCCTTATTCAAGCCATTCCTAATGAATTAAATATGTCTTCCTTGTTATCAGATAGTATTCCTAAAGAAAATGGATTTTTATCACATCTCATTTTGGCACACTTATGACAAGCAACAGAAAGTTTTCGAGCTCTTCGTTTTCTTGCGTAATTTGCTTTACCACAACCAGGCATGTATGCAATAAATTTAGGAGGCAACTCACCTGCCAATCGTACTTTGGCTTGTATTAACCAACGGATGTCAGCAGGGATGTTATTCCCCATAAGCAATCGCATGTGTTTGGACTGAGGTTTATAGATTGTAAGGAGGACATTATAAGAAAGTGAAGGAAATCGATTGTGAAGCTTTGCGAAAACCACATTTTTGTCCATGCTTTCATCTCAGAATATCAATTATTATGGGAAACTGATGTAACCAACTTTGATTGTCACGAAATATCGTTATCCGCCACTTAGCTGGAGTAACAAACTAAAACACACAAAGAAAAATAATTTCACAATCGTCTTCTCATTGAATTTACCTCAAGCTCCAATTGGATGTCATAGATACCTCCTATTGTGCAAATTTTGTTGAACTCGCAAGCGCACGAATCTATTGTAGAATAGATTAATGGTGTCGAGTGTTGATCCCACGAGGAGGTGAATTTTAATTGCGTATAGAATTAATTTTGTAAGTGGGTGGTTTTGTGGTGGAAATGACTTAGATTATCCTAAAATTTAAATTAAAATGACGGGAATAAATTAAAGAGAAAACTATTATAATTGAAACGCTTGGGTATCTGGATCCGTATCAACATGCACCATGGGCTAAATATTACTTATTAGTGTCAATTAAATCATGGAGGGGGAATCCACACCTCATGAACCACACTCTAATCAATATGGTGCTAAGGGCTTATCGTGCCAAACAATAATAACCTTGTACTAGGGAGCCGATGAAATCAGGACGGTATCTAAACAAGATTATTATTATTTGTCGACGAAAAGTCAAAACATCCACAAAAATTAAAGGGGAAGAGAAAATAAATTTACCAAATAAAGCCAATGACACGTGTTGAGAATTCCCATTTAACCCAAGCTTGAAAGAAAATTAGCTACTCATAATTGAACAAGGGACAAAATGAAAATTTATTAAAATACGTAAAAAATACAAGAGGCAGAAAGAATTACAGAAAATGAAGCCCAAAAATGGATTCAGGGGTATCAAATTAGGGAGGAGAGGCTTCCTTTTTATAGATACATTGAGTAAATCATGGCCATCAGATTAAAAACAGTTTAGACGCTCAGGATTAAGTCACGTCATCAGTCAACAGTACGTGGTTTGACCACGCGGTTTGCACAGTGACACGGTTTGAACAGTCAACCAGCTTGAACAGTGACGCTCTTTGGTTGAAAATAATCCTGTGCATATGCATGTACCGTACGCATAATTTTTGGTCTACTAAATGCTGCCACATCACCGATCAACAATGCATAAGAATTTTGTCCAATAGAATCGTGACACCTCATCAGTTAATGCCACCTCATCGGTTAATGCCACGTCATCGTTCCGTATGTGTGAATAGTGTCATGAACAATAACATGGACAGTACTGTACATGTGAATAGTATCGTACATGTGAACAGTAACATTTTTCCTTTTATGCTCCTCCTAAGGTTTTCGACTGTCCCGAGTTCAAAAGTGATATCCATTTTATCGTTTGACATCTCGTTCATTATGAAATAACCATGATGCCCCTAAAATACATAAAATATTTAATTAAAATAAAATACACATAATTAAATAACAAGAAGCTTAAATACATAAAAGTAAGAATGTTAGTAAATCTTGAAGTACAAAATGATGATTTTCTCCTGTATAAATATACATTTTCTAACATTCAACATACCCCCCAGCCAGCTTATTGCTAGTCCCTAACAAATAAAGCAAAAGTAAAATTCAAATTCAAAATGATTTTTTTTTAAACAATTGTGTTTATTCAATCAGACTAATGATAGCAATCAAATAAAAGTGTAAGCATTATCTCGAGTTTAAAGAAACATCACACCCACATCAACCATCCACATGAATCAGCCCAGTAGAGTTTGTTACAACTACTTTCAAGAATGACATGTCAAACTCTAAAATCTCACTGGTAGTAGTGACACTCTCACAAAGAAATTAAACTCAAAAAATAGTCACTCCAATGAATGGTAATTGAGAAAAAATAATAAAGAAGTAATATCACAAGCTCTCCCCAAAATGAAAGAAATATGCCCACAACTTAGAAATAACACAATTTCAAGTCGAATAAAATGCTAGTCCACCCAATTTATTTATTTTTTTCTTTTTTTTTATGCACCACTACATCTTTTTAACCCATGTAACTAGCTTCTACTTCTGACTATAGTTCCCTAAAATCAAGAAGGACTTTTATTAGGACGTAACGTACGCTTGGGACATGGCTAACAAAAGAGGAGAAATAAGGAAAACAAAGTGTATGTTTGAGAAAAATATAGAAATTTTTTTTTGGGAAGTTGCAATGTGGATTTCATCTATTATTGTTATTTTTTTTCTCTTCTTTCTTTTGAAACAATAATTTTTTTTGGTTTTTTTCTTTTGTTTGGCATAACTTCACTGAACAAAATAATTATTTACTTTTTACTCAAACATAAATAGATGATGAAACTTTTAAGATATCGGGTAATACTCCAAATCAAACTGGGTCAAGATGATAAGTTTGACAAAGAAAAGGTTTCTTTTTTAAAGGCTCAAAAGGGTTAACTATGAATATTTCATAAAATGGATGGCTAGAAAGGCTCAAACGGGTCAAAGATGGCCTTTCTATCATCTTTTAGTGCTCTAAATACTCTTCCATATCTACTAGTTAGATAAGCCTCCAGATGTAGCAACACATTTTTTTCTTTTTTTTTAATTTTACAACTTTTTTTAAGGGTTAACTCAAAAGAAATCTAGAGATCGTGTCTAAAATAATAAACTGCTAAGCTATATGAAGAATGGGCAAAAGGGTTACTCTCCAAGAAAAATAATAGGCTTAAAAACTCACTTGGTACTTATTATGACATGTTTATTCCTTCAAGCAACTCATATTTGTCTCCGACATCAACATGTAGGGTAGCAAACATGGCGTAACATCTCTTAAGATCAAAGATAATAAAAATACTAAAATTTGAAATTCATCATGTCATCTAATGTTAAAACAAATCACACAATTTTTTTTTTTTTTAAACAACATTCTACCCCCAACCTATTCTAAACATGAAAGGAAAATATGCATGCAGGAATGTGAAAATGATGCAGAAAAACTAATTAGAAAAGTTACACTTAAAATAAAAAGAAAATGATTTTTTTTTACTAAGAAGATGCATTTCTAGAGGCACTACACTCCATATTCAGCCATCTTCAACTCAAAAATTTGAAAATGTATATTTATAAAGGAGAAATAAAAAAGAAGAAAGAAAAAAAATGAATGTCAAAGCTTAATAAAGAAAAAGAAAATGCCTAGAATTTTGTTTTTAAACAAAGGAAATGTGTTTCTAGAGTAACTACACTCCATATTCAGCCATCTTCAACACAACAAGTTAGTAACAATTAGTTTCTACAACAAAAAATCAGTAAAAACTTAAGCAAGATTCCACAATTGTCGACTATTCCCTCCCCCCAACCAGAGCGAAACATTGTCCTCATTGTTTTAAAGAAGTAGAGTTTAGAAGACATCACTTGGGTGGTGTAACACAAAAAAAAATATTTACAGGTGGAAAGTTAAATCTAATTTGTACTTCTTATTGCGGCTATTGTTACCATCATTATATGGATACTCCAATACCAAGGTCCTGGGATCTGACTCGGGTCTATAAGCTTATAACAGATCAAGTAGCTCATTAGCAATGTGAGCACAAATAAAATACTTTTTTGTTGTGGAAGGAATGAAATATTTTTTTATTGCATGGTTAAGAAATGCGATAAAGCCATCATAAAAGTTATTGACATTTAACAAATCGATGGGTTTCAGGTGAATGTGCAGATGGGCCCAAGATGCAAATGTGATAAGTGCCTCTAGAGTTGTAAGATCCCCTAGTAAGAAAATAAAAGCATCAGCATGATTAAGCATTTCAGTGATTCTTTCTTTCATACCTGAGACGACTAATTCTTCTCCAGTCGGTGAGTCAGACAAACTGCCCAAAAGTTTTAGGGCTCGTGGGATGATGCCTAACACTTGACTTCCTCTAACAAAAGCAGCTTCCGAGACCAATTTTGATAGTCGTCGATTACCTGCTCCATACACCAAGTATAATTTTCTCTCTGCTATGCTTCGACTAAGATCTATGGCTGCCTCAACGAACTCTTTATGTTTGCCATAGTTAAATCTTGAAAGCAAACAAATGTTCTTGAATTGTTTATTGGGAGTAGCTGCCATTGGGATACTTCTCAAAAATAATTTGTGAGTGCTTAACAAAACAAATCATATTTAAAAATCTTGGTGACAGTGGGTCACAGTTGTGTATGAGGTAACATGTCAGTGTCAATTGACACGTAAAGCACATGGCTTGATAGTAAAAAAAAAATAAAAAAGGAAAAAAATGATAAAATAAAACTATTAAAGGCAATAATGCAAATGATAAAACAGCAGTGAAATAAAACAATAGCAAAGCAAAAGGATATTTACAGGTAGTTGCAACTGTGGCTCATATCTTCCTCTGGTTTTACGTCTAGAAATGGCTTAAACGCCCTCTATGGGTTGAGGATAGGCTTCCCATCCAGTTTTTTTATAAACTATCAAACAGGATCGTTTATAGTCAGGTTCCTGAGACTATATCGTGCATGCATTTTCTGGAATAATGGCCATAACTGGAGAATCGCTCCTTGCACATATCCACTGGGATGCATTTCAAGAGACAAAAGAATATCATCTAATGACTCCTTATTCAAGCCATCCCTAATGAATTGAATCTTATCTTCTCTATTATCAGACATCAATCCTAAAGAACATGATTTTTTATCGCATCGCATTCTGGCAAACTTATGACAAGCAACCGAAATTCCTCGAGCTCTTTGCTTTCTTGCATAATTTCCTTTACCACAACCACGCATGTATGCAATAAATTTAGGAGGCAACTCACCTGCCAAGCATACTTTGGCCTCAATTAACCAGTGGATATCAGCACGTATGTTATTCCTCATGAGCAATCGCTTGCGTTCGGACCGAGCTTTATAGATTGTAAGGAGGGCATTCTGAGAAAGTGAAGGGAATCGATTGTGAAACTTTGCTAAAATCTCGTTGTTGTCTATTCCTTCGTCTTAGAATATCAGTTATTATGGAAAACTGAAGTAACCGACTTGATTGTCACGAAGTACCGTTATCCACCACTTGGCCGGGGTGACAAACTAAAACACACAAACAGAGTAACAAACAAAAACACACAAAGAAAATTACAATCGTCCTCTTATGAAATTTACCTCTAGCTGTAACTGGATGTTGAAGATACCTCCCTCAATGTCTCTGAGTTGTCTTTTTAAATCCTCAATGTGGGATACTAACTCTAGTGGTTGCAGAGCCCAAATACGATGTGTTTTAAAAAATCGAATCTGCCTTTTGAGATGACATTTTACACGTTGAAGTGGTTTAAAAATATCTAGGAGGAACTGTTTAGCTATGACACTCATGATTAACAATGGTAAGAGAAAACTTAATGGTTAAACAAACACACTTATACAAAAATAATTTAATTAGCAAAAGAATAGTAAAAAGAAAGAAAAAATCAAATCACGCAAAAGACAAAAAAATCTCAATTCAAATATGGTGGGTCGCTCAAATTTATTTCAGTGTCCTCTCCATGTGGTTGGTACTCTAGATATGACTTTCATCTTTGTCCATTAACTTTAAAAGTGACATCATTCTTTAGGTCCTTAATTTCAATTGCCCCATGTGGAACAATAAAGGGGCCAAACCATCAAGAGCGTAACTTGCCTCGGAATAGGTGCAAGCAAAAATTAAATAAAAACACTTTCTGACCTGGAGTGAAAGATTTTCTTAAAATTTGCTTGTCATGAAAGACTTTCATTCGCTGCTTGTAAACCTTGGTATTTTCGTATGCATCATTGCAAATTTCTTCAAGTTCTGCCAGCTGTAATCTTCTTTATGAGCTAGCTTGCTGCATGTCAAAACTGAATTTCTTAATGGCCTAGAACGCACGATGCTTGAGTTCCACAGGTAGGTGGCAATCTTTTCCATACACTAGCCTATAGGGTGACATCCCAATCGGGGTCTTGAAAGTCGTTCTATATGTCTACAATGTATCATCAAGTCTTAATGATTAATCTTTTCTGTCTGGCCTCACCGTTTTTTCTAATATGTGCTTTATTTCTCGATTGGAGATCTCAACTTGGCCACTGGTTTGCGGATGATATGGGGTCGCTACTTTATGAGTGATGAAGTACTTTGTCAAAAGTGCTTTGAATGATTTGTTGCAAAAATGGGTACCACCATCACTGATTATTGCTCGAGGAAATCCAAAACATGAAACAATGTTGCTTTTCAGAAACTCTATCACCATTTTGTGATCATTGGTTCTGCATGAAATTACTTCTACCCATTTCGATACATAGTCAACAGTAACTAATATGTATTGATGGCCAAAAGAAGGGAGAAAGGGTTCCATGAAGTCGATACCCCACACATTAAAAATTTCAACCGCTAAAATTGGATTTAGTGGCATCATGTTCCTTCGTGTAATGCTCCCCATTCGTTGACACCGATCACATGAAGAGCAAAAAGTGTAAGCATCTCGAAATATAGTTGGCTAATAGAAACCACATTTTAAAACTTTAGTCGCTGTTTTCTTAACGCTGAAATGGTCTCCGCAAGCTTGTTCATGGAAAAACGAAAGGATGTTCTGAAATTTATTTTCTAGGACACATCGTCTAATAATTTAATCTACACAATACTTGAACAGATAAGAGTCATCCCAGAAAAAAATCTTTATTTCCGCAAAAAAATTAGCCTTGTCTTGCTTGGCCCAATGCTCTGGAAGTTTACCTGTAACAAGATAATTAACGATATCAGCATACCAAGGTAATACTTCCACACTGATTAATTGTTCATCTGGAAATGACTCATTCAAAGGTAATGGTTCCATTATTGTGTCAAAATGGAGACGAGAGAGATGGTCAGCCGCAATATTTTATGTCCTTTTCTTATCTTTGAATTCCAAATCAAACTCCTGCAAAAGCAACACCCAACGAATTAATCTAGCTTTTGCATCTTTATTTGAGAGAAGATATTTCAGAGCAGCATGATTTGTGAACATAATAATTTTACAACCAATGAGATAAGATCGAAATTTCTCTAATGCAAACACTACTGCCAGTATTTCTTTTTCGGTAGTTGAATAGTTCAACTGTGCATCATTTAATGTTACACTAGCATAATAAATAACATGCGGAATTCGATTAACTCTTTGTCCTAATACTGCTCCTACTACATAATCAGATCCATCACACATGAGCTCGAATGGTAAGCTCTAGTTTGGTGGCTGAATGATGGGTGATAACGTCAACAATTGCTTTAGCTTTTCAAATGCTACAAGACATGAATCATCAAAGACAAAATGTACATCCTTAGCAAGTAAATTACATAAGGGTCTAGAAACTTTGCTAAAATCCTTAATAAAACGTCTATAAAAACCAGCATGCCCAAGGAAAGATCTTACTTCTCTGACTGTTTTAGGTGGAGAAAGATTGGAAATGAGATCCACATTGGCTTTGTCAACCTCATTACCTTTGCATGAAATAATGTGACTGAGATTTATACCTTGTTTTACCATAAAATGGCACTTCTCATAATTTAAGCCAAATTCTTCTTGATACATCTCTGCAGAACTAGTGTTAGATGATGTAAACATTGATCAAATGAGTCACCAAAGACAGAAAAATCATCCATAAAGATCTCAAGAAATTGTTTAACTATATTAGAAAAATGCTTAACATGCATCGTTGAAATATAGCAGGTGCATTACATAATCCAAATGGAATCCTCTTATATGTAAAGTGCCAAAAGGGCAAGTGAAAGTTGTTTTCTCTTGATCTTTTGGTGCTATGAGAATCTGATTGTATCCTGAATAGCCATCTAGAAAGTAATAAAATTTATGGCCTGCTAATCTATCAAGCATTTGATTAATAAATGGTAAAGGAAAATGTTTTTACATGTGACAGAATTTAACTTTCTATAATCAATGCATACACGCCATCTTGTAGTCACTCTAATGGGTATCAATTCATTATCTGCATTGGTAACTACTGTGACTCCTGACTTTTTAGGAACAACTTGCACAAGACTAACCTATAAACTATCAGAAATTGGGTAAATAATACATGCATCTAATAGTTTGAGGACTTTAGTTCTAACAACTTCTTTCATATTAGGATTTAACCGACGTTGCATTTTCCTAGTAGGTTTAGCATTTTCATCAAGGTGAATGTAATGCATGCAGTTTACTGAGTTTATACCTTTGATGTCTGTTATAGTCCATCCTAATGCTCCGTTGTGCTCTTTTCAAACATCTAACAACTTACCCTTTTGTTTGTCATTTAGGGATGATGAGATGATTACTGGTAGAGTGCTTTCTTCTACCAAAAATGCATATTCCAAAGTGTTGGGTGTTGTGCAAATTTTGTTGAACTCGCAAGCGCACGAATCTATTGTAGAATAGATTAATGGTGTTGAGTGTCGATCCCACGAGGAGGTGGATTTTAATTATATGTAGAATTAATTATGTAAATGGGTGGTTGTATTTATGGAGAAATTGATTTAGATGATGCTGGAATTTAAATTGGATTGGCAAAAATAATTAAATTGGAAACTATTGAGATAAAGCACTTGGGTATCTGGATCCGTATCAACATGCACCATGGGCTAAATAATCCTTATTAGTACCAATTAAATCATGAGGGGGGAATCCACACCTCATGAACCACGCTCTAATCAATATGGTGTCAAGGGCTTATCGTGCCAAATAATAATAACCTTATACTAGGGTGCCGGTAAAACCAGGGCGGTAACTAGACAAGATTGTTATTATTTGTCGACGACAAGTCAAAACCTCCACAGAAATTAGAGGGGAAGAGAAAATAAATTTACCAAATAAAGCCCATGACACATGTTGAGACTTCACCTTCAACCCAAGCTTGAAAGAAAATTAGCTACTCATTATTGAACTAGGGGTAAAATGGGAATTTTATTAAAATACGTAGAAAATACAAGATGGAGAAGGAATTACAGAAAACTAAGCTCAAAAATGGATTCAGGGGTATCAAATTAGGGGGGGGAGGCCCCCTTTTTATAGATACATTGAGTGAATCATAGCCATCGGATTAAAAATAGTTTGGACGCACAGGATTGCGCCACGTCATCAGTGAACGAAACGGTTTGACCACGGGTTTGACCACGGCGTTTGAACAGTAACACGGTTTGCACGGTTTGAACAATGCTTGCAATCTGAACAGTGTCGTGAATGATCCCGTGAAACGACTGCATACATGTGAATAGTGCTGCGTGTGAACAGTGCCATTTTTCCTTTTATGCTCTTCTTAAGGTTTTATTTCCCAGTTCAAAAGTGACGTCCGTTTTGCTATCCGAAATCTCGTTCATTGTGAAATGACCATGATACCCCTAAAATACACAAAATACTTAATAAAAACAAAACATATATAATTAAATAACAAATGACTTAAATAAATAAAATTAGAGATGTTAGTGAGATTTAAAGTGTAAAATGATGAATTTCTCCTTTATAAATATACACTTTCTAACACTCAACACACCCCCCAACCAGCTTATTGCTAGTCCCTAGCAAATAAAGCGAAAATAAAATTCAAACCCAAATTTTTTTTTTTTTAAACAAACTTGTTTATTCAATCAGACTAATGATAACAATCAAATAAAAGTATAAGCATTATCTCCAGTCTAAAGAAACATCACACCCACATCAACCATCCACATGAATCAACCAAGTAAATACAGCTACTTTCAAAAATGACATGTCAAATCCCAAAATCTCACCGGTAATAGTGACACTCTCACAAGGAAATTAAACCCAATAAAAATTGTCACTTCAATGAATGATAAATGGAGTGAAGATAGTAAAGAAATAATATCACACACTCTCACCAAGATGAAGAAAATATGCCCATAGTTTAGAAATAACACGATCTCAAGTCAAACAGAATATTAGTCAACCCAATGTATTTTTTTTTAATTAATTTTTTTTTTATGCATTACTACATCTTTATAGCGCATATAACTAGCTTCTACTTCAGACTATAGTTCCCTAAAATCAAGAAGGACTTTTATTAGGATATAACGTAGGCTAGGGACATGGCTAACAAAGAAAGGAAAATAGAGAAAACAAAATATATGTTTGAGAAAAATAATATCTTTTGGAAACTAAAAAAAAAAAATGCATTTCACTTATTTATTATTGTATTATATCTCTCTCTCTTTTTTTTCTTTTTCTTTTTTTTTTAAAGAATTTTTTTTCTTTTTTCTTTTTTCTTTGCTTTCTCTTTTTTTTCTTTTTTTTTTCGGTATTGCACAACTTTACTAAACAAAACAATTATTTATATTTTTCTCAAACATGAATAGGTGATGGAACTTGTAAGATATCGGGTAATACTCCAAATTGGAGTGGGTGAAGACGATAAGTTGACAAAGAAAAGTTTTTTTTTTTTTTTAATAAAAGGCTCAAAAGGGCTAACTATGGATATTTCACATAAGGGATGGCTAGAAAGGCTCAAACGGGTCAAAGATGGCCTTTCCATCATCTTTTAGGGCTCTAGATAATCCTTCATATCAACTAGTTAAATGGACATTCAGATGTAGCAACACACTTTTTTTTTTCTTTTTTTTTTCTTTTTTTTTTAAAGCAATTTTTTTTTTTTAGAGGGTTGATTCAAAAGAATATAGAGATCGTATATAAAATAGTAAACTGCTAAGTTGTATGAAAAATAGGCAAACAGGGTTACTCTCCAAGAAAAATAATAGGCTCAAAAGCTCACTTGGTATTCATTATGACATGTCAATTCTTTTAAGCAACTCATATTTATCTCCGACATCAACATGTAGAGTAGCAAACATAGTGTAACATCACTCAAGACCAAAGATAATACAAATACTAAAATTCGAAAATCATCATGTCATCCAAAAACAAAATCACACTATTTTTTTTTTTTTAAACAACATTCTACCCCCCAACCTATTCTAAACATGAAAGGAAAGTATGCATGCAGAAATGTGAAAATGATGCAGAAAAATTAATTGAAAATGTTACACTTAAAATGATAGAAAAATGTTTTTTTTTTTTTAACTAAGAAGATGCGTTTCTAGAGGCACTACTCTCTATATTCAGCCATCTTTGACTCAAAAATTTAAAAATGCATATTTATAAAGGAGAAGTCAAAAAGAAAAAGTTAGAAAGATCTCACGAAAAATAAGACAATTTTTTTTTTCATTATTATTTTTCCTTTTTTTTTAACTAAGAAGATGCGTTTCTAGAGTAACTACACTCCATATTCAGCCATCTTCAACACAAAAAGTTAGCAACAGTTAGTTTCTACAACAAAAAATTAGTAAAAACTTAACCAACATTCCATAATTGTCAACTATCCCCTCCCCCCAACCAGAACTAAACATTGTCCTCAATGTTTTAAAGGAAAGAAGTAGAATTTAGAAGACATCACCTGGGTGGTGCAACACAGAATAAAATATTTACAGGCGGAGATTTAAATCTAATTTGTACTTTTTACTGCTGCTATTGTTACCATCGTTATTTTGACACTCCAACACCAAGGTCTTGGGATCTGGTTCTGGTCGATAAGCTTGTAACAGATCAAGTAGCTCATTAGCAGTGTGAGCACAAATAAAAAGCTTTTTCACCGTAGAGGGAATGAAGTAGTTTTTTATTGCATGGTTAAGAAATGCGATAAAGCCATCATAAAAATTATTGACATTTAACAAACCGATGGGTTTCTGATGAATGTGCAGATGGGCCCAAGATGCTAATGTGATAAGTGCCTCTAGAGTTGCAAGATCTCCTGGTAAGAAAATAAAAGCGTCAAAGATGATTCAAAGATTTGAGTTATTCTTTCTTGCATACCCGAGACAACTAACTCTTCTCCAGGTTGGTGAGTTAGACAAGCAACCAAAGGTTTTAGGGTTTGTGGTATGATGCCTAACACTTGACTTCCTCTTACAAAAGCAAATCGAGACCAATTTTGATAACCCTCGGTCACCTCCGCCGTATACTAAGTGTAATTTTCTCTCTCTATGCATCGACCAAGATCAATGGTCACTCAAAGAACTCTTTATATTTGCCATAGTTAAATCCAGAAAGCACACAAATGTTCTTGAATTGTTTATTGGGAGTAGCTGCCATTAGGATAATTCTCAAAAATAATTTGTGAGTGCAAACGAAAAGAATCATATTTAAGGATCTTGGCGGCAATGGGTCACAGCTGTGAATGAGAGGTCATGTCTATGTCAATTAATCGTGTAATGCACATGGCTTGAGAGTCAAAAAGGAAACAGTAAAAAGGAAAAGCAAGTAATGACAAATATAAAATTATTAAAGACAATAATGTAAATGGTAAAACAACAGTGAAATAAAACAACAGTAAAGTAAAAGGATATTTACAAGTAGTTGCGACTGTGGCTCACATCTTCCTCTGGTTTTACGTCCAGAAACGGCTTCAACGCCCTCTATGGGTCGAGGATAGGCTTCCTATCCAGTTTTCTTATAAACGGCAAACAGGTCGTTTATAGTCGATTCCCGAGATCAGATATCGTGCATGCTCTTTTTCGAATGATGGCCATAATCGGAGAATCGCTCGCTTACATATCCACTAGGATGCGTTTGAAGACAAAAGGATATCATCCAATGACTCTTATTCAAGCCATCCCTAATGAATTGAATCTTATCTTCTCTCGTTATCGACACCATTCCTAAAGAACATCGTTTTTATTGCATATCATTCTGGCACACTTATGACAAGCAACCGAAATCTTTCGAGCTCTTCGCTTTCTTGCATAATTTCCTTTACCACAACCAGGCATGTATGCAATAAATTTGGAGGCAACTCACCCGCCAAGCGTACTTTAGCTTCGATTAACCAAATGGATATCAGCAGGTATGTTATTCCTCATGAGCAATCGCATGCGTTCGGATCGAGCTTTATAGATTGTGAGGAGGGCATTCTGAGGAAGTGAAGGGAATCGACTATGAAGCTTTGCTAAGATCTCGTTTCTATCCATACCTTCGCCTCAGAAGATCAGTAATTATGGGAAACTGAAGTAACCGACTTGATTGTCACGGAGTACCGTTATCCGCCACTTGACCGGGGTGACAAACTAAAACACACAAACAGAGTAACAAACAAAAACACACAAAGAAAATCACAATCGTCCTCTTATGGAATTTACCTCAAGCTCCAACTGGATGTTGTAGACACTTATCTCAATGTCTCTGAGTTGGCTTTCTAAATCCTCAACGTGGGATATTAACTCCGGTGGTTGTAGCTTCCAAATACGATGTGTTTTACAAAATCGTATCTGGCCTCTGAGATGAGATTGGACACGTTGAAGTCGTCTAAGGATGTTCAAGAGGAACTGTCTCATGATTAAAAGTGATAAAAGAAAACTTAATGGTTAAACGAACACACTTATGCACAAACAATCTCAATTAGCAGAAGAATAATAAAAAATAAATAAATAAATAAAATAAATCACCAAAAAGACAGAAAAATCTTAATTCAAATGTGGTGGTGGGTCACTCAGATTTATTTTGGTGTCCTCTCCATGTGGTTGGTACTCTAGATATGGCTTTAATCTTTGACCATTAACTTTAAACGTGACACCGTTCTTTGGGTCCTTAATTTCAATTGCCCCATGTGGAAAAACAGTATGAACAATGAAGGGGCCAGACCATCGAGAGCGTAGCTTACCTGGGAATAGGTGCAAACGAGAATTGAATAAAAGTACTTTCGACACAGTGAAAGATTTTCTCATAATCTGCTTATCATGAAAGACTTTCATTCGTTGCTTGTAAACCTTGGCATTTTCGTATGCATCATTACGAATTTGTTCAAGTTCTGCCAGCTGTAATCGTCTTTCTGAGCCACTTCTTTGCATGACAAAATTGAATTTCTTGATGGCCCAGTACGCACGATGCTCGAGTTCCACAGGTAGGTGGCAAGCTTTTCCATACACTAGCCTGTAGGATGACATCCCAATTGGGGTCTTGAAAGCCGTTCTATATGCCCATAATGCATCATCGAGTCTTAATGACCAATCTTTTAAATGCGGCCTCACGGTCTTTTCTAAGATGTGCTTTATTTCTCGATTGGAGATCTCAACTTGGCCACTGGTTTGCGGATGATACGGAGTCGCCACTTTATGAGTGATGGAGTACTTTGTCAAAAGTGCTTTGAATGATTTGTTGCAAAAGTGGGTACCACCATCACTGATTATTGCCCGAGGGAATCCAAAGCGCGAAACAATGTTGCTCTTCAAAAACCCTAGCACCACTTTATGATCATTCGTTCTGCATGGAATTGCCTCCACCCATTTTGATACATAGTCAACAGCAACCAATATGTATTGATGGCCAAAAGATGGGGGAAATGGTCCCATGAAGTCGATACCCCACACATCAAAAATCTCAACCACTAAAAATGGATTTAGTGGCATCATGTTCCTTCGTGTAATGCTCCCCATTCGTTGACACCTATCACATGAAGAACAAAAGGTGTAAGCATCTCGAAATATAGTTGGCCAATAGAAACCACATTGTAGAACTTTAGTTCCTGTTTTCTTAGCGCTGAAATGGCCTCCGCAAGCTTGTTCATGGCAGAACGAAAGGATGTTCTGAAATTCATTTTCTGGGACGCATCGTCTAATAATTTGATCTGCACAATACTTGAACAGATAGGGTCATCCCAGAAAAATTCTTTATTTCCGCAAAGAATTTGGCCTGTCTTGCTTGGTCCAATGCTCGGAAGTTTACCAAGAATAAGATAATTAACTATATCAAAGATACCAAGGTAATACTTCCATACTCATTAATTGTTCATCCGAAATGACTCATTCAAAATTAAGGGTTACGTGATTGTGTCGAAGTGGAGAGAGAGATGGTCACCACAACATTTTCGGTCCCTTTCTTATCTTTGAATTCCAAGTCAAATTCCTGCAAAAGTAACACCCAACGAATTAATCTAGCTTTTGCATCTTTCTTTGTGAGAAGATATTTCAGAGCATGATCTGTGAATACAATTATTTTACAACCAATGAGATAAGACCGAAATTTTTCTAATGCAAAGACTACTGCTAGCATTTCTTTTTCAGTAGTTGAATAGTTCAACTGTGCATCGTTTAATGTCATACTAGCATAGTAAATAACATGAGGAATTCGATCTACTCTTTGTCCTAATACTGCTCCTACTGCATAATCAGATGCATCACACATAAGCTCAAATGGTAGGCTCCAGTTTGGTGGCTGAATGATGGGTGATGACGTCAACAAATGCTTTAACTTTTCAAATGCTACAAGACATGAATCATCAAAGATAAAATGTGCATCCTTAGCAAGTAAATTGCATAAGGGTCTAGAAACTTTGCTAAAATCTTTAATGAAACGTCTATAAAAACCAAAGATGCCCAAGGAAAGATCTTACTTCTCCGACATTTTTAGGTGGATGAAGATTAGAAATGAGATCCACCTTGGCTTTGTCAACCTCAATACCTTTGCATGAAATGATGTGACCGAGAACTATACCTTGTTTTACCATAAAATGGCATTTCTCCCAATTTAAGACCAAATTCTTCTCTATACATCTCTGCAAAACTTGTGTTAGATGATGTAAACATTGATCAAATGAATCTCCAAAAACAGAAAAGTCATCCATAAAGACCTCAAGAAACCGTTCAACCATATCAGAAAAAATGCTTAACATACAACGTTGAAATGTAGCAGGTGCATTACATAATCCAAATGGCATTCTCCTATATGCAAAAGTGCCAAAAGGGCAAGTGAAAGTGGTTTTCTCTTGATCTTTTGGTGCTATGAGAATCTGATTGTATCCTGAATAGCCATCTAGAAAGCAATAAAATTCGTGTCCTGCTAATCTATCAAGCATTTGATCAATAAATGGTAAAGGAAAATGGTCTTTACGTGTGACGGAATTTAACTTTCTATAATCAATGCATACACGCCATCCTGTAGTCACTCTAGTGGGTATCAATTCATTATCAGCATTGGTAAAAGAAAGCTTAATGGTTAAACAAACACACTTATGCTAAAATAATTTCAATCAGCAAAAGAATAATAAAATGAAAGAAAAGAAAAAATCTCAGTTCAAATTTAATAGGTCACTCAAATTTATTTCGGTGTCCTCTCCATATGGTTGGTACTTTAAATATGACTTTAATCTTTGACCATTAAATTTATAGGTGACATCGTTCTTTGGATGCTTAATTTCAATTGCTCAATGTGGAAAAATACTGTGAACAATAAAGGGGCCAGACCATCGAGAACGTAACTTACCTGGGAATAAGTGCAAGCGAAAATTGAATAAAAGCATTTTCTGACCTAAGGTGAAAGTTTTTCTCATAATTTGCTTGTCATTAAAGACTTTCATTCGCTGCTTGTAAATCTTGGCATTTTTGTATGCATCATTGTGAATTTCTTCAAGTTCTGTCAATTATAATCTTCTTTCTGAGCTAGCTTGCTACATGTCCAAGTTGAATTTCTTGATGGCCCAGTATGCACAATGCTCGAGTTCCACAGGTAGATGGCAAGCTTTTCCATACACTAGCCTGTAGGGTGACATCTCAATTGGGGTCTTGAAAGCCGTTCTATATGCCCATAATGCATCATCGAGTCTTAATGACCAATCTTTTTTGTCTAGTCTTAACGTTTTTTCTAATATGTGCTTTATTTCTCGATTGAAGATCTCAACTTGGCCACTGGTTTGTGAATGATATGGGATCGCCGCTTTGTGAATGATGGAATAATTTGTCAAAGGAGCTTTGAATGATTTGGTACAAAAGTTGGTACCACCATCACTGATTATTGCTCAAGAGAATCCAAAGCGTGAAACAATATTGTTTTTCAAAAATCCTAACCCCACCTTGTGATCATTGGTTCTACATGGAATTGTTTATAACCATTTCGACATGTAGTCAACAACAACCAATATGTATTGATGGCCAAAAGAAAGGGAAAGGGGTCCCATAAAGTCGATACCCCATACATAAAAAATCTCAACCACTAAAATTGGGTTTAGTGGCATCACATTCCTTCGTGTAAAGCTCCACCTTCGTTGACACCTATCACATGAAGAGCAAAAAGTATAAGCATCTCAAAATAGAGTTGGCTAATAGAAACCACATTGTAAAACTTTAGTAGCTATTTTCATAGCACTGAAATGGCCTCCACAAACTTGTTCACGGTAGAATGAAAAGATATTTTGAAATTCACTTTCTGGGACACATCATCTGACAATTTGATCTGCACACTCCTTGAACAGATAAGGGTCATCCCAAAGAAATTCTTTATTTTTGTAAAAAATTTGGTTTTATCCTACTTGGTCCAATGTTCTGGAAGTTGACCTGTAACAAAATAGTTAACGATATCAGCATACCATGGTAATACGTCCACACTCATCAATTGTTCATTTGGAAGTGATTCATTCAATGGTAATGGTTCTGTAATTGTGTCAACATTGAAACGAGAGAGATGGTCTTCACAACATTTTCTGTGCCTTTGTTATCTTTGCATTCAACTTCAAATTCCTACAAAAGTAACACCCAACGAATTACTCTAGCTTTTGCATCTTTCTTTGTGAGAAGATATTTAAAAGCAGCATGATCTACGAATATAATTATTTTACAACAAATGAGATAAGATCGAAATTTCTCAAATGCGAACACAACTGCTAGCATTTCTTTTTTAGTGATTGAATAATTTAACTTTGTAATATTTAAGGTCACACTAGCATAGTAAATGACATGGGAAATTCGATCAACTATTTGTCCTAATACTGCTCCTACTGCAAAATTAGATGCATCATACATGAGCTCAAATGGTGAGTTCCAGTTTGGGAGCTGAATGATAAGTGATGATGTCAACAACTGTTTCAGTTTTTCAAATGCCACAAGACATGAGTAATCAAAGACAAAAGGTACATCCTTACAAGTAGATTGCATAAGGTCTAAAAGTTTTGCTAAAGTCTTTGATGAAATGTCTACGAAAACCAGAATGCCCAAAGAGAAAAACACCTTGGAAATGAGATCCACCTTCGCTTTATCAACCTCAATACCTTTACTTGAAATGATGTGACCGAGAACAATATATTGTTTTACCATAAAATGTTACTTCTCCCAATTTAAGATCAAATTCTTCTTTATACATCTCTGCAGAACTAGTGTTAGATGATGTAAACATTGATCGAGTGAATCACCAAAGACAAAAAAAATCATCTATAAAGACTTCAAGGAATCGTTCAACCATATCAGAAAAAATGCTTAATATGCATCGTTCAAATGTAGCAAATGTATTAAATAATGCAAATGGCATTCTCCTATATGCAAAAATGACAAAAGGACAAGAGAAAGTGGTATTCTCTTGGTCTTTTAGTGCTATGGGAATCTGATTATATCCTGAGTAGCCATCTAAAAAGCAATAAAATTGATGACCTATTAATCTATCAAGCATTTGATAGATAAATGGTAAAGGAAATTGGTCTTTGCGTGTGACAGAATTTAATTTTCTATAATCAATGCATACACGCCACCCTGTACTCACTCAAGTGGGTATCAATTCATTATCAGCACTGGTAACTACTGTAACTTCTGACTTTTTGGGGACAACTTACACATGACTGACCCATGACCTATCAGAAATGGGGTAAATTATACCTACGTCTGATAGTTTAAGGACTTTAGTTCTAACAATTTCTTTCATGTTAGGGTTCAACCGACGTTACATTTCCCTAGTAGGTTTAGCATTTTCATTAAGGTGAATGTAATGCATGCAGTCTACTAGATTTATACCTTTTATGTCGGTTATGATCTAACCTAATACTCCTTTGTGTTCTTTTAAAACTTCCAACAACTTATCTTTTTGTTTGTCATTTAGGGATGATGAAATGATTACTGGCAGAGTGCTTTCTTCTCCTAAGAATGCATATTCCAAAGTGTTGGGTAATGGTTTGAGCTTGAGTTTTGGTGGTGATTCTGATGATGGGTTGAGTTTCTTCTCAGATGGTGCTAGTTGTTCAACTCTTCACTTCCATTTATTAGTGTCCATAGATGTTGCTGAATCAAGCAAGGCGTTCACCTCATCGACTGATCTGTCAATATCAAAATCCAAATCAAAGTGAGTTAAACATGTTTATAAAGAGCCATCACTAAGGTTTGAAAGAAAACTATTATCAACTAATTCTTCTATTAAACCTACATCAACAATTCCATCATCTGCATTATGAGGTCGTTTGGCAATGTTGAAGATATTTAGCTCCATGGTCATATTGCCAAAGGACAACTGCATATTTTCAGTCCTGCATTGAATGTGAGCATCAGCAGTTGTTAAGAAAGGTCGACTTAGGATAATGGGGATGTTCTTCCTTGAATCTTGGCCTGGTTGAGTGTCAATTACAATAAAATCAACAGGATAATAAAACTTATCTACCTAGATAAGCACATTCTGTACAATACCACCAGGTATTTTTATGGATCAATCTGCAAGTTGTGACACTACTAGAGTTGGGTATAATTCTCTCAGTCCAAGTTTCACAAATACTGAGTAAGGCAATAGATTTACACTAACTCGTAAGTCTTACAAAGCATTCTCAATTATGTGATTCCCTATACTACATGAGATAGTAGGGGAGCTTCAGTCTTTATATTTTAGAGGAATTTTGTGTTGGAGTATAAAACTAACGTTTTCTATTAAAAAGGTCTTCTTTTGAACGTGAATGTTTCTCTTTTTAGTACAAAGGTCTTTAAGAAACTTGGCATAAGATGACACTTGTTTTATAGCATCAAGAAAAAGGATGTTAACACTTACCTATTTGATGATTTCAAGAATCTCACCTGTAGATTTTCGTTTCATTCCTTTAGTTAACCATGGGTTAAATATTCCTTATTAATACCAATTAAATCATGAGAGGGGAATCCACACCTCATGAACCACACTCTAATCAATGTGGTACTAAGG
The DNA here is from genome assembly GCA_030444775.1 of Atalantia buxifolia. Taxonomy (NCBI): domain Eukaryota; kingdom Viridiplantae; phylum Streptophyta; class Magnoliopsida; order Sapindales; family Rutaceae; genus Atalantia; species Atalantia buxifolia. The sequence goes on along the minus strand of CM059831.1, from coordinate 19,469,004 downwards.
AATTATCGTGCCAAATAATAATAACCTTATACTAGGGTGCCGGTGAAATCAGGGCGGTAACTAGACAAGATTATTATTATTTGTCGACAAAAAGTCAAAACCTCCACAAAAATTAGAAGGGAAGAGAAAATAAATTTACCAAATAAAGCCCATGATACATGTTGAGACTTCACCTTCAACCCAAGCTTGAAAGAAAATTAGCTACTCATAATTAAACTAAGGGTAAAATGAAAATTTATTAAAATACGTAGAAAATACAAGATGGAGAAAGAATTACAGAAAACTAAGCTCAAAAATGAATTCAGGGGTATCAAATTAGGGAGGAGAGGCTCCCTTTTTATAGATACATTGAGTAAATCATGGCCATCGGATTAAAAACAGTTTGGATGCAAAGGATTGCGCCACGTCATCAGTCAATAGTACGCGGTTTGACCACGCGATTTGAATAGTAACACAGTTTGCACACGATTTGAATAGTGATGCGGTATGAAAAGTGTCGTGAACAGTACCCATGAACAGTACGGTACATATGAATAGTGTCGTACGTGTGAACAATGTCATTTTTTCCTTTTATGCTCCTCTTAAGGTTTTCGACTGTCCTGAGTTCAAAAGTAACGTCCGTTTTGCTATCCGATACCTCGTTCATTGTGAAATGACCATGATGCCCCTAAAATACATAAAATACTTAATTAAAACAAAACACTCATAATTAAATAACAAGGGACTTAAATAAATAAAATTAGAGATGTTAGTAAGACTTGAAGTGTAAAATGACAATTTTCTCTTTTATAAATATATACTTTCTAACACTCAACAGTGATATTTATAACTCATTAACATTTTATTTTTCTTTTCTTTTGTTGTAGATTATAGCCCATTTTGTACTAGCTTTCATTTTGTTGCGTTAAGCTCAAACCCTTGATATCTCTAATAGTAAATCAGTTTAATCTTTTTATATGTTTATTTGGAAGGCAGGTTATTCTACTAGATCAATTCGTATCAAACTTTGTGGTTTACTTCTAAACTGATGTCTTTTTATTGATGCATTTGCAGCTGTTCTATGCAGAGTTCTTCCTTTTGCACTTCTCACACTAAGAATGAGACACCTCTCATTGTTTTGACATCTGCGTCACTTAATCGAATTAAGAAAATGACCAACATTGTGAAGGACAACACTTGTCCATGAAGTTCTTGAAAACGCAACTTTTGTGCGGTAAAATTAAAACGGATGGCGAAAGCTCTAGAAATCTCAGATCGACTTCATTCAAAAATAAAAATTAAGAGGAAAGATTGAAGTTTGTTTACCTCATTTGTAGTTTTAGAATCAACTTCATAAGGTATGAGAAAATGAGTGAAAACAGCAAGGTACGATCATTGTCCAGGAAATAGAGCACTGCACGAACGGGTTCTGCTTTAGCATGATTTGATATCCTTAAAGCACCCTGATTGTGATGCCTCTAATCAGTCCACATTTAAAAATGTTCTAGGAATTTATAGGATTTGGAGTCACCAAATTTCGTTTGGAAATGAGAGAGATAATGAAGAAACATAAATGTTAGTTCATAATCATTCATTCCACCAAATAAGGCCACTATTATCTTTTCAATAATAACACCAAACATTATCGTGAGCAAGACCCACCCACTAAACTATTCTTTATTGAATGTGATCTTATCACTTCAATTATTTATTTAATCAAATCAATTTTAAATAAATAAATAGCTAAATTAATTAATTTTGTCTTTAATTAATTAAGCTCATTTTGATCAAATTAAATAGTTAATTGTGGGCTTCTTTTATGACATGTTCTTATGCCTTTCCTAATCCATATTAGGTCCAATAAAAATCTAAAATTGGTCTAGAAGTCCATAATCATTTATGAACAAAAACATGTCCAAAATGGTCATTTTATGTGCTCGATATTATACCTAATGTTTAATTGAGGATTTATTAAATTTATTTTGTTCCTTAAACTATTTATGGAACATCTAAATTTCTATCTTAAATCATATTTAGGATATATTTATATATATTCATTCTTAATTAATTATAATATAAATATCGATTTTCCTAAAATTAGGAAACTTAACTTTTCATTTTCTAGTAACTCTCTTTTTCATTTCTATTAGGTGTGTAACCTTTTAGGTTCTTTGTTATAAGGTAGTAGAACTATTTTAATGATGCCTCTTTATTCATAAAATGATACTAAACTCTTTAGTCATCAATTAGAACTTTTCTAATAACCTTAAGATATATTGCTAATACGCTTTATCAATAATAATTTTAAAGTTTCTATAAGTCATGAGTGACACCTAGCAGTATTTCACAACCATCCAAATAACAAGAATTGTTGGATCTATAGAACCTATTCTATTGTTTCTCTATGTTTTGGTCTCTTCATTATCCATGTCCAAAGAAAGGCAAGGCTTATGGTTTAGTGTGTTCAGCATTTATGCTTTATCTAAAAAATAAATCTAAATGAACTTGAAATGAAAAATGTAATTTGAACTCCTTCAAATATATTTCACCTTGGCCAAGTATTTCTCATGCCAATTCATATGGGACCGCTAACATAAACAAGCATCTTAAGGTTTGCGGAAATTACTTGGTAGCTAAAGTAGATGAATTGGAGCAAAGTAGTAAGCTCCTCACACTAGTGCTTCTAGTGCTGCGGTTGTTTCTTTTGATAAGGAAGAATGTAAGAAGGCTTGTACTAAAATGATTGTGGTTGATGAATTGCCATTTAGTTTTGTTGAGGGTAAAGGATTTCATTATCTTTGTGGTAGCTCATTTTGCAGATTATGATTGGTAGTCATAAAGGAAAATCTTGGGTTTCAGTTAGGTAACAAGTCATAGATGGGACTTAATTAGGAAAGACATTGATACTGTTTTGCACGATTGACTTATAGATAGAGTAATTACAATTGCTGTAGATAATGCTACTGCAAATGACTTGGTTGTCAAGTATGTGAAGAAAAATTTAATGAATTGGCAGGTAGATGGAACATTGTTAGGTGGTAAATTTCTACATTTGTCCACTTATTATAAACTTGATTATTGGTAAAGGATTAATAGAGTTGAAAGGTTCAGCTGCTAGAATTCGTAATGCAATGAGGTATGTAAAATCCTCTTCGGTGAGGGAGAATAGATTTAAAAGTGTATTGAACATGAGAAGATTAAAAGTAGAGGGTTTATAGTCCTAGATGTTGTGACCCCATGGAACTCTATATACTTGATGTTGGATAGTGCTTTTAAGTTTCCGAAGGCATTTGAACGGTTGAAAGAAGAGGATGAACATTATAGTAAATATTTCAAAGAGGATGTGATGAAGAGTAGGAATCCATATTAACGTGAATTTAATTGTTCGTTTATTACGGTATTATCTAGAATCAACGAAATATTTTGAACATTAAACTTCCACTGCATCAACTTGGTATCAAAGTTAAAACCTAATATCACCAATCTAATTCCATCTACCACTAAACCTTTCTTTTTTCCTTGTTTTTTGTCCATTTAGCTTAAAAAACAAAACCGAAACAGAAGCAAAAGCTTCAGCCCGCGGCCACCGTCCTAGGCTATCGGCTTTAGTTTTCTGTCACCGATCCAGACGCAACCACCACCAAGCGAATCATAAATCACTCACCATCAAACCCCAAGCATCTTCCACCATCGAATAGCCACAGATCGCTGGAAAAAAGCCAAAACAGCCACGATCACCGCCACCTCCGTTCACCACTTTCCGCCGTGATTTGGCCAGAAGCACCACCATCAATCCATTCATCTCTATCAGTTGAACCTCTCTCACCTATCCCCACTGCCGACCGATGCACCGATCGCCGAAAACCAAGCCAACAACAAAACTGCCGCCTTTATCTCTAAATCCCGACTAAAACCCCAATGTTTCAGACAAACCACCACCACCACCATACTCATCAACCCAAAATATTTCAGATCCATCCATCCTTACTCGATTTCAAACCACCGTCACCAGAAATCTAAAAATTTTACTTAATTACAGTTGCAGCCCAAACTTTTATTTAATTTTTAGTTTACCCCATTACCTTTTTAAACCCAAATTTAGAAAACGCCTCCAAGAAAAGCTCGTGATGCTCATGTTAAAACTTACAATCAAGATGATGTTTCTAAAGATGAAGCCCTAGTTAGTATGACAGCCAGAATTGATATGTTAGCTGCAAAAATTGCACGAATGGCAGAGTTACTTGACGAATTCCATCGTACTCCAGAACGCGAAGAAAAATCAAGTGAAAGCTTTGCTCACCCATTCGCTGGGCGTCAGCCTAGAACTGAGTCTACTGATGACAGATGATGGGAATCTGGGTTAAGAATTGACATTCCCGAATTCCAAGGAAGTGGTCGACTTGAAGAATTATTGGATTGGATTAATGCCATTGAGGAAGGTTTTGAATACAAGGAAATTCCTGAAAATAAACTAGTTTCGCTTGCTACAACTCGATTTCGTGGAAGAGCAGCAGCTTGATGGCAACAAACTAAGCTCATAAGGATTAGACAAGGTAAAAAGAAGATTGATTCTTGGGAAAAGTTGAAGAAGCACTTGCGTGGAGCATTTTTGCCTCATAATTACGCCAAGCTGTTATACCAGCAGCTACAGAATTTAAGGTAAGGTAATCGATCAATGGATGATTACACCACAGAATTCCATTGGTTGGTGGCACGCAATGACTTGACAGAGACAGAAGAACAGCAGGTTTCCCGCTACATTAGAGGCCTACGATCTCAGTTTCAAGACCAATTAAATTTACTTGGCCCTTACTCTGTCTCAGTAGCTCACCAACAGGCCTTGCAATTAGAGAAGCAATTTAGTCGATGTACTAATGACTCAAGCTTTCAGGTTCCTCGAAGTGTTGTTCGTAATAATTCAAACCCGACTTCCTAATTCCGTAATTTCACTCCTCCAAATAAAATTAGTAAGCCTAGTGAAATCGGTCAAAGCAGCAAAACTCAATCCTCAGGTTCGGGATTACGCTGTTTTAATTGCGGAGAAAGTGGACACCGATTGAAAAAATGTAAAAATGGAGGAAAATGCGGTAAAGGTTTATTCGTAGGCACAGAGGAAAGTGAAGACTACTAGGAGGAAGAAACTAAAGAGTTTACTAAAGAGCCAACTTTTGATAGTAGTGGTAGCGCTTAATCTGTTGAAGCGAACCAATGTTGATCGTGAACTACGCATTCTTCACTCCTAAAGTTCAAGACAAAGACAAGTGGTTACGACAAAATATTTTTCAAACTACTTGCACAATTAAGGATAAAGTATGCCGTATGGTCATAGACTCAGGCAGTTGCAAGAATGTTATTTCGGAAGAAGCCGTGGCGAAGCTAAATTTGAGGACAAAACCTCATCAAACTCTATACAAGCTCACATGGCTAAAGAAAGGAAATCAAGTGACAATATCGAAACGTTGCTTAGTTTGCTTATCCATTAATTCAATCTATAAAGATAAAATTTGATGTGATGTTGTGACTATGGATGCTTATCATCTATTATTGGGTAGACCTTGGCAATATGATCGAAATGTAGTGTGTGATGGGAAGAGAAACACCTACAACTTTATGTTTAACAATACTAAGATCGTTCTTATACCTAACAAGGAGCTTACTCTCAAGCAAGACTTGGGTAATTATTTGTTAAGTAAGAAGCAATTTCTAGATACTGTAGCAAAGACAAAGAGAGTCTACATTTTATTAGGAAAGGAGAGTAACGCTGATTCGAAGATTCCTGAAGCTGTGACACCTATTCTAGAGGAATTTCAAGATTTGTTCCCTAATGAGCAACCACATGGTTTACCGCCTCTTCGGGATATACAACACTAAATTAATTTGGTACCAGGCTCTACATTACCAAATCGACCTCATTATCGTATGAGTCCTACAAAACATGAGGAATTAAGGCGGCAAGTGTGAGAGTTACTAGAAAAGGGATTAATTCGTGAAAGTTTTAGTCCATGTGCAGTCTTTGCTTTGTTGACTCCAAAGAAGGATGGTTCTTGGAGGATGTGCGTAGACAGTCGAGCTATCAATAAAATTATAGTTCAATATCGTTTTCCAATCTCTCGATTATATGACTTGTTAGATCAACTTAGTAGAGCAGCGGTTTTTACCAAACTTGATTTCAAAAGTGGCTACCATCAAATTCGAATACGGTCTGGAGATGAATGAAAAATAGCCTTTAAAAGTCACGAAGGGTTATACAAGTGGTTAGTAATGTTGTTTGGCTTATCCAATGCTCCGAGTACTTTTATGTGAGTTATAAATCAAGTTCTACGCCCTTTCATTGGGAATTTTGTGGTTGTTTACTTCGATGATATACTTATATATAGCATCAGTCACGAGTTACATCTACAACATTTGAGAGAAGTGTTTTCAGCCTTAAAAGCAGCAAGTTTATACACATCATTAAAGTATTATTTTTGGGATATGTGGTGTCGAAGGATGGTATATCTATTGACCAATCAAAAATGGATGCTATTCGAGATTGGCCTCAACCAACTACTTTATCCGCCACTAGAAATTTCCATGGATTGGCCTCTTTTTATAGGCGATTTATTCCTCATTTCAGTACTATTATGGCACCAATCACGGATTGCATGAAAGGAGGACAATTCTCTTGGACAGAGGCAACTACTAAGGCCTTCGAGATCATCAAAGAAAAGTTAATTACTGCCCCAGTACTTGCCTTACCAGATTTTTCGCTCACTGTTCTTAGCCAACGGATCAAAGGCACGCTACAACACTTATGATGTGTAGTTTTACGCAGTAGTCCAAGCGTTAAAACATTGGCGGCATTTTTATATTCATAATGACTTTGTTTTATACACTGACCATGCCACGTTAAAGTATCTCAATAGTCAAGACAAGCTCTCTCACAGACATGCCACGTGGACAGCATTTCTTCAATAGTTTACTTTTGTGATAAAGCATACTTCTGGCGAATCCAACCGAGTAGCAAATGCACTTACTCCTTCTTTATTGCCATAAATGTATACTCAAGTTCTCGGATTTAATACATTCCGGGAGTGCTTCTGATCTTTTCTTTGCTCCTATATTAGAAGACATTACTGCGGGGTTTCACTCAGATTATCATTTACATGACAAATTTCTTTTCAAGAGTAATCAGTTATGTGTTCCTGACTCAAGTTTGAGATTGAAAATCATTGCAGAGTTAGACAACGAAGGGCTCATGGGTCATGATAAAACTCTGGCTCTAATAGCCAACATTTATTTTTGGCCTACGCATGAGGCGTGATGTCTATCACTATGTCGAGACTTGTCGCATTTGTCAGGTTTCCAAAGGCGCTGCAACTAATGCTGGGTTATATAGGCTGCTGCTGATTCCAAAACAACCTTGGGCTGACATTAGCATGGATTTTTTTTTTTTGGATTACCCCGCACTCAGAAGGGTGTGGATTCAATCTTTGTTGTTGTTGATCGATTCTTGAAAATGGCTCACTTCATTGCTTGCAAGAAGACTACAGATGCTGTGACTGTTGCTCGTCTATTCTTCAAGAAAGTCTATAGATTGTATGGCTTATCGAGTTCTATAGTATTTGACTGTGATACACGATTTCTTAGCCATTTTTGGAAGACATTATGGAAGTTAACTAACACTCGCCTAAATTTCAGTAGTGCTTATCACCCACAAACAGATGGTCAAACCGAAGTTGTCAACCGCTCTTTAGGAAACCATCTACATAGTCTAGTTGGTGATTACCTGAAAACGTGGGATCAAAAGTTATATCAAGTTGATTTTGCTTATAACCATGCAGTTAAGCGTAGTACTGGTTTAAGCTCTTTTCAGGTGAATTACGGATATAATCCACGAGCTCCCATTGACTTGGCTCTAGTTCCAGATTTAGTTCACAAAACCAGTAAGGCAGAAGACTTTATTGAGCAGCTTAAGAAGATTCATGCAACTACGCAAGAGTCTTTGAAGCAGACTACCGAAGGTTATAAAATTATGGCCAACAAAAAGCATCGAGCTTTGGAATTTTAAGTGGGAGATCTTGTTTGGGTTGTCCTAACTAAAGATAGATTCTCAGTTGGCGAGTACAACAAGCTTTCTGCCAGGAAAATCGGGCCTTTGGAGATTATAGAGAAGATAAATCCTAATGCCTATAGATTAAAGCTTCCTAGTCATATCCACACCGCAGATGTATTTAATGTCAAGCATCTTATTCCTTACAAAGGTGATCATGATGAAGATGTTGTTGTTGACAATTCGAATTCGAGGGCGAATTCTCTCCACCCTGGGGGGAATGATAAAGAGAAGGAATCCATATTATACCAAGATTAGTTTTCTAATTAACTAAAGTTTAAGACTTTTAATTTCCTTTCTAATTTAGAATTTTGTTTCCTTTTCAATTTAGGATTTTGTTTTACTTCATGAATTAGGATAATTACTACTACTATAAATAGCTCTCTCTTGTAGCCTTTGAAGATAGGTTTTTGGAGTTCAATAATATTTTAGTTTTCAAAACTCTGTGTGAGTATTTGAATTTAGTTAATTCTCGGTATTCTGAGGAATCAACAAGTTTTAACCTCTAAATTTTTGGCATTCTTTTGAATCAACGTGAATTTATATGTTCGTTTATTCCAGTATTCTTTAGAATCAACGAAATATTTTGAACATTAAACTTCCGCTGCATCAGGATGTGGATGAAAATGAGAAAACAAGACCACCTAAACCTGAAGGTTGGGACAATGCAGCTATGTTTATTAAATTTTTAGATTTTTGAGGACGCCACTTTGAAGTTTAGTGCCTCTTTAACTGTAACTTCCAATTTGTATTTTCATCTCGAGTGAGTGAAACTTGTTTGTTATTTTATTGTTATTGTTTTTAAAATTATAAATTGTTTTGTTCAAAAGATTGATTACTTAATTAGCATGATGTTTATTGTTATTAATGCAATTTCTATTATTTATGTTTATTATTATTAATGCAATTTCTATTATTTTATTTATATTCTTTTAGGTGAGTACTATCCAATCTCTATTGACGACAAAGTGTCAAGATGCAAATTGTATATTTAGTAAAATGGCCCAAAAAAAATGCAGATCAAGTCTGATAAATATTAAAAGTGTCAAGATGCAAATTCTATAGTGAGTAAAATGGCCCAAAAAAATGCTGATAAAGTCTGATAAATATTGGGGCTCAGTGGACAACATGAATAAATTATTGATTATTGTAGCTGCGCTTAATCCTCCATATAAGTTGGAGTATGTCTCATTTTGTTTTGTATCTTTGTATAATGCCAACAAGGTTGAAGCAACGGCAGCATGCATCAATGATCAATTGGTAGGAGTTTATAGCTTTTACCATGTCTGATATTCCTAGAATTCTTTTAATGCTTTTTCATTTGATATGGATGTAAATGTGGAGGAAAATGATTCATAGGGAAGTACCAATGATATGGAAGATGCTTTTAAAAGAAAAAAAAAGAGAAAAAAAGAGATTGTGGGGAAAAGTGAGGTGGAAGTATATTGAGCTGATCTGAGGGAGGATGCGTGCGATGACAAACTTGATATTCTAAATTGGTGGAAAAACAATTGCATCAATATTTAGTTTTTGTCACTTATTGCCAAGGAGGTGCTTGCAATTCCTGTTTCAATAGTCTAGAGTCTGCTTTTAGCACTGGTGGACATATTCTTAATCCATTTCGCCATTCATTAATTCCTTATATAGTAGAAGCCTTGATTTGTTCCCAAAATTGGTTACGGCTTTCAACTAGTAGCAATAAAGAGGTTCATGTTAAAATTGATGATTCATGTATTCAAGATTTAGAATTTTACCAAATGTTTTAATTTAAAAGTTTTGATTTATGCATGTTTACTTTTTATTTGTGAAATTAATTCATATTTAATTTATTCTTTTGTAGAGCTCGAGAAATCTGTAATTATGTCATTGGAAGCGTAAAACGCAGAGATTGGAAGCTTTTAAGAAAGTCAAAATCGGAAGCTTTGATTAGGATTAAGTGGGATTATCATTTTATGTTACTTGTATTTAGTTTATTGGAGGATTGTGTCCAAGAATTTAATTAATGGCTTCTATTTTATTTTATTTTATTTTTTGTAATTGTTTAAAAGCTTTGATTTGATATTTGAATTAATTAAGAGAATTCGGGTAAGAAAGATGTACTGATTTTCACCCAAACTAGCCCAAACAGAACCAGTTTGGATCGGTTTGGTTTATTCACATAATAGTTTTAAAAAATTTTCAACTTAATAAAACTGATTCGGTTCAGTTCGGTTTGGTTTTACATGAAATCGAGCTGAATTGAAATTTGCCCATCCCTAGAATTTATTATCGTCTAAACATTAATAAAGTACCCAACTATATCTATTAATTGCAAACTCAGTTTATTTAAAATAAAATAACTTGTGTCTATATCTTTTATGAATCTATTCGATGATCACATAAATACATAAAATATGATTAAATGAAACTTGTTCAAAATTTTTATGTAATTAAGATATCTAAAAAATTATTTCAAATATTTTATTAATTAGAAAACGTATTTCCAAATAAATTAGTATATTTTAGAGAGCAAATAATTCCAATTTCCAACACAACATAAATGGAAACTCTAGGGAAATAAGAAATCCAAAGTAATAACATATCAAAGAAACAATAATTTGAAAAGTCATTAGCATCCTAAGCTAAAAATTGTTGAATTCTTCAGTAGCATCATTCCACCAAAAAAAATTTCATCATGATCAAGATCTAGATTAGCTAGATAAATGTATCATCGCTGTTCTCCTAAAAGTATGTGAGCAACGAAAATCCATGGCAAAAAACTATCTTACAGTATATTTATTTATTCTTGAGACTACGAAAGGATTCCAAATAACTTTGAAAAAAAAAATTGACAAGAAGCAATGAATCTTATTTTAACCAAAGTTTGTGCTATGAGAGGTGATATTTGACTCTCTTATTATATCTTAGAAGCTCCCACTGTTAGCCCGATTAAAAATTTTTACAACAAGAAAAATAGTACTTGTCTTGTGACACTTTATTAAAAAGCATCAGTAGTTATATGTATTTAGGCATTTTTTGTGTTTAACATATAAGTATGACAAATCTCTAATACTATAGTGTCTGTAAATTAAATATTAGAGATTCGTGACACTAAGATATTAGTATTTAAAAAAAAAATTAATTTTGTATCCATTAGTAATTGAACTGAAGACCTTTAAATTAGTAGTTAAACCTTAACTTTTTAATTTTAAACGCTAAACCACTGGGCCACGATAAATGAATATTAAAAATTAAATTATATTACTTAGAAATCATTGATACTATGTCGTTTTAATGGAAGATGTATATGGAAGTCTAAAATCTAAAAAATTTTATTAGGTAAAAAATCTATCCCACGACCTTTTTCCTTTTTTGAAAGAACCAAAGCTCTCTTCCTTCTCTCTCTATCAATGATCTACCTCACAAGGTGAAACGACCCGCCCCGCACTCCCAGGGCGAATCTATCTAATCTCATCTAATCGAATCGATACTAAACTAATTATTAAAGATTCTGCCGAAAATTCGGCGGAGTTTCCTTTGTAAATATAACAATCCCAATCTACAAACATGTAAAAACAAACACTCCCAAAATAATTCAATATCCAACAACTCCAGAAATCAACATCCTTAATAAATTCTTAATCCCGAAGGAATAATATAACAATATTATACAATCCCAAAAGATCAAGATAACTATAGCATCCTAACAAAAGTCATCTATGTCTCTAACACCATCATGTGGCCAAGACTCGAAATATATCTACAATTGCTGGGTCGGTCTGATGTACCTGCAACCTCCTGGTGAGGGGAAAAAATATAATAAAAACGGGGGTGAGTATAAAACTCAGTGAAGGTCAGTGAGTGGATAGTAGTTTTTAGAAATAATTCTTATTTAAACATAAATAATCATATTATTTCCAGACACAATTTCATCAAACCATATTCGAGAAAACAGTAATAACTCATTTAACATTTAAATCATATTTCCAGCCATGAAAAGCACATATATATAATATCGTACCAAATAATCATGGAAATCATATCACAATATCATATTAAATACACAAATCTGAAAATCATCACTAAACAAGTACCCAGGGGAATAAATGTCATATCCGGACCTCAACGGACGGGCAATCAGGGAACCATCATGCCCCGGAGCTACAACGGATAGACCGGGACGTACCATCTCATATCTCATCATCTGTATCTCAATATCATCAGTATCAACATATTTCCCCCCTTATTTCCCCCCTTTATTTCCTCCCTTATTTCCCCCCTTTATTTCAATAACTGTTCATATCTCAACATCACTGTATCCGGAGGGGATGGGTACTGTCCAATGCTTTTAAAACAATATCTTATACTCATGTACATAAACATATAATCACATCTGAAATCTCATTTCCTTTTTATTCAACATATCTCAAATTCACTCAATTCTAATATCATGCGTTTATTCCACAAATAACCATAAAGTCATATCACATCGAAATTCACTTTTCTCGTCTTTAAAATACTATCATAATTCATTCGAAATCGATACAGAAAACTATTGACCAAACATTTTAATATAACATCAATGCGTGTATAAAATCCATTTCGAGAAAATCATTAAATAGAAGTATCAAACACTTATATAAAATCTATTTCCAAATCATTAATCAAACTCATCCTTAAAAATAAGAAATATCATCAAGTAGACAAAATCCATTTTCTAGAAAATTATCAAATCGAAACATCAACTATTCATTTATCAAAACATGTTGTACTGTATCGTAAAATCATTACTAAATCCGAACATTCAAAATTCTCATTTCGCAAACATGCTTTACTATCATAACCACTATGAAAATAGGTTTTGTATATTCCACTCACAGTAACGATGCCCGGACTCGGTATCAACAACGTCCGCTGGTTGATTCTCGTTCGCGGGTCCTCCTAATCAAATAAACGACATAATCATTTATCCGTAAATATAAATACAACTAATTTTACGCATTAGAACTCGAAACAAATATTCATTCATAATCAACTATTCTCGTGTGCCTCAAATTACCAAAATACCCCTACATGCCAAAATTACCAAAATGCCCTTGGATTCCATATTACCGAAATACCCATAAAATCATAATCTACCAACTTAACCTCAACAATTTAAAATACAAACTTATCCTCAATTTCAGCAATTACCAAAAATACCCACAAAATTCTGAAATTACAGAATTGCCCCAAAAATGTGAAATTACCGAAATGCCCCTCGCCGGTCAACGGTGACCGGAATTCAACCGGCAGCGACGGGAAGCTCAAGACTGGTAGTTCGGACCACGCTAAGTCCACTGGTGCCGGCGGTGACCTCCAACGCGCGGCGACGGCGGCGGATCGAAGCTCCAAAGGCCGTGAGCTTCCGGTGGTCGTTCGACGGCAATCCGGCCGTTTCAGGTGGCGAGGTTGGTCGGCAAATGATGCTGGCGACGTGAGGAACAAGAACCAAGCGGTGGCTCGGCTCAAATCCGGTGATATCGACGGCGACGATGATGGGTGGAGCCGCGGTCTTTCGGGCTTGGCCGCGGCGTTCCGTCGGTTTAAACAAACGGCAGGGAAATGATGGCCGGTCTTCAAGCTTCAGAACGGTACCAAGCTCGGCCGGTGAGGTGACCGGAATCGAGTGTTACGGTCGGGTCGTGCTTGCGGGTCGGGTCGGTTTCCGGGTCGGGTTTCCGAGTCTGTTTTGGACAGTTTCTCCTTCACGCGTGTGTGAGTTTTGTTTCCCCCGGTTTTTCATCAGCTTCCGCTTTTATACTCCCCCCCTTTACTAGCTTAAAACACCCCCCACTCACAGGTGTTACACAAGGTGCCACTGTAAAACTTCGAAGCCGCCATCCTTGAGCAAAACTATCCCTAAAACAAGCCTAGAAAGTATTGTGAATAACTTGGGCAAAATTAGGGTTTCAAAGTCCAAATCCGCAAATTAGGTTTTTCTTTTATCGGGGATATTCTATTGTTTTTAATTTTGAGTTCGAAGAGAATGAGTTCGCCGCCACGGCTACCTAAGCAATATAGAATGATGAAGCCAATATCAATTGTAGGCCCACAGAGACTGATATGCAAAGACCTCATGACTTAGAAAAGGTTTTGTTTAATCTTTATTACTAATTACTTTTTTTTCTTCCTACGAAAAACCCTGATTTTGATTTCCTTTGGGGTTGAAGTTTTTGTTGAAGCTGTCTTTATGAAAGCAAAGAAGAAGAAGGGAAGAGAGAAACCGTTCTAGGTTGAAGTAGACAGGCAAGAATTTTTTTTTAATTATTAGTGTCTTTGAAACCTGAGATGACCTTGTTATGATATTTTTGTTGCTAGTTGGTTCATTCTTCATTTTGTAATTTGGTTGAATTGAGCTTGTTTGAGTTGTATTGGTGATCTTCGAGATTTTATTTTTGTTGGAGAATTTAGTGATGAAATAGAAAATTTGAACAATTGATTGAAGGTGGCAATGATAATTGGCTTTCTTTATTTTAGTTTAAGAGTCGGAGTGCTAGCTAGATTGTCATTTGGCCTTTACGTGTAGATAATTCATTATATTTTTTAATTTTTTAGCCTTCTAGGTGTTAAGTGTTAGAAAGTATATATTTATAAAGGAAAAAATCATCATTTTGTACTTCAAGTTTTACTAACATTCCTACTTTTATGTATTTAAACTTCTTGTGATTTAATTATGTGTGTTTTATTTTAATTAAGTATTTTATGTATTTTAGGGGCATCATGGTCATTTCACAATGAACAAGAGATCAGACAGTAAAACGGACATCACTTTTGAACTCAGGACAGTCGAAAACCTTAAGAGGAGTATAAAAGGAAAAATATCACTGTTCACATGTATGGTACTATTCATATGTACAATATTGTCCATGTGACTGTTCATGACATTGTTCACACATACGGAATGATGACGTGGCATTGACCGATAATGTGACATTGACCGATGATGTGGCATTGACTGATGAGGTGTCACGATTCTATTAGACAAAATTCTTATGCACTGTTGATCGGTGACGTGAAACATGTTAGTGGACCAAAAATCACGCGTACGGTACATGCATATACACAGGATTATTTTCAACCAAACCGCGTTACTGTTTAAGCCGGTTGACTGTTCAAACCGCGTGGTCAAACCGCGTCATTGTTCAAACTGCGTGGTCAAACCACATACTGTTGACTAATGACGTGGCACAATCCTAAGCGTCCAAACTGTTTTTAATCTGATGGTCATGATTTACTCAATGTATCTATAAAAAGGGGACCTCTCCCCCTTAATTTGATACCTTTGAATCCATTTTTAGGCTTCATTTTCTGTAATTATTTCTCCATCTTGTATTTCCTACTTATTTTAATAAATTTCCATTTTACCGCTAGTTTAATTATGAGTAGCTAATTTTCTTTCAATCTTGGGTTGAAGGAGAAGTCTCAACATGTGTCATGGGCTTTATTTGGTAAATTTATTTTCTCTTCCCCTCTAATTTTTGTGGCTGTTTTGAATTTTCGTTGACAAATAATAATAATCTTATCTAGATACCGCCTTGGTTTCACCGGCTCCCTAGTACAAGGTTATTATTATTTGGCACGATAAGTCCTTAGCACCATATTGATTAGAGTGTGGTTCATGAGGTTTGGATTCCCCCCTCATAATTTAATTGGCACTAATAAGGAATATTTAGCCCATGGTGCATGTTGATACGGATTCAGATACCCAAGCGCTTCAATTATAATAGTTTTCACCTTAATTTAATTTTGTCATTCCCATTTAAATTCTAGGATAATTTAAATTACTTCCACCACAAATCCAATCAACCACTCATTTACAAAATTAATTCTACGCGTAATTAAAATTCACATTCTCGTGGGATCAATACTCGACACCATTGATCTATTCTACAATAGATTTGTGCGCTTGCGAGTTCAACAAAATTTGCACAACACTAGGACACGATTTTTGGATTTAGGGAAACTGATTTTTGTATTAAATTAACAAAAATCTAAATTACTTCCATTAAATTAGTTCAAATAATTGCAGGTATTGGTCCTAAACTCTCAGTTTGAACTAAAGAATTTGGATTCAAGTCCCAACAAACCTTTTTTCTTTCTAAATATATTCTAAATAATATATTTGGATGAGAGTTGCCTTTTCTCATGTAACGAGTTTGTGGGTGGAGTTGTCTTCTCCCTCATTAATTTATTGTAGAACTATTATTTTTACTAATTTCTAAGAAATTTGTGAGTAATTTTAAGAGTTAAATATGTTTTTACTATATATTTAGATGAGAGTTTTTTTTTCTATAACTAGTTTATGGTTGGAGCTGACTTCTTCCTCATAGTTCCCATTGGATTTTAATTATAGATATATCAGTTGTATTATATATCATAAAAAAAAGTAATTCAAATAATCTCCATGTGCAAAGGAAGGATTATAAGCCAACATTCATAAAAATAACCATTCTATAATCAAATTATAAAATATGAAGTTTAAGTTAATAGATTAAACAATAATTGGGATGCAACCGTAACTGTAGTTGTGGGGAATAAATTAGGATAAACAGCATCTCATTGTTTGTAACAATAAATAAATAAAATTTAAAAAATAAAATTTTAATACATTTAAAATTTTAAATGATGTACTCGAAAGAATGGCAAAAACGAAAATGAAGGCACAATTAAAGGGCAATTTGAGTTACTCAGAAAATGGAAGTCACGGTCACTAACAAATCATTCAGTAGATCTCTAAGCAGAGTCCAGCTTTGCAAACATAGCTTGGACTCCTTGAGACTTTTCACTTCACTGGCTCTATTCTCTTCTTAGTCAAATAAAATAAAATAATTTAATTTAATAAAAGAGAAGAAAGTAAAAGCCACGAAAGAAAGAAAAAAACAAAGACGTAGACAAGCAAAGCAGAAACCATTTCTGACTGTGAAAAGGAAAAGCGAAGAAGTTTCACATTTAATATGCACTCCATTTGCTCAGGCTTAGCTTTTCGCTTTATCTAACGGTACTTCCTTTCTGCTTCATTTTTTTTAGTTTTAATTATGTTATTCAAGCTCAATTTAATGGTAATTACACCATTTTTTTATTCCTATTAAATCAAGTTTTGTTTTGATACTCGAGTTTTGGGTTCTGAATTTGAAATTTGCAAATGAAATGCAGATGCTGTGATTTTTCAGTTTTTTTTCCTAATACAAACTACATCACTTTGCTCTACTTTCATTTTAAGTTTGAATTTGTGATCTGTATTGCGTTGTGTGAATAGACTCAAAAGTATATGCATATTTGAATTATGCGATGCAGTGTACCATATGAACATGAACTTTTGAACTATTTTCATAGTCCTCATAATACACTGTTGAATGATTTATGTATGTTTAGCAAAGATTTAAATCTTCACAAGCTTACTAGGTCCGGTTTCCTTATTCTAAAAAAACTTGGAATCTAATTGCCACTGTCTCCAGTTGAAGATATGTGGGACATTATGGTTTATAAACATAAAAATTTGCCAAAAACACAAATATGAAAAAAGTTCATTTCTATTAACCTGTTATTTCTCTAATGGTTAGAAATTGATAGGCAATTTTTTTTCCCTTTTTCATGTATTCATGTGTAGATTTGATCAATGTGTTTAAAATATTTCTTCTTTAACTTCACTTGTATCCTACCTCATCCACCATTGAATGGAGAATGGAGAAGCTGCTAGTGTGATAATGCAATTGCACTACTTATGCGCAAAGAGTGAAGGTAATCATCCTTCTCAATTTAGCTTCTACAAATGTTAAATTTAGGCACATCTAGAAGGCATCTGATTGGATGATAGAAACTTTTATGTACTTAATTTAGATTATTCAGTTATGAGAGTAGAATATCTCATATCTTGTTTATTGAAGTATTTAGAATTTGTAATACGTGGTAATAATATTTAAATATGAAGTGAAAAATTTTGCAATATAAATCGAGTTTTTTTTCTTTTTCTGGTTATTTTGTGGTGCCTTTTAATTTTACTAATAAATCAATAGGCAATGAACCAATTCAAATTTTTATTTTTTAAATAAATTAAAAACAATAATACCATGGTAGCAGTAATCATAGACACTAATATAATATCAACAATTATTAACGCTATAGTGTCATAATATCGGTGAAATTATAGTAATAATAATCACTAACACCACAAATAATTGTCACTATTTTTTTGACTGCCAAATTACTGACACAATTAAGTGTCACTGAAAGTAATTACTAACACTAATCTAATGTCAATAAAGACTATTTTTCTACTAGTGTTTAATCTATTTTTTATACTCAACATATCCCACGAAATCCTAAAGTGACCCTATCATAATTTTTATCTTTTTTCCTAGCACCCACCATATAAGGCTTATAAAATCTATCTTTAAAAAAAAAAACTCCCATAATCACTCTTTTTTGCTTTTTTTTAAAGGTTTTATATATTATTGCCACAATCATTAAAAAAAAAGATTTGATACATTATCATTTTGTATTGAGTACTATAAATTAACTCTTCCATGATTATAAAAGTCGACTATACATCATTTGAGAGGAGATAATAATTTAAAAAGTTAAAAGAAACTAGGGTTTAAAAAATTAAATTAGCTAGATTAAATTTGAATGAAAATTATTATGTGAGTGCACTTAAAGGCTATTTACCCTTTTAAGTCACATCATATAAAGATAAAATAGTCATTAGTATAAAAGTAATTAGTGGGGACTGTTGACAATAAACGGTCAAGTATTATAACTCTTGCCCCATCCTTATTGATAATCAAAGGGTAGGGCTATTTACACTCTAAATATTTTTTTAAACATTCTATTACTTTACACACTCATACACGAATTATAAATTTTGAATTGTGTTAAATTTTGAATTGTTGTAGCTTGAATACTTCAATGATATGGATTGTATGATTAAATGGATATATGGGTTTTATTAATTGGATTTTTTAATTTTTTAATTTGTATTTTATATTTATTTTATATATATATAAATTTATTCTATAAACAAATTTAAAGAATTTGAGGAGGATGATGATGATGATGATGATAATAATAATATTATTATTATTAATTCAACACAAATAGTACTAATAACATAATTCAAAATAATGATACTTTTAAATAATATTAATATTCAAATAATGCCAATTTCCCGCCAAATTTTTTAAAAAAATGCTAAAATTTAAATGATTTTAATTTCCCACTAAAATGTTGTGTGACATACATATGATTATTAAATTCTATCATAAATTAATGACAGTGACATAGATGACAGATAGATTGTTTGTCATGCACCCCCTTTTATGACAGGTTTTTTCCGTCATCTATAGTTTATTTTCTTGTCGTATGTAACTTTTTCTTCTTCTCTGTTTCTTCTCCTTCTTCTCCATTTCTTTTCCTTCTTCTCCATTACTTCACTTTTTCTTCTTCTTCTGCTACTCCTTTTCTTCTTAATCTTCATACTAGCAAATGCAGAACATCAACTACACAATTGCCACCACCTCACTCTGGAGAGTCAGCTACTTCCTTTGACCGCCACCTCTGAGTTTCTTCCAGGTTTAGTATTATGGGTTTAGGGTTTCGCTAGGTAACATTTGCGTTGTTTTGAATTATGATTAAGGGTTTGTACTCTGGTACCCTAAATCAAGTAATCAAAATCAAATGCGAGAATTAATAATTCATGGGTTAATTTTGCCGATTGGGTTGAAGAGTTTGGTGGCGGAGAAGGAATTTGAGGTGATGAAAATTGTTGTGGAAGGGACTGAATTTAATGGTCATTCAAATTACATTAAATATGTTGCAGTTTTTTATTTATTATTCTTTGCCTCCAGATTTCTTTGTGAACAACAATATCTACCTCTGTCAAAATTTCCTTTGGTGGCTGTGTATTTTATATAAGTTGATAAGTTCTTCTTTTTTGGGGGAAAATAATAATGTTGACCATGTACGTATAACAAGAAGTGTTTTTGTTGCAATTAAAATAAAATCCTTTGAACCACTCGGCTAAGCTAGGGCCACTCACTCACAACTAGTGATTCGAACCCTCACAGAAGTATATCATGAAGATTTAATTTAAAATTCCTTCCTTAATATTTGACTGAAGATTAAAGTCCCTCAAATATTAGAGAGGGTTAAAATATGGGTAGTGCTATACAAAATTTGATATAAACTAGTCCCAATAATTATTTAATTATAAATATGTATCACGTAATATGGTGTGATTTGAGCAATAGTCTCATGTACTATTATAAAAAAAGTCCTTTGCTTGAAAAAAAGAAAAGAAAAATTAATACACTACTAGAAAAATGGTCTTTATTGACATTAAAATAGTGTCAGTAATTACTTTCAGTGACACTTGTTAATTGTGTCAGTAATTTGGCAGTCAGAAAAATAATGACATTTGTTTGTCGTGTCAGTGATTACTATTAATCACTGATATTATGACACCATAGTGTTATAGTTATTCATATTTTATTAGTGTCTATGATTTTTGTTATCATGGTATCACTAGTTAATTTATTTAAAAAAATAAAAAAAATTGAATTGGATCATTGCCTATTGATTTATTGGAAAAATTAAAAGGCACCACAAAATAACAAAAAGAAATTGATTTACAACAAAAAATCTTTCATTTCACATTTAAACATTATTAGTATAAGTATGAGATATCCTACTCTCATAACTAAATAATCCAAATTGAGAAGGATGACTACCATTTACTCTTTGAATATGAGTAGGGTGTTGCGTTATCACACTAGCAGTTTCTTCATTTAATAGATTGTATGAGTTAGGATACAAGTGAAGTTGAGGAATAAACCCTTCAAACACATTGATCAAATCTGCATATGAATACGTGGAAAAGAAAACAAAAAATTGGCTACCAATTTCCAACCATTAGAGAAACAACAATTAACAGAAATAAATTATTTTGTTCGAAAGAAAAAAAACTCATAAGCTATTTATAAATAAACTCAATTATTCTCTTTTGTTAAAGGTTATATATATAGCAAACTATAGTAGACAAGAAGTTTTCAATGTAATATCTACTTTCAACACAAGCATGTTACTCTATCTACATATACCAAATAATTTTTGTGCCTAGTTAAAAGCTATCACAAATTCTCTATTATAAATAAATCACCACTCATTTCCTCAATTTCTTTATTCTAAAAGCTTATTTAACAAGGCAAAAAATAAGTCCTCAAACTGCAGTTTCCTTAAACTGGGCATAAAATAACCATCAATCTCCATATTTATATTAGGCATAATGAAGTTTGGACATAAAATATTTCACTAATTTGAGAGTTCGATCCAAAATTATTACTACTAAAAAAATAATATTTGCAAACTTAGTTAAGCCTTTATAAAGTGAGTATGAGATTTATTATACTACTTAAATCTATTCATGTGAACAATTTAAAGAATATCACCCTAAATTGTAATTAAGTATTCATTAGTTTTGCCTAATTATAAAACTTTAAGAAGATAAAAAAAAAGTAGAATAAAAATATAATCATTATATATTTCCACTCACAAGTAACTTTGCTTTAACTTGAATGACATCATCACCCAAAATCACTTTAAACATTTTTCCTAAACCTAGAAAGGGAAAAAAACAAACTTTAAAATATAATTATTATATATTAAGACATGCATATATAACATAACCTTTTACTAGAATATTCATGGAATAATCCATAGTTCTTAAAATTAATACGCTACACTAAGTAGATAGTTGATACAGTAAATTAATTTTCAAGCTATTACTCATATGCTCATCGTCCAAAATTATTTCTTAGAAGCCTTCAAAGTCTTAAACTAGGATGTCAAACTCAAACCAACACAAAACAATAATGTAAAACTCAAATTAATCGCAAACCATAGAAATCAATAATCAGACTAATATTTATGTGAAATTAGTTCAATTAAAAAGAATAGCTAACAAGCTCCTAGCTTTCTGGAACCACCAGCTGGCCTAAAACCATTCATTTTTTGGCTCCAACATTCAAATGGGGCGTCAAAATAGCAAACATTATAGACTTTTCAAAGCTACAACATGAAAAATTGGAACCTTTTTGTGTCAATATTGCCATGGCTGGGACGAGCTTGTATCAACTATCACACAAAATCAAGCGAGATTACTTCTCCGAGAGCACTAAGATAGAGGCAGCTGCAGCGCAAGAATAATGATGCAAAGTTCCTAAAGCCTAAACTAGTATCATTTTTCTTTTTTCTTTTTGCTATTGTCAAAAACTGAATGCATTTAAAAAATGTTATCTTCATTTGTTGTTGGATTGGTTGGTGCGAGTTCTCTAATAGCGCCAAATTGATTGTAATGAAAATTAAAATGAATATAATTACCTTAAATAAAATAAAATAAAAAAAGTAAAAGTAAAAGACTAACATTTAAGAATAGTCCCAAATATAATGAAAAAAGATGTATGCCTTTGGTACTTTCTTCTCCCATTGCAACTCACAGTGTTGACACATTTTTTTTCCTGAAAAGTACTACAAGTTAGTAGATTTATCACTAATCAGATTTAACAAGAAACATTGACAACTTGAATTTAAGATTTTCTTTAATTCAATACTATTTGGAATGCTATGAAACTTACAAAACATAATTAGACATGTCAATGCACCACAAATAAAATTTCCAAGTCATTTGGACAACTCTAAATTTGCTTCTCACATGATAAAACTATATAAGTCAAAACTGCATATGAAATCAGAAAAGCAAAGAAAGAAAGAAAGGTGTTTGAATATTTATTAAATTTAAAATACTAAATATATCATAATGATACTTTCCAAATTTTAAGTGAACATATTGTTGTGCAAATTTTGTTGAACTCGCAAGCGCACGAATCTATTGTAGAATAGATTAATGGTGTTGAGTGTCGATCCCACGAGGAGGTGGATTTTAATTATATGTAGAATTAATTATGTAAATGGGTGGTTGGATTTGTGTGGAAGTGATTTAGATTATGCTGGAATTTAAATTAAATTGGCAGAAATAATTAAACTGGAAACTATTGAGATAAAGCATTTAGGTATCTAGATCCGTATCAACATGCACTATTGGCTAAATAATCCTTATTAATACTAATTAAATAATGAGGGGGAATCCACACCTCATGAACCACGCTCTAATCAATATGGTGCTAAGGGCTTATCGTGCCAAATAATAATAACCTTATACTAGGGTGCCGGTGAAACCAAGGCGGTAACTAGACAAGATTATTATTATTTGTCGACGAAAAGTCAAAACCTCCACAGAAATTAGAGGGGAAGAGAAAATAAATTTACCAAATAAAGCCCATGACACATGTTGAGACTTCACCTTCAACCCAAGCTTGAAAGAAAATTAGCTACTCATAATTGAACTAAGGGTAAAATGGAAATTTATTAAAATACATAGAAAATACAAGATGGAGAAAGAATTATAGAAAACTAAGCTCAAAAATGGATTCAGGGGTATCAAATTAGGGGGGAGAGGCCCTTTTTTATAGATACATTGAGTAAATCATGGCCATTGGATTAAAAACAGTTTGGACGCACAGGATTGCGCCACGTCATCAGTCAATAGTGCGCGGTTTGAAAACAGGTTTGACCACGCGGTTTGAACAGTAACACGGTTTGCACACGGTTTGAACAGTGACGCAGTATGAACAGTGTCGTGAACAGTACTCATGAACAGTACCGTACATGTGAATAGTGTCGTACGTGTGAACAGTGCCATTTTTCCTTTATGCTCCTCTTAAGGTTTTCGACTGTCCTGAGTTCAAAAGTGATGTTCGTTTTGCTATCCAATATCTCGTTCATTGTAAAATGACCATGATACCCCTAAAATACATAAAATACTTAATTAACACAAAACACTCATAATTAAATAACAAGGGACTTAAATAAATAAAATTAGAGATGTTAGTAAAACTTGAAGTACAAAATGACGATTTTCTCCTTTATAAATATACACTTTCTAACACTCAACACATATAAGTCAACAACATATTAAAATTTGAGGTTATTTCGATATCAATATCATTAGGCTGGTGTTTGATAGGATCAAAGATTAATGAATAGTTCTGTCAAAAGAAGTTACTGCAGAGGCAACAGAGTTTGAAAAATTATTAAAAATAAATTACAAGTTCAATCAAAATAAAATTTTCTTGATTCGAAGTATGCAAATAGAAGTGTAGTTTATCCGAATTTCAGCTTATTCTAACTCTGTTAGACTATACGTTTGCAATATCAAACATGGTACATATGTAATTTCTAATAAAATTGGACAACAACCAACCATATTGAGAAATCCATTCAAAATCAAATATAAACCCAATTCATTCCAAAATTTCCAGAAGTAAAATGTTCTCATTTAAACTTAGTTTAATCAAACTTTCAAATCAATTAAAAGTCATTTAGTCAAGTTCGAAAACAACCAAGGTCACAACAATAGTCTATCAATCCTCAAATTTTCAGCATAATTTTGTAAATTATTAATCAATCTTTCACCTCAAAATCAAGTGTCCAGCAACTCGAATATCATCAATCCCCATGTTTAAAGTAAAATTAGACATACAAGCAAACAATAACCTTACTTTTCACAATAACTAGCTAACTAATGAGCTTTGAACGATTGATAATGGCGGTTTCACAATAAGTTTTGGATTGTTAGCTAGAGAGAGAGAGAGAGAGTGATGGGCTTATAGGTCGTAAGGGAGAACTGAGATTTTTACTTAAGAAAACTTTAGGTTTTGCGTTTTCATACACAACAAATGAAATATATAATATATACTAAACCCATGATTGTCGATTGCCATTATTCTTTTAATTAACAAATTGCATTCAACCTAAATCTATAATCACTGGTTGTAATCATTCTTTTACTTAATAAATTGAATTCCACCTATAATACAATTGCATTTTATTTATTTTATTAAATATTAAATTAGATTATAAACAACAAAAACCCTAGATGGCTAGATTTCCAAACAAGTGCAGGCTCTCATTCGCACTCAATAAACATCAACCAATTAACAAATAAATACTTAAACAATGAGAATAGAGAATGAGACAAAGAGTTACCACAACACTGATTCGGACTTTGAAACCTTAGCTTTGCTCAAATTCTCCACAACACTTTTTGGGTTCTTTTCAAGGATATTTTAGCTTAAGGATGGCAGCTTTCAACGTGTTGACGTAGGCGGCTTTCAAGGTAGATCATTGTTAGAGAGAGAGAGAGAGCGAGAGAGAGGGAAGGAGAGAGAAGGAAGAAAGCTTCGGCGGCTGTGGGATAGATTTTTTACTTAACAAAAATTTTTAGGTTTTAGGTTTCACACAGACCATACATGAAAAACAACATAGTATCAATTGTTTCTAGGTAATTTATTTTAATTTTTAATATTTATTCATTTATTAATTTATAAGTTAAAAAATGAAATTTGTGGCCGAGTAGTATAGCGGTTAAAATCAAAAGGTTATGGCTTAGAGGTCTTCGGTTCGATTATTAGTAGATACAAAATTAAAATTTTATTTTTTTAACTACTAATATTTTAGTGTCATGAATCTGTGATATTTAATTTACTGACACCATAGTATTAGGAATTTGTGATACTTATCTATTAAATACAGAAAATACCCTAAATACATGTAATTACTGATACTTTATAATAAAGTGTCACAAGGCAAGTGTCGCAAAAGACAATTTTTCTAGTAGTGATAACTAAGCTCATTAAAAGTAAACAAGAAGAAAAAGATGCATGTTTGTGTAATTAAACTTGAATTCAACTAAAGGGCTATTTTTTCATTAAATTGAATGTCAGATGGAGCCATTAGAAATAACAAAAAAATTAACGGAATTTTGGACACGGTGCAACATGTCAATTTTAGTGGGTGCGGAATGTAAAATGTCAATTCATTTGGGGTAGGTTAAAAATTATCCAAATATATGTAATTCTCCCCTGGTGCAGCGCCCTCATATTTTTTCATGCCGACACACCATTGAGAGATTTAAAAGATTTTCACAACAATATAATCAAATCAAGTTGTCAAAATATTCCATTATAATCATGTATTTATATAAATATTCAACTGTAGTCATGTAATTGGACTAAACATTCCTTCTAAGATTATGACCACCTTGTCATATCATATATAATATGCAAAAATAATCTTCTATTCTTTCAATAATATATTTAAAAAATATTTATGAAAATACTCATCTGTGATAGTGTATTTATGAAGATGCTCCGCTTTGGTCGTGTATTTAGGGTACACCACCGTGATTTTGAAGAATTAGAGGTTAAAATAGCAGCAAACATTTCATGCATGCCATCCTTAGTAATTTTTAGCGGCAATGTGCCGTTACAAGTTACTTTAATTTATTGCAATGTAGTGCGTCAAATTAAGCTATTTTTTAATTGTATTTATATTTGTAACTATGTTGATTTTTTTCTAAAGTTTTTTCATGTTTTTATTTTTCAAAACAAATCTTTTATATAAGTTGTTTATATATATATATATATATAAAACTTTGCTGACCTATAAACTTGCATTGTAGTAAATATGTATATAATAAAATCTTTCTATAGTGATACTATATATAAGAATAACCTCCATGTAATTATAAAATATTCTGATCCTAATGTGGATCAATTATAAATAAGAATAAATTCCACATGAGTAAGTTAATTTTTTTAGATTTACTTTTAAATAGATTACCTCCATATAATAATAATTATGTGGATATTGAAAAAAAAAATATACGCTATGTTATATTAAAGATTTAAGATAGAATAAAATATTTTTTGAAGTTGTTGAAGAAATGATTTATTTTTTGGAGTTGCTAGCAAATTATTATATGATATTTATATAATTCACAATCAGAGAAAAGTATTAAAAATCAAATATTCCCAACACTATACAGATAAAGATTTTTTTTTTTGAAATGTCTATCTCTTTTATCAATTAGATTTGAAATCAATTATTAATGTAATTCACATTTTATCTTTATATCATTTACAATAAGCACAAATGAGTAAAAATAATAATTTTTATAATCTCCTGATAATAGTAAAATTAGTTTGGTCATAATATTATGACCACAGAGAGTTTTTGTTGTATATATAAAGCAATTCAAGGAAGATGTATGGAGATATTCACCAACAGTTAGTCTCAAGCATTGAAAAGTAAAGGCAGACGTAAAGGAGAGATCAATTAAAGTCATGGATACCATTGAAAATGAAGGAGGGATTGTTGGGAAAATGTGCTCTTTAAAAGCATATGTGTTTATTGAATTATAATAAACAATTTTTCTGATTAATAAAATAAATGAGGTATTTTATTCAAGTATCTTAATTGCATTAATATTTTGAGTAAAGTCCATTTGATCATATTATATGTATTTATGTGATCACCATGTGGATTCACAGAAGGCATAAATACAAGCTATCTTATGATTAAATAAATTATGTTCGCAGTTGATAAATAAAGTTGGGCACTTTATTTAGGTATAGACTGTAATAAATTCATTGAATGGTTTGTCTTAATCATGTATGAATTTATTGATGTAGTATGACTACATTGAACAGGATCACATATGAGATTTAATTAACCTTGAAATGACTGTCAGACTTATTAAATCTCATAGGCATTGGTTTTACTGTAATCTTAATCTTGAGTTAGTTATGATTTCATGATTGTAATTGTTATTCCATTTGAGTTACCAATGGGCACGACACACACTTGTGGTCAAGATTACCCGGTATCTTGGTGGAGGCAATTATGAGTATTGGAGTTATAGATTAACAATATAGAATTTGTACGAGACATCTATTGATAGGTTTTCGGCACTTGATCATAGAATTCTCTGGCCAGAGTGTGTAAACATATTTAGTATGTTGAAAATTATCATTAGAGAAAACCAGTAAGTATCAAGGAACAAGATGTAATTAAATCGATTGGACAGTTGAAATATCGATTTAATTAATGATGTGGTATAAAGGATTATGCAGTAAAGAAATCAATGTGGCTTGGGCGAATTATTATTCGAGCATACAATTATGGAGGTCAGTTCCAATCTTATAGTGGAGTAGAATTGGAATTAAATAATTATATTTGTTTAATTACAAATTTAATTATTGTAGCCACTATTGTATGTTCCCAAATGATCCCCGGGTTAGCTCATTTAATTGACAACACCATCACTGGACCCAAAAGCAAGAAAACTGGCGTATTAGGTGAAAATCATAATTATAATATTTGTTAAAACCTAGTATGTTATATTCAAGTGTAAAAGGAGGGCTTGTGATATTTTACAAGGTGGTCCCCTAGTTAGTTACATATTCTATCCACTTTTACGTAAGTGGAGAGATAGCATTTAATTTAAATATTTAAATATTTAAATTAAAAGAGGAATCCTAATCCTAACATACTAGGGTTTTTCATAAGATATTATAAAAGGGGTACTTTTCTCCCAAAAAAAAAGAGAAGAGAATTCCAGAGTTTTTGAGAAAAATACAGAAGACATCTAAGAGACGCCAGTTGCAATTGGGAGTGGTGAAACAGACGCCCACACGTCCAGTGTTGATCGATCTTGAGTCATAGCCTGGAAGATCGTTTGGAGACGGATCTACAACTCTCAATCGTTCGTCTTCTCAGATCATCAAAGATACGAATTTCTAGATTACTTAATTCTTATATGTTGTATAAGATCGGTCCAAAAAGGTTTTAATTGAAAAATTAAAAAACCTGATTTTCTCCCTACAGGGATAAGTGTAAGAGAGCTGTTTGAAGGTCACGGTCAAGTCATTAGGCTTGTATTTAATCATTTAAGTGCGATGTCACTCAAGGGCGCAGTTGAGCTAGGCATAGCGGATAGAATTCACAGCCATGGAAGGCCCATCACTCTCTCTGAGCTAGTCTCAGCACTCAAAATTCAGCATACAAAAACTAGTAATCTATCCCGTTTCATGCGTCTGTTAGTTCACATGGGCTTGTTTTCCAAAACCAAAGTTGGAGGAGAAAAAGAAGAAGAAGCTTATGGCCTCACAGCTATTTCTGCACTGCTCATCAAAGACAAGTCCAACTATTTGGCACCACTTGTTCAGGAATTCTTGACCCATAAAATATCTTTCCGCTCCATTTTATATGTAGATGGTTCGGAATGATATCTCAGTATGGGAGACCGTCCACGGAATGAAGTATTGGGTGTATATGAATCAAAACCACGGATCAAGTCAGCGGATTAATCAAGCTATGGTAAGTGATTCCCAAATGGCAATCTTTATTGTCAAAGACTGCTGCATGAAAATCTTTGAAGGGTTGGGCTCCATTGTTGACATTGGAGGTGGAAATGGTGGATTTTCCAAAATCATATCTGAAGCATTCCCGGCATCAAATGCACAAAGATTTGACCTCCCACATGCAAATCGCTAACGTGCCTCAAACCGAGAATTCGAAATACATAGCAGGTGATATGTTTCAATATATCCCTCCAGCAGATGCCTATTTCTTCAAGGTACGCAAATTTTTTTTTTTAAAGCTTCAATTTATTATTGTCTATTAATTTAATTTAAACATGTGCATACATATAGTTCGAGTTCAATCACGGTTCTTTAACTATAAATTAGAGGAGAGGGCCTGATAAGGAGCTACGCAGGTCCAAGCGAGCACTGTTGTGAAAATTATAATATATTCGCGAGCGCACGAATCTAGTAATAGAATTGTGGTAACGAGGTCGAACCCACAAGGATTGCTACAAATTAAAAAGTCTAATTTAAATATAAAATTAATATTAATTCTAACCTAGTTGAGCAAATTGAGTCTTTAAGAGAAATTAAACTAATTAAACTAAGAAAACAATTAAAGCAAAGGAGAATTCAATAAGACAGATTACCAAAGTTTCAAAATCCACCACTAATCAACTAGTATTTATCTAATTATTAATTAATCCTCAATTTTAGAGTGACAACTCAAAATCAATCTATGTCATCTCATTAATATAATAATTAAGCCCAATTAATTAAATCTAATATAGGTTCTTTTTCTGCTTAATAGTAGACATCTAAGAATCCCATGTAAACGTATTGAATAACAAAGAGTCAAAGTTTTTCTAAGCACTCTATGTAAATAATTTAATGAAAAATATAAAATCAAAGATAATCATGTATAAGCTTTATAGATCCAAGCATAGATTTAATCGAATATTAATCCTAACAATTAATAATGCATGACAGAATTGATGAAAAGATTTTAATAACATCCAACTAATCATGTGAAATAAAAACCATAATCATTAAAGCACACATGTGGGGAATTAATTAAATAAAAAGATAATTATTTCATTGAATAGGGTTTCATCCTTAACCTCAGTATGAGAAAATTAGCTAGACATACTTGAGTTGGGAACAACAAAAGAAATAAAATTAGCCATAGGAGCCGAAGCTCTGCTGCAGGTTTTCGTCTCTGTCTCGCATCTCCCTCCTCTGGCGGCTTCGCCCTCGCAAAAGCCAAAGTTCCCTTTTTATAATCCTTGGCCACCGAATCCTTCAACAATTCTAAAGGAATCCTTTTCCAATTATAAAACAAATCCTCCAAATTATTAACGCCACCATAAGCCATTAATTTCCACTTTTAAAAGCCAAGTGCGGGCCCTTTCAAATTGTTTTCCATATATTGCAATGCCATGCACGTGAACTCCAATTGCCAATTGGAAAATTAAATCTTTTAATTATTCAACACTCCTCAATTGGATTAATTGTTTTGATTTCTTCAACTCGGCTCAATCAATTCTTGGTTGTATTTTTGTCTTCCAATTTAATCTTTATTCTTTCTCAATTTGAACTTCTTCATACCCTTTTTATCCATAATCTCCAATTGATTCCCTATTCAACAAAATAATTTAATTAATTAAAAATAACAAATAAAAATAATTAACAATTATATAATTAAGGGTAAAATATATATATAAATTATGCCCATCAAGCTCCCAAACCCACCAGCAAGTATAAGGAATATGCATGGGCACATGCAAGCAACAATGCAAGCCATGCATGAGGTGGGCATCATGTGGAAGTATGTCTTGACTCCTTCAAGGACTCTTCAAGGATGCAACGGGAAGGCTTTACTACGTCAAGCCGTTATTGAGGGAGAGTTCATATTTAAACATGTTTCCTTTAAGATTGTTATTTGGTTCGAATTTCATTAACTTTGTTTGATATTAACTACTTTATCTCATTAACTTTGTTCTATAAATAAACTCTAATATTTCAATAAAAGGGACCAGACTTTTATTCAATGTTATTAGCAATTGCGGTAGTTCTCACTCTAAGATGAACAAATTATTTACTTGTTGTTTTCCGCTAATTTTGAGTAGGACCTATCATTGGTATCAGAGCCAGGCAAGGATGACAACCAACAAGGAACGCATCGAACGAATAGAAATAGAGCTCGGGAAGATGCAAGATAAGATGCAGCGCATAGAATTAGGAGTTAACGACAAGTTGGCTCAAATTGAAGAAACCTTGAGCAAACTTGCAAAGTCTTTCCACACCTCTAAAGACGCACCAAGCATCAACAATAACATAGCAACATCACGACCAAACCGAGAAGACAAGGATGGCAAACGGCAGCAGTTTCAATCAAGAGTGGCAAAACTGGAGTTTCCACGTTATGCCAACGACGACCCCATCAAGTGGCTTAATCATGTCGATCAGTTCTTCAAATACCAAGGGTCAACAGAAGACCAGAAAGTTATCTTGGCTTCATTCCATTTGGAAGGAGAAGCTAACCAATGGTAGCAGTGGCTTAAGAAATCTTATCAAGAGGAAGGACGAGACGTGACTTGGGAAATCTTCATAGGGGAACTATGGGCGAGGCTTGGGCCAACAGATTGTGAGGACTTTGACGAGGCACTATCCAAGGTCAAGCAAACTGGCACTCTTCGAGATTACCAGAAAGAATTTGAGAGCCTTGGCAACCGGGTTCAAGGGTGGACTCAAAAGGCTCTTGTCGGCACATTCATGGGAGGATTGAAACTCGAGATATCTGAGGAAATACGACTGTTCAAACCGAGAACTCTTAAGGAAGCGATCAGTTTGGCAAGAATGAGAGATGAACAATTACAGTGACAGAAGAGGCTGATGAGATCACCAATTTTCAGTCGTTCACCACCATCACAAATCTTCAATAACCGCACTTCACCAGCAGTACCAATTAAAAAGCTTTCTTGGGAGGAGATCCAAATGCCAAGGGCTCAAGGCTTATGCTTCAATTGTAATGATAAATTCACTGCAGGTCATAAGTGCACAAAAGCACAGTTGTTAATCCTTGAAGCCGAAGATGAAGAGAACATACTTGAAGAATCTGCAGCAACGACAGAGCTTGAGAGTGAAATAGGGGAACACGTGAAACCTACAATCACGTTCTACGCCTTGACGGGTTAGGCTGCTCTACAGACCATGAGAGTAAGGGCCAAGATCGGTCTGCACGAAATTATTATGTTAATAGACAGTGGCTCAACACACAATTTCATCAATGCATGTTTGGCCAGCGTGCTTCAGCTTTCCATACAACCAACACCAGCTTTTTCAGTAAGAGTGGCCAACGAAGAAAAAATGATATACCAAGGAAAACATGAGAAGGTATACGTCTTTATCCAAAATGTTCCATTTGAACTTACATTATATTCATTGCCAATTACAGGCCTAGACATGGTGCTCGACATTCAATGGTTGGAAAACTTGGGATTGTTAGTTTGCAATTAGAAGGCATTGACAATGGATTTTGATTGGAATAATCAAAAATGACGATTGCAAGGCTTGGGACCTCAAACGATTCAAGCCTCCTCCCTGACTAAAGTCACAAAAGAAATAAGGCAAAGGCAATCAGTGTTTGTGATATATCTTCAAATCAATACAGAAAACTCATATGCCATGGCACCGGCTAACATGCAAGGATTATTGAAGGAATATTCCCAGCTATTTCAGGAACCTAAACACCTGCCACCAGCAAGGGAAATTGATCACCGAATTACACTCAAAGAATGAGCTTAGCCGATTAATATAAGACCTTACCGTTATGCTTACTTTCAAAAAGAAAAAATTGAAAAACAAGTGCATGAGATGCTGACTTCTGGGCTCATTTGGCCAAGCACCCGCCCTTCTCATCACTGGTTCTCTTAGTAAAAAAAAAAAAAGGCAGTTGGAGGTTTTGCATTAATTACCGAGCTCTTAATGAAGTGACAGTTAAAGACCGATTTCCAATCCCAACCATGGAGGACATGCTCGATGAACTACATGGCGCAACATACTTCACCAAGCTTGACCTTCGAGTTGGTTACCACCAGGTACGGGTGCACCCATCAGATATTCATAAGATGGCCTTTCGCACACACAATGGCCATTATGAATACATGGTAATGCCGGCCTATGCAATGTCCCTTCTACTTTTCAAGCTATTATGAATGCTATTTTCCGGCCTCACCTCTGGAAATTTATATTAGTGTTCTTTGACAATATCCTGATTTATAGCACAACATGGGACTATCATCTTAACCATGTTTGACAGGCATTAAAAATCCTCAAACAGCAGCGATTTTTGTCAAAGCCAGCAAATGTAATTTCGGCCAGCAAGAACTTGAATACTTGGGGCATATAGTGACTTGTCATGGCATGAAAGTAGATGAACGAAAGGTTTCAGTAATAGTATCTTGGCCACAGCCGCAGAATGTCTCAGAGTTGAGGGGATTTCTAGGCCTAACTGGATACTCTCGTAAATTCATGCGTGGATATGGGTTGTTGGTCTGCTTCTAACAAATCTACTGAAGAAAGGCCAATTTTATTGGAGTAAAGAGATAGAAACAGTATTCAAAGCACTCAAACTCGCCATGACATAAACTCCCGTTCGTGTTATGCCCAATTTTAACGATGTGTTCATAATTGAAACTGATGCATTAGGTGACGACATCGGAGTCGTACTTCAACAAAATGGTAGACCTATAGCATTCATGATTCGGGCATTGGGATTGGCAAAGAAGGCTTGGTCGACTTATGTAAAAGAGATGTTAGCAGTGGTAGAAGCCGTGAGAACGTGGAGGTCTTATCTATTGGGGCAACGGTTTGTGACACCAATGGATAAGCGGAGTCTTAAGTATCTCTTAGAACAAAAGATAACCACGCCTGATCAGCAACAATGGATGGTCAAGCTAATGGGATACGATTATGAGATACAGTATCGACCTGGCAAAGAGAACGCTGTCGCCGATGCACTCTCAAGACGAACGGATAGCCCCATACTTAACCATCTTTTTGTTCAACAGATATCACTATGGGGAGAAATCAAAAAGGTTGTGCTAGAAGATGAGTATTTGAAACAAGTCACGCAACAAGTTAAAAATCAACCCAACGGCCCTTATAAAACAAAGAATGGGTTAATATTTTTTAAAGCCAGAGTTGTTATTCTACGAAAATTGCATGAGTCACTATTATATGAGGCCCACAACACCAAAATAGAGGGACACTCAGGCATTCTCTGAACTTACAAACGTTTAGCGCTGCAATTTTACTGGCTGTCGATGTTTCAATCCGTGCAGGATTATATCAGCAAATTTGACACTTGTCAAAAGACTAAAAGTGAAAAACTGCAACCGGCGGGACTTCTTCAGCCACTAGCCATCCCTTGCCAAGTATGGGAGGATATTTCACTTGATTTTATCAAAGGGTTGCCAAACTCTTAGGGCTCTGACACAATATTCGTAGTAGTTGACAGACTTAGCAAGTATGCTCACTTCATGTCACTTTCTCATCAATTTCTTTGCAAAATCGATTCTTTGAGAGATTTGTTGAAGGAGTTGTCCAAATTACACGGCATGCCAAAAACAATTGTAAGTGATCAGGACCCCATATTTATTAGCAAATTTTGGCATAAATTTTTCACTTTGTCCTGTACACAATTAAAAATAAGCTCAGCTTATCATCCACAAACGGATGGCCAAATGAAAGTTGTCAACCAATGTTTGGAACAGTATTTACGTAGCTTTGTTCATCAATGGCCACGCTAATGGAATCCGTATTTACCATGAGCTGAATTTTGGTACAATACCACCTTTCATGTTTCCACTAGAATGACTCCCTTCCAAGCCTTGTATGGCCGGCCACCACCTACTATTCTGATATATCTGCTCGAGTCCTCACCAACTCATGAAGTTGATCGAGCATTAAGCACACGTGATGAAATATTGGTGCAATTGAAGATAAATCTTGCTGCAGCAGCCAATAAGATGAAACAAACAGCAGATAAGAAAATAATAGAGGTCAAGTTTCAAGAGGGTGATATGGTGTATTTAAAGCTGCATCTGTATAGGCAATCCTCCTTCTTTAAGCGTGCACACCAGAAGCTTGCTAGCTGATTCTTTAGGCCGTATCAAGTCATCCAGAAAATTAGCCCTGTCGCCTAAAAACTTCATTTACCAGAAGGGGCTCGGATTTATCCCATTTTTCATGTATCTTTTCTCAAAAAAGATGTGGGTGACTTGCCAAAGAGTAGCACCAACTTGCCTCCAATTGATGATGAAAGTATGATAAAATTAGAACCTGATTCGGTTGTGGACACTCGTTGGCTTAAACGTGGGGATTCCATCATCGAACAAAGTTTAATCTGTTGGAAGTAGCTTTCGCTAGAGGAAGCTACTTGGGAAGATACAGCAATGATCCATCAGCGGTTTCCTACACTAACCCTTGGGGCCAAGGGTTCTTTTCAAGGGAGGTGATGATAAGGAGCTACGCAAGTCCAAGTGGGCACCCAAACCCAACAGCATGTATGAGGAATACACAGGGGCACGTGCAAGCAACCATGCAAGCCATGCATGAGGTGGGCATCACGTGGAAGTATGTCTTGACTCCTTTAAGGACTCTTCAAGGATGCAATGGGAAGGCTTTAATACGTCAAGCCGTTATTGAGGGAGAGTTCATATTTCAACATGTTTCCTTTAAGATTATTATTTGCTTCTAATTTATAGCTAAGTAGTTTATTTGATATTAACTACTTTATCTCATTAACTTTGTTCTATAAATAAACTCTAATATTTCAATAAAAAGGACCAGACTTTTGTTCAATGCTATTAGCAATTACGGTAGTTCTCACCCCAAGAAGAACAAATTATTTACTTGTTGTTTTCTGCTAATTCTGACTGGGACCTATCAGGGCCAAGGCAAAATACAAAAACATACCAATTTTAATAAATTTTAACATAAAATATTCTATGTTGAATTATGTGTCATTGTCTTTTATTGTGCTCCTGACCTAAAAAATCATAATATAAGGTTTCATTAGCATGGAAATTCTGACCAGACTTTTGGATTTGAACATCCTCAAGTGTCGATGTCCGCATTATATAAAGTGAGGACTCACCCTTTATAGAATTGTAAAGGCCCTGTACATGTGTAAAAGCACGAGTCCGTACCAAATGTTACTCAGTGAGTGAATGATTGGCATGTATGCAGTTGGTTTTTCATGCATTTGGTGATGAGGATTGCTTGAAGATACTGAAGAAATGCAGAGAAGCTATTGCAGGCAATGGTGAGAGAGGAAAGGTACTAATCATGGACATCGTAATTAATAAAAAGGAAGATGATGAGCATCAAGTAACTGAAGCAAAGCTCTTGGGTGACACTTTGATGAGTGTTTCTGTTGATGGAAAAGAGAGAACTAATGAAGAATGGAAAACCCCGTTCTTGGATGTTGGTTTCACTCACTACAAAGTAACAAATGTGTTTGGCTTGATGTCCCTCATTGAAGTGTATTCATAAAGTTAAAGAACTGAACAGTGGCATTAACTCATGCAAGGGATATAATATTACTCAGATGGAATCACCAATAATACTATTTAAATAATAATTGCCACTTGCTGTCCTGAATAATTGAGTAGGGGTGGGCATAGATTGGTTTGAGTTGGGTTTTGAGTCAACCCAAACCAAACCATAAAAGTTTGGATCCAACCCAAACCAACTCAAATATTTCCAACCCAATCCAAACCAATCCATTTGGGTTGGTTTCAATTTTATTATCAAAATATTTTTTATTTTGATAAATTTAATTATATTAAATTTATAATAATTATTAATTTTTATTAATTATTAAATTGATATTGAAATATGAAAAAAATAGTGGATAAAAATTATAAATAATAAATTTTACAATAACTTCATCCTTAAATTAAAGAATGCTAGAAAATTAAAATAAAGTTTAATCATGAAAAGTATTATTTTCTCAATAAATGAGAATATAACTTCTAATAATAAACTTCCACAAACATGACATCAATAAATAAATGCAAAGAATGAAAAAAAAATACACATAGAGTAAGTTTTTAAGAAGGATTTTTTTTATTTTGTTAAAGTAAGAAATAAATTAAATGATAAGCTAACTCACAAAGCATTTCTCTCTCCAGATCAATGCAAAATCATTTAAGAATCAGTCATTGGTCAAGCTCACTTATGTGATTAAATTAATTATTGAAGAGTAACAAGATACAGAATGTGGGGAAACATTAGGATGCCACAAAACTGCAAACTAAAGCTGTCCAAACGAGAAAAACTTAAAATAAAGTTGAATTGAGACCGGCGAACATTAATATTGTAATTTTAGTTTAGTTATGATTTTAGACAATAAGTTTAAGTGTTGGAGTTTTATCCATAACCCATGGGTAAATCATACCCAACCCATAATGAAATAATTTTTTATATAAAACCCACATTTAAATCATTTTTATGATTTACCCAACCCAAACCATTTAATTTGGTTAGGGTTTGGATAAACCCATAGGTTGTGGGTTTATGCCGACCCCTATAATTGAGGATAAAGGATTAATTACTTGTACTCCGCTATTCTTTCCGCAAGTATCTGCTAGCAGCCTTGTCTAAGCAGTTTTTTCAATTATGTATTTTCTTCAGCAAATAATAAAATCAGCATCTTTTTAAATAACAAATTCTTAAATCCGAGATAAATTTTAGAAATTCCTCGTTTGAGTTTGAGTCCAACGATATTGCATACTTCGTCTCTTAATTGTTAGGGTAAGCCTTAGGATACATATAATTTTGGTATCCAATGTAACGTTTTCTAAGTGGAGCTCATGTATAAATGTGGGTATGTATACGAAAACAGACCAGTGAGAAAAAAGGTTGAATGGCAAAAGGCACGGTCTTAAATTTAGCTATCCCAAGAATTTATTTCATCAGCTCCTAATAATTACTTTTAAATATTGCAATTTTATTCTTGTAAAAAATAGTGCTTATCCGAAATACAAAGGTGAAAAAATAACGATAAATGATACAGTGTTATAATATAAATTAAAACATAATGCCAAATTTTTTGAATTCCCAAATTTTCATTGCAATTTTCATTATTTATTTTCTAAATTCCCAAATTTTCCAAATTTTTAAAAAAATTATTATATCAAATAAAATCCAAAGTATAGCCAAACGTCTAATAATTCAGAAGTTACATCCACTAGAATAATCATATCTCTAATAAATCAAAAATTACATCCACCAATATCACAATATCTTGAAAATATATCCATTAAACAAATTGTCCATTCACAATACACAAACTATTCCAAAGTCTAGGTATTGTAAGGCCAAATTCCAGACCAATAGCAAGCAAAATACCATCAGATCATGTATTCTAATAGCTGATTTTCCAACAAAACTGCACTCCAATTCCAACAAGTAACAATTCAATCTGTGCACAACAATCCAACAGCTAATTTTCCTGCAAAACTAAACTTCAATTCCAACACCAACATTATCATATGAAACTTAACTTGCAATCTCAAACAACATAAAAGGCCTCGATATACAAGAAAGCAAGTTAATTTTCCTTCAAAACTAAACTTGCAATCGCAAACAACATATCCAGCAACTAATTTTCTTGCCTCCCCTATTAGTTGTATTGCAGTTAATACTAATAGCATGTCAAAAGGTAATGCAAATGTGGAGGTTTGTTTCGTAATGATAAGGGCGAAATTTTTGTTAAAATAAGCCCAACACCACCTTTTATTAGTAAAGCTCAAACTAATAAGCTCAACCTGTGGAAGGTTTCATGAGTAGGTATAGTTGGTGTAGCTTTAAATTATTAGTGATAGGCATTTTAGGTGAAATTATTTATGGTAGTTGTAGTAGATGAAAATAAATGGTTATTAAGTTTTTGTAGTTTTTTATTTGAATGGTTTATATTTGTAAAGAATAAGAGAGAAATAAGAAGTGTGAGCCGTGAGTTTTAGGAGTGGCAAAAAAGCCCGAGTCAGCCCGGCCCGCAAGGGGTGGGCCTAGATATGGGCCCAAAAATGGTAAAGCCCACATATATTGGGCCTGGACAAGGGCTTATCAAAAAAAGCCTGGACTTGGCCCAGGCTTTTTAATTTATAAATAAAAAATAAATTTAATTTAAATAAAAAAAGAAAAATCACAAAATATTAAATTAGTTTAAATTTTTATATTAGTATTTTTTATTTTATTAGATTGTATTACAAGTATTTTATGTATTGGACTATTATTTTATTATATATTAGATGATTATCTTTAATTTAAATAATTTTTTCTTAATTTAAAAAAATATTTTATAATTAATAAAAAAGCCCGGCCCGAGTCTGACCCGTCCAAATTGGATAATTTGGATCGACTTTTAAAGGGTCTGGACTTTGTTTGAATGATGTGGGCTTCGGCCTGAGCTTAAAAAAAAAAAGATCCGCCTCTTTCTTTCCAGTTCTATTTTTCTTACTATTTCCATTAAAATTGAAAAGAAGTAATTTGATTGGTATAATCCAGGGTTTCGTTCTATATGCATTAAAAAGTAGTACAAATTCTGGGAAGAACCAAGATTCCGGGTTTGATATTGCAAATTGCCATCCCTAGTGAGTTTTGTGTAGTGTCTCTTGTAAAATTTTAAAAACTCCGTCAATTTAGCAAAATTCTACCACTGCCCAAATAGGTTCAATTTTGAGCAATGTAGTCCTCGGTTTCCACAATTGGTATCAAACAGTGATTGGTTGGGGACCACTGTAGCAATGTTGTTAGATGTTTAGAATAATCAAGGACTATCGTAGAGAAGCTATGAGAGCACGGCAAGGAAGAATTAAAAATTCTTTACACGCGCATTCCTTTTAAACTCTCTTTTCTTTTTTAAACTGTAGTTTAAGAGTTTTAAATTTAGGAGAAAATAGTCATGCAACTGGAAGGAGATGATAGTAGGAAAGAATTTTTAACAAATCTCAAATGTGATGTGTAAAACACTCGAAACATTAATCACAAACCCATCATTCACTATACCCCCTTCAACGCTTATATGTGAAACAAATATGGATACCCCAAAATAGTTCACAATTTATTTAAATACCCTTTCCCTTTTTTATTTTCATACATACCAGAAATGTTTGTAAAGTCTAATATACCCTTAATGAATGCATCAAATCCACTCCTTTCTCACTCTCTTCTTACTCTCCAATGAAAACAACAACAAAATCTCTCAAAATCTCAACAAAATCTCTTATAACCTCTTACACAAATAAAACAATGTATTTACATCTTTAAGACCCATACTTTTTTTAATTGAAAGGAGGTGCATTACTCATTAAATAACCTAATAAGGTATGTTAATATTGTCAAGTTTTAAGTTTTAAATTTTCTAGAAAAAATTAGATATCTTCCTCACATTATAATTTTTATTTTCAATAATTTTCACTATTTTTTCTTATATGTCAAAATGTATGTAATGTAGGATGTTTAATTATTTTTTAAGCAAGATATCTTGTTGAAGGACATGTGTCTATGGCGAGAATGTTTCAACTGGTGTATTCTATTTAAAGTCGGGTATGCCATATAGTCAGTCGTGTAGGTCATGTAATAATGTGGGTCATGTAAGTAATATAGTCGTGTAGGTTGTGTAAGAAATATAATCGTGTAAATTATTTAGGTCATGTAACTCATGTAGTTATTTATATGTGAAATTTGATATTATTATTTTTATTGTGTCAATAGATATAGTTTTGGTACGTGTGCCTATTTTTTTCAATGATGTATGGATTGAACAAAAACACAAGTATAGGTTGAAATGTTCTAAGGCTAAAGGAGGAAACTATGTATCGTAAATGTGGTGCTCTCTTTTTGTTATTTCGGCAGAACCGCATTTCTTTCGTGTCTGGCATAGGGGTGATTGGACAACCACGTGGCCTTCTAAGCCGTGGCTTGTTCCCACTAGACGTAGATGAAAAGAAGTGTTCTACCAAAATGAAAAAGACATAGCGGCTCCGTGTCTTATTTTCAAGTGAAAGTGACTCTGGAAGCAGATAATGAGATAACGAATAGTTAGGGTCTGAAAATGTAGTGTAGATTGACAGTCCAATGCAGGGCTACTAGTAACAGGGAGTGTGTGCTTCTATCTGTCTCACCACCACCGTTTGTCTCAATGACGAACAGGTCCACTCGAAGGACAAGGTGAGAATTTATAATGAAGAGTAAGAAATTAAAAAAATTCTATTTAGATTAAAATTTATAATATTTAAAAATATTTTAATTAATTTTAATTTTAGTTTAACTTGGTTGTCTATTTAGAGTCTATTGTTTCAGTATTACTTTTTTTAGTTATATTTCTAATTTAGGTGTAAGCCTTATTAACATAAGTTCTAGTAATATTAGAATAAGTAATAGTTAATATAAGTAATAGTTAAGTGTCTTTTACAACTTTTACAAACGGACATTGGTTTTTTTTTAAATTATTTTTTAAAATAAACTCTTGATTTGAATTATATTTTTGTTATTTCTCGGTATTTTATGGAATTAATGGGTTTTAATACTCTAGATTCGCGGTATTTTTAAAATTAACATAAATTTAATTTATTTCTTTATTCCAATATTTTTAAGAATCAATGAAATATTAGAACATTAAACTTTTGTTACATCACTTTGGTATCTGAAAGCCTGGCCAAAATTGTTACTAATTGAATCATCACCAACTTCCATAAATTTTGAACACCCATACTTCCATCCTACTAATTTTTCCATTTTTCTTTATGTTGGAGAAAAATCCGGTTTTTTTTTTTAATTTTTATGATCACTCTCATACACTATATAAGAATTTGTAATCTAGAAATCGTATCTTAAAAATCCAGTTTGACTTTTTTCGCTAAAGTGATTTAGGCTCCCAGATCACGATCCGCCACCACCACTTCTGTTAGATCACAATCCGTCACCACCACTCTTGTTAGATCACGATCCGCCACCAAATAATCTTCTAAGCTATGACTTAAGTTTGATTTGCACTTGACGTGTAGGCGTCTTTATCACCATTAAAGCAACTAGTACGAGAAAATTTTTCTCCCAAAATTAGAGAGAAAAATATTTTTCTCTGATCTGTATAATGTGACATGTCTCTTCTTTTGGGAGAAAATAAGCTCTTTTATATCGGTATTTAGTGGAAACCCTAGGCTCCATTTTTTATATTATTTAATTCTATTAAATCAAGTTTGATTTAAATTAAAAATAATAAATCAAAAGTAACGTTACTTCTTTCTTGTCATAGAGGCCCACCTTATAAAATAACACAAGACCCTTAGATACAAGTACATTACATGGAGCCTCTCACTAAATAATATATTTAGGCTTTTAACTCAAATAACTAGTTATCTTATTTATTAATCCAGTAGTGGCGTAATCAATTAAATAAACTAACTCGGGGATCATTTGGGAACATACAATAGTGGCTATAATAATTAGGTCTGTAATTAAACTAGCCCAATTATTTAATTCTAAATCTACTCCACTAAAAGATTAGAACTAACCTCTATAATTGTATGCTCGAATAATAATTCGTCCCAAGCCACATTGATTTCTTTACTGCACAATTTTTCGTACCACATCATTAATTAAATCGATATCTCAACTGTCCAATCAATTTAATTACATCTTGTTCCTTGATTTTTACTGGTTTTCTCTAACGATCATTTTCAACATACTAAATATGTTGACACACTTTGGCCAGATAATTTTATGATCAAGTGCTGAAAACCCATTAAGAGATGTGTTGTACAAATTCTATATTGGCAATCTATAACTCTAATACTCATAATTGCTCCCACCAAGATACTAGGTAATCTTGACTACAAGTATGTGTCGTGCCCATTGGTAATTCAAATGGAATAACACTTACAATTATGAAATCATAATTAACTCAATATTAAGATTACAGTAAAATCAATGCCTATAAAATTTAATAAGTCTGACAGTTATTATAAAGTTAATTAAATCTCATATGTGAACCTGTTCAATGCAGTTGTACTATATCAATAAATTCATATATGATTAAGACAAATCATTTAATAAATTTATTACAGTCTATACCTAAATAAAGTATCCAACTTTATTTATCAACTGCGAACTAAATTTATTTAATTATAAGATAACTTGTATTTATGTTTCATAATCCACACACATTACATAAATACATATAATATGATCAAATGGACTTTAATTCAAATATTAATATAATTAAGATATTTGAATAAAATATTTCATTATTTTATTAATCAGAAAAATTATTTATTACAATTAAATAAATACATACTTTTAAAGAATATATTTTCCCAATATTTTCTTCATAAGGAAAAGAATT
Source organism: Atalantia buxifolia (assembly GCA_030444775.1). NCBI lineage: Eukaryota > Viridiplantae > Streptophyta > Magnoliopsida > Sapindales > Rutaceae > Atalantia > Atalantia buxifolia. The sequence continues at coordinate 19,425,239 of CM059831.1, read as the reverse complement.
TCATAAAAAAGAAAAATCAGAAATTCCTAAATTAGAATACCTAACCACCACAGCCGCCTTTATTAACAACCACCCCCGCAGCCGATCCAAGAAGGTTGCCATCAGTCAAGATCGCTAACAATGTCAAAGACAGCCGGCCACCAAACGCCAAGCAAAAATGCCGCCGATCAGCCACAAAATTGCTAGAAAAAAATAAGAATAAATAAACACTGTGAGCTTTGCTACCTTCGTTTGCTGTTTCCACCGCAAGTTGGCTAACACCACTACTAACAATCAAATTCCCTTCACTAGAATAATGCTTTCTTTAATAGATTTTCGCTGCTAATCGGCACACCGATTGCTGGAACCGAGGCCAACACTTGCCACTACTTGCTTTTGATTTTTCCTGTCAAGTCACTACGAATTAAACCAAAACGTTGCCACCATTGTGCTATTCACCGCAGCAGCAAATAGATTAGACCTTCAACAGCTTGATTCACACCTACCATCACGAGCTACAAATTAACTAGTTATATTAATTTACAGTTTTGCCCTTTAGATTATATTTGAGTTTTGCCAAAAAAAAAAAAGATAGAGAATGTAAAAATAAGGGAATATGTAAAAGAAAAAATTTGAAAAAATTGAATGATAAAAAAATGACAAATTTTGAGTCATGAAACCAAATCATCGTTGTGAAGTTCATCTTCAAATAAGATGTAACTTTGCATTTGATTGCTCAGATTTAGAGAAACTTCAAAATAGGAAATTTTTACATGCAAATAAGAGATATATGTTCAACAAAGATGTTCATGATGATGTAAGTTATGAAGAAAACGCTATTGAGAAACACGATGTTTTCGTTTCCCTTGCCAATGTTACTTCATCGTAAGAGAATATTGATTGGCCATTTATATCAATCTTAACTTCTCAAGATCATATCATTGATTTAGATCAATCACCAAATTTGATGACTATATTGATGTTGTGGAACATGAAAAGGCAACTGTTAATACATCTTTTGATCTTATAGAATGATATGAAGTACTTGTTGATACAATCTCATATTGTTCTCTTACTGATTTTCTTGAAGAAAACAAAGAAGATTGTTGCGATATTTTTCAATAATTAAGTAGATTTATGAGAAGAATTCATTTTTCCTCAATTGTGTTGAAATTTGGCATGAATAGTACGAGAAGATAATCTAAGAGAAATTGTTGATTGAAGAACTAGTTTTTAGGTCTTTGGAGTGATCGGATGGACATCACTACAAAAGTTGAAAAATTCAAAGTTGATTTTCTACATCAAAGCTCTATTTTGAAAATTAATGGAGACTACAAAAAATAAAATTTGATGACCAATTTTCTCTACCTTGGCGAGAATGATGAAAAGTAAGGAATTAAAGAAATCTTATTTAGATTAAAATTTATAATATTTAAAAATATTTTGATTAATTTATATTCTAGTTTAATTTAGTTGCCTATTTAGAGTTTATTGTTTCAACAATGCTTATTTGAGTTGTATTCCTAGTTTAGGTATGAGCCTAATTAAAGTAAGTTTTCTAATCACATTTGTTATTGATTATTTCTTGAAACAAATTCTTGGTTAGAGTTATATTCTTATTATTTCTCGGTATTCTGTAAATCAATGGGTTTAACACTGTAGATTCACTAGTATTCTTAGAATCAATGTAGATTTAATTTATTTTTTATTCTATACTCTTAAGAATCAATGAAATGTCAGGATATTAAACTTTTGTTGCATCAATTTCATTTTTTATTAATAATTTAAAATAACTCAAATGGTGGTTTTTTTTATTTAAAATTAGCCAACTATTATTAAGAGGACGTAGTTGGATTTACAATTTAGCACTAGATTATGGTGTTTAATTACTTCGCACTAAGATGCAAAGTAGGTGGTAATTTCAATTTGGGTCCGTCTAATTTAGCCTAACTTACATTTAACGTGGCCTACGGTTGCCCTGTAAAATATTTTGGAGCCCCTTGTACTCCTGATTATTTACAATTTATTTATAAATATTATAAAACTTTCTATATTGTAAAATTTCATTTAATCTCTTACCCTCTGTTTTATTTCATTGAAACCCTTAGAGTACCAACTCGCCCTCTATAATTTTAAATTCTCAAAATACCCCTTATTTAATTAAAAAATATAATTATTATTAAATGGATTATAATTATAATAATTATTTTATTATAATTATAAGTATAATTATAATTTTAAAATGGACGATGATGATGATGATGATTATTATTATTATTATTATTAACAACAACAAGAATAAAAAGTATTAGAATTAATTAATCTATTCACAATAATTAATAATAATTTTTTAGTTAAATTGTAAATAATAATTAACAATTATTACTATTATTAATTAAATTTTGAATAATAATAACAATAACAATAATTAAAATATAAAATAATAATTATGATAAAAATTATTTAAGAATTTTGGTAATTTGTTACAATTTAACTGATTCCAATTTTGATTGTAAGACAAAGTAAACACATAAATAGTAATATAACTCATTCTAATTACGATTCCTATAGTTCAAGTAAATAAATTATTCTGATTCCAATTCTTCATTTTAATTCCAACTATTATGATTCTAACTCATTATGTTTCTATTTAATTTCGATTCTTGTTTAGTGAATGCAATATAAAATTCATAATAGTTATGAATAAATTGTAAATAATATAAAGTGGTTTATAATTTTATAGTGCATTCACTAAACATGAATCGAAATTATTTAGAAACATAATGAGTTAGAATCGGAATAACTAGAATCGAAATAAGAAATTGGAATTAGAATAATTATTTACTTGAACTATAGGAATTGTAATTAGAATTAGTTGTATTACCATTTATCTGTTTTTTTTTCTTAAAATCAAAATCAGACTGAGTTAAATTGTTACAAATTACAAATAAAATCCTTAATTAATTTTTATTATAATTATTAATTTTTATTTTAATTATTTTTATGGTTATTATTATTCAAAAATTAATTAATAATTATTATTATTAATTATTATTATTAGCAATTGAACTAAATTTTTTATTAATTATTGTTAATAGATTAATTAATTATAATATTTTTTGTTCTTGTTAATAATAATAATAATAATGATAATCATCCATTTTAAAATTATAATTATATTTATAATTATAATAAAATAATTATTATAATTATAACTATAATTATTATTTTATTATAATTATAACTATAATTATAATCCATTTAATAATTATTATATTTTTAATTAAATGGAGGGTATATTGAGAATTTAAAATAATAGAGGGTAAATTCGTATTTTAAGAGTTTTAATGAAATAAAACAGAGGATAAAGGACTAAATGAAATTTTACAATACAAAAAATTTTATAATATTTACAAATAAATTATAAATAATTAAGAGTATAAAGGACTGCAAGATAGCTTACAGGGCAGCCGTAAGTTAACGTACCTTACGCGGACCCCTTTGAATTTATGTTTTTTGACCCAAACATCGAATGAAATGATAGACGTTATCATATTGTCCGAGTCCAAAGTCACATTCATTTCAAAAGATATGCATGGCTCCAGATGCACTCTCTTTTTGTCATTTCGGTAAAATTCTTATTCCTTTCTTCAGTATCTACTATCTAGCATGGGCGGCCAACAATATACTTCCTCTGATCCATGATCGCTCCAACCAAACACAGAAGAAAGGAAGGTTTCTACCAAAATAACAAAGACATAGCGACTCGGCGCCTTTATTCTCAAGGGAAGATGACTCTGTGTTCAAAGATAAACATAGAAAAAGAAATTAAAAGTCCTTTTAATTAAGCAGAAGCAACTGTAAGATTCCAAATATGGATATTCTTGCTTATAAGATTTGATGCTTGCACTTTTTTTTTTTTCAATATCTTGTATATCTTGCAACATTTTCTCTGAGCCAATCAAAAAGACGTGGACTTCCATTTAATCCCCACCATTCGTCTCAACAATGAATAGGTGCACTAGAAGGACAAGGTAAAACTGCCATGTTTTTTGGTTGTAATCTTTTCAAATAATATTTTAAAATAACTCACACCTTCCTGTAAAAACTCAAGAGCGGGTCCAGACGCGCTCTCTCTTTGTCGTTTCAATGGATCTTTGCTTTCTTTTGTGTTTGGCACAGGGGTGGTTGGTCTACCAAACAATTCCTCGAATCCATGGCTCACTCCAACCTAACACTGAAGAAAAGGAGGGTTCTATCAAATTGATAAAGAGATAGCTGCTCTATAGGCCTCTTTTTTTTTATTTTTTTATAAAGGTAACTTTACAAGTAGATAATGAGATAATGTATAGTTTGAGTACAGATATTGAAATTTGATTAACCATCCCATGCTTGTGCTAGTAGCTAATATGAAGGAGATGTAGGCTTCCATCTAAATAAGTAAATAACTCAATGAGAACAAGTGCACTGAAAGGACAATGATTGTATTTCATTTTTTTGGTTGCATTTCATTTTTTTTGGCTAATTTTGTAATTTAAAATAATTCATACCGTGGTTTTTGTAATTAAAGTTACTTAGCCATTATTAACATTATGATACTGGTTTTCTAAGAGTGAATTTAGCACTTGACAAAGCTGTTTAAATATTGTGCACTAAGATTCATACTAAGCAATTACTTGAATCTCTGTTTTCTGACCCAAAATTGGATAAAATGAAAGACGTTCTCTTTGCCCTTCTTCAAAAGTCACCTTCACTCTCTCTCTGGAAAATACAAGCTTAGCTCAGGTTGCTCTCTCTCTCTCTCTCTCTCTCTCTCATTTCAACAGAATCCTATGTTTTGTCTGTTTCTAGCATGGTTGGACAAACAAACGGTTCCTCTGATCCATGGCTTGCTTCAGCCAAATGTTGGGATTATGTGCTCTTTTAAAGCATATTAATTTATTATTTGATTAATAAAATATTTGAGATATTCTCAATTACATAAATATATTGAAAAGGGTCCGTTTAATCATATTATATGTATTTATGTGATCATCATATGGATTCATAAAAGACATAAATACAAGTTATCTTATGATTAAATAAATTAAGTTCGTAGTTGATAAATAGAATTGGGCGCTCTATTTATGTTTAGACTGTACTAAATTCATTAAATGATTTGTCTTAATCATGTATGAATTTACTGATGTAGTTTGACTACATTAAATTTGATCACATATGAGATTTAATTAACCTTGAAATGACTGTCAGACTTATTAAATCTTATAGACATTGATTTTACTGTAATCTTAATTTTGAGTTAATTATGATTTCATGATTGTAATTGTTATTCCATTTAAGTTACCAATGGGCACGACACACACTTGTGGTCAAGATTACTCAGTATCTTGGTGGGAATAATTATGAGTATTGGAGTTATAGATTAACAATATAGAATTTATACAACACATCTCTTGATGAGTTTTCGGTACTTGATCATAGAATTCTCTGGCCAGAGTGTGTCAATATATTTAGTATGTTGAAAATGATCATTAGAGAAAACCAGTAAGTATCAAGGAACAAGATGTTATTAAATTGATTGGATAGTTGAGATATCAATTTAATTAACGATGTGATATAAAGGATTATGCAGTAAAGAAATCAATATGGCTTGGGACAAATTATTATTCAAACAAACATATAATTATGGAGGTCAGTTCCAATCTTATAGTAGAGTAGAGTTGAAATTAAATGATTATGCTTGTTTAATTACAGGCTTAATTGTTGTAGCCACTCTTGTATGTTCCCAAATGATCCCCGGGTTAGCTCATTTAATTAACTGCACCACTACTGGATTAATAAGTAAGATAACTAGCTTGTGTCAAAAGTCTACATATATCATTTAGTAGGAGGCTCCATTTAATATACTTGTGTGTAAGGGGCCTTATGTTATTTTATAATGTGGGCCCCCTATAGAAAAAATAAGTAAAGTGTTTTATTTTTGGAGCCTAGGGTTTCACTAAAAGGAGATATAAAAAGGTTTATTTTCTCAAAAGAAAATGCAGGAGCCACTTTATAGAGATTAGAGGAAAAGATTTTTTTCTCTCTAATATTAAGAGAAAAATTTTCTCCTGCTAGTTGCTATTGGTAGTGATAAAGGTGCCCACGCGTCAAGTGTAGATAAAACCTGAGTTATAACCTGGAAGATCATTGGTGACAGATCGTGATCTACCAGGCGTGGTGGTGACGGATCGTGATCTGGGAGCCTAAATCACTTCAGCGGAAAAAGCAAAAATTGTTCATCTTCTTATATTATCAAAGTACGATTTCTAGATTACGAATTCTTATATATTGTATGAGAGCGGTCCTAAAAGTGTTTATAAAATTTTAAAAACTGTTTTTTCCCCAACACCAAATACAAAGAATGGAAGAGTTCTCCCAAAATGACAAAAAGATAACGACTTCACGCCATTATTTTTGAATGAGGGCGAGTCTACTAGTAAATAATAAGATAACATATAGTTGGAGTCCGAAAATGGAGATTCAATTAACCATCCAATGCTTAGGCGACCAACTAATCAGGGAGATGCACTGAAATGACAACGCAAAACTATTATGTTTGTACCTATAGTTTTTGAAAAATTATAAATTAAAATAACTCAATGATAATTTTTGTGTCTAAAATTAGCTTAGTTGTTACTAAGAGAAAGATGCTGGTTTTATAAAAATGAATTTAGCACTAGATTAAGGTATTTAAATATTGTGCACTAGGATTCACACTAGACAGTTTCTTGAATATCTGTTTTCTAATTCAATCATCGGAGAAAATGATGGACGTCATTTCCTTTTCTATTTTAAAGTCTTTTCTATTTCAATGTCATCTTCACTTGAAATGACAAGCATAGCTTTAGATGCGCTCTCTCTGTCTTTTTAGCCTAATCCTTCCTTTCTTTTGCGTCTGGATGGGGTGGTTGGACAACCAAACAATTCCTCGTATCCATGACTCAGATCCAGTTAGACATAGAAGATAGGTTTCTGCCAACTTGGCAAAAAGATAGGGGCTCCGTGCCATTATTTTTGAGTGAATATGATTCTTCAGGCAAATTAAGAAATAACATGTAGTTGGGATCCAAAAATAGAAATTTGATTGACCTTCCAATGCTTTGGCTAATGGCCAATCAGAAAGATTTGGGCTTCCATATGTCTAACCACTACCACTCGTATCATTGACAAAGAGATGCATTGGAAGGATAAGGTAAGACAGTCATATTTTTAGGGTTAATTAAGATAATGATGCTGGTTTTATAAGAGTCAATTTAATACTGCACTAAGTGTTTAAATATTGAGCCTTGAGAAACGCAAAAACATTCTTGTACACTAATATGCACACTTTTTATTTGCATGCATGCGTCAAAAATTTAGGAATGTGTTGATCATAATTTATATCATATGCATCACCATTAAATGTGTTTTTTTCCACTTATTTTAATTTAATAAATATAATTTTTTAGTTATTTTTAATTTTAATAAATAATTATAATTTGTATATATTTTATGTCATAAGAAATAAAGTGTAAAGGCTATTTTGAAGTTGATAAAATAATACTATTCTACTTTCATATCAGATTCTCTAACACAATTCATCCACAATTTTCATCAAGCTTCCATCAGATATTAGAAATTCAGCAAGTTTCACCACTTCAATCAAATATCCATTACAAATCCGGAAAATTTCACTAAAATTCCAACAACTTGACAGCAAATTTCATTAAATCTTGATTATATTCATTGTTTTCATATTATTTACATCAAAATCAAGTTGTTGGCCATTTGATTATAAGTGTTCAATTTTTACATTTTTCTTAAGTCTCACCTTTACAAAAGACCAAATCGTACGTTTACTAAGCATTTCAATGCAAAAGAACCGTAATATACTACTGAAATAATATTTAATGTGGTTTAGATAATATAATAACACATTTTTCCTTGACAATAAACATATTGTTAATTTTATGAAAATTATTTATCAATGTGATAATTAATAAAATCATTTACATGCAGAATTGGCTAATTCAATTATAAACTATCAAAATCAGGTATCTCGGTTAAGTGGCAAAATGACTTTGGTTCTGCAGACTCTAAATTATAATCTCAATGAATCAACTCCAATCATCTAAATGATTTCGTGACTTGTATATATAATGGAATTAATTGATGGCAAATGTGGTCACCTATAATGAAAAACTGCATCGGCTATAATTACACAGGCCATTAACACATTTGATGGATAAATGATCAACAAACTACATACATATCATGATGTCTTCGCTAATAATGAAGACCTTGCCGACGGAGTGTATCAAGTAGGTTCCAAGAAGCTTTGAAACCCCCTGACCTTTAGATTAGAAACCAAAGGTTTCCCAATTCCACATTTCTGGACGATGATTCATTAAATGCTCTGTTTTATACATGTATATGGCATGAACATATACAGTAGCAGCTGTCAAAGAAGAGGCATTCTTGAAGGATTGATCATTACCCAGAGTGACGTTTAGATTTCCTACGTTTGCCGAGAAGCTTTAGCATATTATCAGTGACATCTGGTGGCGAGTCATCTTCATCTTGATTATTATTAGAAGTGTGCGTTAACCAGGCCAACGCCTCAACAGCAGCATCCCTTTCTGCTAACTGCTTGTTTTTCTTTGGTTTGCCTACAAATTGCATTCCCTTGAATTCTACAAGTGCTCTAAACTCATTCGTCTTAAGGTGCTTAGTTTTGTATTTTGGAGGCGAATGCCTTGCTCTCATCAATAGAGTTTGTAGCAAGCTTTTAGGATTTGTTCCATCTTTCATAAATCTACAGTTATCAGTAGACTCCTTAGACTTCTTGCTTTGACGACCAAAAACAAATCTTCCCTCACATAAATCTCCTGATACAAACTCTTGAACGGCAAGCATAAGGTACTTGCCTTCCTTAAGAATGTCAAGGCTAGGATTGTCAAGCTACATCATCAAACAACCATAATCACCAACTATAACAAGATTTCTCATAAAAGCACGAGAAAAATCATAAACAACCATAATCACCAACTATAACAAGATTTCTCATAAAAGCACGAGAAAAATCATAAACTCAGTCCTGAGAAAGACCTATACTTGAATCACAATTCTAATTGCCAACCATAATTAATTAGACTTATGCAGTGCCGAGTGCTGTTGAGGTTTTCTTTCATTCTCAGGCTTACCACACATGCATAACAATTATAATAACTTCTTTTAACTACCATTGTTGTCTCATATTATTAATGAGTTAAATTATTAGTAGCATACTATCACATATACTTTGGCCCTTTAAATGGTCATAAACCCTTAAGTTGAAGATTGTTGGCACCATGGCATAAAGAAATGGGTCCGTTTGATGCCTTAGTATATCCATTTCTCCCCCAAAAAATGCACGACCATTTAAAATAATAATAAAGAAAGAAATAAAAAGGAAAAGACAGAAAAAAGGAGGAAAACGAAAAGACAGTAAAAAGAAACTATTAGTTGCATGTGAAAAGAGAGATTTTCAATCATGCCCATGTGAATATTAATGAATGATATAATTTAAGCTCTACCCGTTCTATAGACATACCTTTTTCTGAATAAGCTTATCAAGTTCCTCCTTAAGCTTTAAAAAGCATTCTGCCAAGCTAGGATCCATGAAAAAATCAATGTAACCTTGCAGCATTTTCAAGTGGCCAGCCTGCGAAGAGGAAAGTTCATGATTCTAAAATTTCTAGCGGTTGGATATACTGAGAAAATAAGAAGCAAAGTATTAATGTATGGACAATGAAGTACCTGTACCCCAGAGCTTAGAGCCCCACCGAAAAGGATTAGTATGGAATCAGATATTCCAGTGGAATCACGTATGAAAACTGCATTGACCTTTATTTTTTCGCCAAAGACCAGCCATGGGTAAGGAATTGTCTGGTAACGTGCATTCACAGAATTCTGAAGCAGAAGCATTACGGGTGTAAATTAGCTGTATGAATAACTTAAGCAACATTTGCCAAGTACCAGAAAGAAAGTAAATACGCAGACATTTATTGCATGATAAAACATTCAAGGACAAGTAGATGGATAAATATTGCTGCTGAGGATACTTGTTGTAAGAAAGTGCTATTAAATATTCTTAACTGAAGATGCAGTTGTATGACACATGACATGTCAGGCAGATAAGAGATTTTGTATTTCTTTTAAAATGAATGCATAATCAGGAACACTGAATCAGGATAAGTCTGAGTCTCCATCTATTAACAATTGTGCCAGGCTTCAATTATGTAAATATCAAAAGTACATGCCTTGGCCAAGCCTTAAGCTAAGCTATATCAATGATGTGGTGAAAGATTTATATATACTAGCTACAATGTTCCACAAAGGATGCAAAGTATTTGAAGTTCATGTTCTCTATCAGACAGACAAGCAGCCCCTGAGCCATTCAGCATAAGCCATACATTCTTCTTGGTGGGTATCAAGTGTAGAATAAGCTCCTACAGCAATAAGATGTAATCATGTTTAAATCAAAATAAATTATAATGTGAGCTTAAATTCAGTATCATTGCAATGTTTTTTCTATATAGAATGGAAGTTTCAGTTATCCCAATGCAATAGAGGAGAACCAGCAAAAAACTTGGATCCACTGATCCACATCCAAATTCCAGGAGAAAAATAACTAAAAATGAAAAAAAGGCTCACTTTCATGACCCAACAAATACATGTCTACTTTTGGTTAGACACAATCACTTGTACACTTACTGCATATAGAAAAACTTGACCATCATCCATTGTTTTGAAGGACATGGACATCTCTCTATGCTGAACATAAAGTGCAAAGTAGAGAACGTCAGTGAAACTAAATAGTTTCTAGATGAAAGACAGCATGAGTAGCTTTAAGCATAGATAACTTACCACGACAGATGCTATGCCAGGAAACAGGCCAGAACATATGACTGCCCGGACCAGTGACTGGTTGTGACTTAATTTGTTGTTGCCACCATCTTCATCTAGCAGGCCAGCATCTCGTAAAATGAATGTAAACTGCTTTCGAAGAGAATGGATGGCTTGAAGAGTTTGTGCAGATAGGAAATTCCTCCAGCAATACTCATATCCTGATCCTTCTCTTTCAGCGTCTTTCCATCCTTCATATGCACGGACAAGAGCCATATGATCACTGTAGTCCTTTGCTGAGAATCTAGACTTAGCTATTTCAGCCAACTACACCAGCGAGAAAAAATCAATAATTAATGCATAAAGCTTCTTAAGAAATGAAATCTGATGCTTGCACTTGCTAGGTCCCAGCAAGCTACAATATCACAACAGTGCATCATTCAGCGTTTGTGTAGATGCACATCTGAGCAGTTCTAAAGGCCAAATCAATGAGTAAATCATCCTAATCATGCAAAAGATCTGGACTAATAGTGAAGGAAAAAATTAAAAATTCTAATCATCCCATCCTTTTCTTATATTATGGCAAGATTTCAATGGCTAATAACGCTCTTCACGTTTTCCATCTCATATTCTTACTGAAGCTGGTGGTTTGGTAAAAAAGAATTTACTTTCTGGGAGCATAAGAAGCATCAGAACAAAGCTATCAATGAAATACTATTTCCTGCACATGAAATCATGCGCTACAAGTCTGCATTATTAGTTGCGGAGTTGACATTAATAAGAAAAAAACCCATACAGAGTCGAATAGTAAATGATAATTTCCTTACTTACATTCTTTTTTTCTTGAGGCAAAAGGAAAGGATCTCTAACACTAAGCCCAGATACTATTGTTAAAACTGGATCAAAGCAACGAAATATAGCACCCATGACTAGCATTTTCCCTAGCTTGGGATCTACCGGCAACATCGACAAAAATTTTCCTAATATCAAGGGGAAAAAAAATTAGAAAAACAAACAAAGTGATTAAATAAACAGGAAAAGATACTAATACATATAAACTAAACACAATTGTAAATCTCTCTCCTCATAATAGGATTACCGAACTAACCAAGATTTGTCAGATACTCCTTCTCATCTAATGCACCAATCCTCTTTAAGAAGTCAACAGCATTTTGGACCTGTCATTGGCGAACTTCTCAATTTATGCCATAGAGTAGGAAGTTATTGACAAGATAAATATAGATAAAAACTGTATTTATTTGGATTTAAAAAATCATACA